>CM057104.1:5370000-5970000 GCA_029959045.1 Taenioides sp. WSHXM2023 | reverse complement strand
AGAAAGGAAAGTTGCAAAGAGAGAAAGGGAGAGACAGAAAAAGAGAGAGACAGACCAAGAGGGAGAGAGAAGAGAGAGAGAGAAGCAAAGATGGGGAAAGAGAGGGAAAGAAAGAAGGAGAATTACTGATGGAGAAAGGGAAAGAAAGGAAAGTTACAGACATAGAGGACGGGGAGAGAGAAAAAGAGAGAGAGGGAGAGATAAGAGAGAGAAGCAAAGAGTGAGAGAAAGAGGTAGAATTACTGAGGGAGAAAGGGAGAGAAAGGAAAGCTACAGACAGAGATAGAGAGAGGGGAGCAGAGATGGGGAGAGACAGAGAGAAAGACAGAGAGAAAGAAAGACAGAAAGGAAAGTTGCAGAGAGAGGGTGAGATAAAGAGAGAGCAGAGAGGGAGAGAAAGAGAGACAGAGAGAAAGAATGAAAGAGAGAAAAGAATGTTGCAGACAGAGAGTGTGAGAGAGCAGAGGAAGAGACAGAAATAACCAAAGAGAGAAAAGCAAGTGAGACAGAGAGGGGGAGAGAATAGAGAGGGAGAGAAAGAGAGACCAAGAGAAAGAAAGAGAGAAAGGAAAGTTACAGACAGAGGGGAGGACAAAGATACAGAGACAGTAAAGAGAAAAACAGAATGGTGCTCTTAAATTATCATTATAATTTTGAGTTTACAATAGACTTAGTAGAATTTCTTAAAAAGTTTGTATTATTAGCAGTCATATATAAAGGCACACTATGTAACTTTTCTGGTGTAGTTTTAACCACCTGCTTGTCTCCATGGAGATGTTTTTGCTTTGCCTGGAATGTTCCTCTCTATCTATATTGCATTTATTCAATCCAAGGTGTTTTATTACATTGAGAAACATGCATTCTTACAGTGAGTGGGCTCGCTCCTCCAGAGATCTGACCTGTAGCTTGGCCTGGTGGCATCACATGCTGGTCTACATGGAGATAGACATGTTTAATGCCATACTGTGGAAAAACTTTGAGATGTTTATGTTTTTCTAGGTATTTTTGAGCTATAAAACACCTGTAAATGAATAAATGCAAGGCAGATATGTTTAATGCCTTACTGCGGAACATCCCATACAAAGAAAAAACATCACCATGGAGACCTTAGAACCTTAGAAGTTACGTAGTGCGTCTTTTATACCAGAAGAACAGATGGATCAAAAAAGAGCAGCTCAGTTTAAAGCGGCACAAACGAGTCCAGACGTCTAGACTCAAATGGATCAAATCTGTTTCAGTACAATTATTCACTGTGACTGAAAAAACACATTAGACTTTCCCTTGTAGAGGTTCAAATGCATCACACGCCCATCCCTCTCTCCCTCTATCCTTCCCTTTATCTTTTCCCTCTTTTCATCTCTCTTTCTCCCTCCCTCTATCTCTTTCTTTCTACTTTCTCACAATCTCTTTATCTCTCTCCTTCTCTTAATTATTTCATTTTCTTTCCCTCTATCAGTGTGAGTCTCTTTAGCTCTCTCTCTCCCTCTATCCTTCTCTTTATCTTTTCCCTCTTTTCATCTCTTTCTCCCTCCCTCTATCTCTTTCTTTCTACTTTCTCACAATCTGTTTTTCTCTCTTCTCTTAATTTCCCTCTATTTCATACTCTTTCCCTTTATCAGTGTGTCTCTTTAGCTCTCTCCCTCCCTCCCTCTATCCTTCCCTTTATCTTTTCCCTCTTTTCATCTCCCTTTCTCCCTCTCTCTCTTTCTACTTCCTCACAATCTCTTTATCTCTCTCCTTCTCTTAATTATTTCATACTCTGTCCCTCTATCAGTGTGTTTCTTTAGCTCTCTCTCCCTCCCTCTATCCTTCTCTTTGTCTTTTTCTTCTTTCTCTCTTTGTCTTTTTACTCAATCTTTCTCTCTCGCTCTCTTTCTCTGTCATTCCTTCTCTTTCGTTCTCTCGCTCCTGCAAAATAAAGATGTTTATTCTATAGATTAAGTTAAGAATTAATGGATTATAAGAAAAAATTATTGGATCGGCCTATGTTGGATATTTAAAAGTTCACTTTTCTGGTAGTGATTACTTTGTCTGAAATGCTTCACACTATGGCATTAACCTTATCTTTTTCCTTGGCGACAAGACGGTAACATCATCAGATCATGTTGCAAATCAGATCTGTGGAGAGGCAACCCCCCTCATAGTAGGAATAGATAATTTTAACGTATTTTGGGGCCAATAAAAACACCTGCATGGAGATAAGCAGGTGACATACCAGAAAAGTTACACAATGCACCTCTATATTGGCCAAGGGATTAAGGAATAGTTTTGCAATGGGATTTTTGCGATTATGGCTGGTTACGATATGTAAAAAAAAAAAAAAAAAAAAAAAATATGGTAAAATGTACAATAAAAATGATACTTGATATTCATAATTCTTTGTTTTTTTTCACAGTTTTCTGTTGTTTGACTTCTGGGACGTTACTGCTGGGGCCAAGTCATCAAACCTCTGTAGGTAAGTGAATCAACCATATGAAAATTTACTTTTATTGGGATTTTTGTGTATTTTTCCATGTATTTGAACAAAAAATTGTCTTGCCCCAGTATAAATATATACGGATATATTGTTTAAGCAGTTTTGAGGTCAAAATAAGTCGCTTGTGTATTATATTCTATATTCAAAGGCCTTTTATTATCTGATTATCAGGAAGTGTGAGGTAGCATGCTAGTTGTTGTACACTCATGTTTTTTAAGATGTAAAAATCAGGTACGGTGTTTTTAAACCTGTCACAAATGTCAATCAAAATATATGGCATTGTTTTCTTTTGAATTTTGTACAAAAATACCTCATTCTTCGTTTTTTTAGTTCTAGTTTATTTTTTATGGCTTAAGTAGGAGCGCATGTTACAAGTATTAACTTTAACTTTTGCTTCTTGGTATCTTTTTTCATTCTATATTGCTGCTTTCACGATACAAATTGCTGTTGTTAGCCTTTTATTGTCTAAAGAAAGTGTTTTTTTTATTATTGTGGTATAGGAATCTGTATTGAGAATCAAGTCTATTCCTTAGTATTAGAAATTGAGTTTGAAACATGTATTGTACCTTTTTATTTTTATTTTGCGACTGGTCTCTCTCTTATCTGTTTGGAGTCCTGAATGCGTCACAAAAGACCATTTCAGAGTTTAAATCTGATTATCTTCTCCGTATCAGCCTCATCTAAACCACAATGTGCCATTGGACTGTTTGTTATGGCAACCCACTTGCTCCGAGCGACTGCCGTCTCTGTGTAGGTGACTGTGTGAGGTGCACTTCAAAACACCCACAAGTCAAGTTATAACCAACATACCCTTTAGACCTGGTTTAGACCTGGTTTAGACCTGGTTTGGACCTGGTTTAGACCTGGTTTGGTTCTGAGTTATGGTTTTGTCCTGGTTTTGTCCTGGTTTTGTCCTGAGACCTGGTTTAGTCCTGGTTTAGTCCTGGTTTAGTCCTGGTTTAGTCCTGGTTTAGACCTGGTTTAGTCCTGGTTTAGTCCTGGTTTAGTGCTGTCCTTAGGTTCAGTCAAGAACTGCAGAACTGAACTTGGGTAGTCAGTAGGCCTATCTATTAGAGGTTTTGTTTATACCTGCTTTAGTCCTGTTATAATCCTGGTTCAGTCCTGGTTCAAATCTGATTTAGTCCAGTTTTAGACCTGGTTTAATCCTGGTTTAGCGAATTTATTGTTGGATGATCTTTAGACCTGGTTTAGTCCTGATTTGACATGGTTTAGTCCTAGTTTCGTGCAGTTCATAGGTTTCTGGTAGTCACCAGGCCTTTCAGTCAGAGGTTCTGTTTAGACCTGGTTTAGTCCTGGTTTAGACTCAGTTTTGCCCTGACCTGAGACCTGGTTAGGTTCTGTGTTAGATCTGGTTTACTACTGGTTTAGTACAGCTTTTGTGGGGTGTTCCCAGTGGCGAGTGGTTCTTCTGCTTTAGTTCTGGATTAGACTTGGTTTAGTTCTAGGTTAGACCTGGTTTAGTTCTGGGTTAGACCTGGTTTAGTCCTGTTTCAGACCTGGTTTAGTCTTGGGTTAGACCTGGTTTAGTCTTGGTTTAGACCCGATTTAGTCCTGCGATAGCCCTGGTTTAGTTCCTGTTCAACAGAGGCCAGAAAACCGTTTACATGAGAAATCTACAAACAAAACCTCATCTTATCCAGACTTTGCCATTAAATAAACTCTCCCAAATGTTGTTGTCAATAATGAAACGAAATCACACTCAGATCCAAACGTGTTCAAACATTAAACAAAGGCTCCAGAATCTCTTATAAAAACATTTTATTGTGTGCGATCTTTTCTGGTTCAGCTCTGGTTCAGTCTTTGTCCAGTGGTGGATCTAAACATGTCACGGTTCACCTGTGCGTTCACAAACTACAACTGTTTTACATACACTGGTGGGAAAAAGAGAGGGAGGGAAAGAGAGAGAAAGAGAGAGGTGAAGAAAGGGTGGAGGGAGAGAGAAAGATAAAGAAAACAGGAGAAGGGAGACAGAGGGAGGAAGAGGAATGGAGAGAGAGCGAAAGAAAAGAGGTGAAAAGACAGGGAGGGGGACAGAGAGTGAGAAGGGAAAGAAAAGAGGTGAAGAGAGAAAGGCGAGAGAGAGATGAAGGGAGAGTGAGAAAGAAAGGAGGTAAAGAGAGACAGGTTAAAAGAGAGAGACGGAGAGATAGCGATGCAAAGTAGTGTTTTGATTTGCACAAGTGCTTAGGAATAGTCAAGTTACATTTTGTTTTATTTATGCCACTGTGTCTGAATCAACTGTAGCTGCTGCAGTGATGTTTTTATAATGTAATGATTAGTTTAAAAGTGAATTTGGCAGGTACGTTCTCTGTTTTAAGTGTATATTCATAATGTCAAGCAGCTAGATAAAGATAAGCATGATTGACAGGTGGATTAGCCAATCAGGAGCACACATGGTCCACCTGTATCGGAAAACTGAGGGAAAAATATCACAAGGGGCTGAAAAACATCACAGATTTCTGAAATGTAACTTTATTTGTAAATGATAGGTGACCACTGAGCTCCTGTTTTACATCTGTCACTGAAATAAACAAATCTGAAATCTAGACGATCATGTTCAGTTCTGGCTCAAGACGTAACAAAGGGAGTGGGGACCAGACTGAACTCCCTCTATATAAAACACACAAAGACGTACAGTAAGTCTGAATTTGCAAGGCAAGAATTAGACCAGCATTTTCCAATTTTCATGTCAAGTCTATTTACCTAGTGATTATTTTAGTACAATTACTACAAAGGGAATTTCAGCTGTGTTTATAGAAAGCCTGACTTTATGATTCCTGTTCGTGTTTATAGAAAGCCTGACTTTATGATTCCTGTTCGTGTTTATAGAAAGCCTGACGTTAAGATTTCTGTTTGTGTTTATAGAAAGCCTGACTTTATGATTTCTGTTCGTGTTTATAGAAAGCCTGACTTTATGATTTCTGTTCGTGTTTATAGAAAGCCTGACTACATGATTTCTTTTTATTTATGGAGAGCCTGACTTTATGATTTCTGTTCGTGTTTATAAAAAGCCTGACCACATGATTTCTTTTTGTTTATAGAAAGCCTGAGTATGATTTCTGTTTGTGTTTATAGAAAGCCTGACCACATGATTTCTGTTTGCGTTTATAGAAAGCCTGAGTATGATTTCTCTTTGTGTTTGTGTATATGGGCAGTGTTGGGCATTGGCTGTTGTAGGTGATGTCCTCACACCTCTGCAGTCTCTCACTGCGGACTCTCATCTTGATGCTTCAGCACTTTACACCAACACAAAAGACTCAATTTTCACTGATTTACCTCTCTCTCTCCACATCCTCCCTCCCTCCTTTTTCCCCTCTTTTCCATTTCTTGCTGTCTCTACTCCCCCTCTCTCTCCTCTCTCCTTCTCTCTGACCCCGCTCTCTCCCTCTTTTCTCTTTCTTGCTGTCTTCACTACTCCTCTCTCTCCTCTCTCCCTCTCTCTGACCCCTTCTCCCCCTCTTTTCTCTCTTTCTTGGTGTCTCTACTCCCTCTCTCTCTCCTTCTTCTCCTCCTCTTCTTCTCTTCCTCCATCTTTATTCCTTATTCTTCATCATCTTCCCCTTTCTCTCTCTCTTTTCCCCTACCTCTCTCCCCCCTTCCCCTCCAACTCCCCCTTTTTTCTCTCTTACTTGCTGTATCTACCCCTCTCTCTCTTTCTTCTCTCTCTCTTTCTCTCTCTCCATTTCTCTCTCTCATCCACTCCTATCTCTTCCTTTCTTCCATCTCTCTCTCTCTCTCTCTCTCTCTGTGTAGTACATTCCTTTGTCTATATCACAGACACAGACATTTTGATACATCGTCTGCTGTTATGTCAGTTTAGACCAGGTTTAGTCCTGGTTTAGATCTGGTTTAGTTCAAGTGGAATCTTGGTTAAGACCCCATTTAGTCTTGGTCTAGACCTAGTTTAGTCCTGCTTTAGTTTGTGGTCTATACTTCTTCATTCCTGGTTTAGTAAAGCTATGACATGACTGGTTTGAAACTGGTTTAGACCTGGTTTAGACCTGGTTTAGACCTGGTGTGGACCGGGTGTAATCCTGGTTCAGACCCTGGTCTAGATCAGGTTTAGTCCTGCTTTAGTTTTAGTTTGTGTTTGTGTGTATAGCTATGACATGACTGGTTTGAAACTGGTTTAGACCTGGTTTAGACCTTGTTTTGTTCTTCCTTCCTCTTTTAGGCTTCGTTTACTCAATTTTTTTGAAATGTCTGTTTATATAGATGAAAACAACTTGCTATCCAAAATGCTTTCTATCTCTATAAACCTATTTTCATTTGTTTCCGTATTGGAGCCCTCCTGTTGTGCGTTGCTTGGGGCAGACACATTTCACTTTGATGACTTTTTGTGGACTCGTTTGTGTGAATATACGATTATAAAGCACATAGTTTTATTATAAATTGCCTATGGCCTGTGTTTGCATCCTTCTCTCTCCTATAGCATAACATGGAGGCTTCATCTGATGCTATTTATAGAGCAGATTACATAAAAACAAATGTACTGATCCACAAACATGAGACTTGCATTACATACGCTCCACTGCAAAACCAAAACCAAAAGTATCTTAAATGTTTTGTTTTTTTTGACAGGGGATAACAGAGATTAAATTATGCAGTGAAAATATGTCTGTTTTGTTTTGCTATCAGTTGATTTTAAAGGTGTACTATGTAACATTTCTGGTTCTGCTTGTTCCCGTGGAGATGTTATCATTTTGCCTGGATTGTCCCACAGAATGACATTAAACATACAAGCTACAAGTCAGATCTTTGGAGAGGCGACCCCACTCATGTGTTTTTGAGTAATAAAAACTGACTGACCATATAGATGACCCCTCCCCCTCTCTCCATCACTTCTTCTCTTCTCCTTCTCTCCTTTCTCTCCCTTCCTTCCTCTATACTTCTCATCTTCTTCAGCCTCTCTTTTTCTCTGTTCCCTTTTCTCTCTCCCCTCTTTTCCCTCTCCTTTCCTTTCTCTCTCCCTGTTTTCCTACCTCCATCCCTCCCCTGCTCCCTTTCTCTCTCTCTCTCTCTCTGACATCATTCTTTCCCCTCTCCCCCTTCTCTCTCCCTCTCTCTCCCTCTCTCTTCCTCCATCTTCCCTCTCTTTTCTCTTCCTCTCTCTCCCTCTCTCTTCCTCCACCTTCCCTCTTTTCTCTCCCTCTCTCTCCCGCTCTCTTCCTCCATCTTCCCTCTCTTCTCTCTCCCTCTCTCTTTTACCGCCCCCTCTCCTCCCTCCCTCCCTCCCTCCCTCCCTCCCTCCCTCCCTCCCTCCATCTTTCTATCTCTCTTCCTCTCTCCCCTGTCCTTTCCTTTCTCTCTCCCCGTCTTTCTACCTTCATCCCTCCCGTCCTCCCTTCCTCTCTCTCTCTCACACTCCCATTCTTTCCCCTCTCACCCTTCTCTCTCCCTCTCTCTTCCTCCATCTCCTCTCTCCCTCTCTCTTCCACCCCCCCACCTCCCTCCCTCCATCTCTCTATCTCTCTCCCTCCCTCCATCTCTTTCCCCCTACCTCCCTCCTCCTCTCTCCCTCTCTCTCTATATCCCTCCATCTCCTCTTCTCCCCTCTCCTTCCTCTCTCTCTCCCTCCCTCTTTCTCTTCGTCCATCTTCCCTTCTCCCCTCCCTCCATCTCTCTCTCCTTTAATTGAGCACATTTGTGGACTTGGCTCTGGTCCCTGGGGGTTTAAAGATGGCTGCAGATAGGAGCGTTGTGTTAGCTCAGTCCACTGTGTGAGGTTATCCAACAATCTCCAACCAGAAAATAACCCTTAATATGCCTTTATGAGTCATGACACTGTGGTGCTTAGGAGACGGTTGGTACGGCGATAAAAGGAAAGTGTTGTCTTATTTTTATGGCGACAATTAATCAAGTAATCTTTTTTTTTCCCCTATATTACACAAAATGGACTCTCATGAGCTTTAAGTCATGTTATCATGTTACTTCTCATTCACACGTGTTTGAGTAATCCTTTATTATTAGTAACTCTACATCTCCAAAGCTCAAAATGCTCTGTTCCACCTTGTGATGTCATACAGTGGTAGTTTTCAAGTTAACAGCTCCTTTTACCTTTTGTACGGCAGAGATTAGCAATTCTGGGGCTAAAACGATTCTAGTGAAGGTGTATGCAGTTTAAAACACACAGTGGAGCACTTCCTGTATTACCACGTGACATCACAAGGTGGAACAGAGTGTTTTCTGTTTGAGAAAAGAGCCTAAATACGCAGGGTTTGTGTGTTAAACATGTGCGAATGAAACAAAACACAACTCCAGGTGTGTTTGTGATGAGGAAACAACATTATAACGTGGATCAGAAAATAGTCTGTCGTCTGTCTGAAGTGCGCAGTTGGCATGCTAGTTGTTGTTAGCGGTCTGTGAAAGCTGAAAAGAGCTTAAAAGAGCTATTGTATTGTCATATTTATTGCAAAATGGTGCAAACATCGTATTGTGAGCCGTATTTCGGGTATAATATCGAACCCTGGGGGACTTTGTGATTAGAATTTTCAGATTTCTGGTTGTGTTGAAGGAATATCTGAAATTTCCCGCTTGGATGCGGATGAAGCCGGGCGTTCCTTCCATGCTGCTGTTGATGGTACAAACTCATCTGCTGCCTCTGCCCCCAGGGAATTCAACCCCCAACCCCTGATCCTCTCTCTCCTTTCTATCACTCTCTCTCTCTTTCTCTCTCCCCTTTCTCTCTGTCTCTTTCTCTTTTCCCCTTCCTTCCTCCCTTCCCCCTTTGACCCCATCTCCCGCTGTTTTCTCTCTTTCTTGCCATCTCTACTCCTCTCTCTCCTTCTCCTCCTCATCCTCTTATCTCCCTCCCGTCCTCTCTCTTCCTCATCCTTCTCCCGTTTTCCCTCTCTCTTCGCTCTTACCCATCCTGTCTCTCCATCTTTTTCTTCTTCTCTTCAACTCTCTCTCCCTCTACCTCATTTTTTACTCTCTTCTTGTCTCCATCCCTTTCTACCTTCTCTCCCCCTTTTGTTTCTCTCCCTACTCCCACTTCTCTCTCCTCTGTCTCTTTTCTCTTTCTCTCCCTACCCCCTTTCTCCTCTGCCCTCTTTCTCTCTCTGGACTCTCTCTCCTCTTCCTCTGTTCTCCCCCCTCCTCTCTCCTATCTCTTCTCTCCTCTGTCCTCCCTCCTCTCTCTCCTCTGTCCACTCTCTTCTGTCCTTTCCCTCTCTTCCTCTCTCTCTCCATCTCTCTGCTCTTTCTCCCTCCTGCACCATTAACTCCATTAGTGTGAGGATAGACAGAAATTAAAAGCATTTTCACAGAGAGCAAAGAGGAGACGACGGATTTGAGCGATAAAACGAGTTAAAGACCTGATAATGTGGACGTTACTTGAATTAAAATGTCTGTGGTGTGTACAGTGAAGTGAAAAAGTGCTGACTCCATGTTAAACTATGATGGATTATAATGGAATAAAAGAAAAAATGATGACGATGTATGGGACTAATTATACCATGCAATTATAAACTAAGGGGATTTTAAATAGCTATGCATACCATACACGTAATACATGTTTATTATTATTATTATTATTATTATTATTATTATTATTATTATTATTATGTTAAAGGCCTGTACCTGATTTTTACTGTTTTAAAAATGTCAAAACAGAACCAGTTAAAAGTGCATTGTGTAACTTTTCTCCATGATGTTATTGCTTTGTCTGGAATGTTTCACAGTATGGCATTAAACCTTTCTATCTTCATGGAGACCAAACCAGACCAAGTTACAGGTCAGATCTGTGGAGAGGCGGCCCCGCTCACAGTCAGAATGCCTGTTTTTCTAGGTATTTTTGAGCTCTAAAACCACCTGTGATTGAATAAATGTAAAGTAGAGCTGTTTAATGTCACACTGTGGAACATTCAAGGCAGAGCAGTGACATATCCATAGAAACAAGCAGGTGACGGACCCCCAACCAAAAAGTTACACAATGCATCTTTAAATACAGTGTAATTGGCCTATATAAAGTTGTGATATCGTCTGAAAACCACTAATTGCTCACCTACTTTTTCTCCATGGAGCGAGATACTTTGGAACATTCTTAGCAAAGCAATAACATCTCCATGGAGACAAGCAGGTGCCTGATCCTCCCTCTAAAAAGGTTACATATTACACCTTTAAAAACTCAATTATTTATGTTAAAAATATATACAGATCATGAGAACATGGCGAGTTAATTGAACTGAATGTATAGAAAATGCTCAAATAAATAAGCAGTTTTTGTCAATTTTTACTATTTAGTTACTATGGCGATATGAGTATTTAATGTGACCAAGCTTTGTAATCTTGTCTGTCTAGTCTACAGCTCATCTCAACTGCATTTTTTTTTTTTTTTTTTTGCGCTGTAACATCTCTCCACTGTGAGGTCTATTGGTTTATTGGCTGCAAAAGACTACAACACCCATCTCACTTTCTCTGTTTGACCTTTGACCCCTGTAGCGTATCATAAGGAGTCGATACTACAAGGTCAGACTGGTGCAGTACACAGAGGATATAGAAGATGGATTTGTAAAGACTTGTAAAGGCTTAGAGAAGGAAGAGGGAGACACCTACAGGACGGAGATGGAAATACAGGGTTTAAATGGATGCGAAAAGATGAAGAAAAAATTATTTTGGTACTGTGTTTTTGAATTTGGTTTTAGTTTTGATGTATAAGTTTATGGCAAAAATAGAAAGTTATGAGTTATATTTACTCAGTTTTCTTGAGTAAGTTGAGAAACTAATTAAACGGCCTATATTACGCTATTTTCTGATCTACGTTATAATGTTGTTTCCTCATCACAAACAGACCTATGTTTTGTTTCATTTACATGTTTAACGCACACACACTCTGCATTTTTAGGTTGAGTTCTTCTCTCAAATGGAAAACACTCTGTTCCACCTTGTGATGTCATGTGGTAATACAGGAAGTGCTCCGCGGCGTTTTTAAACTCCATACTCCTTCACTAGAATCATTTGGAAAATTTCAGCCCTGGAATTGCCAAATCTGTACTGCACAAAAGGTAAAATGTAATTGTTAACTTGAAAACTACAGGTTTATGACATCACAAGGTGCAACAGAGCATTTTGAGCTTTGAAGAGGTGTGTGAATGAAACAAAACACAACTCCAGGTATGTTTTTGAGGAGGTAACAGCTTTATAACATGACTTAAAGCTCACAAGAGTCAATTTTGCATAATATAGGCTCTTAAATAGCACTTTGAAGATCAGCTATAATGGTGGCTCTGCTGTTGTTGTGTCCTTAGGCAAGACACACATTGCCTAGTATGAATGTGGTGTGTGAGTGAGTGTTGGCAGTCTCGCTCACGTCAGTCTACCCCAGGGCAGTTGTGGCTACAGTAGTTTTAACTCATTTAGACAGACATTTTTATTTTCCAAACCTGTATACAGTATTTGACCCGTCTGTGCTGTTGCAGGTGCAGCTGTGTGGTTTGATGGCTGAGCGGTGCAGCCTGTAGAGGGCGCCATCATGAACTCTCTCCCCTCCATGGACCGCCACATCCAGCAGACCAATGATCGCCTGCTCTGCATCAAACAGGTACTACAACAACTACTACTACTTCTTCTACTACTACCACTACTGTAATTACCGTGACTCTTATTACCTCCTGCTTATTTCTATGTAAATGTTGTTCTTTTGGCTATAATATTCCATAGTATGACATAAAACATATTCATCTCCATGTAGAATGTTCCGGAATATGGTGTTAACTTTTTATTTCCATGGAATCCTCCAGAAAGTTACGTATTGTCCTATTAAAGGTGCATTGTGTAACTTTTCTGGCGGAGGGTCCGTCAAATGTTATTGATTTGTCTGGAATGTTCCGCAGTATGGCATTAAACCTTTCTATCTTCATAGAAACCAAACCAGACCAAGTTACAGGTCAGATCTGTGGAGAGACGACCCCGCTCACAGTCAGAATGTCTGTTTTTCTAGGTATTTTTGAGCTATAAAACCACCTGTAATTGAATAAATGTAAAGTGGAGCTGTTTAATGTATTATAATAATGTAATATACGATGGAACAACTTAGGAAGCGCAATGACATCTCCATAGAAACAAGTAGGAAAGCTTAAAAGTTACATAATGGACCTTTTAATGTCCACAGTGATTACACAGTTGGTACACCCTCTAATGTTTGGGTCAGTTCAATAAGATCTCCTGTTATTCTAAACCCTCTCAGTGCCATAGACGTCACTGTGTTTGGATCCTCTTTTAGCTTCCACCAATTAGACCAGCAGCAGCTCGGCCCATTCAGTCTGGAGGTCCATACAAACCTGAACAATGCTCTCTTTATCTGCTGCTTTGAACCAGATCTGAGACGCTCAAATCATTAAGGGACAAATTACACCCAGAGACAGATGTTTGAGTATAATTTAATTGATTTTTAGCTCAAATTTAGAAAGCTGTTTTGTTGTGATCGTCGTGTTTTAAAATAACGACGTGTTTACATACACAGAGCATATTTGACATTGATTTGAATTTATAATATTATAGATGATTTGGAATTAAATAGGAATTATTAAGGGGGTGATAGAAGCTGCTTGTTTCCATGGCATTATGTAGCTATTTGGAAACAAGCAAGTTACACCACCAGGTAAAGTCATGGGTCAGACCTGTGGAGAGGCGAGCCCTCTTTACTTATAAATAGTGAGTAACCATGACAATCTTGCCCATTATTGTTGCTTCTGGTAGACCTACATTTGCAATATTCTGCTCTTGTTTTAGCCCTGGTTCAGTCCTGGTTTAGTCCTGGTGTAGTCCTGGTGTAGTCCTAGTTTATTCCTGGTTTATTCCTGGTTTAGTCCTGGTTTAGGCTCCGGTTTAGGCCCTGGTTTAGGCCCTGGTTTAGGCCTTGGTTTAGCCCTGATTTTGCCCTGGTTTAGTCCTGGTTTAGCCTTGGTTTTGGCTCTGGTTTTGCCTTGGTTTAGTCCTGCTTTAGTCCTGCTTTAGCCCTGGTTAGTTCATGTTTCCCCCTGGTTTTGCCCCCGGTTTTGACCCTGGTTTTGACCCTGGTTTTGACCCTGGTTTTGACCCTGGTTTTGACCCTGGTTTTGACCTGGTTTAGCCCCTGATTCAGCCCTGTTCTAGCCCTGGTTTAGCCCTGGTTTAGTCTTGGTTTTGACCCTGGTTTTGACCTGGTTTAGCCCCTGATTCAGCCCTGTTTTAGCCCTGGTTTAGTCCTGGTTTTGCCCTGGTTTTGCCCTGGTTTAGACCCTGTTCTAGCCCTGGTTTAGTCCTGGTTTTGACCCCAGTTTGTCCCTGGTTTAGCCCTGGTTTGTCCCTGGTTTTGGCCCTGGTTTGTCCCTGGTTTTGGCCCTGGTTTGTCCCTGGTTTAGCCCTGGTTTGTCCCTGGTTTTGGCCCTGGTTTGTCCCTGGTTTTGGCCCTGTTTCTGTCCTGGTTTGCTTGTGATTGGTGTTTCTTGGCAGTGTCAGGTTGAACATCTGTGCTGTGTAGTTGCCAGGCGTCTGTGGGTGACAGTGTCTTTGGGTTCATTGTTTGGAGCGTGTGAAGCTGTAATCACTGATGACTGAGCCCCATGTGTCTGAGCTCCTCTGGGTCGCCACAGAGAGGACACTTTCATTTCAATTAAAACTCTCGATTTGGCTCGTTTAATTGGAGTTGATTGACGGATCTAGTATTTCACAATTTGAAATAAAAATAGAAAACACAAATTACCATACTAATTAGATTTCATAAGGATATAATAATGATAATTAGTAACTACACTGTCTACTGAATATTGGGTAGTAGTAGTAGTATTAGTAGTAGTAGTAGTAGTTCTATTTATTATAATCAAACCAGGACTATAAATTAAAGCTGCACGATGCAACTTTTCTGGATTCTATGTCATCACCTGCTTGTCCCCATTGAGACGTTTTTGCTTTGCCTGGAATGTTCCGCAGTACGGCATAAAATGTACCTCGAAAAACACAACACAACACACCTCTCCACAGATCTGACCTGTGTTACCATGCAAATAGAGGACTGTAATGCCATACTTTGGAACATTACAGACAAAGCAGTAAGAGAACGACTTCCCATTTGAAAGATAGACTATTTAGATTAAATCTTTTTTAGCATAATTTGAGAAAAAAAAAAATCTTTGTGCCATGTAGTTAATCGCTATGGCAACAGTTTTTCATTATTTTTCATCATCCTGAAACCAGAAGACAGGCCTATAGAATGTAGTGATGTAATCTGAAACACAGCCCCTGTATATTATAACATCCTTATATACTCTGAACGTGATTATAGAGGTTATATGGAGTTTAGCATTAGCTCCTGCGTGGGTGGAGACATAAAGAGGTGAAAGGGGTGAAGGAGGAGACACCGTCGGCTCAAGCCAGTGCGTCTGTCAGGGTCAAAACTGGAATAATGTCCCTCTTGCTCCGTTCACGAAGCAATAACATGTGATTTATACCAGAGAGACGGCAGGGACACGGGGTCAGGGAGGCGGGCTGCTGGGTTTGAGATGACATCACAACAGTCCAATTTAAGGAGCCCTATTACGCTGTTTTCTGATGTTATAATGTTATTTCCTCATCACAAACACACCTGGAGTTGTGTTTTGTTTCATTCACACGTGTTTAATGCACAAACCCTGCATATTTAGGCTACCGCTTCATGACATCACAAGGTGGAACAGAGCATTTTGAGCTTTGGAGATGTAGACAGACTAATAATAAAGGGTTACTCAAAAGTATGAATGAAACAAAACACAACTCCAGGTTTGTTTTTGAGGCGGTAACAACATTATAACATGACTTTCTTTTGTAATATAAGACCTTTAAGATGTAAGTTTGTTTAAGTTAAGTTTATTGGTTTATTAGGACAGTGTACAATTACATTAAGCACAGTGGCAGATATGTTTGTACCAGATTGTAGCTCATAGCTAATTTCCATCTGTAGTCCTATTCTGGGCATTGCATCTGATTCATTTGATTATTTTAGGTAAACTTAATGAATCATTGTAAATTGTCAAATCATGATCTTAATGTTTGTAATATAATTTGCGTGAGTTAATAGATGTTTTGTTTGTGAATTGCAGCACTTACAGAACCCGGCGAACTTCCAGACTGCAGCCACAGAGCTGCTGGACTGGTGCGGAGACCCCAGAGCATTTCAACGGCCGTTTGAGCAAAGCCTCATGGGATGTCTCACGGTGAGTCTCCTTTGTATAACACACTATACATAATATACTAATACAGCGGTAGCAGTAGCTAGCAGCAATAGTAGTAGTAGTAGTAGTAGTAGTAGTAGTAGTAGCAGTAGTTGTAGTAGTTGTAGCAGTAGTTGTAGCAGCAGCAGCAATAGTAGTAGTAGTAGTAGTAGTAGTAGTAGTAGTAGCAGTAGTTGTAGTAGTTGTAGCAGTAGTTGTAGCAGCAGCAGTAGTAGTAGTAGTAGTAGTAGTAGTAGTAGTAGTAGTAGTAGTAGTAGTAGTAATAGTAGTAGCTTATAGATTATGAAAACCCAAAATTCTGTTTCTCAGAAAATTTGAATATTACATAAAAGGTCGCTGTTAACTTTAAAATTCACTTCATGACATCACAAGGTGGAACGGAGCATTTTGAGCTTTGGAGATGTGGACAGACTGATAATAAAGGGTTACTCAAAAGTATGAATGAAACAAAACACAACTCCAGGTTTGTTTTTGAGGAGGAAACAACATTATAACATGACTTAAAGCTCACAAAAGTCGATTTTGCGTAATATAGGAAGCTTAAAGGTGCATTGTGTAACTTTTCTGGTGGAGGGTCCTGCAAATGTTTTTCTTCATGGGGATGTTATTGCTTTGTTTGGAATGTTTCACAGTGTGGCATTAAGC
Organism: Taenioides sp. WSHXM2023; assembly: GCA_029959045.1. Taxonomy (NCBI): domain Eukaryota; kingdom Metazoa; phylum Chordata; class Actinopteri; order Gobiiformes; family Gobiidae; genus Taenioides; species Taenioides sp. WSHXM2023. Next base: position 5,953,671 of record CM057104.1, on the reverse strand, counting down.
CTTTTTATCTTCATGGAGACCAAACCAGACCAAGTTACAGGTCAGATCTGTGGAGAGGCGACCCCGCTCACAGTCAGAATGTCTGTTTTTTGAGGTATTTTTGAGCTACAAAACCACCTGTAATTGAATAAATGTAAAGTAGAGCTGTTTAATGTCACACTGTGGAACATTCCAGGCAGAGAAAAGACATATCGCAGGTGATGGACCCCTAACCAAAAAGTTACAGTGTACTTTTCTCATATTTGTACTAAAACAAATTTGTGTATTACTACATCAAGCAAACTAAAATTACATTGCGTTGACTTTGAAGTGTTTCCTTTTTTTTTATATCTTAACCAGAAACCGTTTACCATTTCACAGTTGGTTTTTGTCTGTATTTACTGCCTCTATTTTCACCACAGACTTATCCTCCACAAATCTGCTAAAAGTGCTGCCATAATTACAGATTTACTACAAAAACACTGCACTTTGAACCTGATTGAGTTTGTGCAAACACAATGCAGGTGATGGATGGTACAGCTCAAGGTTTCATTTCGTTTAATTGTTGTTATTTTTATATTTTTTTAGAGTCCTCAAACCTAGGCCTAGTTGTAGCTTGAATTAGCATTTAGTCAAAGTAGCAAGGGTTTAATTAGACAGCCCATAGTCGTAGATCTCCCAGTGAAATGTTGGATTACTATAAATAAAGTTTGAGATTTGAGCAGCAGTGTTTTGGTTTGGCGTTAGGGTTATAGTTAAAGGGATAATAACATGGTACAGATGGAGAAGTCCTCAGGCAATGTCCTAAACCAGAACATATGACAAAAAGAGACAGGCTGCTCTGTAAAAATGGAGAATAACGTTTAAAAGGGACATATATATTGCTTTATTTTTTTTATTTACTATTGAAATAAGGATCTGTTTTATGTAAAATTGACTTTGATGTGTTTCATTAGCTTACATAATTCGTATTTTGATGGATCCATACATGTTTGAGTAACACTGAGTGCACTGTTCTGCATTTGAAGCTTGAGTTCAGACAATTTCAGTTTTCACCTACCCCCTATCTCCGCCCACTGCTCCAAACTTACCCGTGAATATTTTTTTAACATTCAGAATGCACGTCATACTTGTAGGATTCACTCCTGCTCACCCATTGCACCAGACTATAGAGGGACAGAGGAGATAATACTCCCTACAAATGTACAACAACTCACCCACTGCAACCAGACTATAGAGGGACAGAGGAGATAATACTCCCTACAACTGTACAACAACTCACCCACTGCACCAGACTATAGAGGGACAGAGGAGATAATACTCCCTACAACTGTACAACAACTCACCCACTGCACCAGACTATAGAGGGACAGAGGAGATAATACTCCCTACAACTGTACAACAACTAACCCACTGCACCAGACTATAGAGGGACAGACGAGATAATACTCCCTACAAATGTACAACAACTCACCCACTGCAACCAGACTATAGAGGGACAGAGAAGATAATACTCCCTACAACTGTACAACAACTTACCCACTGCACCAGACTATAGAGGGACAGAGGAGATAATACTCCCTACAACTGTACAACAACTAACCCACTGCACCAGACTATAGAGGGACAGACGAGATAATACTCCCTACAAATGTACAACAACTCACCCACTGCACCAGACTATAGAGGGACAGAGGAGATAATACTCCCTACAAATGTACAACAACTCACCCACTGCAACCAGACTATAGAGGGACAGAGGAGATAATACTCCCTACAACTGTACAACAACTAACCCACTGCACCAGACTATAGAGGGACAGATAATACTCCCTACAACTGTACAACAACTCACCCTTATGTAACAGATAATACTCCCTACAACTGTACAACAGCTTAATCTTAAGTAACAGATAACCTTATGCCCTGTCAATCAGCATATTATTTACACTGTCGTTCTTGTCTCTTTTTTATAGCTGTGATTTTATAGTTTATTTTATATTTTATTACTTATTTTTCTATTTTATTTTGACTTGTACATATACATTTATTTTTATAATTATGTCTCATTTGACACGTGTCTCTTGCTCTTTTTGTTACACCATCTATTTTGTTACTCTCTGTTTTTATATTATATTGTGATGTTTGAGCTGCTGTGTCCAAATAATTTCCCTTGTGGATCAATAAAGTTTGTCTAAGTCTAAGTCTAAATGTCACATAACAATTCTTCTACAATAAAAACACAAAAGTTTAAATCTGTAATCATGCCAATTTTGCTGTTCAGTTTTGAACAAGAAGTCAAAGGTCCTGTGTTTACTGGGTGTGTAGAATCCCTCAGTCGTCCAGGAAGAATCCATGGCAAAGGAGAAATTCAATTTGTCAACTGGACAAACCTTATTTAGGTCGAAATCGTTTCGCAGCTCATCTAATCTGCTTCTTCAGATCTGGTCAGACCCTGGTGGACACTGCCCTGAAGGGAGGAGCTAAATCCACTGAAACTGCTCTGAAACTAACAAACCTACTCCTCCTGAAACAAGCATACATACCACTCCTGTGTTTACTGTTAAACCGTTTTATAATGAACAAAATATGTCTTTTTTAATCATCCATATGCCCAGTGAACTCTTGGGTATTCAGAATGTAAAGTGGCATAACATCAGAGCTATAAAAGAACTATAACCTTTATTTGGTTTTGGGAAAAGTATAAAGTCGCATGAAAAATACAACTCAAAGTCCATGTTACTTGTCACTTTTTATACATTTTAGATCACGCTTTTATACCAAATTTGATTAATTAAACCACTTAAAGGTGAGCGTTTTGAACTGCGTCTCTGTATTGACATGATTCTGTTTTGTTTGGGGTTTTTTTCAGGTGGTGAGTCGTGTGGCCGCTCAGCAGGGGTACGATCTGGACCTGGGGTACAGACTTCTGGCTGTTTGTGCCGCCAACAGAGACAAGTTCACCCCCAAATCTGCAGGTAGGACCCCTCTTATGTTCTACAGGAGCTAAAATACGCTTGGAGTTTGAATCCTACTGATGTAAACAAAAAAAAACAAAAAAAAAAACATGGCTGGTTGAGCAGTCAGATCCCCAGGCCCAGAGGTTTATGGTGCGATTCCCTCTTCCACAGATTAATACCGTTGTTGTGTCCTTGGGCAACCTAACCCCTCGCCCTCAGTTTCTTCGTACGTGTGTGTGTTTGTTTGTGTTTGTGTGTGTGTTTGTGTGTATGAATGGGTGAGTGGTTTCTTGATTAAAAGCCGTTTGTGTAATTTGAAGGTGGATACATGAGACCATGTACACTGTCTGCTTATAGTTTTAAAAAGTTGATTTTTCATGGTCTAGGCCTGGTTTAGTGGTTTAGTCTTGTCCTGGTTTAGTCTCGTCCTGGTTTAGTCTCGTCCTGGTTTAGTCTTGTCCTGGTTTAGTCTCGTCCTCGTTTAGTTCCGTGTTTAGTCCCAATTTTAATGTGAGGTGTCTTGATTTATCCTGTCTTGATTTAGTCCTGGTCTAGTTCTGGTCTAGTCCAGGTCTAGTCCAGGTCTGGTCCTGCTTTACTCCAATCTTGGTTTATTCCTAGTCTAGTCCTGGTTTAATCTTGGTACAGTGCTTGTTTAGTCCTAGTTTAGTCCTGGTTTAGCCATGGTTTAGTCCTGGTCTAGTCCCGGTCTACTCCCAGTCTAGACCTGGTTTAGTCTTGGTCTAGACCTGGTTTAGTCTTGGTCGAGTCTTGGTCTGGTCCTGGTCTAGTCCTGGTCTAGTCCTGGTCTATCCTGGTTTACTCCTCTCTTGGTTTATTCCTGGTCTAGTCCTGGTCTAGTCCTGGTCTAGTCCTGGTCTAGTCCTGGCCTTGTCCTGGCCTAGTCCTGGTCTAGTCCTGGTCTTGTCTTGGTCTTGTCCTGGCCTAGTCCTGGCCTAGTCCTGGCCTAGTCCTGGCCTAGTCCTGGCCTAGTCCTGGTCTAGTCCTGGCCTAGTCCTGGCCTAGTCCTGGCCTAGTCCTGGCCTAGTCCTGGTCTATCCTGGTTTACTTCTCTCTCACTTTATTCCTAGTCTAGTCCTGGTCTAGTCCTGGTCTTGTCCTAGTCTAGTCCTGGTTTTGTCCTAGTCTAGTCCTGGTTTTGTCCCGGTCTAGTCCCGGTCTAGTCCCGGTCTAGTCCTGGTCTAGTCCTGGTCTAGTCCTGGTCTAGTCCTGGTCTAGTCCTGGTCTAGTCCTGGTCTAGTCCTGGTCTATCCTGGTTTACTCTTATCTTGGTTTATTCCTAGTCTAGTCCTGGTTTAATCTTGGTTTAGGCCCAGTCTAGTCCTAGTCTAGTCCTGGCCTCGTTCTGGTTTATTCCTGGCCTAGTCCTGGTTCTAGTCATAGTCTAGCCCTGGTCTAGTCCTGATTTAGTCCTGGTTTAGTCCGAGTTAATCCCAGTTTTGCTGTGAGGTCGCACAGAGTGAACACAGCCCGTAAATCCCTGTCTGTCCTTCTGAACCGTCCGTGTCGTTTTTACACATTTCAGCACACGGAGCAGTTTAAACTCTCACATTTCTGTTTTATCATCTAAAATCTACAAAAACATGGGGCAAAACTGAAGGAGGAAAATTATGGCGTTCCGTATTGAGCTTATTTCAGCACCCGGAAATCAATACCCAGGCAGTCTACGCAGCAACTAAACAAGATGTAGTTTTGATCGGTCAGAAAACGCCTCTGAAAACGCTACAAGATTTAAAATAAATTTGGGAGGAAAAAGCAAAGAGCTGCAAAATGTGGAGCGTTTATCTTGATTCGAATGACAAGAACAATTTGTGTTTTGTGCTTACCTCCTTCCTGAAGATTTCTTTGAAGCTGATGTCGTCAAAATTCACTGGGGGCATGATGCTATCTGTAGGCACTGCTATGCCTGAAGCTCTGTGACTCAAATTGGACTTTAATCTGAGTTTTGTTGTACTTGGTTTTAAAATTGTGCGCGGTAGATTTCTACTAGATTTGAACTACATTTCTACTCAAAAATTTCATTCTAATTTGCATGGTCAATATTAAAGGTGCACTGTGTAACTTTTCTGTTCAAACCACAGTATGACTTCCATACGATTTATTTTATTTATTTAAAAAAAAAAATACTCATAAATACATGCACTGTTACTGCGTGATCAGGCTCACTTCTCCACAGATCTGACTTCTACTATTGCCTTGTGGCTTTACCTATTCCAGCTCTAGTCCTGCTCTAGTCCTGCTCTGGTCCTGCTCTGGTCCTGCTCTGGTCCTGCTCTAGTCCTGCTCTAGTCCTGCTCTAGTCTTGCCTCTAGTCCTTCTCTAGTCCTTCTCTAGTCCTTCTCTAGTCCTGACCTAGTAATGGTTTAGTCCTGCTCTAGTCCTGCTCTAGTCCTGCTCTAGTCCAGCTCTAGTCCAGCTCTAGTCCAGCTCTAGTCCTGCTCTAGTCTCGATCTAGTCCCGCTCTAGTCCCGCTCTAGTCCCGCTCTAGTCCCGCTCTAGTCCAGCTCTAGTCCTGCTCTAGTCTCGATCTAGTCCCGCTCTAGTCCCGCTCTAGTCCAGCTCTAGTCCAGCTCTAGTCCAGCTCTAGTCCAGCTCTAGTCCAGCTCTACTCCTACTGTAGTCCTGCTCTAGTCCTCATCTAGTCCTCATCTAGTCCTGCCTTGTCCTCATCCAGTCCTGCTCTAGTCCTGGTTTAGTTCCGAGTTAGTCCCAATTTTGTTATTTGTGCTTACCACAGGGAAACATGTATTTTGTTATAAATTACACATTGTTGATACTTGGTTTTACAAATTGTGTGGTAGATTTCATGTGAACAATTTTTCTATTTATGAAAATGCATATTAAAGATGCACTGTGTAACTTTTTTGTCCATACCACAGTTTCCCATTAAATCTTGCATCTATTCAAATACCATGTTCTTATTGTTTAAAAAATACCTTAAAATACACGCATTCTTACTGTGATCAGACTCACCTCTCCACAGATCTGACTTGTAACTCCGCCTGGTGACGTTGACTGATTGTCCCCACGGAGATAGCAAGTGGAATTTAGCCAATCACATCTCCATGGACCAGAAAGTTACACAGTGAAGCTTTAAAGACTATATAATCCTAATTTATACTCAAGTAATTATGTAAAACGGCTCTAGTGTTGGACCTGTTTGAATGGAGCTTTTGTTTCCTCTGTTACGGAAGAAAAGTCGGATTATCCTGATTTTTTTTTTTTTTTTTTTTTTGGTGTCTGTGTCCAGATTTTGGGGGAGGGAAGGGCCCGTGTCTGCTCCTCTGATCTCTGTGTTCACGGATTAGATTAGCGCGCTCTATTAATCAGGTTTTAAAGGTCCACTATGGAACTTTTCTGGTGAATGGTCTTCCAGCTTCTTGACTGGGAAAAAAAAATCTCTATTTCTGCCTCGGTCTCTCACTCCCACTTCATCTGTCTTTGCTTCTCTTCGTTCTCTGCTCTTCTCTCTCTTTCTCCACTCATCCCACCGTCCTCTCTCTCTCTCTTATCTCTCCATTCTCTTTATTGCCTTTCTCTGCACACTTCTCTCTTCTTTTCTCTTGCTCCCCTCTCTCCTTTCTCCTGCTTACTCTCTCCGTTATCTCTCTCCTTTCTCCTGCGCTCTCTCTCTCTCTCTCCCTTATCTCTTCCTCTAATACCCGCTTTTCTCTCACATCACCTCACTCCTTTCTTTTCCCTCCCTGTCCATCACACTCTCTCTTTCATCTCTTTCTCGCACCATTCCCTCAATCTCTCTTCTCCTTGCCCCCTACTACCCTCTCTCTCCCTCCATTCCCCTCTCTTTCTTTTCTCTCTCCTTGCCCCACCCTCTCTCCTTCTCTCTACACTCTCTCTTCCTCCTCTGCACTCTCTCCCCTTCCCTCAGTCCCTCGATCCCTCTCTCCCCCCTTCCCATCTTTTCTCTCTCTACAGTCTCTCTTTACCTCTCACCTCCTCTGCTCTCTCTCCTTTCCTCCTCACCCCCCCCCCCCCCCCCCCCACTCTCTCCCTCTACTCCTGCTCTTTCTCTTTCTACCCCTTTCTTCTCTCTCCTCTCTTCTCTCTCCTCCCTCTTCCCTCTCTTCTCTCTTCACCCAGCAGAGGGATTCCTGGGGGCTGCTCAGGCGAGCTCCATCAGGAATGTGCTGCTTTGACCTTCACTGAGGAACTCTGTGATTAAGCACTTTTTTTTTTCTCTAGTTTAGAATCAACTTGTGTTTTTTTACACAATGTATTAAGAACAGGTGGAGCTGCTGCAGAAAAAACAGAAAAATACTTTAAAATCAGAAGAATAGAGGGTGATTTAATAAGAAATTTGATCAGTCTGTGTCTCCAGAAACAAGATAGTCATGTTCAAATTAAATACAGCTCTGCTACTGATAACAATTGTAATATTGATTCATTCTTAGTTACAAAAACATTGGGCATGATGGATAATTTGGTTTTGGTTTTCAAGACGATTCTCCAATCAGAAAGCAGAACGAGCCTCACATGACTTTCTTATTTGTGTTGCCAGTTTCAAAGCTGAAATCCAGTTGGTTTAAACCTAAAATGTCTCTCTCTGATCTGAACGGTCACTACCTAAACCCCAGAACCTGCACCAGTCATGAGTCAGTGCTAGTGCAGCCTCTGCAGCTCAGGGAGGAAATTCTGGAGGTTCTGAGCTTCACATGAGTCTGTCCATAAACTGAGAATGAGACAAACTCTGATGTGTCTCTATCTGCAGGTTTAGGCTCTGGCAACACAGGTTCAGTTGTTATTGCAGAACATTTTAAAAGTGCATTATGTACCTTTGTACATAATGCTCTGCCTGGAATGTTCCACAGTATCACTTTAAACAGGTCTACTTTACATTTATTCAATTACAGGTGGTTTTATAGCCCAAAAATGCCAAGACAAACAGACATTCTGACTGTGAGCGGGGTCGCATCTCCACAGATCTGACCTGTAACTTGGTCTGGTTTGGGCTCCATGAAGATAGAAAGGTTTAATGCCACACTGTGGAACATTCCAGACAAAGCAATAACATCTCCATGTAGAAAAGCGTTTGACGGACCCTCCACCAGAAAAATTACAGAATGCCGTTAAACCGTTAAAACAGCGAGAGCGCAGCTAGATATAGTTCCAGTATTTTTACTACTTTAACTACCCATTGCTTTTTTAAAATCTCAGTTCTGGACAAGTTATTTTCAAATGCCACTAACTCACTGTTGCATTTAAAATCTTTTCATCAAATTTAATAAAAAATCTGACTAAACCCCTCGTGTATCATTTTGTGTTCCACTCTTTAAACTGAAAGGCCACGTTCGCTGACAGCCCGACACTTGGCCACCAGCACAGTTTTCAGATCTGTGTGTTGATTCTATTTAGGAAAAACCACACTGAAACTATATGTTGAGAGGAGGCAGACGATGCGTTCGAGTGCACAGATTTGGGTCAGTAAATTACAGACTGTAGAGTTCAGTGTGGATGTGAGGTTCGCAGAGAGCCTGACCCTGGGGCTGAAAGAGAGGGAGTCTAGATAGAAGTGACGGCAGATACGTCAATTAAACGGTTAACTCGGCACAGTTGGAGTTCTGGGAGTTTTATCCATGTTAGAATGTTTTCCTCCTTCTCAAAAACATACCTGTGTTTTTTGCTTAATCCACACTTGTTTCATTAGTTGTCTTGTTTCGTTAGTCGTCTTCTTTGATCACTCAAGAATGCTCAGTTTACATTTTGCCTGGATTGCTGCATCACAGGTAAAAATTTAGACTTCTCCTGCACAGTTTTTAAACCCCTAAACCATGGTTCACCAGACTTTTTCTGTGGTTAAATTGTGGTCACAGTGAAGCCGTGGCCCCTCCATCTCCCGTCACCTGGCCCCTCCCCCATCCTTTCACCTGGCCCCTCCCCCCTCCCCTCACCTGGCCCCTCCCGCCACCTGGCCTTTGTTCAAACCACAATCTGGAAGGTGAACCCAAGATGGCGCATTGTTTTCAGTGGCCTGTGCTCATTGGCGCATTGGCCCAAAAATAATTTTCTGTTCTGCATTACTTCCTCAGTACAGGCGAGCTCCTCCCACCCGTGTGACGCCTGTAACGTGCACGGCGTGGAGCGTTTGGACCAATCAGAGCACGGCGTGGAGCGTTTGGACCAATCAGCGCGAGAGCTGCTAGAGCGGAGCGAGCACGGGCTCAGAGCGGGGGCTAGGCTAAGTCTTACAAATGCTAACTTTTAGGCGCTTTGAGGATTTAAAATTCTTCAAAGTTCATATTGTAAAAATACAAAAGGATCCCTACAAAATCCGACCTTTGTGAAAGTCGTGGATGCCCTGTCAGTCGAACACGGGCAGTTTGAATCCCCAAAATGCTTTCGCTCTATGGGAGAATTTTTTCTGGGCCCAAGCTCCCGGGAGCTGCAGTACCTGGAGCGGCCACTAGTCGGTCTCAAGCCGGGACTGAGGTGGAATGTCTTATCCAGTTTTTATTATAGATCCTTGGTTCAGACTCACCTGTGGTCTGTTCTTCTTCTGTCAGGACCAAGCTGAGACACTCTCAGACAGCAGTAACATACGCAGCATCTAGTGGTGATATGTGAGAATACAACAGCCAGATTTTAATTACAGACGTTGACTTTAAAAATGAAATTCCGAATCTCAACATGACTATGGCATATAATGGTTAATGCTGCACTGTGTAACATTTCTGTATGTAGGGTCTGCCGCCTGCTTGTCTCCATAGAAATTATTGTTTTGCCTTGGATGTTCCGCAGTGTGGTATTAAACATCTGTCCAGGATTTATTCAGTTACAGGTGTTGTGAGCAGGCCTGCCTCTCCACAGATCTGACCTGTAACTTGCTTGATCGTGCCACCGGTTTTTCTCCGTGGAGCTAAATAAGTGGAACATTCCAGGCAAAGCAATAACATCTCAGTGGAGTGTTTTAAGTGTCATCTTAAGACCCACTTTTATTCTCTGGCTTTTAACACGGCATGAGTTTTTTAATTTTTTTATTTACTTTTATTATTATTATTATTATTATTATTATTATTATTATTATTATTATTATTATTATTATTATTTTATTTTATTTTTTATTTTTTTTCAGCTTTATGCATTTTAACAATTTTTATTTATTATTTTTATTTATGATTTACTGTCTTTTATTGTATTAATTTGTTGGAAATGTTTATAAAAATGTGCTATATAAATAAAGTGGATTGGATCTCCGTCGAGACAAACAAGCGATACCAAAAAAATTACACAATGCACCTTTAAAATGTTTTTTAAAAAATTAATTAATCAGAATAACAGATCAGAACTAATGGACGCTCTTATACAAATGAACGCTAATGGGCCCCTCCCTTTTGTCGACAGCCGGCTTCACTGTTGGAAACCACTCTCCGTTTTATCCTTTTCCCTTTTTCCCTGCCCTTAAATTATAATCACTACCAACACTTAATCCCACTATTTCCTATTCCAACATTCAACACGTTTCTATACAACTCCTGTATTATCTCACAACATTACAAATTCAATTAAGCCATCACTATCCTCTTCTTCTCCTCTTCTCCTTTTCTATCCTCTCTGGACCCGAGCCAGGCAGTCTCGCGCATTAGGCACCACTTTTTTTTTTTTTTTTTTTTTTTTTTTGAAACCTGATCTCTCTCCTCCTCCTCCTCTTCTCTCCTCCCCTCCTCCCTCTCTCCTTGCTCCCTTTCTGCCTGCTCGCGTGGTTTCTGTCTATGCCTTCTGGTCTTCAAGTAGCTTACTGGACAGACCAAGCTATGGATTACTAAAGAAAAATCAGAAATATTGACATCAAGGTAGGCGGATTTCAGCATTATAGCTCCTTTCTCTCATGGCTACTGTTTTTGCAAAGATTTACAACATTTTGAATCACTTTCTCGCATGTTTTGCTACTTTAAACCCTGTCTTTCTTTCAGTGTTGTCACTATGGGGGGGCATTGCTTGGTTGTCAATGGAGTAGAGCCGGCAGTGGCTAGCCCTTACGCGATTGGTTTAGCGGGCGAATAGAAAGAAGGCATGAATAATTGATGTAGCATTGTGCGCTTTGGTCAGTGGACAGAAGAGAGAGGGAGAGAGGGAGGAGGGGGATGGAGGGAGGCGGGTGTGTTGCCGTGGAAGAGTCCTTAACAACCACATAAATGCGAGATGGACTTAAAAGTGCACTGTGTAACTTTTTGTATGGCTGTGTCGTTTCTCTGCCTGGAATGTTCCACAGTATGACATTAAAATACAGCTTTTCTGTACGTTTATTTAATCACAGGTGGTTTTAAACCTCAAGAATACCTAGAAAAACAGGCATTCTGACTGTGAGCGGGGTCGCCTCTCCACAGATCTGACCTGTAACTTGGTCTGGTTTGGTCTCCATGGAGATACAAAGGTTTAATGCCATAATGTGAAACATTCCAGACAAAGTAATAACATCTCCATGGAGAAAAGCATTTGACGGACCCTCCACCAGAAAAGTTCCATAATACAGCTTTAATATGAAACCTATTTGATTTAAAAATGACTTTGACAAGTTGATTGGAAAGTGCTTAAGTCTTGCACTGGTCATATATTTTTTGAGAAGTCAGTAATTCCATAAATATCAAATTTTTAAAGAGAAGAGCGAGAAATATTAAAGCTGCACTATGTAACTTTTCCAGTATGATGCCTGCTTGTCTCCATGGAGATGTTGTTGCTTTGTCAGGAATGCTCCACAGTGTGCAAATAAACTGCTCACAAAAATGCACGTTTTTCAATGGATTTTTGAGCCAACCCAAAACAAAATATTTACACGATGTTTAATGCCATACTGCGGAACATTACAGGCAAAGCAATGACATCTCCATGGAGACGAGCAGCTGTTTAACTCTTTAACAGAAACGTTGCACTGTTAAGTATGTGCTAAGTGTGAATCATTCTTAATAAACTATTGGTTCATTAGGAATTTTCTCGTTATTATTAAAGGTGCACTGTGTAACTTGTCTGCTGGAGGGTCCGTCACCTGCTTGTCTCCATGGAGATGTGCCAAGAATGTTCCACAGTATGGCCGTAAACTTGTATATCTCCATGGAGACTCGCAAGCCAAATTACAGTAAGAATGAATGTTTTTTTTAAGATATTTTTGAGCAGTAAAAATAACACTTGTAGTTGGATAAATACAGCATCAATATCGCCATGGAGACCAACAGTTTGCGGACCCCCTCCAGAAAAGTTGCACAGTGCAGCTTTAAGCAGTGGTGGAAGGTAATTAAGTACACAAGTAAAAGTACAAGACACATTTTAACACATTTGATTTGAGTTATCATCCCAACTTTGAGCAAACCAAATGCACAAAAAAAAGAAAAATTAAAATCAATTGAATTACTTAAAATCAGTTCATTTTTAAACAGGTACTTTAATACTTTTACTGAAGTAGATGATTTCTTGTGGTACTTTTGCTCCTGTATTTGTACTTGTACTTAAAGAATTGCACTGAACGCTGCGTCTGAAGGACTTGAAGTTGAGATGGACCTTTACCTCGTGATTAGAGTTTTCAACACCTGAAAATGATCTGTCCTCCTCAGTCAGGGTGAAGCCAGGACGTGTGTGTGTGTGTGCGTGTGTGTGTGCGTGTGGGTGTGTGTGTGGGTGTGTGTGGGTGTGTGTGGGTGTGGGTGTGTGTGGGTGGGTGTGTGTGGGTGTGTGTGGGTGTGTGTGGGTGTGTGTGTTCAATCAGATTCAGTAAAAAGATATATCAGCTTTTTTTTATCAGCTGGTGATCTTTATTTTTTTGCTGATAATTCAAAATATTATTAGAATTTCAATTTGTGATTTACTTTGGCTCGTTCACACTGGCTCAGACCACGTCAAAGCTGCAATTAAAAGTGACTAAACACGGAATTAAACCTGGACTAGACCAAGACTAGACCTGGACTGAACCGGACTAGAACCGGACTAGAACAGGACTAAACAGGACTAGACTAGGACTAAACAGGGCTAAAACAGGACTAGAACAGGACTCAGGACTAAACCTGGACTGAACAGGACTAGAACAGGACTAGAACAGGACTAGAACAGGACTAGAACAGGACTAAACAGGGCTAGAACAGGACTCAGGACTAGAACGGGACTAGACCAGAACTAGACCACAACTAGACCACTAGACCACTAGACCAGAGTCTGCAAGTCTACAACAGGCTGAAATCAGGATCAGACTAGGACCACATGCTTGTCTCCATGGAGATGTTCCTGCTTTACCTGGAATGTTCTGGAATATGGCATTCAATGGATCTGTTTTTTTGCCTTAAAAAAAACAAGCATTCTTACTGTGAGCGGGTCGTCTCTCCACAGATCTGACCAGTAACGTGGCCTGGTCTCCATGAGGATAGAAAGGTTTAATCCCATACTGTAGAACATTCCAGACAAAGCAGGAACATCTCCATGGAGAAAAGCATTTGACGGACGCTCTTGTCATGGTTTCTTAATTGTTCTTATTTGAAAAAAGGTTAAATTCTGAGTTTAGTTTGAACTGTGCCATATTCTTGTTCACCTACGGCTTCGCGAACTCTAGACAGTAAACTTGGTATTTTGAATGTGTGGGGCCCCTGAAAAACAAGTGTAGTTTTCCCCCTCGTCTCCCTGGGGCTCCTGTGGGCACCAGGCCACGTGTTTAACCCAGCAGTGACAGGCGCCAACGGGGAGGAGGCACGTACGACTCTAGAGCGACTATGGCTCTGGTACATGTGTCCGCCATCTTGGAACTGTCCGAAAAATCCAAACTTTAGATACTAATCATAATTTTGTTTATATTTTGTAGTTTTTTGTTGTTTTGGTTAGAATATACAAGGAATAAGTAGCAAAATTTAATATTGTCTTTACCTTATTGCAGTGATGCTTGAAATATTTTAGCTAATAGGTTCATTATAGCCTACACCAACCAGTATTAAAGGTTCACAATGTTACTTTTTTTACTCGTCTCCATGGAGATGTTATTGCTAGAAATGTTACTCCATATGGCTTTAAACTAATCTATCAAAATGCATTCTTACTGTGAGCAGGGTTGGAGGTTAATGCCACATTGAACATTTCTGGCAAAGCAGGAACATCTCCGTGGAAACAGATGGCATATAATTAACAAGAAAAGTTACATAATGCACCTTTAATTTCACTACAACGAAACTTCTTTAAGAGTCCTCAAGAACAGAATAGTTTAATATAGACATTTGATTAGTCTGAAAATATAAATAGTTGTTTTTTTAAAGCAAATTAATATGTGAATCATCGTTAGTGTCTGATTAGTGCTTCAGTTGACCGTACGGTCCCAAAATGGCCGACAGAGCTGGGGGTCATGTGCAGTGCAGTTGGTGTGGTTCACTCTAGAGTTTTATTATAACTGTGGAAACTCCAGAAAGCAGCAGCTGAAGGACACCCACTGACCCACTTACACTCACACACTCAGGCTCAGACAGGACTCTCTTTCCCTCCTCTCTCTTTCTCTCTCCTTCTCTCTCTCGCTAGCCCCCATCTTGCTCCACATCGCCATCTTTTTCTTCTTTCCCTCTCTCCATTTCTCTCTTTGTTCTCCTCTACCCCCTTCTCTCTTTCTCTCTCCATCTCTACTCTTCTGTCTTTTTCTTCTGTCTCTATCTGTCTTCAAGTCTCTCCCTCTCTCTCCCATTTCCCCTTTCTCTCTCTTCTTTCTCTCCTTTCTCTCTTTCAACCGCCCCATTCTCTCTCTCTCGCCCTTTCCTCCTGCCCCCTCTCTTTTTCTTTCGTTCCTTCTCTTCCTCTCTCCCCCTTGTTCTCTCTCTCTCCTCTTTCTTCCCCCTCTCTCTTTCTTTCTCTTTTTCTTTCTTCCTTTTTTCTTTCACCCTCTCTCCCCTCCCCCCCTTCTTTCTCTTCTCTCTCTCTTTCAACCCCCATCCTCTCGCTCTCTTTCTGCCCCCCTCTCTTTCTCCTTCATCCCTTCTCTCCCTCTCTCCCCCTTCATCTCTCTCCTCTTTCTCTCCTCTCTTTCTCTTTTTCTTTCTTCCTTTTTTCTTTTACCTTCTCTCTCCTCTACCCCCTCTTCTTTCTCTTCTCTCTCTCTTTCAACCCCCATCCTCTCTTTCCTCCTGCCCCCTCTCTCTTGCTTCTTCATCCCTTCTCTCCCTCTCTCCCCCTTTGTCTCTCTCTTTTCTTTCTCCCCTTTCTCTCTTTCTCTTTTACTTTCTTCCTTTTTTCTTTTACCTTCTCTCTCCTCTCCCCTCTCTTCTTTCTCTTCTCTCTCTCTTTCAACCCCCATCCTCTCTCGCTCTTTCCTCCTGCCCCCTCTCTCTTTCTCCTTCATCCCTTCTCTCCCTCTCTCTCCCCCTTCATCTCTCTCTCTCTCTCCTCTTTCTCCTCTCTCTCCCCCCTCTTTTCTCTCGCTTTCTCTCTTTTTCTTTCTTCCTTTTCTCTCTCTCCCTCCTCTCCTCCCCCTCTTCTCCTCTTTTCCACTGCGACCTACTTGAGTCCCTCTGACAGACGCTCGGCCGTTTATCACTGGCTCCGCCCCCTCTGCCCTCACGCTGTCGGGGTTGCCACAGTAAAGTACCACACAGATTTAAAATTTAGAAATTTAAATCACTTTTGTTATGAATTTGATTTTTTTTAACACCTTAAACTGAAAATATTATGGAAAAATGTCAACATAGTAATACTTTCTGCTCATACAAAATACTATTGAAAGTATATAGACAGGACTGAGCAGTTTGAATAAGGCTAATAACGATTGCTCTCCACAGATCTGACCTGTAACTTGGCATGGTGGAGTCAGCTGCTTGTTTCCATGGAGATAAATAAGTTTAATTCTAAAGTCTGGAACATTATTGTCTAACCAGGTACTACCTGTACTACTACTACTACTACTACCACCACCACCACCACCACCACCACCAGTACTACTACTACTACTACTACTACTACTACTACCCAGAATTGAACCCAGGACCTTCATGCTGTGAGGCAAAAGCACTAACCACTACACTAGCACTAACCAAAACAACATCTCCATGGCAACAACCAGGTGGCGACCCTGCAGCAGAAAAGTGACACAGTGCTTCTTTAACACTGTTTTGTTGTGTGCGTGGCCTCATGAATATCTTCAGTAACGTTTAGCAGACGATGTGAGATGTTTGGACTCTCTGCAGGTGGTCCTCTCATGGACACGTGATAAAATCCTTAATCTGATGTTATAATCGTCCAAAACACAGATTAAACAGAGACATACGTTTGGAGGAAGTGTGCCGAGGGATTATGTGCTCAGATCTGGAGATGTTTAATCTTAATGCAGATTGAATTAAAGCTCCCCCTGTGACCGGGCTGTATGGAGCTCGTATAGAGGCTGTGAATGGGCAGGTTTAATGAACAGATTATAGAGATTATCTTAAACATTTGGCTGGAGTTACATTTGTTCATTAAATGTGACAGAAATGAGAATATAGAGGGTTTTTATGGTAGTTTTGAGTGGTCCTATCCACTGACCCACAGGTTGGTGGTCCAATTCCAACTCCCACAGATGAATGCTGTTGTTGTGTCTTTAGGCAAGACACTTAACCCACCTCACCCCCAGTGTTTGTGTTTGTGTTTGTGTTTGTGTGTGTGAGTGGGTGAGTGGTTCTTTGATGTAAAGCGTTATAAAAAAAACTTGATCATAATACGCAAAGTTTATAAAGGTGCACTATGTAACTTTTTGTTTGGAAGTCCGTCACCTGCTTGTTTCTATGGATATCTCATTGTTCTTTCTGGAATGTTCCACAGTATGACATTAAACAGCTCTACTTTACATTTATTCAATTACAGGTGGTTTTATAGCTCAAAAATACCTAAAAACAGACATTCTGACTATGAGCGGGGTCGCCTCTCCACAGATCTGACCTGTAACTTGGTCTGGTTTAGACCAAGTTGTAACTTAGAAAAGTTACACAATGCACCTTTAACTAAACTGATGAAAATGTAGTTGCCAATTTGCTCAACAAACCTTTTCCAGTTAATAGAGAGTGCACATGTACACATCACATTCAAACGTAGTCATTGTGAGTGAAATGCCTTGCTAAAGGGCACAACAATATTTTGAATTAGTGTTGTCGTGATCTAGAATCTCAAACTCAAATTTCATACTTAGGAATGGCTTTTTTTGTTTTGTTTTTTTAATACCACACTGAATACAATGCAATTTTCTACTGAATCTTCTACTAGTTCTGATTGATATAGATGAAGACTATCCTAAAACATTTTCAAATTGGTACATTTTTGTTGTTTTTTCAGAATTAATACTCAAATGCTAAGTTTCACTACTCATTTTATTGTTCTTCCTTCTTATTTTTTATTATTATTATTATTATTATTATTATTATTATTATTATTATTATTATTTTTTTTTTTTTTTTTTTTTTTTTTTTTTTTTTAGACAGTTTTGGATGGGTAGCCAGATTATCTTTTTCTTTAGGCTTGTTGTGGTTAACTAATTGCCTAAAAACTAAAACAAAACTAAATAATATCTTAAAGGGCCTATATTATGCTATTTTCTGATCTTTGTTATAATGTTTCCTCATCACAAACACACCTGGAGTTGTGTTTTGTTTCATTTACATGTTTAACACACAAATCCTGCATATTTAGGCTGAGTTCTTCATCATTTGGATAATTTCAGCCCTGGAATTGCTTATCTCTTCTGAGCAAAAGGTAAAAAAGGAAGGTAGCTGTTAATCTGAAATCTACCTCTTCATGACATCACAAGGTGGAACAGAGCATTTTGAGCTTTGGAGATGTAGATGCAGGATTACTGAAACGTGTGAATGAAACAAAACACAACTCCAGGTGTGTTTTTGAGGGGATAACATCATTATAACACGGCTTAAAGCTCTCATGAGTCCATTTTGTGTAATATAACACCTTTATGTTTGACCATAAATCACTCTTATCTTCCTTTCTTGTCTACTTGCTTCTTCCACACACATCCTGCATTAGCCGTTGTAAAACCCTGTTCATTTGAGTCCAGTCCCATCCCCCAAAGCCCTCACTGGATGGACACGGGGGCCAGTGCAGGCGTGTGACCAGCAGGGGGCCCCATTTAAGCCGGGGCAGCGCTAAACGGGGCCATAAAAGCATCGCCAGCCTGTCTGTCTGCGCTAAGAGCCTGAAGGAGTCAGGCACTCACTTCAGACACAGACGAGAGAATGGACATAAAGAAAGAGACAGGAGGCTTAAAGGCGCACTATGTAACTTTTCCATTGTCCGTCACCTTCTTGTTTCCATGGAGATGTCATTGCTCTGCTTGGAATGTTCCACAGTATGACATTAAACAGCTCTACTTTACATTTATTCAATTACAGGTGGTTTTATAGCTCAAAAATACCTAGAAAAACAGGCGTTCTGACTGTGAGCGGGGTCGCCTCTCCACAGATCTGACCTGTAACTTGGTCTGGTTTGGTCTCCATGAAGATAGAAAGGTTTAATGCCATACTGTGAAACATTCCAGACAAAGCAACAACATCTTCATGGACAAAAGAAGATTACAGACCCTCCACCAGAAAAGTTTCACAATGCACCTTTAAAGAGATAGACAATGTAACGATGCTATAGTATGTTTTTATCATTTTATCCAACATTGTTCTTTGTTTTTACTTCTAAAGAATAGACAAAATATTGAAATCATATCTGAAGGAGCAGTGAAAGAAATACGAACTTTCTAATGTTTAATTTTGTCAACGTAAAATCACTTAAAGGCCCATGTTACGCTATTTTCTGATCTGTTCTAATGTCGTTTCCTCATCACAAACAGACCTGGAGTTGTGTTTTGTTTCATTCACACATGTTTAACGCACAAACCCTGCGTATTTAGGCTGAGCTCTTCTCTCAAACTGAAAACATTCTGTTCCACCTTGTCTCCACTGTGTTTTTAAACTCCATAAACCTTCACAAGAATCATTTGGATAATTTCAGCCCAGGAATTAGCAGGTTTTATTAAACAAAATGTAAAAGGTAGCTGTTAACTTGAAAACTACTGCTTTACTTCATGACATCACAAGGTGGAACAGAGCATTTTGAGCTTTGGAGATGTACAGACTAATAATAAGGGGTTACTCAAACATGTGAATGAAACAAAACACAACTCCAGGTCTGTTTTTGAGGAGGTAACAACATTATAACATGGCTTAAAGCTCTTGAAAAGACTCACATATTCCCAATACAGCTGATCAAAAAACTCAAAATTCCCTGTATTTTTGCTTTCTTTGTCCTAATGATTTAAATATTTCAACGGACAAATAGAAAACAATGAGTGAAAACCATCTTTGAGTGAAGGGACAGTCACTTCTGGTCCATTATAATATTGGCACCGTTGGCATCTGGGCACAGAGACGACGAAATGGTGCCAGCCGGGCTTCAGAGGAGAACGTTCATTTGTAATCCAGCTGGTTAAAAGGAAATTGATGCATGTTCGTTCTTCAGTGTTGATTATACCAGAATTTGAAACTTGAAATTGACTTGGCTGTAAATACGTTTTGTGATTTTGATGGATAATAGTTAAAGAGGGAGTATTTTACTTCTATGGGGTGTTATTTGCTATTGTTTTGAAAATGCTGTATTTGCTCTGAGTCTCCCCCTCCATTTGCTCTCCATGTTAAGTCACTCCCCCTGCAGAGCGCTATCACAACACCATCAGCGTCTGATGAAACTACTGCACATCGCATCAGGTTTGTGAAGTTGTAGTGTGCAGTTTTGTGTCATGTTTTTGTATATTTATGGAGAATTGTTGTGTGGGAGCACGGGGTGACGTTGGCTTGTGGGTGGAGCATGTATAGTTCCTCACGTGTCCAATCACAGGGACTACTGATCCTGGGTCAGTTTTAAAGTGCGCTGGGATTACGGAGAGTGGGTTTGAGTCCAAAATCTTTAAAATTTCTTGATTAACTGATATGCCCACCTCTGAGACACACAATTGATGTAGCCTATTTTATTGAATTATATTACTGAACAGTGAACATAATTCCTAACATAACATTTTCCATCCATCCATCCATTTTCTTCCACTTGTCCGGGGCCGGGTTGCGGGGACAACATTCTAAGACGGGACTCCCAGACTTCCTTCACCTCAGACACTTCCTCCAGCTCCTCCGGGGGGACCCCAAGGTGTTCCCAGGCCAGCCGAGAGACATAGTCCCTCCAGCGTATCCTGGGTCTTCCTCGGGGCCTCCTCCCAGTGGGACATGCCCAGAACACCTCCTGAGGGAGGCGTCCAGGAGGCATCCGGAACAGATGCCCGAGCCACCTCAGCTGGCTCCTCTTGACGTGGAGGAGCAGTGGCTCTATTCTGAAAACTCATTTTGGCCACTTGTATCCACGATTTTGTCCTTTCGGTCATTACCCAAAGCTCATGACCATAGCAACAAAACATTTTCACATGGGCATTTTTAATCTATGTAGCCTGACTTTTTACTTGTGTTTCTGCTGCTGTTTTTTCTGGAATTCTCTTACACATAACCTGTAAGAAGTGCAGCCATTTATTTGTTAACGTCTTTTTATTAATTATTAAATTTATTATGAGTAATGTTTATCCATTTATTTATTTAGACGCATATATTGCTAAAGATGCAAAATGCAAGGTGTATTTGCTGTTCAATTAATATTATTTCTCAGGCAGTTTAATTTTTTTCATGTTTGAGTGCCACCACAGAAACGTAACTAGCCCCTGGGACAGAGTTTTACAGTTAACCTTAAGGAGGACAGGGGTCAGGAGAGATCACTAAATTACTGAAACATTCATGGACGACACAATAAACCTCTTCAGGCATGTTTTTGATGAGGGAACAACATTATAACATGGTAAAAAGCTCCAAAAAATTAAAATGAAATAAAAATTTGCATGACACCCTCTTTAAAAACGTAATTTCAAACCGTTTGCAGTGGTCCAAAGTTCTTCCTCACTTACCTTTTTGCATTCAGAGCATCCTAATTATTCACCGCGATGAGTTTATAAACATTTTTCACAACTCTCAGAACAGAGTTTCCGTAACAGTAAAGCAGCTAGCATGCGAACACACACTTGCTGATTACCGGACAATAAAACGCATTAGAATTAGATACAGACGGCACACAGCAGACTTTTTTATTTTATTCGAACTGCTTTTTCGTGAACTATTTTTTGACTCCTCTATACGGTTTCCATTATAGCGTACACAATAACTACATTTCTCATTAGTCTCGTATTCACTCAGTTGCCAAGGGATACGAGCCACTCTTACAAATTCAGATTTTAATTAACTTTGTCCCAACAGGAGGCTACGGCTCATTCAGAAACACAGACGGAAGAGGTTTGAATACAGCTCCCATAGAAACCAAACCTTAGGCATGTTCGTTTGAGATGCTAGCATTTCAAATTATGCAACATTTAGCGTCGGCAGGTCTTAAAAAGTGGAATCAGTCGTGGTTTTTGGTTATACATCGTTTTGGAGATTGTGTATTTTGAATTTTGACAATAAAGCAGCTGTCTTTTTCTCAGATGGAAGGGCAAAAGGCTCTGTACCTGATTTTTATTGTCTTAAAAACCATAAAAAACAGTTCATTTTAAACGATTTGCAGTGGTTAAGTTATTCCTCACTTTGCTTCCTTATGGTTCTCACCCCACAATATGTTTTTTGTTTTTTTTTTATTTATACACAACCAGGCCCATTTCTCCCCTCAAAAATAAATAAAATAGGTGTATGTCATTTTTACTATCTTAAAAATGTGAAAAAGCATTCCGACCATCCGAGTTATTCACCAGGATGAGTGCGACTGTAACGCTAACAACAACTAGCATGCTAACAGCGCATTTTTTTTGATTCTCGGACAATAAAACGCTTTATAATAGGGATGGTACAAGATCTCGTGAGATTTTTTTCGAAGCGTTTACACTCCGATTGGACGAAAAAAAGGTTGCGGGTTGGTGAGTTGCGTTCCAAAAAGCAGTACTAGAATGAAAACAAAAATAAATGAAAAACTGTGAGGCCAAAATTGGAATCTGAATCGTGAAATTTATGTTTTAGGAATTGTGTTAAAATCTCGTCTTGTCTTGTTCTCTTGTGGAAATTGTGTCTCGTCCCATTCCTGCTTTATAATTAAATGCAGCTCACTTATTTTGACCTCAAGATCTGCTTATACAATAAATCTGTACTGGGGGAAGGAAATTGTGCTCAAATACATGGGGGAAAAATCAGGAAATTTCTCTCAGCACAACAGCAAAAGTCAAAATTTTCCCACCAAAAAACCCACCCAGCCCACCCTTCAGTTTTGGCGAGACCTTTCCTGTCATGTTTAACTATGGAGACAGTTTTTAATCATGCGTTTGGCGGAATCGGAGCGCTGTGATTGGCTGGAGAATTGGAATTCTGTCAGAGAACTGCTCCATGTCATTTATCATCCATCCTGTGGGCTTTGTACCGGGGACACTGCACCATACTGCCCCCTGTTGGCCTCCTCTGACCACCAGGAACAACAGCTGAGCCCCAGAAAATGAGGACAGGCAAAATGCAGTGGACTTTAAATTCTTATCATGTAGTAAGGGCATGTATTAAAACGTTTACTCGACTTGTATATTTTGAAGTAGTAGTCTTACCTATAAGTAAAAGTACAACAGTTACTTCATGTTATAAAGTTGTATATATATATATTTTTTTGTATTTTTTATCCCAGTACTGATATGTTATAAAAGCAGCTCTCGGGATCAATTTAAGACCGATGTGAGGTATCTGCATGCATCTAATTATAAAGCGTTTTATTGTCTGCGAACCAGGAAGTGCACTGTTAGCTTGCTAGCTGTTATTGTTGTTAGCATTTCTGTGAAGGAAAAACTCGCTCTGGTCTCTGAAAGTTGTGAAAAACGCTCAGAGGCTCATTGTTGGACCATTTCAAACTGTTTTAAAATGAACTAATTCAGTTTTTCACATTTTTAGACCGTAAAAATCAACTTTTAATTTCTTAAAGTTCATTTGAGGCGAGAAAATGCGACTGGGAGATATTGTGTATAGATCTTTAAAATAAATATATTGTTGGGTGAGAACCATAAGGAAGCAAATACCAGGGACAAACGGCTTTAACTGTCTGCTTGATTTCATGCCATACTGTGGAACATTCCAGGCAAGGCAATCACATCTCCATGGAAACAATCAGGTGGCCGATGTTTGCTCTCTGCATCTAATTATGAAGGATTTTATTGTCTGCGAATCAAGAAGTGCGCTGTTAGCTTGCTAGTAGTAGTTGTCGTTGTTGCTGGTAAAACTCCTTGTGTCTCTAAAAGTTTTGAAAAGTGAAAAAAATGAACTAGTTTTTCAAATTTTTATGACAGTAAAAATCAAATACACCTTTAATTTATTTTTGTGTATTAAAATTAATTTTTGTGTATAAAAAATCCTCTTGGGTGAGAACCATAAAGAAGCAAATGCCAGGGACAAGTGACTTTAACCGCTTCTTTGATTCCATGAAAACAGATTTTTTTTGTTTAATGCAATACTGTGGGACATTCCAGGCAAAGCAGTAACATCTCCATGGTGACAAGCAGGTGGCGGACAGTCTACTACAAAAGTTACACAGTGCATCTTTAAAGCTGCTGCTGTGGTTTGGGCCTGTTGCGTTTTCAGGACCCAAAGTGCTCGGTTTTGTTTCTAAACACAGTGAAGGTGTGAGGCACAGAGGCTCAGGATAAAACATGAGTCTGACTGAACTGTAGAACGACAGAAAAGACTGAAAGAGAAAGGGAGGGAGAGACAGAGAGATGGAGGGAGAGAAAGAGAGAAGGGGAGGAGAGAGAGAGACGGGGAGGAGAGAAGGAGAGAGGGGTTGGGCATAAAGAGAAGGAGAGTCAGAGAGAGACAGAGAGATACAGACATAAGAGACAGAGAGGGAGAGAAGGAGAGAAAGAATGAAAGGAATAAACCAGGAATAAACTAGGACTTAACTAGGACTAAACCAGCACTAAACCCCGATTTAACTAGGACTTAATCAGGACTAAACCAGGACCAAACTAGGGCTTAATTAGGACTAAACTAGGACTAAACCAGGACTAAACTAGGATTGAACTAGGACTAAACCAGGACTTAACTAGGACTTAATTAGGACTAAACCAGGACTAAACCAGGACTAAACTAGGACTAAACTAGGAATAAACCAGGACTTAACGGGGACTTAACTAGGACTAAACAATATAGAACCAAACCAGGACCAAACAAGGCCTAAACCAGCTGTAAGGACTAAAGCAGCCGCTAAACACAGCAAAACAAAGAGGTGTGAACATGGACTAAACTAGGGGCTAAATCAAGACAAAACTAGGTCTAAACCAGGACTAAAACAGTAAAATAGCAGGGACTAAACTAGAACTTAACCAGGAATAAAGTCTAAACCAAGAATAATGCAGGGTCTAAATCAGGATTAAACTAGGACCAAAAATGGGACAGAGAGAAGGGGACAGAAAGAGAGGGAGAGAGAGAGAGAGAGAAAGAGAGAGAGAGAAAGAGAGAGAGAGAAAGAGAGAGAGAGAGAGAGAGAGGGGCCTACTTACATTTAATTAAAATGAACCTAGTTTTGAAGTGCAGAGAATTTGTAACAACTTTGAAGAAAAACTTGAATGAAACCTGTATTGCCATCTTCTACACAAAAATAAATATGACATACGTAGAGGTAATTCCATAACAGTTACCTAGCAACCATATTGTAAACAAGCAAGTCTAAATTACACAATAATTGAGAGTAGACTAGTAAAATAAATGGCAACAACACCTTTATTTTGTTAAAAGAATACATAAAGGTGCACTATTTTTATACTTTTTGCTTGCTGGTCAGTTACCGTCTTGTTTCTATGGATATTTCATTGCTCTGCCTGGAATGTTCCACAGTATGACATTAAACAGCTCTATCTTACATTTATTCAATTACAAGTGGTTTTATAGTTCAAAAATACATAGAAAAACAGGCATTCTGACTGTGAGCAGGGTCGCCTCTCCACAGATCTGACCTGTAACTTGGTCTGGTTTGGTTTCCATGAAGATAGAAAGGTTTAATGCCATACTGTGAAACATTCCTGTCGAAGCGATAACACCTCTACGGAGAAAAGCATATGACGAACCCTCCACCAGAAAAGTTGCACAATGCACCTTTCAACTGACAGAAAAAAAGCCTTCCTTGTGCGTAAATTGTCTCTTAGCTTGTATTCTGTTTTTGGCACCTGTCCAGTCGAGATCTGTGGAAAAAAAGACTAAAAACCCAGCACGCTTCAGCCTTAGACTCTTCTCTGTTCAAATCAATGGCAGAGGGAGAGACGGGGACAGTGGGGAGGCTCCATCTGTACTCCGTCTTTTGTATTCTGTGCAGCTTTGCTTTGGAGCGGCTGATGTGAGCTGTGTTCAAATGATGGAGCTGCAGACGGGGATAGACTTTGTGTGACTTCAAATACAATTTTTTTTCCCCTAGAAATACTCTTAAGAGGAGAGATCGAGACAGGGTTAGTGCAGTTGAGCCGTTTCTGTAGTTCTACCAAAATCCTCCAAATTGTGTTTAAGCGTTTGACATTCGCAATACGAAGGAGAAACTGTGATGGCTTTAAAATCATTAGAGTCAGAGTATATCTGGTCTTTCAGAGGTGCTTAAGACCTGGTTTAGTCCTGGGTTAGATCTGGTTTAGACCTGGGTTACACCTGGATTAGTCCTTGGTAACAACTGCTTTAGTCTTGGTTTAATCCTGGTTTAGTCCTGATGTAGACCTGGTATAGACCTGGATTAGACCTCGTTTAGATCCTGGTTAGACCTGTTTTCTGTGAAATGATGATGGTGATGTGAATCATGTGGACTGAGGACTGGTGTGGTCCCATCCAACTGACGGAGGGGATGAGCTCTGATACAAGAAAGGGCTTGAGTGACCTCTAGTGGCCAAAATGTGATATAGCGACAAAGACACTTATGAGTCTATACTACCATTTTGTCAAAAAATGACACATCTCCTCTCTCTCTTCCCTCTCTCCATCCCCCCGCCTCCTTTTCTCTCCTTTAGCTCTCCTGTCTTCCTGGTGTGAGGAGCTGGGTCGTCTTCTTCTTCTCCGTCACCAGAAGAACCGACAGAACGAGCCCCAGAAAGGCCCCATGCAGCCGCCCATGAGCTCCATGAAGCAGGGCCTGTCCCACGGGTGAGTGTCTGTACACCACTTAATGCCATACTGTGGAACATTACAGACAGAGCAATCACATCCCCATGGAGACAAGTAGCCCCTCCTACAGAAAAGTTACAGATAGCGCCTTTAATTTAACTGCATACAACCCAACCATCTTATAAACACACAGCTTTAGGGTTCAAGAACTTAAAGAATTCCTGATAATATTTAAACAGAGGGTGTGTACAATTCTTATTTTAAATTTCATGAACGTGACTTATCAGTGCCCCCAGAGGCAGGGTGGACATGTTCAAATCAAATACAGCTTTTACTGACCAGTCGCCAGTCATGAGTCAGTGCTAGTGCAGCCTTTGCAGCTCAGTGAGTGAATTCTGGAGGTTCTGAGCTTCACATGAGCCTGTCCATAAACTGAGAATGAGACAAACTTGTATGTGTCTCTGTCTGCAGGTTAAGGCTCTGGAGACACAGGTTCAGTTTTGTTTTGTTTTTTTGTTGATTGTATTTCAGCTCAGATTACACACCCTTATTCTGAAAGGCTGTGAGGTCAGTGAGGGCTTTTATTGTGAAAGGTAAACATACACTTTCACCATCCTTTGGCAAACAGAATGAGCCAGAGCAGAGTCAATATTTGTACTTGTGTTTTTGCTTCCATAAAGAGCGTTTCCTCTCTCCCTCTCTCTTACTGTGTCTGTCTCTTTCTGTCTCTCTCTCCCTCTCTGCTCTCCCTCTTTCTTTCTTTCTTTCTTTTCTTTCTTCCACTCTCTTCCCCTCTCCTTGTCTCTCTTTGTCTCTGAATCTCTCTATCTCCATGTCTTTCTCTCTACTTCTCTCACTTCTATCTCTCCCTCTCTCTCTCTGTCCTTCTGTCTCTCTCACCCTATCATCTATCTACCTCCTCTCTCTCACTGTCTCTCTCTCTCTGTCTCTTTCTATCTCTTCTCTTTTTCCCCTCCTTTCCCTCTTTTCCGTCTCTCAGTGATGGACAGTTTCCGTATGACTCTGGTCCCTGGCAGCAGACCCCCTCTCAGCCCCCTGGTTCTCTGTCTGTGGTCACTACAGTGTGGGGCGTCACCAACACCTCCCAGAGCCAGGTAAGACATGGACCAGTCTACTGCCATTGTGTCACTGAGCAAGACACTTTTTTCCTTTTGCAGTAAACAAAAGTAATTCAGTCTTTTTATGTAACGATATCAACATCGCATTAGTTGCATGTTAAAAAATTGTTGGTTTAAACCTAAAATGCCTCTCTCTGATCTGAATCGTCACTACCTAAACCCCAGAACCTGCAGCCAGTCATGAGTCAGTGCTAGTGCAGCCTCTGCAGCTCAGTGAGTGTTCTGAGCTTTCACATGGGGCATGGCCTGTCCATATACTGAAAAAAATGTGTTTTTTAAACCATATGTGCATAGGCTAAATATAGTTCCTTTACAGATCTATTTCAAGGCATATCATTTATGTTATTGTTTTTGTCTGAGACGTAAAATAAGTTGTTAATATTTGTTGGCCTTATTGGTTCTATTATTAGTTTTTACTCATGAGTTTGTTCAAAAAGACAGGGAATGGGCACACACATGGAAAGAAAATATTGGTGCTGAACGGGGAGCCTATGTACAGTATCACCAATTCCTCCTTTATCTTTAACTTTGTATTCCTCTTTTATCTTCAACTTTGTTACCTTGTCTCCTCAGGTGCTGGGGAACCCAATGGCCCACACCCCCACCCTACCCCCTGGAACACCCATGGGTGCTGGGTCCAGTCCAGGGATGAACTCTGCTCCGTTCTCTGGACCTCAGCAGCAGTTTAACAAAGGCTCTGGTCAGGGGTACATGCAGCAGGGAGTGTACGGGAGGCCCCACTATAACACAGGAGGGGGCTTCAACGGGAGGTGAGATTCTACTGATGCACTGATGATCAGGTCTGCCTCATGGGGCAGAGAGAAGGGTCAGGCGGTCCACTCAAATCAACACAGATCGTAAATCTTTATGCCAAATCCTGTTCATTTGAAGCACAATATGAACTGTACCTGTTTATTCTGGCTTATCTCAGTTACCCCGGTGGACCCGCCCCCGGCCCTCCCGCTCTGGGACATCCCCAGCCTGCAGCCGCGGCAGCTGCTGCCGCTGTTGCCGCCGCAGCTGCCACGGCAACCGCCACCGCCACGGCAACTGTTGCTGCGCTGCAAGAGACACAGAATAAGGAGCTCAGCCATCAGTACGGACCGGTACGGATATGATCATTTAACAAAGACTAATGTGAAATCTCCCTGAAACTGTGACTCCTTCACATTCAAGAATCTGAGTCTAATACTTGTGTCCTCAGATGAGCTCGTCGTTCCAGATGGGGCCAACCCAGGGCTATAACGGGCAGTTCATGCCCCAGAGCGCCCCCCGGGGGCCCCCCTCTCACCCAGGGAACATGCAGGGTCCTGGGATGAACCCCAACATGAGCGGCCCTCCTCCCATGAACATGAACCAGACCAGGGGCCAGAGCATGGGGCCCTATGGAGGACAGAGGATGCCCCAGCAGAACTACAGCGCCCCCCGGCCACAGGGCATGGGAATGCAGGGGATGAAGAGGCCGTATCCTGGAGAGGTGACATTCTAAATCTCAAAAGTTTTAAAATTTGACTTATCTGTAAAGTTCAAATAATTCACATCATATTTTTGTCTCTCCTCAGCCAAACTACGGTGGTCAGCAGTACGGACCAAATGGACAGTTTCCAAACCAGCAGAACCAGTACAGCTCCTCCAGGCCACTGCCCTCTCCAAACTACCCCCCACAGAGGCACCCGGGGCAGGCTATGCAAGGGCAATACCCCCCTCCCAATCCAGGCATGGGGCAGTACTATAAGGTACGTGCAGCAGGTTTTTCAGAATAACTAATATTGATGAGGTCATTAGATCCTGTATTACCACATGACATCACAAGGTAGAACGGCGTGTTTTTGGTTTAAGAGAAGGGTTTGAGGAAACAACATTAGAACAGAATAGAAAATAGTGTAATATGGGTTTTATCAATATTCTAATAACTTTAAACTGATTTCTTTTACAGCAAGAGCCTCCGTTCAACGGCCAAACCACTAACTTCTCTGGGAGCGGATACAGCCAGTTCAACCAGGGCAACATGAATGGAGTATGTTCACTTATATAATACTAAATTAAAGCCGCACTGTGTAACTTTCCTGCTGGAGGGTCTGCCCATTTGCTTGTCCCCATGGAGATGTTATTGCTATTGTCAGATCTGTGGAGAGATGACGCCGCTCACAGTATGAATGCATGTTTTTCAAGGTCATTTTGAGCGATATAAACACCTGTAATTGAATAAATACAAGACAGACAAGTTTAATGCCATATTGGGGAACATTCCTACATTCCTGGCAAAGCACTACAATCTCCACAGAGACGAGCAGGTAGTGAACCCCCACCAGACAAGTTACATAGTGCACTTTTAATAAAACAAATTAATTTAACCATTAAAAAGTAAATGCAAGGTACTGTAGATAAGTTTAATGCCATACTGTGGAGTATCCCTGGCAAGGCAATAACATCTCCATGGAGACAAGGAGATGATTGACCCCTACCAGAAAAGTTACAGAGCGGACCTTTAATTAAACCAATTAAAAGAACCATTAGAAAGTATATTAATGTTATGTTTATTGTAATATATTTTGTATTTCAGCCTCCGCGGCCGGTTGGTAACTACCCGCACTCTCCAGTACCAGGAAACCCGACTCCGCCCATGACCCCGGGCAGTGGCATCCCTCCGTATCTGTCCCCAAACCCGGACGTCAAACCACCATTTCCCCCAGACATCAAACCAAACATCAACTCACTACCGCCCCCTCCAGGTCAGCATCTCAACACAACCTAAAATAATGATTATATTCAATTCAGTATAACTTTATTTATCCTCAAGGGACAATTTAAGCACATTGAGCAGTAATACAAGAACAATAAATGTTATCTACGTTATGATAATGAGTTTTTGTACTATTTTGAGAAGCAACTACTTTTATTTACAGTAGATTTATTTAAAACATACCTTGTGTTTTGTTTCATTTACAAATGTTGGCAATGTATATTTATGCTGCTTCCCTAACTGAATGTTGTGCAGAAATTTGTCAAATTAATGCTGTGGTGTTCAGTCCAAATATCTGAAAAGTTTATAATATCCACAGTTTTTCTAAATACTTGAGACAATACAAAAAAATACAACTGCCAAATAGGATCAATGCCTTGTTAGCGATAATTACTTTTTCTTTTTCCCCACTGTTTTTTGAGTTGTTGCTGTTTTGTTTTTTGAAGTTTTTTCTTGCCGAGTAGGTGGCTCTAAGGACAGGGGGCGCTCTGGGACTTTATCCATTTGTTTGTTTTCTATGACTGTTGGTTGATTTTCTAACTTTCTGTTGGTTAAATCAATGATCTTTTTAATCCTAAAGAGGCAGCTGCTGTTGTGAATTTGAGCTTTACAAAAATACATTTAATTGAAGCTCACTTAATATCTCAACATCCAGTTAGAAAAAAAAGTTGTAATGAACCCAGTGATTAAGTAATAACATCTCATTTGTTTTTATAGTGAATCCAAACGAGGAGCTGCGCCTGACGTTCCCAGTCCGTGACGGCGTGGTGTTGGAGCCGTTCCGACTGGAGCATAACCTCGCCGTCAGTAACCACGTGTTCCACCTCAGACCCTCCGTGCACCAGACGCTCATGTGGAGGTGAGCGCACACACAAGAAAGAACGCCTGTTGTCACGGAAACGCATAGAATAACTTTAAATGTAGTCTGAGTAAAGGTGCAAGATGGATTCAGAGTCTTAAAGGTACAGTATGTAACTTTTAAGCCAGAAAATAGACTAAAATAAAAGTTTGTTTATTGCACTGAAATATTCTTATTCTCATTCTTACTGTGAGCGGGCTTGCATCTCCACAAACCTGACTCGTATTTGGCCTGGAGAGCCTCGTCATGCTTGTCTCCGTGGAAATGTTGTTCCTTTTGCTATAATATTCCGCAGTATGGCATAAAACTCATCTATCTCTATGGAGAATGTTCCGAAGTGTGGTTTTAACTGCCTGTTTTTATGGAATCATACAGCTGAAAGTTACATACTGTGCCTTTAAAATAAATATTAGTTTTTTAAAGAATTATTATTATACAATTATTATTATTATTATTATTATTATTATTATTATTATTGTTATTAAATATAAATATTATTCTAATTTAGACAACTAAATCCATAATAGTAATAAAAGTCAACCAGGAAGTAGATTTGTTTTATTATAATTATTATAAATTGTATTGCATTACTTCATTGGACATTTAAAGGCCATGTACATTGAGTTTGTTTATGTTTTGGTTTGGGGCCTTGATGCAAATTTTGAGACGTCCAAGACTAACATCAAATACTAATAGAATAATATACCAAAAAATACAACTAAAACATCTGGACAGTCACCAACACAAGTCCTGTTGGCAGCAAAGTGTCTGCTTCTAAATTAAATAAGCCCAGCTGTTCAAGGTTCAAGTACTTTACTGGTACCAACAGGTAAATTTAGTTTGGCAGGGAGGCAGCTGTTGTAGTTTTATTTACTGATATAAGTTTGGGGCTCTGAGATTGAAAACTTAGACTGTAGCAAGATGTCCATTTTGATGTCGTTAAAAATCAGTAAAAGCATTTTCTTAGTTTTGTTTGTGTCATTTTAAACTATTTTCTTGTCAAATAATTTCCCTTGTGGATCAGTAAAGTCTAGAAAATGTGACGTGTCTGTTCTGTGATGTATAACCTTCTCTAGGATTGTGTTTTAGGCCTTTCCCCTCCATAGATCTGACCTGGAGTTACATTTGAAACTGCGCTGAAAAACTGAAAACTGAAAAAAATTGCGTTCTTTCTGTGAGCGGGCTTGCGTCTCCACAAACCTGACTCTTTTTTGACCTGGAGGAGGGCCTCTTTATGCTTGTCTCCATGGAAAAGTTGCTATTGCTATAATGTTCCGCAGTATTTTTTTTATTTTATTTTATTTTTTTTAGTTTTAAGCTTTATTCAAGACTATTAATAATTCTTTTTAGTTTTAGTCTAAATTTAGTCGACTAAATCCATAAAAGCTTTAGTCAGCCAGGAAGTATTATTCATTTTGTTTATGATACATTATAGAGTGTTACTTTATGGGACATACACAGGCCTTGGACATTGAGACCGTTTATGTTTTGGTTTTGGGGCAAGAATTTCCATTTTCCATCATTTGGGGAAAAGCTTTTTATTAATTTTGTTGCATTACCTACAAACTTAATGTACTCCCTTCCATAGATCTGACCTGGAGCTGCAGTTCAAATGCTACCATCACGAGGACAGACAGATGAACACAAACTGGCCCGCTTCAGTCCAGGTCAGTGTGAACGCCACGCCGCTCACCATCGAGAGAGGAGACAACAAGACTACCCACAAGCCCCTGCACCTCAAGCATGTCTGCCAACCAGGAAGGAACACCATCCAGATCACCGTCACCGCCTGCTGCTGCGTGAGTACATTTCAGAAGATTTGGGGTTTTTTTATTTGATAGTCAAGGCTAATTTCCAGTGGTCGTCCCTTGATATAACTCCATGGATTTCACAGTGGCGGTAAATTCACTGTAGATTTCAGTTGTACATTTAATAAAAATTCAGCTGTGATTAAAATTATTGCTCTAATTGATTGCAAAAATGGAGAAATACAAATCAAACATATCTGATGGACGAACTGGTACTTTCTTTTCTTAATGGAGATTTTGTTTCTTTACCTGGAATGCCTCATAGTGTGGAAACGGGGTGGTTGGCTACTTTTTTTAAACGTTTTGTCTTTTTTGAACTCAGTTTTAGCATCATATCATGGGATTTTGTACCACAGTCAGTGAGAATTCCAATTTCTAACTCCCATGCGTTAATATTGCATAATGCACAAGTAGTTCCGGCAACAGTCAAATCACTGTTCTCTATCGCTGCTCTGCTGCCACGACATCACCATAGCAACGGGTAAACAAATGCTCAACTGCTGTGGGTAAAATGTAGGGACTAGCTTCATTTAAAAAACTTAGAAATAACTGATGTTTTGTACATTTACAGACAGGGAACAGGCTTTTCACATTCACAAGTGACACATTTCAGTTTGTAGCTGTGGTATAAGCGCTTTATACAACCTGGAGTGTATATTTTGCAGTTTTAACGCACTGCTTCTTGTTGGTTAATGGTTTTACAAATCACTGCTCTTCTGCCATCGCCATGACGTCACCGTAGCAACGGGTAAGAACATCCTCACCTGTTCTGAGGAGAATATAGGGACTAGCTTCATTTAAAACACAAAAGTAACTATAACTGAAATATTGAGACATTTACAGACAGTGGACAGGCTTTTCAGATTCACAGGCGAGACATTTCAGTTTGTAGCCGTGGTATTAGCGCATTAAACAATTTGGTGCTGTGCATTATGCAGTTTTAACGCACTTTGCGGAGGAGGAGTTCTACGACTCCGTGGCGTGTGGTAAAACTGCATAACGCAAGGATCCAAATTGTTTAATCTTCACTGAACCAACTAAAAAGAGCAACATGTGCAGTTCAAAGGACACAAGTGAGGGACTTTTGGATTGCGTGAAATGAGCTGTTTGTTTTTCCTCTATCCATGGAGAGAGCAAAACTTGAATTTCCATCAGGATTAGTATCTCTCTCTCTCAATGTTCCTATATCTATAAGTATATATCTTTTAAAAAATATATATATAAGTACTTAGTGAAATATAAAGTTGTATTTTTTTCTCCTCCCAGTCTCACCTGTTCGTGCTGCAGTTGGTTCACAGACCGTCAGTGCGTTCAGTGCTTCAGGGTTTACTGAAGAAGAGGCTCCTCCCAGCAGAGCACTGCATCACCAAAGGTAAAAAAATCTGATAGAAATGTTGATTTATATGCTCTGCTCCTTGGTGTTACGTACATGTACAGTCACTAAAGAAGAAAAATGTATATTAATAGCAACAAAACAACTAGAAGTTATGTCCCTTTGTCTTTAAACGTTCTTAACCGCGAAACAAATGTGACTGAAACTACTAAGATCTTTTTTTTAGCTTCCCATAACCCGCTGTTGCCTATGTAAATCTCCCAATTCATGTCTTATTGTCTCTTGCACTTTTTAAATAAATAAGTGTAAGATTTTAAAGCAAAAGAAATGTTGATTTGGAAA
The DNA here is from genome assembly GCA_029959045.1 of Taenioides sp. WSHXM2023. Lineage (NCBI taxonomy): Eukaryota > Metazoa > Chordata > Actinopteri > Gobiiformes > Gobiidae > Taenioides > Taenioides sp. WSHXM2023. The sequence goes on along the minus strand of CM057104.1, from coordinate 5,919,379 downwards.
CATTTAATACTTTAACTTGTAATATATATGCTACACTGACTTTTATGGGAAACAAACGTTATAATGTTATTTCCTTAACACAAAATATACATGGAATTTGAATCATAACAACTCAACATAAGTAAGTGTCATTGTTTTGATTATATTTTGTGATACTATTTTATTCCTGAACATCTGACACGTGCTTCAGTTAATGCCTGGAACTGTATTTTGTGATTTCTTAATTTCCTAAATCATGAATCACAGCCCAAATTAAAACCTTAATATGAAAAAGTTACAGAAAAATTGCATTATTCTTGTACATGCATTTAGTTATTTCCAAGCACTGATTAGGAAACAAAAATAGTACAAATAATAGCTGTACAGATATTCTAATCCGTGATTTCTCGTTTACAGTGAAGAGGAATTTCAGTAGTGTGGCGGCGTCTTCAGGCAGCACGACCCTGAACGGAGAAGACGGCGTGGAGCAGACGGCGATAAAAGTGTCCCTGAAATGTCCCATCACCTTCAGACGAATACAGCTGCCAGCACGAGGACACGACTGTAAACACGTACAGGTACAGAGGAAGAAAACTACACCAGCTATAATATGAGTTTATGTGTTAAAATATAAACCTTTTATTTCAGTGTTTTGATCTGGAGTCGTATCTACAACTGAACTGTGAACGAGGGACGTGGAGGTGTCCTGTCTGCAAGTGAGTTTTAAGTCAAAGTCTGATTTTAACCATGGAATGAAAGTTGTTGTTACAAAAAGGGTTCAAAATGTGAAATATTTCCTCTGTGTTAGTGAACGCTGTGGGGAGTAGTCAGAGGGGGAGACAATGGGCACAGGGGAATTAATTTGTATTAGCGGGGGGCCCATGAGAGTTTTTTTGCCCCAGGACCCCAAAAATTTCTGTTGACGGACCTGACACATGGAGCAATCACTCTTTTTTTGTCAAGAAACTGACTTGGCTAAATTACTGAAGTCTTACTGATATGTTTCGCACTTGAGTTCTGCATAATTCATCGGGATTGTTCGCGTTCTGGAAAAGGGGAACTTTCAAATTAAAACTTTAATCTGATTGGGTGAAACATCAACCACTGCCCGCCTATAATAGTTTGCGTTTCGTAGTATGTCCTTCACAAATGCACAAATACAAGTTGTTTTCATGGTCAAATAGGAAATGTTTTGTTCGATAATCAGTTCTTATACAGCCAGTTAGTCATCAGTATAATTGTTTCATACATGATTTGCATGTGTATGAAATTTATTTTTGCTTACTTTATTCTGTATGAAGCATTTTTGTAACCAAACTGCACACTTTGTTCACAGTAAAACAGCGTTATTAGAAGGCCTCGAAGTGGACCAGTACATGTGGGGGATTCTGAACGCCATTCAAAAGTAAGACAAGACCTCAAACCCAACTTCTAGACATTAAATACCTACGTTTTCAGGTTAGACTACTCATTTCACTTAAACATACTGTAGTTAACATAATTATATTTAAAAACGTATTGTAAATCTTCCCTAGTTCTATTTTTTTTTGTATTGTACTTCCTGGTGGGACACAGGCAGCAGATGTGGCATGTGTAGAGGTAATTCAATAACTGTTACCTAGCAACCATAACATAATTTGACTGACATTAATAAAAATGGATGGCAACACCTGTATTTTGTTGAATAAATCTTTAAACTGTCAGATAAAATACCTTCCTTGCCACAGAACAGAGCCATTCTGTGTTATAACTCAGTGCTACTTCCTTTATTTTTTGTACTTTTGTCCTACTTAACTGATGTAAAACTATGATAAATATTTACCACAGGTACTATCCCACCAAACCAAGTCAGAATTAGAAACTTAAATATAATTTCCCTTTCCCTCTGTGCAGCTCTGAGTTCGAGGAGGTGACGATCGACCCCACGTGCAGCTGGAGGCCTGTAGCCATAAAGTCTGAGCTTCACATAAAGGAAGACCCGGACGGACCAATGTCGAAGAGGTTTAAGACCATGAGCCCGAGTCAGATGATCCTGCCCAATGTGATGGACATGATCGCACAGCTGGGGCCCGGGAGCACGCCGTATCCGTCTCAACAGGCAAACAATAGCAACGAATACGGCAGCCAAGGTTAGCATTCTTAGCAACATGGGCATACAATATGTTTTATGTGCGCTTTTGTTTAAAAATGAGCAGCTCTCAACATCACCCTCTCTGGAAATATTTGGGTTTATAACAAGACCAGAACTAAACCAGGGACATAACCAGGTCTAAACTCCAGTTCAAATGGCAAATCCACGAGTAAAACATTTTAGATTAATTACACTCCATTCTGTTCATTTTGTAGTAAATCATTGAGGAAAATACTAATAATGCCCTGCACTTTTAATGCGATTTACAGACTTGTCGAGACTTCTCAAAGCGCTCCACTGTGGTCATTATTCAGTCACTCCGCACTCAGTTGTAAGATCCTTATGTAGCCACAGCAGCCCTGGGGCATTCTGTCAGAAGCGAGGCTCAGACACCACCAATCTTTCACGTGTTCACCTCATTCATACTAGGCATGCTGGGTGAAGTGTTTTGCCTAAGGACACAAACGAGAATCAGTTTGGTCCCCAGTTTATAAAATAGTATTGCCATTAACCTTAGTAAAATAATGTGGACATGTACCTTATATGTAGCACGTATATTTTGGGCTAAAAGCTGCTTTATGTGTTTCCAGGCAACAGTTTCCCAGGCCACAGTAACTTTGACTTCCCTCACGGTAATCCCGGAGGTACTTCCATGAATGACTTCCTCCCAGGGCCTCAGCTGTCCCACCCTCCGGACCTCTCCTCTGGACTCATGAGCCAGGACAAGCCCCTCTCCCACCACATCAACGACTCGGTGAGTACAAACCAGTCTCTGTGGTTGTAAAAATGATTTGTAAGTTTGCATACTGTATTCCATCGCTCCTGACAGGGTTTTCCCAGCAGCAATGAATTGTTGTTAAATTTTAAAATAATAAATTTAAGGGGACATGTTATGCAGAATCGACTTTTATTTGCTTGTTGGTCCCACGTCATTACTTAGCTGTGTTTGAGTAAATTTGTTTTGTCCTGTTATGAGGCTTGAGTACTCTGAAAATGTCTGTTCTTACCTACCCCCTATCCCCGCCCACTGTTCTATACTTAATGAATGAGTGAAAAAATCAGATTGAGTCATACACAAATGTTAAAAATGCTTAGTAGTCATTCTTCAATAATATAAACTCATTAAAGGAGCTGGACCTAATTTTTTTACTGCCCAATATAATATAATCCAGTAAAAATGTTACTTAGTGCAGCTTTATCTAACCTAACCTTTGTGTCTATTTCATCCACAGATACCTCATCCTGTTGGCAGCGACCAATCACACGGGGCGCTGCAGCAGACCCTCCACGCATCCCCTCGTACCAGCAGCCAATCAGGTCCTTCGTTACATCCAGGCAGCCAATCAGGACCATCGTTGCACCCAGGCAGCCAATCGGGACAGCCTTTGCATATGGGGAGCCAATCGGGACCATCGTTACTCCACGGTGGTCCTCCTCCACAGAGACAAGCCCCGCCCCCACAGCACACTCAGCAGACACAGCCGCAGACGCCTGGTGACCTGACCTTTAACCCCGGCAACGGCCTCGATGGAACGGGGTCGGATATGCCAGAGCCTTCCCTAGATGTGAGTAAAGTTATCTGTTTTCCAGTAGTAGTAGGAGGCTTGCAGTAGTTGTTGTAGTAGTTGTGAACTTCGTAGTAAGTAAAAGTAGTAAAAATATAGGCACTAGTACTTGTTTTAGTATTAGTAGTTACAGCCAACGAATATTAGTAGAAAACAAGACTCGCTTACTTCAAATGTTAATAGTACAAAATATTTTTATACATTACTCATACTCCAGACCATAGGGCGCCAAAATTGTCCATCCAAACTTGAGACGGTCCAGCCACAGCTGTTAATTTGTCTTTTACCTGAGATAAGTAATAGTTTGGTGCTTCAGTTGTTGATTCTGTAAAATTTGCGCTGTTTCTCTTTCGTTTATGTTGATTTGTCTCCCGTTTTACGTGCAAGCAGCCATGTTTGTTTTTGACGTGAACAGAGCATGCGTCTCTCTCTGATTGGTTAATCCACCTGTCAATCACGCCCTCTGAACTCAAAGAGACGGGACACAGCTCCAGATCCACTTGTTTTTGTAAAGTTTTGCCAAAGTGTGTGGTTCTGGCAGGTCAGGTAACCGTGTAGACTAAGGAAGGGATTATTCTATATATATATTTTTTTTTCTCTGGCCCTTTTTCAGAAACTTCAGAAAGTCCAAAATCATCAAGATTATAAATAAAATAGCAAATTGTGCTTTGATTGTTGCTGACTAACCGCAGCGAACTTGGATCAGGATTTTGATTTCTATCCATCCAAAATGTTAAAGGTGCATTGTGTAACTTTTCTGGTGAAGGGTTTTTTTCCATGGAGATGTTATTTCTTTGTCTGGAATGTTTCATAGTATGGCATTAAACCTTTCTATCTCCACGGAGACCAAACCAGACCAAGTTACAGGTCAGATCTGTGGAGAGGCGACTCCGCTCACAGTCAGAATGTCTGTTTTTCTAGGGATTTTTCAGCTAAAAACCACCTGTAATTAAATAAACGTAAAGCAGAGCTGTTTAATGTCATTCTGTGGAACATTCCAGGCAGAGCAGTGACATCTCCATAGAAACAAGCGGGTGACGGACCCCCAACCAAAAAGTTACACAGTGCACCTTTAACTTTGTCTTCTCTTTTCCAGCTTCTTCCCGAGTTGGCGAATCCGGACGAGCTGCTTTCGTACTTGGACCCTCCAGACCTCCCCAACAACAGCAGTGACGACCTCCTCTCGCTGTTCGAAAACAACTGAGGATAATCCACTAAAAGCTCACGAAAACTCAACAAAAACTCTATGAACTTTGAGCCAATGGAGCCAAAATGTCCGCCTACAACACAGATGCACTCCCTCTTCCTCTTCCTCCACAGTTTTTATTTGACCAGCACAGACTCTCTCTCCCATGGACTTTCGAAACGCGCAGCTAAACTAAAAAACTGTTTTATACGCATGTTGTGGACACATGTAGCATTTTTTATTTGTGTTTGTTTTACATAAAAAAGAAGGTAAAATGTAAAAAAATATATATAATAATAATAATAGTTACTGGGCCACTGTATGTTACAATGCCACTCCATCCTCTCAATGTCAAAGAAGCACAAGAGATTGGAAAATACACGAAATGAGGCTGTTGTTTATAGCGATTTCTGTTTCATTTTTGTTGAAACCCCTCACCATTCTCTCACCAGTTTCATGGACATGCAAAACAATAATGTAAACACTTATTTTCAGCCAAATTTGAACCAGTTTGTACAAAAAATAGCCCACAAATACAAAAATAGCCCAAAAAACGACCCAACAAATGCTCAGTCTGTTGTCTTATCAGATCATCCCCAGGGACACCAGCTGTACCTGTTCTTATATTTACCCCAAATAATTCAGGGTGAATTTGAAATCCGACTTCCCACTGTGTAGAGCTTGTTCCCACTTAAAATGAGACTAGATCAGACAGAGGCCAAAATCACAGAGCCTCAGCTTCACAAAGAGTCCAGCCGTTTGTCTGAGTTTCCAAGGGTTCAGAAGCAGATTCAGTTTGAATGGAAAGTCATTTTAGTCCGAGAGTTTAGGAAAAAATAGGCTGGAATGGTAAGAGGTTTTAACATATTTTACAGCTGCAGTTTTTTGACATGTACTAGTTGCAGTATGCCTTCCAAAGAACCACTATTATGACAAATTATAAAAATAAATAAATAAATAACATCATTTTGTACTGTATACATTTACAGTAAAATGTTATGTTATGCTAATCCAGTTTTAGGTTGAATTTTAACATGATAATAAAAAGCAAAATAGTAGCTCTTTAGAAGGTTGATTTTTCAGTCATTTTCAGTCCATTATGTTATTGTTTTGCACTTATCCAATTTATTGCATATTAATTGTCTTTTCACAAAACCCGGGTCTTTTTAACTTCAAATAATACACAAATATTTGACAAAAATCACTATAAGTTCAATTTGATTTCATAACATTAACTGTAATGTGTAATTTTTCCAATACTGTGCAAAAGTCTAAGGCAAAAGTTTAAGAAGGAAAGGGGTATTACTGTCATATTTTAAACACCTCTGCCAAGGCACTGGTCCTATCTCGCAATGGGGAAAAAAATGCATGTGAGTCTATAAATGAGGTCTGAGTTAAAACTGAACCAGGACTAAAACTGGATTAAACTAGGACTAAAGCAGTTCCTATACCGTTATTATACCAAGACTTAACCGGAACTGTATTTGGCCCATTTCTGGTCTGTTTTGGAATATTTTTATTTATTTAATTATTCTGAAAATTACCGAAACCTTTTAAACTATATAATATGATTTTTTTTTTTATTTTTTTTTTTTTTTGCTAATTGCGTTGTGTTTTGGAAATTGCAAATTCACCAAAGTTGGGGACTGGAGACCTGTGTTTGTCTATGGGACTGGCTGTTTGAATGTTGTAAATAGTATAGGCTAAGTTTGCAGTAATATTAGCCATTGCTGCTAACGCTAATTGTGGTTGAAGCAGTATTGGAGCCATTTTGTTTTTAAGGAGATTGCTGTCCATTATGCAAATGTATTATTTTTTAAGAAATGCTATTGTATTGTAAATATTTATGTGAATATTTTTGTATCATCTTAATAATAAGTTTTGTCGTTTTTAGCTGTTTAAATCTAACCACAAAATATCGGTTATATGTCAGTTAAATAGCCACCACATGGCAAACGTGCACTGTGTAACTTTTATGACAGAGGTTATATGCCACTTGCTTGTTTCTATGGAGAGTTTGTTGCTTTGCCAAAAATATTACCTACCTACCTAGAGTTTGTTTCTTTTGAGGTGTTTTATTGCTGAAAAATACCTTCTGAGAGTGGGCTTGCCTCTCCACAGATCTATCCCGTAACTTCCCCTCGTATCCATGGAGACTGTTATGTTTTCCTCATCACATATTACACAAAATTGACTCTTGTGAGCTTTAAGTCATGTTATAATCTTCTTACCTGCTCAAAAACAGAGCTGGAGTTGTGTTTGTTTCATTCACACGTCCTGCATATTGAGGCTGAGTTCTTCTCTCAAACTGAAAACACTCCGTTCCACCTTGTGATGTCATGTGGTGATACAGGAAGTGCCCCACTGTGTTTTCAAACTCCACACGCCTTCACTAGAATCATTTGGATCATTTCAGCCCTGGAATTGCCAATCTCTACTGAACAAAAGGTAAAAATTAGCTGTTATCTTGAAAACTACCACTTTGTGACATCACAAGGTGGAACAGAGCATTTTGAGCTTTGAAGACTAATAAATCAGGCTTACTCAAACATGTGAATGAAACAAAACACAACTCCAGGTCTGTTTTTGAGGAGGAAACAACATTCTAACATGACTTAAAGCTCACAAGAGTCAATTTTGTGTAACATAGGACCTTTAACTCTACAGTAGAAGATTCTAGAAAAAAAGATCTCAGTGAAGACAAGAAAGTGGTACACCCTCCTCTAGAAATGTTACACAGTGCATCTTTAAGATTGGTTGAAAGCAATACAGCATTTTATTGTACCATAATTTATTGTTTATGCATTCAGTCTTGCCATTTTATCCCCCACTGTAACTGTTTCGTCAGTATAATGTTGAGACCCAAATAATCAAAACCGTTTTTATTGGAATCCACGATATTTATATTTTGTCGAGATGTGTCTTTTTCTTAAGAAATTGTAAACTCATATGAATTTTTAACCTTTTTTTGTTAAATTATTTTGTATTTTTTATTGTTGAAAGGTTTAGGGCTAGAATCCAGTTTTAATTCATTTCAACTCTTGCCAGTTCTGTGCAAAATATCTGGTTTTGTTACTGTAAAAATGTGCACTAATAGCGTATTTACTTTTGCATTTTATCATTATAGTTATTGGAACACTGTGAAAAGTTGCACAGGAGAGAACAGTTCATTTTGAAAGACTTTAAAGGAGCTGTGTGTAGCCTGCGCTCTCTGTTTTAAAAATCTATTACAATAGTTATCAGTAAGAGCAATATTTGAATATGTTTACCTAGTATCAGTGGACACGTACTGTATGTCATGTTTATGAAATTTAAAATCAAAATCTTACATACAGCTCCCTTAAGCGAAGTCAACCCAAAAATGTTCAGTAGATCATTTTTAAGGGCAACTTTTCACAGTGCATCTAATTAGAAACATCATATTTTTAATCATTTTATAATCTTAGAGCAATTCTCAATTCAACTCTTGCCATTTGGGTCCTTTTCCCTAGACAGGTTTTGTGAATGAAGTAAAAATAATAAACAAAATACAGTACAGTTTGGTCTTGAGTGAGTGGAGTTTGAGTGGAGCCCATGTAATTTGATGCAAAACTGTAAATATGTAAAAATGAGATAGAGATGTGAACTCAGATCTATTTGTTTTCATAGGAATGTGCAGTGTTCCTTCACAATAAAAGCTGGAGGCCCTTTCAGCATAAAACGCCTATACATACAGAGACTTATTAGCAAAGTTTCTATGTTTCTTTAATAATAATTTAATAATTCTTCCACATATGTTTGAGGTAAGGAAGATATGTTTTGTTTTATTTTTATTTGTCATCCTTAAGGTACTTTTCAGTGAATTATAATATTGTGGAAAAACCTTTAGACCTTTAAAAATTGTGTCAAATTTTGAGAAATTATGGGATTAAAAAAAAATAAATAAATAAAAGTACTATTGATTAAGCCAAATTAGGACAGATTGGGTATGAACCAGGACTGAACTAGGTCTAAACCAGGTCTAGAACAGGTCTAGGTGCAAATGGGTCTAAACTCGTTATAAATGCTGACTTAAATAAAATCGAACCACTTAAATCAAAACTAAAAACTTACTTAAAAAGCTGCATTATGTAACTTTTCTGTTGGGGGTGGTTTCTGTTTTCTTTCTGGGGTGGGAGTCTCCATGGTGATGTTATCCCTTTGCTTGGAATGTCCCACGGTATGGCATTAAACGTGTTAATCTTGCGTGTGTTTTTGGTCTGGTGGCGTAAGCTGCTTGTCTCTATAGAAAGATAAGTTTAATGCCGTGCTGTGGAACATTCTGGGTAAAGCAGTAACATCTCCATGGAGACGAGCATGTGCAGGATTTTAAGAGCCCATATTACACAAAACTGACTCTTGTGAGATTTATTACCTCATCAAAAACGGACCTGGAGTTGTGTTTTGTTTCATTCACATGTTTGAGTAACACTTTATTATTAGTCTGTCTACATTTCTAAAGCTCAAAATGCTCCGTTCGACCTTGTGATGTCATGAAGTGGTAGTTTTCAAGTTAATGGCTACTTTTTACCTTTAGTTCAGTAGAGTTTGGCAATTCCAGGTCTGAAATTATCCAAATGATTCTAGTGAAGGTGTGTGGAGTTTAAAAACACAGCGGACCTCTTCCTTTATTACTACATGACATCACAAGGTGGAACAGAATGTTTTCAGTTTGAGAGAAGAACTCAGCCTAAATCTGCAAAAACAAAACACAACTCCAGCTCTGTTTGTGATGAGGAAATAACATTAAAACAGATCAGAAAATGGAATAATATAGGCTCTTTAATGAGAAAAGTTGAATAGAAATTACAAAACTTTGTAATGAAACTACTACAATGAGTTACCTATTTTTCTTATATTATAATTTACTGATTTTTTGCATTTCCTTTCTCATTTAAAAGGTGCTAATCATAACTATTGACAAAGGGGTCTATAAGATTGTAAGCGGTTTTACACTTTTTGATATAAACACTCTCATTCTGTACGAACTCTGAGCTGGACAGAAAATAAACGAAAGAATTGTGTTTTTTAGTCTTGCAGAACTGTAGTTAGATCTATGATGTGGCAGCCTCATATTTATCTAATAAATATGTATTCAGAGTACGCCTGTGACCAAGTCCTCTTTTTTCCATCAAATGTATTGCATATATAAATACAAATTATTATAAACATACATAGACATATATAAACATACAAGAAAACAGATAAACAATATACACAAAGATTCCAAGGCACAGGGGCAGTTTTATCTGTTGATACTTTGCGGCGACGTCACACTGGCTTTTTTTGTATTTTTGAGCAATAAAACCACCTGTAATTGAATAAATATAAAGCAGAGCTGTTTAATGTCACACTGTGGAACATTCCAGGCAGAGCAATGACATATCCATAGAAACAAGCAGGTGACGGACCCCCAACCAAAAAGTTACACAGTGCACATTTAAACAACACATTTTCAAGAGCCTGTGATCAATACAAGCGCTCATGGATCTGTTTAGGAGTTTGATTTTCAACTAAAAGGTGAGAGTAAATAACAGACTGTAATGTTATATGGACATACTGTATTAGAGGCACAAATCAGCTCACCTGTTCTAGTTCCAGCTAAATCCGTTTTTGTCGTCATATTGTGTTAAAACAAAGCTCAGATTAAAGTCTAACAAAGCCTGACAGAGCAATGTCTACAATTAGCATCACACCCCCAGCAGGGAATGTTGATGACATAAGCTGTAACGTACCCAAAGTATCTATATGCAAAATATCCACAGAAATTACATACGAACTCTGATAACCCCGCAATATTAAATGTATTCTGTGTTCTTTTTTGTTTTATTTTATTATTTCCTTTTTTTTTTTTTTTTACTTCGCCCTGTCAGTGGAATTAGAATGTAATCTATTTTTCTATTTTTGCTATTTTCCAACTTGGGTCTTGTATATTTGAAGTTACTAATTAGACTTAGACTTAGACAAACTTTATTGATCCACAAGGGAAATTATTTGGATACAGTAGCTCACTCATCACAATATAATATAAAAACAGAGAGTAACAAAAAAGAAAGCAAGAGACAAGTGTGAAATAAGACATAATTATTAAAAAAAAAAAAAAATGTATATGTACAAGTCAAACTAAAATAGAAAAATACAATACAATAATAATAATAATAATAATAATAATAATAATAATAATAATAATAATAATAATAATAATAATAATAATAATAATAATAAATCAATAGAACGCTTCATCATCAAATCTCGCGAGACTTGAACGTGACTTGTCAGGCGCACTTCCGCTTACACAACCCAAACTTCCTGCTCCGTGCTCCTCTGCTGCAGCGTGACTTTGGTACATGTTTGAACCGAGTCCAGCCGCTCTTCTGAGCCTTTTAAAACTGTGAAAATGCTGCTGATATCGAACCGGACCAAACTGTGCTCCGTGCTCTTCACCGCGGCCCGCCTCTACAGCACCGGCCCGGCTGCAGCCAACAACAACCCCGTGGTCTACTTCGACATCTCCGCCGACAACGAGCCGCTTGGACGGGTCACCTTTGAGGTAACCCCGGTCTGCAGCCCTGGAGCTGTTAAAATGTGCAACTAGTGATCTTATGTGAGGGGGAGCAGCTTTTTAAAACTCTAAATTGGGATATACTTGAGTTGGGATGGTTGGTTTAAATAAAATTGTGAAAAGAGCGTGTAAAATTGTACATTCTCGACTCACTTGTTTTGTTTTTTTTTTTTTTTTTTTTTTTTTGCATTATTATCATTTTTTTTCATTTTCTGTATTTTAGCTAAACAAATGACAATATTCTCCTTTTCACTGTTGCCAGGTATCAAATTTGTCAAAAATGGGGACACCGGGGACATTTCTTGTATAAAACTGGGACAAATCAATTGTTTTGGCTAAATCTACTGGGACAAGGGACACAGGGCTCAGAACTTGGACTGTCCCAGGTAAATAGGGACAGCTGGTTCACTCTTATGTCCCTCTTTTGGAATTTAGATAATGTCCCATTTTTTTCACTGAGGCTGTGTGTGTGGCAAGTTGAGAAACCGAGACTTTTTGGTGTAAAATGTTCTGACTTTTGCTATTCCAATCAATAAAAATGCAATGGTGTTAATAATATCTTTAATTATTAGAGTCTGTTAAAAGTGCATTCATATTTGAGCGAAGACTGAAATGTGTTATGAACTAATTATTTAATACAAGAATCACACATATTTCAGAAAATCTTGCAATCCTATTTATAAATTTTGTACATTTTCTCCATAGATTTTTACCTGGTTACGCTACATGTAAAACGTTATCTCTTTGATTATTGACTTAAATTGTTTGATTTGGAGGATATTTTGCTCCTCAGGTTTAATTTTCTTCCTGTATCTTCGCAGCTCAACGCAGAAGTTGTTCCCAAAACTGCAGGTGAGACATGTCCAAACAAATAACACTGATTTATAATTGTAGTGTTCTCAAAACTATCACAGTTTGGTTAAAAAAAAAACAGAAAAAGCAGTATACTATAGCAAAAATAGAAGCTGAAGTTACCATGACTTTGCAAAATATTTAGAGTATTTCAGGCTTGTTTCTACTTGACCAGTCCAACCATGTACTACCTGTTTTATAGCCTAAAGAAAACCATTTTTTAGCCACGCTGAGCAAAAATATGCAAAGCAGTTTTATTCAAAGTGTGGAGTGTGGTGTTTAAAGGTTCTATATTATGCAAACTTGACTATTGTGAACTTTTGACCATGTTATAATGTGTTACCTCATCAAAAACATTCGCACGTGTTTGAGTAATCCTTTATTTTTAGTCTGTCCACATCTCCAAAGCTCATTGTGGACTAAAAGTTGTAAATTATTTTGTTGTTGTTGTTGTCGTAGAAAACTTCCGAGCTCTGTGCACTGGCGAGCACGGGTTCGGATACAAAGGGTCCATCTTCCACAGAGTCATCCCTCAGTTTATGTGTCAGGTATTTATTAAATAATCAAAATACATTTACCTGCACTATGCTGTAATGGCACCAACTACTGTTACAATTATATACTTTTTTTCCTAATTAATCATTTTATTTTTATTATTTTCTTTTCAGGGAGGAGATTTCACAAACCACAACGGAACTGGAGGAAAGTCGATTTACGGATGGAAGTTTCCAGATGAGAACTTCAAGCTGAAACACACTGGACCAGGTGGATTTTTTTATTTAGCAAAAAAGAAAGTCTATCCTCAATGTTACTCAATATATATGCAGTGGTTCTTAAACTTTGGTACACAGATTCTCTTGTAGTTTGAAGTAGGGTTGTCAAAAGTATTGAAAATCAGACACTAATATGGGAATATAAACGAAAGTACAGTTATTTAATGTTGAAAATCACATTCTATTGTCTGAAATATTGAAATCAACTTTACAATTTTAAGTCATTTGGGTTAGAACTCCTGTAGCAGTGGTATAGTCCTACTTTAGACCTGGTTTAGCCCAAGTGTAGACCTGGTATAGTCCTGTTACAGACCTGGTGGGACTAAAAGGTGGTGGTGTGAAATATTTAACACCTACTGCGATAACATGTTTAAAAATGGGATTTCTTACGCTGCTACCAGATGACCAGCAGATGGCAGTAGACCTTCACGATAGTATTTGCAGTGAACCATTTACTATTAAACTTAAATCCTTAAATCCATTCTTATTTATAATGATTTTGATATCTGTGGCTCAAAGGAAATAAGTGCCACATATTCTTGCAAGTCTCGTAGTAAAATCTCTAAACTTGGCTTGATTTTAATATTTGTTTGAAGGAATTTTGTCGATGGCGAACGCTGGACCAAACACCAACGGATCCCAGTTCTTCATCTGCACCTCTAAAACAGAATGGTGAGTGGAGTGTGAAATATGGATACCAGTCCCTCCTATCCCCGCACTCTCCCCAGTTTAGGTGTTTAGTCCCGCTTAAAACAGCTGAAAGTTTTTGCTTTTTTCACTGATAATAAACTTCATCTCCGCTTCCCAGGTTGGATGGAAGACATGTGGTGTTTGGCAGCGTGAAGGAAGGCATGGAGGTGGTGAAGAAAGTCGAGTCCTACGGTTCTCGCTCTGGGAAGACCTCAAAACGAATCCAGATCACGGACTGCGGAGAGCTTAAGTAAAAACCGGACCTGGTCTTGGTCTATAGTCCTGGTCTCTAGCCCCTTTTACATTTACGTTATATTTGTTCTGGAGAGCAAATATATTAAAATGTTTCAGTAACGCTTAAATAACTACACTTATTCATTCATTAATTAAGCAAGACTTTTCAGGTGATGGGCCTGCTCTCTGCTTGTACTATGTATGATCTATTGTTTGGCATGGAAAGTTCCAAAATATGGCATTAAACCTCCATCTTGCAATTCTTCAATTACAGGTATTTTTATTATTCAAAAGTAACGTGAAAGAAAAAACCATGCATCCATTCATTAATCCACAGATCTGACCTGTAACTTGGCCTGGTCATGTCACCTGCTCGACTCGTGACGTTTAATGCCACATTGTGAAACCTTCAAGGCAAAGCAATAATACATCTCCATGGAGACAAGTTGCACAGTGCACCTTTCAGTCTAATTAAAGTGTAGTTATTAAGTGGTACTAATGTTTCTTTTGGGGGTCGTAGTTTGAACCAATTTAATGTGAAATGAGATTCAGGTACAAAGTGAGACCGCGATAAACTAAAAATGGATAATTATCGTCATTATGGTCAGTTTTTTAAATGGTACTAGACTTGAATTAGTTCTTTAATAAATTAGTTGTAGCAGAAAATTTCCTTAATATATTGTGAATGGAAAAGCAGACAGGAATATTGCCTTGTAGCTAAACAAAAATGTAACAAGATAACTATATAATAAGAAAAATATTGTGGATTTTTTGTAGGAAAATGGATCATTGGTCTGTTATTTTCTATAGAAGTTTGCCTTAATGCGACGTAATAAGAATATATTATAAATGCAATTAAGATGAAATTAAGACTGGGTTATATGACAAAAATACATACATATACACATTGATCAGTCACGGTTTTAAATTTTGTTTAATTAAAACTAATAAAATAGCTTTCAGTATTAATTTCCCAAACACAAACAATACAGGCATTTAATTATTGCAATTTAACACAAAAAATTGTCACATTTCATAATTTCAAAGTCTGAACTCTGCTCCAAATCTGATTCTTTTACTGGCAGAGGAAAGACCCAAACTGATCATTGAGGAATAGAAACGACTGAACCTCAGTCTTGATTCAGATTTAAATAATTTTCTTTTTAGACCTAATTGAAATAACTTGAAATGAATTGAAAAACATTATAAAACAAGATCTAGTCTGACAAAAGTGCTTTGGTTCTGGTTTAGTCCTGATGTAGACTTTGTTTAGGTCCTTTGCCAATCCCTGGTTTAGTTCCAGGTTTAGTTCCAGGTTTAGTCCCTGGTTTAGTCCCTGGTTTAGTCCCAGGTTTAGTCCCAGGTTTAGTCCCTGGTTTAGTCCCAGGTTTAGTCCCAGGTTTCATTCCAGTTTGGTCCTAATTCTGACATATCTTATATTTGATGGCCAATACTGTCTGCCTTTATTTACATTTTTGTATCTTGTACGGCCTTAAAGCTCAATGACGGACATTTTTACCTTCAGTTTTACTCCTGTTTGCTTCTCCATCTGTATGAACCACTCTCCACAGACAATACACTGGACAATTCTCATGTGACCTCATTTCAGACAAACAAAGGCACTTAACTCTGCCAAATGTGAATTTAAACAGAGAGAATATATTTCAAGGGCTTTGTGGATGAAATAAAGATTTTCTATTAAACATAACGTGCACTTTAATTCTTATTTGTACGGTTTTAAAGTTTTATAATCGCCTCTGCAAATCTTATAATTGAGTTGGATCTTAAAGGGCCAATATTATGCTATTTTCTGAGCTATGTCGTTTTGTTTCCTCTTCAGAAACATCTGGAGTTGGAAAACATTCAGTTCCACCTTGTGATGTCATGTGGTAACGCAGGAAGTGCTTCATTGTCTTTTTAAACTCCATAAATCTTAATAATTTCAGCCCTGGAATTGCAAATCTCTAATGAACAAAAGGTAAAATGTTGCTGTTAACTTGAAAACTACCACTACATGACATCACAAGGTGGAACAGAGCGTTTTGAGCTTTGGAGATGCAGACAGATTAATAATAAAGTGTTACTAAAACATGTGAATGAAACAAAACAACTTCAGGTCTGTTTTGGAGAAGGTAACGGCATTATAACATGACTTAAAGCTCACGTTTTGAGTGATATAGGAGCTTTAATTTGGCAAAGGTGTATGCCAGATGCCCTCCCCTCTTCAAATATAAAAGGTTTGGAAGTGGTACAAAGATTTATAGGCTAAAAGGAGGTGGGATTTTTTTTTCCTAATACATATTACATTACATTTTTATATTCTTGAAGGAGACTTTGAACTTGTAATCCATGTGCGAGTTACCATAAATAAATTCTCCAAGATGCTTTTTTTTTTTTTTTTGCAAACAGAGGGTTCAATCCAGAGTTGAAATTATATTAAAACCACTGACAGATTTGACAAGACTGAGCTGACACTGAACAGCTGGATTCAATCAATTTTAGAACTTGTCAAAGGGGGGCGCCATTGTCAAAACAAGACGTCAACACGAGGGGTAAAATCACAGATGTTTCAATGGCAGAGCCTCCTGCTGGAAAGGGAGAAGCTGGGTTTAATTCTGCCAAGTCTTCCATTGATACTTCGCAGTTTCATCACATATGGGGGTGTTCTGCATGTATGTCTATGGCGGAATGTTCAGCAGTTCAGCGGTGCAAAATAAGACTTCGCTTTTTACAACTTGATTTATTTGGCTCACATATTTAAAAACACACCAGAAACACGTCAAGGTTTTAAACTTTTTATTAATTGGCACATTGCAGAAGTTTTGAAATCCATTAGACAATAGCCCTAGTTTTAATATAATTACATTTTAAAGTAACTTTTGATGGAAAATGGACATATTTTTATATAGTTTTCCACCTTGAAGGCACTCAGAGCTTCACACACACATTCACACACCAGTGTACACAGACACTGGGGCGAGGTGGGTTAAGTGTCTTGCTCATAGGCTGTATAAAGAAGTGGATTAGTTGCTTTTCATTGGAAATTTTCCTTCTGTTCCTTCAGGCTTGAATAATCTTGGGTTGGACTATGATTTTATAACGGAATCCCTTGCGTTTTTCTAATCATCATATGATCCGAAATCATTAAAGGAACGGCAGCTTTTCAAAGGGTTCAAGATCAACCATTCTGTTTGTTGCTTGTGAATGAAGCTCATCGAGAATAGCAGCTACAGGGGTGAATTTGGAACCAGGCTCGATATTATGAATAGGATTTTTTTAAAGGACAAAATAGAAAAAAACAAAACAAAACCTAGGATCACGTAGAGCGGGTTAATACGAACATTTTAAGACCAAAATGACAATATTCTAATGTAAACCAATGGGAGTCAGAGTCAAAAGGAGCCGGATATGCGCCTATTTACGAACTTCCTCTGTGGAACGCATCAGTGGATCTGGATCTGACTGCTCTCCCAATTTTATGTTTTGTTTTTTTGTCTGTTTGTTTGTTTTTTTTATGTCGAGAGCGGGATTCGAACCACCAACCTTCAGATCAGCGGGCAAACACTCTAATGTCACTACATAAGTATACAAAGATATGCATATTCCAATTGCATAGTTCTTCACGTAAACAAACCATGGCTTTTATTCCACTTTATTCAACATTATGTCACATTAAAAACTATTAGGCTAATACTGCATAGAGGCTACATCCAGATTTGCATATTTTACACATAAAAGTACGTGTTATTTCAGTAATATACAGATTAACCAAAACGCTTAATACAAAAGTTCATTTGAAAAGTCGTTCACAGTTGCGTTCAGAGTTGGAAAAGTTAAAAATAAAAATACACAATTCAGTTTTTAGTCTTTAAGATGCACTGCGTAACATTTCTAGTGAAGGGTCCGCCACCTGACGTCTCCATGGAAATGTTATTGCTTTGTCTAGAATGTTCCACAGTATAGATTAAACCTACACCTAGATCACAAGAGAGATAGGTTCAGATCTGTGGAGAGTCGCCTCTATTCACAGAAGGAATTATTGCATTTTTGAGCAACAGAAACACTAGTAATGAATAAACACTAGATAGAAATGTTTAAAGTCATACCACGGAACATTCCAGGCAAAGCAAACCAGCAGGTTGGCGAAACCTCCACCAGAAAAGTTGCGCAGTGCACCTTTAACACCATCAGTAACATAATAAGGCGATACAGGTGAACAAATCTGAAACATGTAAACTTGTTTTTATAATATTTAACTTTTTTTTTTCATTTTACAGTTGCATTTGTTTTATACAGACAAACACAATAAATTCCTGTCAGTTACAATATAATACACAAACTTGTTGAAATGCATGTCTGAAACCAGATCTAGAAATAAACTGTACAAACATTTTCGTCAATGCTTCTGGACGTGTTTATAATGTGAACCCAATTATTAAAACATAAATCTGAAATTTTTATTCCAAAAAACGCAGTTAAATATTTCCCAAAATCATTCAGCTCTACACAGATGTCAAACCTTGTCATTTTTGGTCGGGGATTGCAAATTTACAATATTGTTACTTTGCAGCTGATGGCATCGATATTCCCTGGGGGTGTGATGCTAACTGTAAGCACTGCTCTGTCTGAGGCTTTGTTAGACTTTAATGTGAGCTTTGTTTTTACAGACCAGAAAGAGCTGACTCATTCAGTTTTCATCTTAAAACCTTTTTTTGGCGGCATTTGCTAATGTTTGCGTTGTGTCTCCATGGTAACTGGTGCACATTCCACCAATGTACATACATGTAGAACAGCCCCAATGTGATGTCACTGCAAAGTCTGATTTAATCCTGTGTCTTGAAGTACAACTAACAACGCTTTTCTGATTGATTTGAGTAATTACAGGGATTTTAACCATAAACCAGGTCAGAACATGTTATGGACCGATGGGTCACTGGTCTCGTCTGCAGTAGTGCCCCAGGATCTTACACTTTTCACACAGATGTTGAGGATGTTCTTTGCTTTGGTCAGATACGTCCAGTCCGTCCGGCTTCTCCAATGGTCTCTGGAAGAAACTTGTATAATTATTATTTATCTATATTTTTGTCTAAATTGGAGATTAAACCAAAACTGGATTTAACCCACAGGACTCACAGCAAGGAACTAAACCAGGACTTGATCTGGACCATAAAGGACTGAAACTGGTCTAAACTACCTCTCAACCAGAATGGACCAGGATTTAACCAGGACTCAACCAGGACTCAGTTTAGACCTTGGACTTCATCAGAAAATTAAGTCCAGGTCAGGTCCTTGTTATCAGGACTAAACCAGGACTAAACACGAACTGAACTAGGTCTAAACTATTACTCAATCAGAGCTAAAAAGATCTAAACATTCAATTAGGACTGTACCAGGATTAACCAGGTATAAATCAAGACTAAACCAGGACTAAACAAGAACTAAACCAAGACTAAACAGGACTGAACTAGGACTAATTAAAATGGCTATAAACCATTCAGCCAGGACTGAATTGGACTAAACTAGAACTAAACCAGGCCTAGAACATGATCTAAACTACCACTCAAGCAGAACTAAACCAGAACTAAACCATTACTAAATTAGGTCTAACCCAGCATCCAATTTAGACTAAACCAAGTCTAAACCAGCTTTACACCAGGTCTACACCAGGACTAAACCAGAACTAAACCAGGACTAACCCAGTACCTGTTTGTGAGGGTAGACGTTGATGTGGCACTTGATACACTCTTGTCCCATATTGGCCCAGGAGTTTCCGCTCATCCACTTCCGTTTACACTTGGGACATTTGTATTCCCCAAAACACCTCTTCTTCCCCTGGTACGGAGTCAAACCGTCGCCTTTGGGCCGAGCCTAAAACAGGAAGAATCCGGTTTAGTTTAGTCGCCTCATAACAGTGCAAAGAGTCAAATCTAATATTAAATACAACTGTACATCCTCCTGTAGTGTTGGTATGAGAGAGGACATTAAAGTGCATATGACCGGACAACAAGGAACTAAAACAGGACCTGATCTGGACTAAAAAGGACTGAACCAGGTCTAAACTACCTCTGAACCAGGACTCAATCAGGATTTTACCAGAAATGCATTAGCACTACCCAGGTTTGACAACAAGGAACTAAACCAGAACTAAACCAGGACTAAACCAAGACTAAACCAGGACTAAAAATAGTCGAGGTTAGTTTAGTCACGTCATAATAATGTAAATCTAATATCATTAAATACAGTTGTACGTTCTCTGAAAGTTTGTATGAGAGAGGATATTAAAGTGGATGACGAGCAATTACTGGATTTAACCCACCGGACTGAGAACAAGGAACTAAACCAGGACCTGATCTGGACCAAGAAGGACCGAACCAGGTCTAAACTACCTCTCAACCAGGACTAACTCAGGACTCAATCAGGATTTAACCAGAATTGAATTAGCACTGCACAGGATTAACAACAAGGATTAGAACTAAACCAGGACTGAACTAGGATTAAACCAGGACTAAAACAGGACTAAACCAGGACTAAACCAGGACTAGACTAGGAGTGAACAAGGAGTGAAGTAGGACTGAACTGGGACTAAACCAGGACTTAAGTAGGACTATTGCAGCCGACTCCTCCACCAGAAAAGTTACACAGCGCGCCTTTATCTTATTATTAGTATATCTGTATACTGGTACCATGTGTAACTATGGTAATGAGGCTGTTTAATTGTTTTCACTTGTATTTCCCAGCGCGGAGAGACACAGGATCACAGTGAAACTTTATCAGGTCTGTTTTTTGTCCGTCATCACTTCACTGAGGCCCGCCCCTTTAAATATCAGGGGAGCCGCGACAAGCTGCTGATCTAAGTGAAGCCAAAAACCTGAAATTACAAGGCAAAAAACGCAGTAATAATAATAATGTTCACAGCTGTACCTGATTTTTACTGTTTTAAAAAATGTGGAAAATAGAACTATTTCTTTTTAAACATTTTGCAGTGGTCCAAAGTTATTACTTCCTCAATTTATGCATTTTGAGCATCCGAATTATTCACAGGGATGGGTTTATAGGCACTTTTCAGAACTTGCAAAGGCCGAGAACAGGAAAGCTAAGGACAACTAGCATGCTAACAGTGCAATTCTTGTTTTTCAGACTATAAAACGCTTCTAATTACTTCTCTTATTCGTCAACCTCTGAAAGACCCCAAGTGACTGACAGCTGGACTTTAAGGTGCACTGTGTAACTTTTTGGTTGGGGGGGGGTCACTCACCTGCTTGTTTCTATGGAGATGTCACTGCTCTGCCTGGAATGTTCCACAGTATGACATTAAACAGCTCTACCTTACATTTATTAAGTTACAGGTGGTTTTATAGCTCAAAAATACCTACAAAAACAGGCGTTCTGACAGATCTGACCTGTAACTTGGTCCGGTTCGGTCTCCATGAAGATAGAAAGGTTTAATACCATACTGTGGAACATTCCAGATAAAGCAATAACATCTACATGGAGAAAAGTATTTGACTGGCCCTCCACCAGATGTTACACAACGCAGCTTTAAGCAATCACAGAAAAATAAAGTGTACTGTGTCGAAATCCAAGACAACAGCGATATTTTTTACAACGCTTTGACGTCTTATTTACTCGCTGAAATCTTCAAGGTTTTTCTCATTAGTTCCTCCTTCCTCCCACAGTGGTCCCAGAGGAGATGTGAGGGGGTCTAGTTTGTGATAGGGCCAAAACATGGACCCCATATAAACTACTCCAAACACATGCTTCAGGCTCTTTCTCAAACCTCCCAGCTGGACCAGAACCCACCAATCAGGAGCAGACAAATACAAAACACATGTAGAAGACTCATTGTGCGAGGACGCCATCTTGGTAATGGCTTACATTACAAAATTAAAATAGAAATGTGTAGTATTTGTATTTAAAACAGAAATATTATGTAAAATGAACCCTGTACCACATAAGTCAGATCTGTAGAGAGGCAAAAGGCAAAATAAAAGCAGCTCCAAAAAGTTAGTGGCGGAAACCCTAACAGAGAAGTTACATTTTTAACCCACAATGACAGAAAAAGAGAGAGAACGTCGCCTTTGTGTCTCGGTCAAAGGTCTCAGTGCAGTTTAACAGGACGACTGGTCAGGGAGGGTCAGCAGATCTGTGTCAGGGCAGTTTGAGGAGAGGAAAAGCCAAAAGTGCCCCTCCTTTTTGTCCTGAGGCATCACAGTAGCCTCTAGGGGGCGCCAGGTGAGCACAACAGGAAAAGGCCTCATTCTTACGCCGCTCTGGTGTTTCCTCTAGAAGGTCTTCTGCCACATTTGCTTCAACATATGGTGTAAAATGCTGATCTAACACGTGTTTTATGATAAATTGTTCTTTTTTTTATAGCACAGTAACTATATATTGTACACAATTTGCATTTTAAACTTTAAACAAGACTGCTTCTTCTACAGTTTCCCCCTTAAATCCTACATATAAATGACGGCTCCTCTAACCCACTGCATTTGGTATTCCATAAATTACAACACGGCCCATATGAAAACATTCAAATTAGACCCAGCATATGTTTAAAGTCCAAGTTTTATGACTCAAGACTTTTTGGCCCAGATTTCAGTTTTAAAATCATCTGGAAACAATAACCCCCCTCTCCCTCTACCCCTCCTCCTCTCTGCATTTACTCTACACCTCATTCACTCCCTCAGGTTCTCATGGGACGCTCCGTATATCCTCGGATTCCTGCTCAATCAGCTGTACGGAAAACACTGTCAGATATAAAGTTACACGATAACGTTTGTGTGGAGGGGCCGTTATGTGTTTGAAAATGTTACTTGCCTGAAATGTTACATAGTACGGCATTAAACTTGCATGTATTGATACTTGATGCAGCTGATGTCATCAACATTCCCTGGGGATGATGCTAACCGTAGGCACTGCTCTATCTGAGGCTTGTTAGACTTTAATCTGATCTTTATTTTAACGCAATCTGATCAGAAGAAGATGGTTTAGTTGGAACTACAACAGATGAGCTAATGTTAAACAGTTTTTCAGTTACTCAAACTCACCATTTTCTCTACAGCGTTGCTTCCTGTTTGTTAATAAAGCGTCTTTGAATGGCCAAAAAACGCTGTATTATTATTTTATTATTATTTTTGTTGAAAATCAAACACCTAAACAGGACCATTGATCACAGCCTCCTGAAAATGTGTTTCATTTTGTATTTTCTTTTGAGTTTTCAGATTATTTTAAAACTTTTTTGAGATTGTTTGTGTCACCATGGTAACTCCTACACATTCCACCATTAGACATACGTGTAGAACACCCCCAGCGTGACGTCACTGCAGAGATTCAATTAGTTTTTGTTTAGCTGTTTCTTTATCATGAAAAACACTGACTTACACAAAAGAGGAAAGAGGAAATAAAAGTATATGCAAATACATGTGTTTTTAAATCCAAAATAGCTGGTCTGGTGGCGTCACTTGCTTGTTTCCATGGAGACTGTGAAGTTTCATGCCATTTTGTGGAATTTTCCAGGAATTTTCCAGGCAAAACACAACATATCTATGAAGAAAAGAAGGTTCCAGACCCTCCACCTAAAACTATGCACACTGCCCCTTTAAAACCAGCCATGTTTTTAGCCTTATTTTAATATCTTCACTTTTCACTGGCGCATGCAGAAATCTAAACTGAAATTCAGCTTTGAACATTTGAACCCAAACACGTAACACCTCCCAGTTCCCATAGCTGACAAACTATAACTGCAGAGTCATAGTTTCTCTTTTGTCTCCTCTGAAAACGAAACCTATCCTGAGCAATATATAAACCTGAATAAAAACATGGACTCTGGACAGAATGTAACCCCCAACCTTCTGTTACAAAGTTGATATAAAAGAACAGAATATAAAAATACATAACATTGGCATATGTTTCAGTTTAGTTGCAGTTTCCCTCATAAAAAACAACTAAACTGACAGCAGGTGGTGTTTTAAAGCCTCTTGATGCTTGTAACATAGACTTGTATAGACCTACAAAAAACAGAGATCCCCTTTTCGCCATTAATAATCTCTTTAACATCTTTAATTGTCTCTTTAACGTCTTTAATTGTCTCTTTAACATCTTTAATTGTCTCTTTAACATCTTTAATTGTCTCTTTAACATCTTTAATTATCTCTTTAACAGCTTTAAAGGTCCTATATTACACAGAATTGATTCTTTTCAGCTTTAAGCCAAGTGAGAATGTTTGTTATCTTAGCACAAACAGACCCGGAGTTGTGTTTTGTTTCATTCACACACACGTGTTTGAGTAACACTTTATTATTAGTCTGTCTGCATCTCCAAAGCTCAAAACGCTCTGTTCCACCTTGTGATGTCATGAAGCGAATTTGTTTTCAAGATAACAGCTCCTTTTACCTTTAGCTCAGTATAGACAGGCAATTCCAGGGCTGAAATTACCCAAATGATTCTAGTGAAGGTGTGTGGAGTTTAAAAACACAGTGGAGCGCTTCCTGTATTACCACATGACATCACAAGGTGGAGCAGAGCGTTTTCAGTTCAGTTGAGAGAGGAACTCGGCCTAAATAAGCAGGGTTTGTGTGTTAAACATGTGTGAATGAAACAAAACACAATTCATTATGGGCCCTTTAAATCATTTTTGACTGATATGGTCCTCATTACAGTTATGTGTTAAAAATCCCATATTGAAAATACTTGTATACATTATATTTATGTAAAAATAGGCGTGTAGTTCGTTGTATGCAGCTCTATGTGGCCATTTTGTGTAAGTTAAAAACATCACACACACATTTGATAAAATCTGACATCATCTTTTAAACAGGCCGCGAGAGGTTCAGGGGCCGTCCGAGAAAATCACTTCCAGATTTGTATCAGTTTGTGAGGCGAGAGTGCAAGAAGAGATTGTAAAATATTTCAGCGTGGTGTTTTGAAATGTCCTACCACCAGCGGTGCAAGTGAACGCATCATTTTAACACGTCAACACAATGATGAAGTTTGTGTAACGTGTTTCATATTTTAAAGGGAATTGTGTGTTTCTGGATGAAGTTTTAGCGAGAGTGATAGAAAACTTTACAGGCGGCTGACACCTTGTAAAAATGCCTGAAAATCCAATATATTTTAATGTATCTAATATGTCTCCTCTAACTTTAAGTACAGACACGTGTGTTTGTTTGAGCCAGACTTGACTTAACCTGGTTCGTCCTGAGAAAGCCTGGTTCACTGATCCGTGACATTCTTTCATTCTCCGCTGCAGCGATGATTCAAACCAGACTGAAAACCAAACCACAAACTCAGCCTAAAGAACTGCAAAAACCCTCAGTATATTTTACCGACAATGTGTGGGAACAGTTAACGTGCTCCTGGGCCCTTGAATCTTACATTATGGTCTATGGCTAAAAGATAAGCACAAAGTTTGACGTCATAAACTCATTGAGAAAAATGGAGAATGCAAAGAATGTGATAAATATTTAAACAAGGCTTATTTTATAGACCAATGGTATTTTAATAACATATTTCTTTTTCTTTTTTTTTTTTTTACGACTTTGAAAGGAATAAATGCGATGTTATGATATTCAAAAAGTCTGATCTTGGTTTAGTCTATTTGAGATTGGCTTGTAATTAAAGGCTTTTCCTGTTTTTCTAAGTTAAATCAAATATATTGTGTCAAAAATTGCAAAAAAAAAAAAATATATATATATATTTCTTTCTACTATTTCTATTTTCTATTATTTCTAATATTTCTATTTTTCATACCCTTTTTATGAGAAATCCTCAACTCCTAAGATTGTATACAGTAGTGTCAATAAATAAAATGTCATTAAACCTGTCTATCTCCATGGAGACAATAAAGTGACTCCACCAGGCCAAGTTACAGGTTAAATCTGTGGAGAGGCGAGTCACAGTAAGAATGTTTCTGTAAGACTTTTTGGCCATAAAAAAAAAAATGTAATTGTATGAATGCAATAAATGATATCTTTAATGCTATACTTTGGAGACTTTGCATCTCCATGGAGACAAGCAGGTGACGGACTCTCTATGGGAAAAGTTACATCAACATCTTTAAAGGGCCCATATTACGCTATTTTCTGTGTTATAATGTAGTTTCCTCATCACAAACAGACCCGGAGTTGTGTTTTGTTTCATTCACACATGTTTAACGCACAAATCCTGCAGATTTATGAAACAAAACACAACTCCAGGTCTGTTTTTGAGGAGATAACAACATTATAACATGATTTAAAGCTCACAAGAGTCAGTTTTGCGTAATATAGAACCTTTAAATAACAAAATAATAAATAAATCCTTCTCTTTACATTAGCGGTGCATTATTTAGATGTTTTTATGTCTCTGGTGAAAGCCTCTCCTCAGCACATACTTGGGGTCTGCAGGTTCTAATGAAGAGCAGATGCCAGATCGGATCTCTAATGTAACTGGATACAGGGTTCCTCACCACCTTTCCCTTCCTCTCTCTTTCTCTCTCCTCTCTATCTCTAAATTTCCCTCTTTCTTTCTCTCTCACCCTCTCCTCCTCTTCCCCTGTCTCCCTCTCTCTCTCCCTCACCATCACCTTTTCTCTCTCCCCATATTTTCCTCTGTTTCTTTCCTCTCTGCATCACCTTTCCCTTTCTCCCTCTCCTCTCTTCCTCTTTCTTTACCTAGCTCTCCTCCTCTCCCTCCTTCTCCCCTTTCTCTCTCCTCCTCCTCCTCCTCCTCCCCCATTCTCCTGCCCTCTCTCTCTCCCTCCCTCTCTCCTCCTCCTTTTTCAACCTCACTTTCCTCTACCCCCCCTCCATTCTCCTTTACTCTCCTCCTCTCCCTCCTTCTCTCTCCTCATCCTCCTCCCATTCTCCTGCCCTCCTCTCACCGACACCTCACCTTGTTGCTCTCCTCTCTCTCTTTCTTTCTGCCCCGTTCTCTCTCCCCTTCTATCTAGCCCATATCTTCAGTCTCATGTTATTGTTTTCTCTCTCTTTCCTCTCCCCTCTTCCTCTCCTCCCTCTCCCTCTCTCCTCTCCCTTCCTCTCTGTCTCTCCCTCTCTCCTTCTCTCTAACCCATATCTTTTTCAGTCTCTCTTTCTCTCCCTCCCTCCCTCCCTCCCTCTCTTTCTCCCCTCTCTCCTTCTCTTTCAGTTTCATGTTATTGTTTTCTCTCTCTCCTCTCCCCTCTCCCTTTCTCCTCCCTCTCCCTTCTCCCTCTTTCTTCTCCCTCCCTCTCTCTCTACTCCCTCTCTCTCCCTTCCTTCCTTCCCTCTCTCTCTCTGTCCTCTCCTTCTCTCAGCCCTGATCTCCTTCAGTCTCGTGTTGTTTTCTCTCTCCTCTCTCTCCTCCCTCTCCCTCTCTCCCTCTCTCTCTCCTCTCCTTCTCTCCATCCCAGATCTCCTTCAGTCTTGTGTTGTTTTCTCTCTCCCTCTCTCTCTCCTCTCCTTCAGTCTCGTGTTGTTTTCTCTCTCTCTCTCCCTCTCTCTCTCCTCTCCTTCAGTCTCGTGTTGTTTTCTCTCTCCTCTCTCCCTCTCTCTCTCCTCTCCTTCAGTCTCGTGTTGTTTTCTCTCTCTCTCTCCCTCTCTCTCTCCTCTCCTTCAGTCTCGTGTTGTTTTCTCTCTCCTCTCTCCCTCTCTCTCTCCTCTCCTTCAGTCTCGTGTTGTTTTCTCTCTCTCTCTCCCTCTCTCTCTCCTCTCCTTCAGTCTTGTGTTGTTTTCTCTCTCTCCTCTCCCTCCCTCTCTCCTCTCTCTCCCTCTCTCTCTCCTCTCCTTCTCTCCAGCCCTGATCTCCTTCAGTCTTGTGTTGTTTTCTCTCTCTCCTCTCCCTCCCTCTCTCCTCTCTCTCCCTCTCTCTCTCCTCTCCTTCTCTCCAGCCCTGATCTCCTTCAGTCTCGTGTTGTTTTCTCTCTCCTCTCTCCCTCTCTCTCTCCTCTCCTTCAGTCTCGTGTTGTTTTCTCTCTCCTCTCTCCCTCTCTCTCTCCTCTCCTTCAGTCTCGTGTTGTTTTCTCTCAGATCTGTTCGGAGGGGGAGCTGTGCAGTGATGGATGGAGCAGGATGTGCAGCGGCTCCTTCAGCAGAACGTGACCAGGACAAATATTTAAAGTCTGAGGCTTTGAGGTTTGATTTTTTTCATATTTAGGTTCAACTGAAAATATCTACACATTAAACACACTCAGGTTCTGTTTCTCTACTGCCGAGTGAGTCTCGTGTTCAAATGTGATCCATCAAATCCATCATCCACGTCTGTCAAAAAGCACAACAATTTCACTTTTCATGCACAAAACGAATAATTTTACTTTAGAT
The DNA here is from genome assembly GCA_029959045.1 of Taenioides sp. WSHXM2023. NCBI lineage: Eukaryota > Metazoa > Chordata > Actinopteri > Gobiiformes > Gobiidae > Taenioides > Taenioides sp. WSHXM2023. The sequence goes on along the minus strand of CM057104.1, from coordinate 5,891,113 downwards.
TTATGAGCAAAAATGAAAATATTAGAGAATATGTCATACAGTTCAACAAATGAGAGTGTGACGTGACCTACAGCGTTCAGCTCCACTCAAATGAAGCTCGTGATCTTTGCAGTTACAGGAGCGAATTTGGAGCCAGGCTTTATATTATGAATACAATTTTTTTAAGGCAAAATAGCGACGTAGAGCGGGTTAATACGAACACTTTAAGACCAAAATGACGAGGCTCACAGCAGCAGAGAGAGGGGCCACAATATTCCAATGTAAGTCAATGGGAGCCGGAGTCAGATGGAGCCGGAAGAGCCCCCATGTTCACTTCCTACTCTGAACGCGGCGGCTAGCGCGTTAGCTATGCCCATTTATACATTTATATCCCTTTCTCCTCCTCCTCTTTTTCAACCTCACTCTCCTTTTCTCCCTTCCCTCTCCTCTGCTGCTCTTCTCTCTCTTTTTCTTCCTCTTCCCATTCTCCTTCCCCTCACCCCGCTTTCTCTCTCTCCTCTCTCCCTCCCTCTCTTCCTTTTCCCATTGTCATTCACTATCACCCTCCCTTTCTCTCTCTCCTCTCTCTCTTTCTTTCTTTCTCTTTCTCCCTCCCTTCTCTCTCCTTCTATCTAACCCATACATTTTAAGACCAAAATGACGAGGCTCACAGCAGCAGAGAGAGGGGCCCCAATATTCCAACGCAAGTCAATGGGAGCCAGAGTCAGATGGAGCCGGAAGAGCCCCCATGTTCACTTCCTCTATGGTACACAGCTCCGTTTGACAACAGCTGCATTTTGGATTTCTAGTCTAATGATAATTATCGCTGTTGAATAGATTATACTTTTTTAAACTGTATACTAATACTTTCTTTATGTTAAGCAGTACACTGTATTTTAGATTTATAGTAATTTTATACAATACAATATCATGAAATTATCCATGACTTGCTTTAGATTTATTTTTTTTTAATGGCATCAATCTCTGTATTGCAGTCTAATAAATAATCAAAATTATAATATCGAAGTCAAATCTCCACAACTCCACAGGCGCTCATTATAGCAGGAGTTAATCTGTTCATGTTTTCTAATCTTAACATAATATGAAAAAAAAAAACACTTCCTGTCAGCTCAAATAGTTCCGCCTGGTCCAAACATCCAGGTGTTCGTATTGTCTCACCTGTGGACAGTCTCTGATGTAGTGGCCCTTGCTGAAGCACAGGTGGCACAGGTAGTTTGGGGGGGGTCTCTTTGGTTTTCGGGGGTCCGGACTCAGGGACAGGTCTGAGAAATGATCCGATAAAGACCACAGACCCTCCACCAGGTTATTCAGAGAGTCCAGAGGAGAGCAGGGGCTGTACAGATCCAGAGTCTGAGGAGGAAAGAAAAAGAAACATGTCACTTTATTGATCTGTATTTGGATTAAAGCTGCACTGTGTAGTTTTTCTGCTGGATGGTCCGCAACTTGCTTGTCTAGATGAAGATGTTATTGTACTGCCTGTTATGTTCCAGTGTGGCATTAAACTTTTCTATCATCTCTGAGTATTTGAGAGGGATTAGCTCCACTCACTTGACTTCATCTTATGGCTCAAACTCCATTCACCTGAATACAATCACGTTTTGGGGTTCAATAATTCTCTGAAGCTACAGTGAGAAATATTTTCACTTTATTTGCTCTGAAATAGAAGATATTGAACTGTTCATGTCGATATCTCTGTGTAATTACAGAAATATTAACCATAAACCAGGTCAATTCTGCATTTTGACAGTTTGAAAATTGTAAATTGTTATTTCTGACCTGTCTCCAGCTCAGTTTAAAGCAACAGTTTTTGTTATGTTGGTCCCTCCTGGGTAATCCGGACATTGTTTTTTTTTTTTTAATAACTGTGAGAAGCTCAGTAAAGCACACGTTTCAGCGTTACTCCTGCGTATGAGTTTTAAAAAGGTACAACAATCCCATCTGAACCTGTGTCTCCAGAGCCTAAACCTGCAGATAGAGACACGTCCAAGTTTGTCTCATTCTCAGTTTATGGACAGGCTCATGTGAAGCTCAGAACCTCCAGAATTCCCTCCCTGAGCTGCAGAGGCTGCACTAGCACTGATTCATGATTGGCTGCAGGTTCTGGGGTTTAGGTAGTGACTGTTCAGATCAGAGAGAGGCGTTTTAGGTTTAAACCAACTGGATTTCAGCTTTGAAACTGGCAACACAAATGAGAGAGTCATGTGAGGCTCATTCTGCTTTCTGATTGGAACCAAAACACATTATCATCACATAAACAAGTTCACCATCATGTCCAGTGTTTTTGAAATCAATATTACATTACAATTATTTTCTGGTAAAAGCAATGTTGAGGCACAGTAAGGTCATATTCTACCCTCTTTTTAATTTCAGCTTCTTATTATACACATTTTGAGTACTTTTTCCCCCATTCAAAATACATAATATTTTTAGTTTAAATTATTATTATTTTTTTTTATTATTTAAACTTCTTACTTATAACATTTAAAACAGCTTATAACACGGAAACATTTGAGGTCAGGGGATGTTAATAATAACTAAAATCAAAAGTACAAAGTGAATTTCCATTTCACATCTGTTATGTCTGAATCGTTGCGTACTGTCACCGTTAGTAAAGCCCAGACACTTTTTCCCCAATTCCTCCTGGAGTCAAAAGGTGATACTTTATTTTTAATCATTAATCGCTATGGCAACGGTCCAATTTCCTCATCATTACCGACTTTGTCTCTAAATGACTTTGACAGATCTGCCTGTTTATCTCCTCTCTCTCGTCCACAGTGACTCTCATTATAACCGCTGCAGATGTGGCGTGTCCAGTGCATGGGCCGGGGGTCTGTTTCCTCTGGGGACAGGGGGTCTTTTGTGGGACAATGGTGCAAACTGCTGCTGGAGGGTTCAGAGGGACAGTGCGAGGCTTTGTGTGCGCAGAGGAGATGGGACGAGAGGAGAGAAGAAGAAGAAGAGATGAAGGAGGGATGGGTGGGAGGAAAAATACCCAAGCGCTCGTGTCTGTGTGAAATCTGAAGTGAATGCTCGTCTTTACAGTGAAAGCACAGCCCACAAATGTTCACCAGTATTTCATTTTTATATTCTGTAAATGGTTTTCACCCCACACAGGTATAAATTGTTGTTTCGTTAATGCATATCCACAGGGACTTCTTTCACATGGTGTCTGACTGGTGTCTGTAATGTGGGTAAACTTATTATTTTTATGTGTAAGATATTTTCCTGAACCAATGAAGACACCCAGCTGTTTCATTTACCAAGTTTACGTATCAGATATCAAGTATAAGTGAAGCTAGTCCCTACATTCTCCTAGAGCAGTTGAGGATGTTTTTACCTGTTGCTACGGTGTTGTCATGGCGACGGCAGCAGAGCAGTGATATGTAAAAGCATTAAACAATGAGGAGCAGTGCTTTAAAACTGCAGAACGCACGGCTCCAAGTTGTATAAAGCGCTTATACCACGGCTACAAACTGAAATGTGTCACTTGTGAATGTGAAAAGCCTGTTCCCCGTCTGTAAATGTCCAAAACATCAGTTATGTCAATGTTTTTTAAATGAAGCTAGTCCCTACATTCTACCCACAGCAGCTGAGCATTTGTTTACCCGTTGCTATGGTGATGTCATGGCGATGGCCGCAGAGCAGTGATATAGAACAGGCTGTTGCCGGAACTACTTGTGCATTACGCCGTATTAACGCACAGAGGTTAGACACTGGAATTCTCACTGAACGTGGTATAAATAGTTATAATCTATGACACCCGTGGATCATTGTGTTATAATTTGGACATTTTAAATCACAATATTCATCTAAAACGACTTAATCAAAGATTGGCAATATGGCGTCTTGAAAATAAGTGATTAAAGATCCACGAATCACTCCAAATACAACTTCGAGAGAGTAAATGAGAAGGGGCAGCAACTATAACATGGATAAAAGCTCTGAGAAGTCAATTTTGCATAATAGGTCTGCTTTAATTATGATTTACACACATTCTCAAGTACTAATCAGCTCACCAGATCCAAACGCTTTGACAAAACTTTACAAAGACGAGTGGATCTGGAGCTGCGTCCTGTCTCCCTGATTTCAGAGGGTGTGATTGACAGGTGGATTAACCAATCAGAAAGATGGATGCTCTGTTCACGTCTAAAACAAACATGGCTGCTTACACGTAAACAAGGAGAAAAATCAAACAGTGCGGATTTTTACAGATTAAACAAACTATTACTCATCTGACGTAAAAGAATTTCTGTTGGCTGTGGTTGGACCGTCTCAAATTTCGTTTTCTCACTCTGTATGGTCCAGTTCCAAACCTTTCTGCATTTCAACCTCATTCCTTTTTGAGGATTAAAGTATTCTTATTCTGGAAAGTCATTTGCTGATGCTGTACCATAAATAGCCTATAGCCTCAGTTCTGTTTAATTTGGAAAACAAAAGCTGTGACGACAGGTAATCTCTGTTTTAATTAACAGGCATGAACTAGGAACGAAACGGCACTCCTTGAATTCTTTTTTAATGAGCGGTCTACAGCCAGTCCTCTGTCAGTAAAATAATGTTTGGAGCAGAGTTCAGACTTGAGAGGAAGAAATTTGACTATTTTGGTCCTCGGTTGCCACGATAACGAGGTCGTACGTCCGGGTCACGTCTTTATCGCAGTTTGACTTATGTTTTTTACTTTTTAATTGTAGAAAAAAACAATAACTGCATAAGAGTATAGTCCGTGGAGAATAAATATTGTGATTTAGTTGACTTAGTTTGTATTTGGACCTAAAATGGGCCGTAGAGACGTTTTCAATCACTGTTAGCTCCAGTACAGAGGCAAAAAACAGACATGAGCTTGACTAGACTCACCTGAGGAGTTTGCGAAATTACAGGAGGTAAAATTTGGGGGAATTTTTACACATGACGTCCATAATTATTACAGTTTACCTTATGAATATGGGCTAAAGTAACACGGTGTGACGCTACACTGCAGGTGCATTCTGTTAAAAACAAACTGAATATAAAAGCAACGTTGGCCACAGATGAATTAAAAGTCCGCTTTGCCTCAATAAAGGACTTTTACTGTAAGTTAGAAAACTCCTTCTGTTTTGCTCTAGTCTGTTTATCTACTGGATTGTCAAAGCACCTGCCAAACATTTGATTTGACTGATGCGCTCACCCTTGTTTTTTGTGCAAAGCGGGTTTATCTACTTTTCGGCCACTGAACTGGTTTTCGATTAACTGTATATGAAAAAGTTACAGCCACAAGAATAAAGCAAAAACAAACAAAAGCTGTCTGTCGTCTTAAATGGTACGGGGAGGAGTCAGAGGACCGACTTTTTATAAACGTAGTCTAAGCCACAGCCACATTTTTAATTTGTGTTTGACTTCAAGAAGAAAGCAGACGATATGAGCGGAGAGGAAGGGCAGGTATGGCATTATTATTGGTATTGTTGGTGGTTTTCAGATTGTGATAATGTCATACTCTCAGATGGGGGGGAAAAGTGACAGTTTTCCCTATTGATTACACTGTACTTTGCCATGAAATATCAGAAAGGTAAATTCCTGAATATGGAACCTGATAATTTCCATTACTGAGACTCAAAACCATGCTGTATTACAACAAAAATCTGCATTTAAACACTATTATTATTATTTTACCTGCCCCCATCTGTATTAAATAATATTGGTCAATCCAATGCTGTGATGTCGTCTGAAACACAGCAATTATTGGATTATGTAACGTTACCTGTGTTGCTCAGTGTGTTGTGGCGTCGCCTATAGCAACGGGCACTCAGAGACTTTATGCCAAAGTTAGACGCATGTTATTATGTTATTATTATGTTTCTTCTTATCTAAAAATCTGTCTCTCTCTGTATAACGTACAAAGTAGTAAACATACAGAGAAGAACACTGAATGAGAGGGTGAGTCCACACTTTTGACTGGTAGTGTGTTTTTTCAGACTCCATACAAAGGGAAAAAGCAGTGTTTTGGAAAATACAAATGTCCCAGATGTGACAGGGAGTGGGGGAGCTCGCACTCCTGGTCCAATACTTCTCAGTTGTGTACCAGCTGTGCACAGGCGGTCTTTCCTCATCAACAGGTGAGTCCTGATTTAGTCCTGGAGAGGTTATACAGTTAAAGTAATGACATTTTCTCTTGTAGTAAATGTAGTATTTGTAGAAAATCAGCTAAACAACAGGCACACTGCACACACATTTGTCACTGATACAGACTTTGGATCTGACACAGATGAACGTAACCATTCTCTCCTTAAATAAGACGTTTGTAGAGCTCAAAATGGTGGAGATTATCAGCAGTTTCAGCCTTAAACCAATGGCTAGCCACTTAGTCCCCATGCCACCAATCCAACACGTTATAAGCTTTAACCACTAACACTTTTATCAAAAAATACTGTAAAACTGATCGCACGTTTCTGTTCTTGAACTCTAATCTTCTTTCAACTTAATCTTATTTTACCTTCTCCTTCAGCGTCCACTGAATTCGCCTAAACCCGACAAAAAGGAACCAAACAAAGAACATCGTCAAGATCTCTGTGGAAAATGCAAGAAGACGGGCAAATACTGTGGCTGCCGTAGATAAAATCGTCCGCAATTTGATTTTGAAAAGAAAAGATGAATGGAATCGATAATTTAGATGAAAAGTAAAATATGTTGCAGAATTTGTTGTTACAATGATTAACGAAAGAAAAAAAAGCTGTCAAAAATGCTTGTTTATTGCACCATTTAAAATCTATATGCACTGAAGATAGAATCACTTAAAATGCAGCTTTACTACGACTGTCATTACACTATAGTCAGTAACATAATCATTTAAACAACATGCATTTTGTGAGTATAGAAGACTTGACCCAGTTTCCAGTTCCTTTTAAGTTTCACTTTTGTCACAGCTGATGCAACAAAACAAACTTAAGCCATTGTTGCTCTTGTTCACTGTGGGGAAGCTGGACAATGTGGTCTGAAGCAGGAGGCACTCTGAAAATGTTCTGTTTGACCAAATTTACATTTTGGAAACCATTTTTACATATCATAAAACAAAATTACAAGTTCTGAAACAAATTTGCATTTCAGAAAACAATTTAACAAGTCGCGAAACACTTTTACAAACTCCGAGACACTTTTACAAATCCCAAAACAAATTTACAAGGGCAGGGTCCGTCACCTACTTGTCTCCATGGAGATGTCACTGCTTTCTTGCCTGGAATGCCCCACTGTATGGCATTAAACTTGTCTATCTCCATAAAGACATGCAGGACAGTTACAGGTCAGATCTGTGGAGAGGCGACCCAGCTCACAGAAACATTATATGGTAATCAAGTTTTGTTTTTTGTTTTATTTTTGTTTTTCTTTTCATTAAAAACACTTGTAATTTAAAACAAAACTATTATATTCCTTCAATGGGGAAAATACTCCTCAAAATGTTGCATATAATAGGAAGTTGATAAAAACTTTTCAATCCATATGATGCATTTTAGCAGCATTACATTTTAGTATTTTAGTTGCAGTTACTGTGTTTGGCCATTAGATGGGTTTCGTTTTCAGGGGAAACTAAAGTGAAACTAAAATGCGTCATAAGCTGTTTGTTTTCAGCTAGAGGACAGACCCTATAAAAACCCAGCCTGCACAGAAAGATTTCATTTGCTGTTTTTTTGAGGAAGACAAAAAGGACTTAAGGAGAAACAAACAATGAACGGGATAAAAAAGGTAAGAATCTTGGAAATGTTTGTATACAAGGCATGTTAAAATAGTTGGTCAGATTTAAGACAGAGAAAACATCTAGTGCAGGGGGAAATTATGAATTCAAATATGTAAAATATGAAATCTCAAGAAATTAAGTCACAGTTTAGTGTTTAGTCCTGGTTTAGTGTTGAGTCCTGGTTTAATTCTGGTTTGATCCTGATTTAGTCCTAGTTTAGACCTGGTTTAGTGTTTTATCCAGGTTTAGTGTTAAGTCTTGGTTTAGTCCTGGTCTAGTCCTGGTTCTTTAGTTTACATTACACTAGGATTGGCATTGATTTAGTCTGTTTTTTTGTTTGTTTTTTTTGTTTGTTTTGACAGTTTGACTAGTGAATTATGTAAATGTTTTTTTTTTATTTTGACTGAACTTCCATATTTCATGCAAAGCAGTAAAATCTCCATGGAGACGAGGAGAACAGTTACAGAGTGCATCTTTAAAGTGAACTCTTGTCTTGTTTTAGACTCCGTACCAAGGGAAGAGGAGGTGTTTTGGAGAATATCAGTGTCCCCAGTGTAACAGGAAGTGGATGAGCGCCAACTCCTGGGCCAATATGGGACAAGAGTGCACCACCTGTAAAATCAACGTCTACCCGCACTCACAGGTCAGTCCTGGTTAAGTCCTGGTGTTATCCAGGTTCAATCCTGGTTAAGTCCTGGTTTAGTCTTGATGTAGTCCTGGTATAGTACTAGTTTAGTCCTGTTTTTAGTCTCGGTTTAGTCCTGGTTTAGCCTTGGTTTGGTCCAGGTTAAGTCCTAATTTTGTCCTATTTTTAGTCATGGTTTAGTCCTGGTATTATCCTGGTTTAGTCCTTTTTTAATCCATGTTTAGTCCTGGTTTATTTCTGGTTCAGTCTTGGTTTAGTCCTGGTTTAGTCTTGGTTTAGTCCTGGTTTAGTCCTGGTTTAGTCCTAGTTCAGTCCTGGTTTAGTCCTGCATGCCGAGAATTTGGAAAGGGAAGTTTACTCCTTTTTTCCATAAATTTATTTTGAGCTTTTAGCCGAATTTAGTAATATATAGAGTCTGGTATAAATGCATGATTTTACTTATTGATTTTAAAATATACATAGAGGCAAAATAAATACATAATATATATATATATATATATATATATATATATATATATATATATATATATATATATATATATATATATATATATATATATATATATATATATATATATATAAAGAAATAATAAAGAAATTAAATAAATAAATAAATAATACAAATGAAATAAAAAATCAAATAAAACATTGTATTCTTCTCTTTAGCGTCCATTGGAGAAGCCTGATGGACTGGACGACCATTTGGACCCAAACAAAGCTCACCTGCAGCACCTGTGTGAGAAATGTAAGAGGATGGGCCGCTGCTGCAGACAGAGCTACAGATGACATCGCCACGAACTCACGGCATCCACGTTACAGTTGGAAAAGTTAATGTTGTAATGCTGTTTCCTTTTCTTTTCTGTTTATAAGCTTCTGAATGTGTATGTTCTGAATGTATATATTTTCTATTTTATTTGTGCTTTCCCCAAATTAAGCTAATAAATGAGGAAATGCTGTTCAAAATTGTTGAATACATCATTTGAAAGGTAAGAAATCACAATAACTCAAGACTAACGCTTAGAACAATTTGAAGAAATCACTGTTTTATACATAATATTTCTCCATAGAGACAAACGACGCATTAGGCCAAGTTACAGGTCAGATCTGTGGAGAGGCGACCCCACTAAAGAACGCATGCTTTTCACCACATTTGAGCAATAAAAGCACCCATACTTGAACAAATGCAAGATAAATAGGTTTAATGCCATATACTGTGGGACATTAAAAACACAGAGGAGCACTTCCTGTATCACCACATGACGTCACAAGGTGGAACAGAGTGTTTTCAGTTTGAGAGAAGAACTCAACCTAAATATGCAGGGTTTGTGTGTTAAATGTGTGAAAGAAACAAAACACAACTCCAGGTGTGTAGCGTAATATGACCCTTTAAACTACTTTTTATTTTGGACCAATATAATCATGATTCAGTGCATAAAACACTGATGGGACTCTATCTCAGGCTCTTTTGGACCTGTGCTAAGGCCGGCTGGGGTAAGCCTCACTTTTCTCAGAATAGTGTTTCTGAGTTTGCCTCCTGTGGTCTGAGCTCTGACAGTCTCTCACACAGCAGTATGGCCCTGTACAACGCGCTCATTCATATAGATTCAAACCACCAGCCAATGGAGCGGAGAGCACCGAGAGCCAAAACAACCAGCAAAAATGTGACGGGCAGCAAATTTAATCAACCCGATATAGGCTATGGGGTAAATGTACAGTAAAATTAAAGGTGCAGTATGTCACTTTTTCCAGTGGAGTGTTTGCCACATGCTTGTGTCCATAGAGAGGGTATTAACTTTTGCCTAAAACAACAGTTTGGAAGGTAAAGAAGCCAGGCCAGAATCAAACAAACATGGCAACACCGACAGATGTACTTGAGCCTATTTTAGTGGAAATACAGACTATTTTGTTTTTGAAGAGCAAGCAGAGAGAAGGACTTTGTGGAAAACACTTGTGCTTTTCTGGTTTTAACTAAAGTTCTGTTGTGATGCTTTGACCAAACAACGAGAAGTCTTTGTCTGAACGCTCCGATCTTTGGGTCCCAACACTTTGAGTGAGAGCCGCCCCAGACTGATGTAGATCTCTGTTCAGAGGGCTACAGATATCAGCAGGGTTAGGTTAACAATTAGAATAATTCACTCCACACACAAGCGTTAGGACCTTCATTAAGTGTAGCCACAGCTGCCCTGGGGTAGACTGACTCAATGAAGGCTGCCAATCTGCGCCATCTGCCCTTCCAAACATCACTAATCGCTCACCGCAGACACACCCATGCACAAACAGGCTACAGAGATGGTGGGTGAAATGACTTGCCAAAGGACACAACAGCAGCAGACAAGCAGGCGATTCAATAGGCTAAGTTACAGGTCAGATCTGTGGAGAGGCGACTCTGCGAAGTATTTATGAATCAATAAAACACATGGAATTGAATCAGTGCAGTTTATAGAACGTTTAATGCCTTCTACAGTGTGGAGCAGCAGGTAAAGCAAATAACATCTCAATGGATGCAGACCGCCGGCTCCATCAGAAAAGTTACGCAGTGCACCTTTAAACAAAACAATTAATTGCCCAATCTCACTGACCTGGTTTCTCAGTTGGAAAAAGTCGTTGATGTAGTTGGAGCTCGTATCTGCTGCACTTTGTTTGGAGTCATCCGAAGAGTCCGCTCCAAACTCGCTGCTGGGGCTCGGGGCGTCCTGTAGCGACATGTAGACCCACTTTAGAAGCTGATGAGCGGGCTGATGATAGTGGGGTGCACCGGTCTCTACAGTGGACATCATGTTTAGTTTCGGTGCAATGAAAAGCTTGCGTCCAAGTTTGCACCTCTCATCGCCTCCTTAACTTTGCGCATGTGTCTCCAAATGTCCAGATGGTAGTGAAGAGATAAGGGGACCAAGCGGAGCCTCTGTCCCAGCTGCAGAGGCATAACTCGGGACAGATCAGTGCGTCACGGAGGGAGGAGGGCCAGCAGCACGATTACAACTTTACTACAATTTCTTAACTACTTTTGAATACAAGCCAAAACTTTTTAAATTGTCTCCTATTTTTGCATTGTGTCAATTAGAATGCATAGTTCGGTTGGCAATTGCGAAAAGTACTCAATTGTAGCCACGATTTTTAAAGTAAAAAAGACTTATATGTGACTCAATGCCTCCATCTAGTGTTTCATTTGGGATAGTGCAAGACTTAGGAGTAGGTAATACGCAATTATATTTGATTTTATGCTTTATTATAAACCTGGAAGGAAGTAAAACAGCTGTAGCCTTTGTGTGAGCTCATTTTAAGTTATTTAATTCATCCTTATTTGAATAATTTTATTGAATACAACTTTGGTCTGTCTACTAACACACCTAAAATGGACAGATTAAAGTTACGTCAATTATAATAGAAAAAAGTAGCCTATATTTTTTAAGCTGTTTTGTTTGAGACTTTGACTTAGGTTTTATTGCACATTTAATATAAAGGTTATAAATAAAGACTGGCTGGTTTGTTGATTGAAAGCAAACACATTCATTGATTGAAAACCGTGAATTAAAATTATTAAAACTAGTATAAATATGCCACACCTTTGCTGATTAATTATTAACCTGTCATTTAGAGAGGTTTTCCCGCAGTGATTGTTTTTACTGCCACCTGGAGGCGAGAATGCGGCGACTTCTCCCCATCAGGCCGCACTCTGAGCTCCAGTGACCGACCAAAGGTTACTGCTGCAGCGGGGAGAGCGGAAACAATGCTCCGGGACCCACCCACAACCTCCGGGCCATTCTGAACCAAACCGGGCCAGATACGCACAAGCCCAGCCCCCTTTAACTACGCTGCTGCTCGCCTCTGCTACTCGCTACTCGTCTCTTCCTTATCCCGACGCCCTTTTCTACCAAGTAAGTCGTATAATTTTACATTTTACACTATACAGCTTGCAGTTTTAACTAATTTCCTCTTTTACGCACAAGGATTACGCATACGTTCCGGACATTGCGTGACTACTTTGCTTCGACAGAAATGGTTGTTTTGGCCTAATAAAACTTGTGTTTCCGTTTAAGTAATTAGCCAGAGGCCGTAAAGGCGTTGTTGATGTTTATTCCACGTGATAAAGCATGATTTTCCAAGTTTATTCGCGGTTAAATGCGAGTTTGGAAAGACTTTTGTAAGCGAATGTAATTGATGTTAGCTTAACGGTAAAGCTGCGTTAGGTATGAGGCGGATGAGCTGCTACTATTGGGTTTGCAGCGCGAGAAAAGCAGTGCAGACAAGATTAAACTTATAAATTGGCTGCGTAAAGGTTTTGTACAGTTATGTTTGCAAAAAGTAAGCTAATGTGCAAGATTAAATAAAAGAAAACTGGTGGATGCACATGTTACAGGCCTGGGAATGGGATGCTGTCAACGTGAAGGGGTCTGGTTGTAAACTAAAGTGGCTTTAAAGGGCCCATGTTACACTATTTTCTGATCTGTTATGATGTCGTTTCCTCATCACAAACAGACCTGGAGTTGTGTTTTGTTTCATTCACACACGTTTCACACACTAAAATCCTGCATATTTAGGCTTCAGTTCTTCTCTCAAACTAAAAACCCTCCACCTGTTCCACCTTGTGATGTCATGTGTAATACAGGAAGTGCTGCACTGTGTTTTTAAACTCCAAACACCTTCACTAAAATCATTTGGATCATTTAAGCCCTTGAATTGCTAATCGCTGCTGAACTAAAGGTAAAAAGGAAGCTGTGAAGGTGAAAACTATGTGATCTACTTTATGTTTTATCTATAAGCTCTTTAAAGGTGCATTACGTAACATTTCTGGAGAGTTACTGAAGAGTCAGGCATCTGCTTGACTCATGGCGAAATCTGTTTGTTGTGCCGGCAATGTTCCACAGTATGGCATTAAACTAACAAGTGTTTTATGCACTCTCGCTATGAACTCTCCATAAATCTGATCTGTAAATTGGCTTACTTGCTTCACCTGTTTGTTTTCATAGATAAGGATAATTCTGCTTTACTCTGAGAAATTTGGCAAAGCAGTAGGAGACAAGCAAGTTGCAAGTCCTCCACCAGAAAAGTTACATAGCACACCTTTTAATTTGGCCATTAGTTTCACCCAGGCTAATGTGAAAAGCAGTTATTTTGCTGGTCCATTTAAGCTATAGGTTAATGGATCTCTTATCTTGTACTGAGGTGGTAGTAAATACTTTAATAAGTAACTTGAAGTGAATACCGAGATTGTTTGGTTCCAAACGGGGGACTCCCTTTGGAAACTGTCAGTGTACTAGAACTCTATGTTTTCCAGTGACACCCATAGGCCTCAGTGTGTTATAATCTCTACAAATGTGCACAGTGGGCGTGTCTCAAAGTCATTCAGGGAAACGTTGCTCAACTGTGTTTCGAGGACTTTATCTGTTGTATTGTCTGCTTTATAGAAATGTTCCGAGTTCACGTCATAGTTTAGTCTGATTGGTTCTCTGCTTTTACATTCTGTTCATTGTTTAACCTGTTTCACACAGACAAGTATTTCTCTTTCAGGAGTTGTGTGTAAACATTGGAATAAAAATCGTATTAAATTGGTTAGACTCAAGACAAAAGAAACTGATAGTATAGTGATGGTATAGTGATAGTATAGTGATAGTAGTGATAGTGATAGTATAGTGATAGTAGTGATAGTATAGTGATAGTAGTGATAGTAGTGATAGTATAGTGATAGTAGTGATAGTAGTGATAGTAGTGATAGTAGAGTCTTGTTCTGTGTGATACTGTGTCATGTGTAAGAAAAACTGGATTGTATTTCATAAGGAACCTGTACAAAGTTTCACGAACTTATTTCTTCCTTTTTTGTCATTGTGAAATATTCAAAATCCCCTTTTGTCTCCTGCAGGTTTGAGATGAGTTACCCCGGATACCCTCCGGCAGGGGGATACCCCCCAGGAGGAGCCTACCCTCCCCAGCCAGGAGGATACACCCCTGCCCCCGGGGGTTACCCCCCTCCCCCTGGAGCCTACCCCCAACAGGCCGGAGGATACCAAGCTCCAGGGGGCGGATACCCCCAAGCTCCAGGCGGCGGATACCCCCAAGCTCCAGGGGGCGGATACCCCCAAGCTCAAGGGGGCGGATACCCCCAAGCTCCAGGGGGCGGATACCCCCAAGCTCCAGGGGGCGGATACCCCCAAGCTCCAGGGGGCGGATACCCCCAAGCTCCAGGGGGTGGATACCCCGCTGGAGGATACCCTCAGCCAGGAGGGTACCCACAGCAGCCTGGAGCAGGAGGCTACCCTGCCATGCCCCCTGCAGGTAAGTCTGAGAATTACTGCCACCATGAGGATTTAATGTGATCATTTAAAAAAGACAGTTTCATGCATTTGTCTGTAGACTGATGTCAGATATGTGAGATCTGTAGTATTTAGTTTCTTGAATCACTGGACTCACCGAAAGATGTCAAATATAAGTTCAAAACACATAAACTTCTTTTTCATCAGTCCTCTGGTTTGTGTTTTCTTCACTGGTGTAAAATAGTTTTGGCTCTGCTCCTTTGGGATTCCCTTCCCTCTGTTTGTCTTTTTGGTCTGTTGTCGTGGAAACTTTATGACATGTGGAAAGTGCAAACAGATGAACCGGACCAGAGCCGGACCGGACTGAGTCATCCTCATGTGAGCGTGAGGCTAAACTTTGGCCTGTGACAAACTCCTACAGAGCTGTAATCTGTCCCATAGAAACTGTTTATTCAGTAGTTTTATAAATAGAACTTATGGAACCATTTTGTGACGTGAATTTAAACTCTGTTAAACCACAAAGCTACAGTAGGTTATAAGTTTATAATAATACAATGAGCAACAAAGTCTAATTTTGTTAAGCTAATGTAGTCCAGGTTGTTTATAGACTATTGGGAAGAATTTTGATTATGGGGGGCCACAATAGGCTCCTGTATTAAAGGGAAATTAACTGAATTGTAACTTGAGCTGTTGTGTCACTTTGAGGTATATAATGAACAAATATTTTCTGAGGAGTTTAGTAGTGGTATATAATCTGACTTGCTCCAACAACTTCCTTGTAATTGGTGGAGTTTGAGTTATTGCTTTGATTTATAATAAAGATGGTATCAAAAGCGTACTCACTAAAATGTAAAGGAGCATCGCTGGTTTGACATTTTAACAAAGTTTTGTAAATATTGTTATTCCAGGTGGAGGAGGAGCCTGGGGATCTGCTCCAGGTGGTTATGGGCCGGTAAGTCCAGTCTAATCACACATGTGCTCAGAGCCAGGGCAGTAGACAGGGGGCAACAAAGGGGTCTGTTGTCCCAGGCCCCAGGATCATAATTTAATTTGTATTAGAAGAGGGGCTACATGAGGCTTCTTGCCCCGGGCCCCCAAATTTCTGTCGACGGGCCTGCTCAGAGTAATGTATAATGGACTTTACTCTATAGTTTTTACACCATACACCTTCTCGAGAATTAGTTGGATGATCTCAGCCCTGAAACTGCAAATCTCTACTGAACTTAAAGTAAAAGATAGCTGTTACCCTGAAAACTACCACTACATGACATCACAAAGTGGAATAGAGCATTTTGAGCTTTGGAGATATAGACAGACTAATAATAGTTACTCAAACATGTGAATGAAACAAAACACAACTCCAGTTATGTTTTTGAGGAGGTAACAACATTATAACATGGCTTAAAGCTCACAAGAATAGTTTTTTTTGTAAGAAAACTGGGAAGAAAACTGTTAAATTTTAATACAAATATGGAAATAGACATCATAAAGTCCTCTATAAATACTAACAAAAACATAATTAAGCACTTATGCATTTTACTGTTTATTTAGGTTTTAATATGTAGTCCCTAAACCAAATTGTACCTTGTTTACAGCCAGGTGGCGCTCCTCAGGGTTACCCCGCCGGCCCTGCTCCTGGACAGCCGATGCCGAATTACCCAGCAGGCCCTGGCCCCTCCAACCCGGGCTACGGAGGAGGACAACAGCCACATGTTCCTGCTATCCCTGTAAGACAATTCAACTTGAAATAAATTCAATAACAGTGGTGGAAAGAGAATTGAAAATGTGTATTCAAGTAAAAGCAAAAGTCCCGTTACTATGGATGGGACAAGATCTCGTGCCTTAAGACAAAATTGCCACGAGATTGTGCACACACGCTGAAAATGATCTAATGAGATTTTTTCCCATGTTTTTACGTTTGGATTGGATAAAAAAATGGAGTTAAGTACTGGTGCTGTACATTTTTTGTGAAGCTGTAGTCCCAAAAAGCAGAGAAATGACAGCAAAAATATTGAATAAAGTAAATAAAAACAGGTGAGGCCAGAATTGGGAACTGGACTGCACAATTTATTTATTATAAAGAATGTCAAAATCGCATCTTATCTCGTTCTCATAGATCCAATCTCGTGTCTCGTCTCATCTTGTATTCTGGAAATTGTATCTTGTAGCCCTACCAGTTACATGGCTAATAATGTACTTCATTACAAATACAAGTACTGCTGCAAAACTGCATCTAAGTAAAAGTAAAAAGTCTGCATGAAAAGTAATTACTACTTATTACATTTAAAATAAAAAGACTAGTTGCTTTTTAACAATTTTAAAGGCATTTCAGATCGTACTTTTATACAAAATTTTCTCAGTCAAAAATTGTATTCAGTCGGAACTCGGTATTCAGTAGCTTCTTTGATTTAAAATGTAATTAACCACAATTACATGGCTAGATAATAAATTACAAGTACAAGTAAATGTTTAAATATCTCAAAGTACAGTTACCTCCAAAATCAATTACAGTAATGTGACTATTCATAATTTGTTACTTTCCACCTCTGTTAATTAATACGTTTATCCTGATATCATTCTAAAAATGAATCTAAAATGTCAAGAGTTTACCTATATATTTTCATTTTATTTTCCACGTTCAGAAAGGATACAGAGGCTCGATGAAAGATTTCCCCGGGGCAGATCCACTGAAAGATGTTGAGGTGCTCCGGAAAGCTATGAAGGGTTTTGGTAAGTGAATACAATATTTTTATTTATTTTATTTTATACTAACTTATAGAGTTTGATGTCATGATTTCAGATTGATATTTAACTCTATGGGAGATTTACAGTTTTGGTAACCTTTTTATTTGTGTGGGATTGGCTCCACAAACTTGTCATATTAACCTTATGTCTTTTCAACTGACAACAATCACCTTTTTGGGGTTGAATAACTTGACTTTCTGACACTATTGTGAAAAGATTATTTCACCTTTGTTTTGTTTTTTTTACTGACAGAAAACCTTGAACTTTGAGCCAGTTTTGGTTTCTTATGGATAGGCCTAGTAATTTCAGAGATATGAACCATAAACCAGATCAACAAATCTACAATCTGATCTACAATTCCGACCTGTCCTCCAGATCAGTTTAAACTGGGGGTGTTTTACATGTATGTCTGTGGCGGAATGTTCGGCAGTTTCCATGGTGACTCAGTGCACACATTGGCAAACACTGTCAAAGTTTTAAAATAGTCTGACAACTCGAGGAAAAGTGCAAAATGTAAATACGAGCGTTCATGGTTCTGTTCAGGAGTTTGATTTTCAACAAAAAGGTGAGCGTGACAAACGTGACTTTTAAGGGTTAATTTTGTGTGTGAGAGAATTGTTAAAGCGCACAAATCATCTCACCTGTTGTAGTTCAAACCAAGCCCGCTCTTTCCGGTCAGATTGCGTTAAAATAAAGCTCAGATTAAAGTCTAACTTGAGCTTCAGACAGAGTAGTGCTTTCAGTTAGCTTCACACCGCCA
Organism: Taenioides sp. WSHXM2023; assembly: GCA_029959045.1. Lineage (NCBI taxonomy): Eukaryota > Metazoa > Chordata > Actinopteri > Gobiiformes > Gobiidae > Taenioides > Taenioides sp. WSHXM2023. Next base: position 5,873,015 of record CM057104.1, on the reverse strand, counting down.
GGGAATTGTGATGACATGAGCTGCAAAGTATCCACAGGGATTTGGGAATGTTGGGATGTTGTGAAATCTGGTTCATAATAGTTTGGGGGTAAAACTGGGCCTCATAATTGGACGAGCCTAGAACCAAATGACTGAACAGACAACAGAGGCGTTCAAGTCTGTGCTGAGATGGACAATTCCCATATTTCCCACGACAATGGTTATGGATTATTGGAAATATTATGGCTGCACGAGTTGGGGAAATAAATGTAATTGTGATTTTTCCTACAAGTATTACAATTCCGATTACATTTGCGATTTATGTTTAAAGGTCCTATATTACGCAAAATTTTCTCTTGTGCGCTTTAAGACATGTTATAATGTTTCCTCCTCAAAAACAGACCTGGAGTTGTGTTTTGTTTCATTTACATGTTTGAGTAACTCTTTATTATTAGTCTGTTTACATCTCCAAAGCTCAAAATGCTCTGTTCCACCTTGTGATGTCATGTAGTGGTAGTTTTCATGTTAGCAGCTCCTTTTAGCTTTAGTTCAGCAGAGATGGGCCGTTCCAGGGCTGAAATTATCCAAATGATTCTAGTGAAGGTGTATGGAGTTTAAAAACACAGTGGAGCACTTCCTGTATTACCACATGACATCACAAGGTGGAACAGAGCGTTTACTGTTTGAGATAAGAAAAACTCTAAATAACAGAACTCTAAATATGCAGGTTTTTGCTTTAAACGTGTGTGAATGAAACAAAACACAACTCCAGGTCTGTCGGTGATGAGGAAACAACATTATAACAGATCAGAAAATAGCGAAATATGGACACTTTAAATATTTGCATTATTGTCTTAAGGCCGCTACACACTGCAGGAGAATTTGCCCGATTTTGGCTGCGATTTGCTTCTCCCTGAGTTCGGGGAGGCGTGACCCGACTTTGCGTCTTTGTGTGTGATTTTTTTGATTTCCTCATTTGTGGTGTCAGTGTGACTCTGAGCTGCTCTGTCAGATCATAACCACCAAACATCAGCATCGATACGACAACAGACAATAAAACAGAGCGTCAGACGGCGTGATGGACACAGAGGCACAACATACAAACTCGGGATATTGCAAAAATAAAGAGAAGCTGCAGATTAGCGATAGCGACTCTACTTCCTGTGGACTTTATTGCCAATCTTTTATGCTTTAAAAATCATGTTTCTGAAGTATTGCACCACATTTCACAAATAATAACAGTTTTGAATTGTATCTAAACTCGAAGTGCAGTCCTCTGATCTTTGAACACTTAAGAGTTTTAAAGTGAGCGGTTTTACTCTAAACGGGAAACGGCTGACGCGATCGCGCTCACAACTGTGTAGCCGGTGATGCGCGGCCATATCCCGCTGCAGTCTTTGCGATCGGAGATTTAAAATCTCATACAATTCTCCTCGTGTTTGTGGCGAGCACTTTTTGTAGTGTGTGGGGGCCTTTAGTAAGATGCCAGTTTCGCATTTTGATTCAGTTTTGATACATATTCTAGCTCTACTCACGCACACAATTAACAGATCTTGCTAATGTGCACTTCTATCCATCCATCCATCGATCCATCTATCGATCCAGCATAAAATTATACTGATAATATTACTTGTTTATCTCGTAGGCACTGATGAAAACGCCATTATCGAACTTCTTGGAAACCGCACCATCAAACAGCGAGTTCCTCTTGTGGCAGCTTACAAAACCACTTATGGGAAGGTACTTGGATTTCAACTTTGTGTGTTATAGTATATTGTTCTATTATACTGATATCCTGTTTTTGGTTTCCAGTAATTTTCATTTATATACAACAAAAGGAACAATGACATTAACAGTAAACGGTAAACAAAAGGTGTACAGTTATATCTAAAAAAAAAAAATACAGTTAACGGTCATAGAATCATTCAGACTTTGGCCTTGAAAGTAGAATTTAAGACTTCCATTTCTGCCCTAGTTTGTCTCATTGGAGTCTGCTATGATTTAACAATTATAGTGACAATTATTGAATTTGGGGTTGGGGTCTCTGACTTAAAAACTGTTTTGGATTTGTATTTTGACTCTAATATAAAAGTCTAAATAATAATTCCTCGGTTTAAAGGGATTCAAATGAGATTTATCTTATTTTCATTTTTTCAGGATTTACTTCGTGACTTGAAATCTGAACTGACCGGTAACTTTGAAAACCTGGTGCTGGCCATGCTCATGACTCCTGCTCAGTTTGACGCAGCTGAACTCAGAGAAGCCATCAAGGTGAGCGCAAAAATGCCAAAATTATAACTATATAACAGATGCATTGTTTAGTGTATCATGTTTCCCACTTAAATGTGCGTTGTGTAACTTTTCCGGTGGGTGGTTTGTATCTTGTGTCTTCCATTAATTCAAATACAGGTGTTTTTTCTGCTTTAAAAAATACATTGAAAGACATTATTACTGTGAGCGTGATCGCCTCCTAACAGACCTGACCTGTAATTTGCCTTGGTGATGTTACCAGCTTGTCTTCATGAGTTTAAATAGACAGAATTCCAGATTATTCCAGACAAACTAACCCTCCACCAAAAGGTTACATCGTGCTCCGTAAATAATGATGCTCTAGATTCTGAATAGTGTTTTTTTTTTTTTTTTTTTTTAAGAAACTCAACATCTCTATATAAAATTATGAAGTATTATTGTTAAAGTATTAAAGCATTATTGATTCTCACTTCACTGAGCTGCCCTCAGAGACACGGCAGCAAACGCCTTTTCTACTACTATTTACTACTAATAATATGCAGCTTTGAGTGATGCTTTCTTTACGGTGGGATTTTCAGCTGTTGGCATGGAGACGCACATTAACAAACGCTGTCAAAAATGCTTTAAGATCGTCTAAAAACACAAAATGGATTTAAACAACACGTGACTTGTTGTAGTTCCAATTAAGTCAGTTCTTTCTGGTCAAATTGTGTTAAAACGAAGCTCAGATAAAAGGTGCACTCTGTAACTTTTTGGTTGGAGCGTCCGTCACCTGCTTGTTTCTATGGATACGTCATTGCTCTGCCTGGAATGTTCCACAGTATGACATTAAACAGCTCTACCTTTACATTTATTCAATTACAGGTGGTTTTATAGTGCAAAAATACCTAGAAAAACAGACATTCTGACTGTGAGCGGGGTCGCCTCTCCACAGATCTGACCTGTAACTTGGTCTGGTTTGGTCTCCATGAAGATAGAAAGGTTTAATGCCATACTGTGAAACATTCCAGACAAAGTAATAACATCTCCATGACAAAAAGCATTTGACAGAAAAGCTGCACAATGCACCTTTACTGTAAGTCCAGCTTGAGTAACAGAGCTTCAGACAGAGCAGTACCTTCAGTTAGCATCACACCCCGAGGGAATATTGATGAAATAAGCTGCAAACAGTGTCGTAACATGTTTAAAATCTCCATAAGAACTGATTTTACAAAGCGCATCCCCTTTGAAAACTGTATTAAACCGTAGATGTAACTTAGCTCTTCTTCACATGGCAGTGATTCTAGTTTGGGGTTTTGTGGTCGGTTTATTCCTCAGTTTGAATCAGAACAGCAGAGGAAAAAAACGTCGATGTCACAATCGCAACATGGAATAAACAAGCTCAGGCCTTTGTAAATGTAACGCAGCTGTTGTTTTAGTAGGAATGTAATGATATCCAAATTTAGAGGAAGAGAGAATGGAAGCTAACAGAACTGTGAATATGCTACTTTCTCCTCTTAAAATGCCTGGACAAGACTTTGGCCCAATCCCAATTCTCCCCCTTAGCCCTCTGTCTTTGTCTTAGCCCTACCCCTTAGCCCTACCCCTCTGTCTTTAAACAGAGGGGTAAGGCAAAGGGGTATGTTTTAACCCTTAGAAATGGGACACCCCTTTGCAGTCGCAACAATATGACATTATTTTTAAAGTTTTGAAGTATTGTGCTCCTTTTGAGTTTGTTTTAAATGAACTTTGCAAAAAGTCAAATGTTTTTTTAATTTTTTATTTTTTTTAAATTACTATACTCTGTACAACATATGTAAATCAAATTTTAATCAACTGTAACACAAAATTAAAATGCTGCAGAGGTGGACAGAGTTGTAGAGGATGCCTGGTACACACAAAAAAGAAAACAAAATTAATACATAGTCATAAACATATATAGTTGTTCTGGTACCTACAAATATTATAGAATGTAATATACCTTATATTTTATTTTCAAATTCTCCCACTTTTTTGAAGCTTGTTGGGCTGACACAACTCCAACAAGTCCAGCCTCCTACAAGAAATACAAATGTGATTAATAACATGTCATTAAATAGGGGATAATTTACAAGGCGAAACGAAACAATAATATTTTAGGCCATGCATGTTCGTAATACTTTACACATTCTACCGTAACATGTGTATAGTTCTAAACGCGCATGAGACGAGTTACGAGGCAAAATACAGCGATATATTTGACACATTCTAGTCTAACATATACGCGTATATAGTTCTTTAAGGCCATGCATGTTCGTAATACTTTACACAGGCGAAATGAAAACATATACAGATACAGCGATATATTTGACACATTCTACCGTAACGTGTGTATAGTTCTAAACGCGCATGAGACGAGTTACGAGGCGAAATACAGCGATATATTTGACACATTCTAGTCTGACATATATGCGTATATAGTTCTTTTAAGCCATGCATGTTCGTAATACCGTAACATGCGTATAGTTCTAACCGGGCATGTTACGATAAGCCGTATATGTCAGAAAGCGTAAATGCTGCCGCCATGAGTATACCTACAACTTTTCAAAAGTTACTACAGTTTTATACAACTTTTTATGAGGTTCTTGAGTGCAAATACTCACATTTGTCCAATTTCTTCCCGATTGCCGACACTTCCCGATTTCCGTGTTGGTTTTTGCTCCGACTTGCGTTAAGCCACGCCTATCCCCTTTGCGCAAAGTGTGCATCTGAAAACGCTTTGCGCAGAGGGGTATCATAGCCCTTCCCCTTACCCCTCGCCCTTACAGAAAAGAGAATTGGGATACCCCTCTGTCTCTCGTGAACGCGCACAACAGAGGGGTAGGGCTAAGACAGAGGGCTAAGGGGTAGAATTGAGACGCAGCCTATGATTCTGTCGTCTTTGCTTAAATTCATTGTTACGGTGCAGCATGAGCTAAAAAAACTACATAGACTATAATCCTTTGCTCCCTTTCAGCGCAGGCTACATGAAAAACAACTGCTATTTAGCAGTTTGAAATCTTAATTCGTTGGATTACGACAGAATCAAAGTCTTGTCAAGGCAACCAATCCAACGAATTAAGATTTCAAAGTGATCAATAACAGAAACGAAGCAAAGGATCGTGGTCTATGTAGTTTCCTGTGTTTTTTTTAGCTCATGCTGCACTACAACAATGAATTTAAGCCTTTAAACTTGTCATTTCGATATATTGTGATGGTCCAAGATATTATTGTGAGACTTTTGACGATTCAGGATCGTAATATTTACGTTTTTGTTGCATCCCCTTATGTTTTAGGGGGCTGGGACTGACGAGGCCTGTCTCATTGAAATCTTGTCTTCTCGCACCAATGCTGAAATTCATGAAATCAACAAGATCTACAAATCAGGTCAGTTTAAGAACACATTCAGGGTTCCCACACGTCCTGGTAATCCTGGAACCTGGAAAATAACACGTGGAAAATTAGAAAAAGGCTCAAATGTCCTAGAGAATACATATTTAGTCTCCACCCTATGCTTTGGTGTATTATTGGATAAGTAATGAAGACTGTTACTGCCTTCACAGTAAAAAGGAGCACTTGGGATTTTGAAAAACCTCTAAAACTTAGTAAAATGCAGGAAATTACACATCTTTTGTACCAAATTTCATGTTGAGTTCTAACACAGAGCTTTTTTTTCTACAAAGTGAATGTACAGACCTGAAAATACGCGAGTAGAATTGATGTGTTTACCTTGGAGTGTAATAAATTTGCAGTCATTGTGGGACTACATTTTATTAGAAATGGAGGGTCGTGTAGAGTAGACCCCGATTACGTAATTAAAAAAAAATAAAATCCTGGAAAATAAGTTCAAGAAATGTGTGAGAACCCTGACATTTTAAACGTCTAGTAAATTTATTTATTTGTTTGTTCGTTTATTTCAGTCATAAATTATAAAACGACATCAAAAGTGTCATAACATTACAAGAAATGAATGAAAGGGAGTAGAAAGAAGAGTAATCTTATATTATCTGCCCCCTCTTCCCTTTTCCAGACAAAACATTAACACCGATAGTTACTTTAAAACATTTCATCAATACATTCCATTTCAATCACAATTACTAATCGATTGTAAACAGAAAGCTTCACTTTTATGCGCAACAACTTGGTTTTCTTTTTCATACATACACATTGCACTGGATTTTATGTATTTTTTAAATGCCGTTATTGTTGATCCTTTGATTTCTTTGTCAACATTATTCCATAAATGAACTCCTTTCACAGTGACGCTTTGCTCCATAATCTTGGTTCTGAATCTGGGTTTTTAAAACATGTCGGTTCCTTTTAAATTGTAGTGGCTCGTTCTCATCTCAAACAGTTTTTGAATATTTACAGGTAACACATTGCACTTTATACATGACTTTGAGGATACTTAATTCAACAATATCACACATTTTCAACACTTTAAGTTTAACAAATAATGGGTTGGATGGCTCTCTTTAATGACTTTAATGTTGGTGATAATTCTCAAAGCCCTTTTCTGTAAAATAAACAACGGCTGTAGGTGAGTTTTACATGTTGACCCCCAAATTTCCACACAGTACATCAGATATGGTGCAGTTATAGAGTTATACAAGGTTAATAATGCTGCGCTAAATCAGGGAGTGCAGATGGAAACTAGACATTTAGCTATAATCTGGTGTGGAACATCTGTTTTTTATGGTCTTAATTTCTCTGTAGATTGTCCTTTCAAGTAAAGACTAAACGAAACTAAAAACTTTTTATAATGACGTAAAACAAGTAAAACAAGAACTGCAAATTTAAAAGTTGGTTAGCTACAAAGAGAAGTCCATTTCAGATTGGAAACTGTGAGATTATGAGATTAGTGACTTGAAAAACACAATTTCCAGGATCAAGTATTTTAAGATTTTAACAGAGGGAGAATCTAAATAAAAGGACAGTAAAAGGAGTCCATTATGCAGCCAGTGAATGACCTTGTACTTGTTGGTCTTTTAAACCTAGACCAGCCGAAGACTTGTCACGTTTTATATTTACATGATTCAAACCATATTCAAATGGTTTTCTCTTCCTCTCCCTCTCCCTCTCTCTCCTTCTCATCTTTCCATCTGTCTACCTCTCCTGTTTTTTCCTCCCCTACCCCTCTGTCTTTTTCTCTTTCTCTATTTCCTCTCCATTTCTGTTTCCTTTCTCTTTTTCTCTTTCATCCCTCTTTCCTCATCCCTCCTCCCTCTATCTCTCTACCTCTCCTTTTTTCTCCCTCGCCTCTCTCTCTTTCTCTTTATTTCTTCCTATTTTCCCTCTCTTTCTCTCTCATTCCTCCTCCCTTCCTCCAACTCTCTCTACCTCTCCTTTTTTCCTTCCCCACCCCTCTGTTTCTCTCCCCTTCTCTCTTAACCCCCTTTCTCTCTTTTTCTCCCTCTCTCCTTCTCTTTCCCCCTCTTTCTCACTCTCTCCCTTCCTCCAATTATCCTCCCTCTTTCTTTCTTTCTTTCTCTCTGCCTCTCTCTCCCTTTTAATCTCTCCGCCTCTCTTATCCTCTCTCTCACTCTCTTCTTCTTCTTCCTCCCCTTTTCTGCACCCCCCCCCTCTCTCTCTCTCCCTTCCTCCAATTATCCTCTTTCTTTCTCTCTCTCCCTTTCTCCCCTTTTCCTTTTACTCTCTCCGCCTCTCTTGTCGTCTCTCTTCCTCTTCCTCCCCTTTTCCACACCCCCCTCTTTCCTTCTCTCTTTTTCTCCGTTTCTCAGAGTATGGAAAGCCACTGGAGGACGCGATCAGCAGCGACACCTCCGGCCACTTCCGCAGGCTCCTGGTTTCTCTGTGTCAGGTACAAACTCAGATTAACATTAAGAACATGAAACTAAAATAAAAACGATCTGTACAACTTTATGTACAAAAATCATCTGTTTTTGTAGTCAGGAAGTCGTGTCAGAGATGATCTAAAACGTTCAGAGCGCATTTCATGACACTTTGGCGATTACAATTTTGGTTTTAACTACATTATTTGACACAGTACAACATGTAGTTTTTGTACTGTCCAGTTACACATACTGTATATAAGAGCAAACTCCATTTTATTGTAAGATCTATACACACAACCTGCCCTAATCTGAGAAAGTTAAGAATGTTTCCTACGGAGGGTTATGAGCACTCCAGTAAACCCTATTCACACTAACCGGCGGAAGACGTTCGGAAACATGCGGATCACGACTTCCGGTGTTGTTCCCGACACTGGGCATGTGATAAAACGGTGGATTTGGCAGCAGCGTCTTCACAGCTTGCCAAAGCTTTCCACGGGGGACGGGACTCTAATCGTATTTTCGATGTCGCTGGTCGTAACTGTTGATCTGACGAACATAACGCAACGCTGCAAAGACTTTTTTTTTTTTTTATTAAGTTGAACAAATTCACAAATTAATAGGCAATTTATAAAAGGAAATTTATAAAATAATTCAGTGACATCTAGATGAAGAAAACCAGGCCATTTTCTCAGTTTTCCAGAGCCCAAAGGAAGTCGTCTTCCGGTTTTGTAACGTAAGCGTGAACAGATCCCATCACCTTTGTTGACATTAAAAGTCATATTATTTGGAGTTTATTGCACTTGTATCTTGCAAATTGACTGTATATATGAGTAAATTTCTAAAGACAAAACAATAATACAGTTGAATATCCTCTTTTCTCTCACTTTTGCACCTTAACGGAAACTGAAAGCACATTACATCACTTTACAAATGTCAGTGTCTAAAAATACATAGGTATAGCTTTCGAAATGATGTCGACATTTACAAATATCTGTTTACAGGGCAACCGTGATGAGAGGGAGACTGTGGACATCTCCTTGGCCAAACAGGACGCCCAGGTAACTTATGTACAACTTCACAAACCATGTATATTTAAAGGGCTCATATTACACTATTTTCTGACCTCTTATAATGTTGTTTCCTCATCAAAAACACTTCTGGAGTTGTGTTTTGTTTCATTCACACATGTTTAACACACAAACCCTGCAGATTTAGGTTCTTCTCTCAAACTGAAAACACTCTCTTCCACCTTGTGATGTCATATGGTAATACAGGAAGTGCTCTACTGGCTGTGTTTTTAAACTCCACACACCTTCACTAGAATCATTTGGATAATTTCAGCCCTGGAATTGCCAGTCTCTGTTGAACTAAAGGTAAAAGGAGGTGTTAACATGAAAACTACCTTAAATTTCTTTTTTAAAAGACAATACGGTTGTTAGGGTTAGGGTTAGGTTGTTACTTCCTGTAGGCGTGGTCAGCCTGATGGACCTGGCAGGTCGCTCAGACTGACCACGCCTCCCATCGCCCGGTGCTCTCTGGAGGAGGGTGTCCCAGATGTGTGAAAGGAGGAACGTTCCGTCATCACGGTTAATTCTGTCCGTGCCTCGTTTCCTGATTTCCAGCGTTTCAACTTGTTGTTTTCCGATCCAATACTGCGTCATGACATCACAAGGTGGAACAGAGCATTTTGAGCTTTGGAGATGTAGACAGACTAATAATAAAGGATTACTCAAACATGTGAATGAAACAAAACACAACTCCAGGTCTGTTTTTGTGGAGGTAACATTATAACATGACTTAAACCTCACAAGAGTCAGTTTTGCGTAATATGGGACCTTAATGTGTAATTTATGACCTCTAATTTATATTGTGTTGCCATAGAAACTGTATGCTGCAGGAGAAAACAAAGTTGGCACAGATGAATCACAGTTTAATGCCATTCTGTGCGCGCGCAGCAAACCACACCTCCGAGCAGGTACGTCCCAAAATAACCCTTAACTTTTACAGACATGTCAGGACAACGTTTCAGTTACTTAAAGATACATCTATTTAAGTTTATTTAATTACCCATGAGAAAAAGAAAGCTACTGAATTGTGATTATGGATTTCAGATTATAATATAAGACTTTTGATGCAATACAATCTGATTAAAATTGTGAATACAGCAAATAAATGAACTTTTGATTTAATTAAGGCAACCACTGTAGGTATGGTAATGTCTGTACTGTTTTATAATCACTTAACACAACACAAGGCCGCCACACACTAGAGGATTTTTCAGTCTTAAACGATTTTTAAACCTGCGACAAAAAGCGCACACTACAAACACGAGGAGAATCTTACGAGAGTTTAATTCTCCGATCGCAAAGACTTCAGCGCGATCGCATCAGCTGTTTCCTGTGTTCAGAAGATCAGAGCGCCGCACTTCTAGTCTAGATACAAGTCAAAACTGTGTTATTATTTATGAAATGTGGTGCAAAACTTCAGATACATGATTTTTAAAGCAATAAAGCACACAGAAGTAGAGTCACTGTTGCTAATCTGCAGCTTCACCTCAATCCGCTCGCTGTGTGGATGCCTCTGTGTCCGTCACTCCGTCTGACGCTCTGTTTTATCGGCTGTTACCGTATCGTTGCTGATGTTTGGCGGTTCCGATCTGAGTCACACTGACACACACACACACAAGGAGCACAGCAGCTTCAAAATCGCACACGAAGACTCAAAGTCCCTGAACTCAATAAGCAAATCGCAGTCTAAATCGGGCAAATTTTCCTGTAGTGTGTGGCGGCCTTTGAATGTACATGATGTTATTGTATAGTTCAAGTGCGTTTCTTATTTCTTCTTCAGTTTTCCATGAGTATCAGCAGATGTGTGGCAGAGACATAGAGAAGAGCATCTGCAGAGAGATGTCCGGAAACGTCGAGTCTGGGATGGTGGCTGTGGGTCAGTATTGAATTTGAACAACATTTATTTAATACAAGGATTATTAAAAGATATATTTAAAGATGCACTATGTAACTCTTCTGACTGAGAGCCCACCACCTACTTGTCACACTTCTAGCTTTCATTTAATTAATTATCGTGTTTTTATCGTCTTAAAAATATGCATTCTTACTGTGAGTGGGGTTGCCTCTGATCTTGACTTGTGGCATCATTTGCTTATCTTCTTGGAAATATATATGTTTAATGTCATACTGTGGAACATTCCAGGCAAGCAAATGGCAGACCCTTCACCAGAAAAGTTACATATGGCATCTTTAAAGTAAATTATAAATGTATTATGTCTAAATCACAGCAAATGCTATAAAGAGTTATTATTCATTTCTTCATTGATTAAGATTTCAAAGGCACAATATTAACCCGTTATGTGCCAAGTCAGGCATGCCCAAACTATGGCCCGTGGGCCAAATGCGGCCCTCAGACAAATTTTTCTTGGCCCTCAGGCTTCCAGGTGAATTGGCCCAAATTACCTTGAGCAGTTTTGGCTGCAAGTTTTTTGACTCTACCTTGATAAGACAACATTTAATATTTATTGTGTGGTTTTGTGGATCTTAGCATGAATAAAGGACTGATCGCTCATTCTGACGTGTTAAACATGCAAATATTTAAGTTATTCACTGTACTGAGCACCAGTCTGTGGCCCTTGATCGGCCCTCTGCTTCATCTGTGTTTAGATATTTGGCCCTTGATGAAAAAAATTTGGACACCCCTGTGCTAAGTGATGTCCATAACACAGTTTAACACATTTAACTTTAAATACAGCAACATGTTTTGATAACCTGGTGGATTATAGAATTTAAGAAATATATATTTTAAGTATATAATTATATATCTTTATGGTAGTTATCAGATCAGAAAAATCTAAAATGTATAAAAATAATAATGCACATTAATATAGATTTTGCGCTGTGAAATTATTTTAACTTGACACATTTAGAATACAGAAAGCACACACGCTCTCATATATTACACCACTGTAGTTTCACTAATTAAACATTGTGCAACAGTAACAGAGGAAACCAGTTTGTTGGGAACATAATTCAGTCTAACTCTGATATAAAATATGCTCGAGTCATAACTTTAACTGCGGGATCCCCAGGCTTTCGAAGAACCTTAAAAAACTGGACAGCCCATTTTTATGGTCTGTACAAACTGGTTTCTTGACTCTTCTGTGTATGAGATAAATACTGGGTGTGAATGTAATGCTGCATAACTAAAACATCCTACGCAATGTTTGTAAAAGCAGAATTGTAATTTATAGATACAATGTGCAGCGAGTGTGTATGATAACAATTATACTTCAGATTTTATGTAATGTTTTTTTGTTTTTCTAGTCAAATGCATCAAGAACACCCCAGCCTATTTCGCAGAGCGGCTGCACAAGGCCATGGCGGTAAGAACAACTCTAATAATTATGAATGTATATGTTAGCATCATCAAACTTTATTTATTATTATACCACGGTCAGTGAGAATTCGCATCGTTGCACTGAGTTCCTGTTTATTTTGCGATTTTATTATTTGAATGGACTGGCACCACAGTACATCTGCGCGCTCTGAGGTCCGAGGGCCAGATCCAGATCTTGGTGCTTAAGACGAGACTTAAAACCAGGGGGAACAGGGCCTTCTCTGTGACCGGCCCTAAGCTCTGCAGCGCTGTTTAATAATATACTGTGGAACATTCCAGGCAGAGCAGTGACGTATCCATAGAAACAAGCAGGTGACGGACAACCGACCAGAACAGTTACACCTTTAACTTTTGAGAGAAGACTGAAACTGATAAACTAATACAAGAATCCCATGTATTTCAGGACATGTTTGTAGCTCTTTAAACCCCAGCTAGAAAATTACAAAACTTTTCTATCAAAAGACAAAATATTTAGTTCTTTGCAAAGGAAATTCTATCCTCTAAATAACTGTAGCCATTTTGATTTCATAATAACTCAAATTGCAGTACATTGTGTAGCCTTAAAATGTGGGGAGTGAATGAGAGAGAAGCACTTTATGAGTCTTGTAAATCACAATACAAATGTAAGTTAGTGTTGTTGTTGTTGTTATTATTATATTTTAGTTTAAATGCTCTATTGTTCCAAATTATTATAAAGTTCTGTGTTTTCAGGGCGCTGGGACTAAGGACAGGACCCTGATCCGAATCATGGTGTCCCGCGCTGAGGTGGACATGTTGGATATCAGACAGGCATATCTGAAGGCCTATGGGAAGTCTCTGTACACCCACATCTCTGTGAGTACTGATCCTCTGCACCATCTTCTGCATCGTCTGCTTCCTCTGCTCCTCTGACCCTCTCCTCTGCTCCATCTGACCCTCTGCTCCATTTGACCCTCTCCTCTGCTCCATCTGACCTTCTCCTCTGCTCCTTCTTCTCCTCTGCTCCTTCTTCTCCTCTGCTCCTTCTTCTCCTCTGCTCCATCTGACCCTCTCCTCCATTTGACCCTCTCCTCTGCTCCATCTGATACTCTCCTCTGCTCCTCTGCTCCCTCTGATCCCCTTCTCTGCTTCCTTTGCTCCATCTGACCCTCTTCTCAGCATCTTCTACTCCATCTGATACTCTCCTCCATCTGACCTTCTTCTCTGCTCCATCTCACCCTCTCCTTTGCTCCTCTGACCCTTTTCTCCTCCATCTGACACTCTCCTCTACATTTCCAAGCTTACATTTTTGCCATTAAAATAAAATTAAACTAAACCTTGTCTTTTTAGGGGGACACATCTGGAGACTACAAGAAGCTGCTGCTGAAACTCTGTGGAGGAAGTGACTAAAGCTAAAACCAGTCTCTCACTTCTCACCATTATAAAGCAAAATTACACCTTTATCTTTATGCATGCAGTTCATTTTGTATTGTGTCAAAAATAGATGGATGCCAAATAGTGAATATATTTTATACTTTTAGACTTATAAATAGTTGATAGCTTTAAATCTTCTCTATAGACAGAAGAAATTACTAACAGTTTATAAATAAGTTGGTTTAAATCCTAAAAAAAGTAAAAATATAAAGTTGGCAGTCTAGTTTTGGTCCAAGCTTGCTTCAGAAACACTTGGAAAATCTTTATTTTAAATTGAACTGGAATTAATGTCTGAAGTAAGCTTTAACTACCCCAGCTATGGCTCATTTCATGGCCTCTTTGTTCCATTAAAGGTGCACTGTGTAACTTTTCTAATGAAGGAACCGTCACATGGAGATTATATTGGTTTGCCTGGAATGTTCCACTGTAGGGCATTAAACTTATCAGTCAAGTACTTGGTTAATTACAGACAAAAACAGATATTCTTACTGTGAGCGGGCTTGCCTCTCCACCAATCTGACCTGTAACTTCATCTTTTTGTGGCACCTGTCCATCTCCATGGAGATGTTGTTGTTATGTGCCTGGAATAGTCCACAGTATAGCATTAAACTTATCCAACTCCAGACAAACATGTGGCATACCTTCCGGTAGAAAAGTTACATTGTGCAGCTTTAATTTCTACAGTTTGATAATTTACAAGGGATTAAACTTTTAATTTCTCCAAACCAGAATTGGTCAAAAGTGGTCTAATATTTCAAATTTTAGGTGGCAATTTTTTTTTTTTTTTTTTTTAAACAATCTATTCCCCCACAATCCACAGGAAATGTCCCATTAAATTGGCTTTTGTTTGTCATCCACACACATGAAGTTTTTGAATGTAATTTAATAATTAGCACTGATAATCAAAAACCATGCTTCATTATTGTATTAACATGCTCACTGAATTTGCCTTAGTTCAGGTTATAGTTTGAAAATAAACCACTAATAACTGATTTCTTAAAGGTGCATTGTGCAACTTTTCTGTTGGAGGGTCCGTCAAATGCTTTTCTCCATGGAGATGCTATTGCTTTGTCTGGAATGTTTCACACTATGGCATTAAACCTTTCTATCATCATGGAGACCAAACCATCAGACCAAAAAAAAGTTACAGGTCAGATCTGTGGAGAGGCGACTCCCCTCAGTCAGAACACCTGTTTTTTGAGATATTTTTGAGCTCTAAAACCACCTGTAATTTAATAAATGTAAAGTAGAGCTGTTTAATGTCACACTGTGGAACATTCCAGGCAAAGCATTGGCATATCCGTAGAAATAAACAAGTGACGGACCCCCAACCAAAAAGTTACACAGTACGCCTTTATTATGACATATCTATCCATACAATTCAATGTTAAAAATTACTGATCATTGATGAGGTCATAGAAACTTATCAGAATTATTTTTGTGCAATAATATAAATTTAATTGGAGACAAAAACTAAAAAAAATCATCTTGATACTTTGCAGTGACGTGATGCTGGTGGGTGTTCTACATGTATGTCTGAGGCGGATGTGTTCGGTGGTTACCATGGTGACACAGTGCACACATTAGCAAAGACTATCAAAAACGTTTTAAGATAACGCGCATGGATTTAGATTGCGATTGTCAGATTGCGTTAAAATAAAGCTCAGATTAAAGTCTAATTTGAGTTACACGTCTTCAGACAGAGTAGGGCCTCCAGTTAGCATCACAGCCCCAGGGAATATTGATGACATCAGCTGCTAAGTATCAATGGACTAGTAAAAACAGAAAAACATTCAATATGATTAAAAAAAAAAAAAAATCTAAAACAAAACGCGAACAAAAAAATCATTGAATGAACGTTCAAATTGGCAACAGAATTAAAAAAAAAAGAAAGGAAAAAAAAAAGTATTAATATAACCTGCTTTATTAACTATGCAAATATTCTGTCAATGTTAACTGTAGTGTCCCGTCTACATGTAAAACATATTGTGGCCACTCTATTCTTCTATTCTATTAATCCCTCTCTTCTCCCTCAATCTCCATCTTTTCTTTCTCCCTCTCATCTTCTCTCGGTCTCCCCTCTTTTCACTTTCTCTCTTCTCCTTCTCTTCATTCTCGGGTCCCGTCTGCGTTTAAAACATATTGTGGCCTTTTACTGTTGTGAACGCTGCAAATCCAAAGCTGCAATTTTGCCCAAGCTGTGCCTTTATGAAATTAGAATAAAATACAAATTACTAGTGATTTATTTAGAGCCAAATATAAAAGTATCTCTATATTATATTAAAGGTCCTATATTATGCAAAATTTAGCTTTTAGTCATGTTATAATGTTACCAAATCAAAAACAGACCTGGAGTTGTGTTTTGTTTCATTCGCACACGTCTGAGTAATTCTATTATTAGTTTGTCTACATCCCCAAAGCTCAAAGTGCTCTGTTCAACCTTGTGATGTCATCAGGTGGTAGTTTTAAAGTTAACAGCCTCAACTGAACTGATTTTACTCTAAAATACACTAGAATAACCATGTTCAGCAAATACAGGGTTGCAAACTATCCAAATCATTCTAAAGACGTAGAATGTATGAAATTTAAAAACACTTCCTGCTTCCTGTATTACCACTCAGTGACATCATAAGGTGGAGGATTTGTGTGTTAAATGTGTGAATGAAACAAAACACAACTCCATGGCATGTTTTTAATGAGGAAACAACATAACGTAGATAAAAAATGTGCGTAATAAAAGCCCTTTAAAAATGTATAAAATTAGCTTACCTTTAATTTTTTATTATTTTTTATTTTTTCCCAGAGCCCACTACTGAAATACCACAAATTTAATTACAAAATGTCTAATATATTCATATCTTTAGCCTTGTTTACGTGTAATTGTCAACCCATCGCTGTAGTTCAGGTGTTTCCCCAGTAGAGGGCGCACTGTCTCACGCTTTTCCACTGCTGTACGTGTCTATGCACTAACCCTGTTGACTTGTCCTTATAAAAGTGTAATACTGATCTAAATATAAGCCCTGTTAGTTTGCTAACATTTTGGATGAAGCCGAGAGTGGATTAAATAAATCATTTTGGCTCAAGTTTGTCTGTTTTTGTTTTTTCTGACACACAATATCAAAGTTAAAGATACACCATGTAACTTTTCTAGTGGAGGGTTTGCCACATGCTTGTATCCACAGTATAGAATCAAACTGATCTAATCTGCAATGATCAAATACAGTGTTTTAATTGCTAAAAATATACGTTCTTATTGTGAGCGCCTCTCCACAGATCTGACCTAACTAACCTGCTTGTCTCTATTGAAATACAGCATTTTATTTAATTTGAATTGTAACAGAATTCAGAAGACATTACATAAAAACAAAGCAACATTAGACACTACCTTTTGGAGGCTGCGGATCATAAAAAGGCGGCTACACTGAAAAAGGGGCATTCACAGTTTATTGTTCCACAGTGTGGCTTTAAATTTAGTTACAAAAGTTAAGCTTAGGTTAAAGGGCCCATATTACACTATTTTCTGATTGATGTTATATTGTTTCCTCATCACAAACAGACCTGGAGTTGTGTTTTGTTTCATTCACACATGTTTAACACACAAACCCTGCACATTTAACCTGATTTCTCTCAAACAGACAAAACACTGTTCCACTTTGTGATGTCATCATGTGGCGATACAGGAAGTGCTCCACTGTGTTTTAACCCCATACACCCTCACTAGAATCATTTTAATAACTTAAGCCCTGGAATTGCCAATCCAGGTAACTGAAACCACTGAATATGAAGTAAGAAAAGCAGCTGTTAACTTGAAAACTACCGCTTCATGACATCACAAGGTGGAGATGTAGACAGACTAATAATAAAGAGTTACTCAAACATGTGAATGAAACAAAACACAACTCCAGGTCTGTTTTTGAGGAGGTAACAACATTATAACATGACTTAAAGCTCACAAGAGACATTTTGCGTAATATCGGACCTTTAACTCGTATACTTTTACTTTATATATGTACTTTTACTACAACTGCTCCTTTATTTCTGTACCTTGATGCCGTTGCTAATAAAACCGCCTCTTACATCAGTGTTTGCTCCTCTGGGCTGAGAGATGGATGGTTGATCATGTCCAGGTTTTTACAGTGACTTCTCCGGAGGCTAAATTTAGACACAGCGAATAGAAAAAAGAGAGGGGGAGCGACTACAGAGAGAAAGAGAGGTGAAGAGAGTAGGGAGGAAAGAAGAAAGGGGAGAGAAAGAACATTTTGGGAGATAGGAAGAGACAGAGAGGAGAGATTGGGAGAAAAGAAGAGAGGTGAGAGAAACTGAAAAGAAGAGAAGATGAAGATGAGGCAGGAGAGGAGATAAAAGGAGAGAGACGGGGTTAATGAGATGGAGGGATGAAAAGTTGAGAGGGGACAAAGAGAAAGAGACGGAGAGCGATGGAGAAGAGAGGGATAGAGAGGAAAAAGGAAGTAGAACCGGGTTAAAAGTATCAAAAATGAACCGCAGAGAGAGGGAGCGAGTGATGAGAAGAAGAGAGTGGGAGTGAGGAAAGGGAAAGAGAGAAAGACTTGTCCTTTGTGTCTTGTTCTGCCCTTTCGGTTTGGTCTCTGTGGGACGGAGAACAAATGACCCCAGAGTAAAAGCAGCAAGGACGAACACGGGAAAATACAACTGTAGGTGAGCCACAGTGAAACAGAAAAGGTGCACTCTGTAACTTTTTGGTTGGGGGTCCGTCACCTGCTTGTTTCTATGGATACGCCCTTGCTCTGCCTGGAATGTTCCACAGTGTGACATTAAACAGCTCTGCTTTATATTTATTCAATCATAGGTGGTTTTACAGCTCAAAAATACCTAGAAAAACAGGCGTTCTGACTGTGAGCGGGGTCGCCTCTCCACAGATCTGACCTGTAACTTGGTCTGGTTTGGTCTCCATGAAGTAGAAAGGTTTAATGCCATACTGTGAAACATTCCAGATAAACCTATAAGTGTAGTTTTACCTTTTCTATTCTATATTTACTACTATTACTATAAAATGTTCCCAAAATACAGTTTAATTAAAGATGCACTGTGTTACTTTTCTAGTTACTGGCTTGTCTCCATGGTGATGTTTTTGCTTTGTCTGTCTTGTGAGCTGCCACCAGGTCATATCTGTGGAGAGGCGAGCCGGCTCACAGTAAGAATCCATGCTTTTTCAATGTATTTTTAAACACACAACAATTATCAGATTTAACTCTAATTTCTATGTCTAATTTCACCAGTTATCTATTTTTTTCTTGGTCACGCACTGTCTAATGGTCATTTAATTAAAACAATACAAAGAAAATGTTATTTATATTTACAAAACTGCTGTTGACGTGCCTTTGGGCAAGACGTATCCACCCAGCACTTAGAAAGCACAGGGAGAATGGGCCAGTTTCATTATGACGTGTTTGATGGTGATTTCAAAGACCATTGGCACAAAACGGCTACCAAATTTCCAATATTTGTGTAAGAAATTATCCTGTCACACATCACAAAAATATAAATAAGTAAAAATATAAATGATAATAATAAATTCTAAATAAGTAGCAAAAATAGCAGAAAATTCAATCAAAAACACTGAAATTTTGGTCCATTTTCACTGCACTGATTTCGAATTCTAAATACATTGAGTTGTGAATATTTAATGTTTGTTTATTTCCTCTGGGCTCTGAAATATTTGGGTCAAAAGGAAATGAAAAAAGGGGGACAGGAGGACGGGGAGATGGAGGGGCTTTTAAGTTTGGAGGCGCACCCAGACACTCACATGAACCTGATTTCCAGACGAAGTATTTCAATTATTCATGTTTGTACTACAGAAAGTATAAGTACTGTAGTGATGGAGGATGAAGTCTTATAGTAAAAGTAAAATGGATTTATATGGGGCCAGTGTGTAGAATGCTTAGACTTGTATTTACCATCGTTTTAGAATCAGAATTTAACACTTTATTACACTTAATTTAGTTTTTACACTTTTTATTACCTATTTAAATGTGCACTGCGTAACTTTTCTGGTGGAGGGTTCGCCACTTGCTTGTCTCCATGGAGATTTTATTGTTTTGTATAGCAAATGGTCACATTTTTATATTTTCCACCTTCGAGGCACTCAATAACATGGGTTTTTATTGATCTAAAAACTTGCGTTTTTACTGTGAGTGGGCTCGCCTCTCCACAGAACTGACATGTAACTTGGCCCTGTGCTGTCAACTGCTGTCTCCGTGGAGATAAATAAGTGTAATAATGCCATACTGCGGAACATTCCAGGCCGTAGTTACACAGTGTACTTTTATGGTCCTATATTGTGTGTGTACAATTAAAAATAATACTTAGACTTGTATTTACCATAGTTTTTATACTTCTCGGATTTATTACCTCTTTAAATGTTCTATATTGGGACTATTTTTAGCGTTTAAATAAATGTTTCCCCAGTAAAACCCCCGTACAGTAATAAAAGGTCCAAAAGTTGTCAATATTACATCATGATTTGTTCTCCTCATATTAATAACAATCTGTTTTTTCACAAAAAAACGCTTAGACTTGTATTTACCATGTTTACACTTACGATTTCCACTTTTAAAGGTCCTGTCCACCTTATTCCGCTCCTACACCGAACTTTGTGGTGGCACTTTTGGTTAAACGGGGATCCCAGTCATGTCAATGGAGAATTTGGGAAACGTTTTGCATCTTAAATATGACGTAAAGTCGGTTCATTTGTGTAAAATGTTCAGTTTTCATGTGACCAACAAATCACTGCACTGATTCTCTGCGGCTTTAAAACGGTTTGATCGTCCGGATTGAACTTATTTACTGTCAACATCTAAGTTCAATAATAAACACAAAATAATACAACCTGAATGACGATGGCGGCGTCGACAGCAGTAAGGTGGAAATTGTGCCAAACTGACTTTTATTTAATGAACTTCCTTCAGGATAATAAAAGTATCTATGTATCTATCTGTCTAACTGTTTTAGCTTTTAAATAATGTCTCCACATGTAGTTATCTATATTACATCGTGATTTTTTCCCCTCATTTTGATCACAATTTTTAATATATATATTTTTTCCTCAAAATAAAATAACATAACACAACACAGGCAAGTCCAGAATTATATCTCTTTGTGTATTGGAGAAGTGTGTTTTCTGAATCTGATTCAACTCTAGGCTTAACTAATATCATGTAAAAAAAAAAAAAAAAAATCAAGTAAAATTTCTTCCTGCAAAATCCTGGAGTTCCCGGATTCTGCTCCAAACCACTGGCTGTAAAACTATAAAATTTTACAGCCAGTGGTTAAATATTTGCATTTTCCTCTCCTTGTATTTACCTACAGTATACGGACGTGGGCGTGACTGGTCAGGTAAGTTAAACATTCCATAAGTTTACCATAAGTTTACACTGTGGTAACTTCTGATGCTAAAGAACAAATACAAAGAATGAGGAAAAATTAGGATCGTTGCCATAGTCATTAAAGGTCCTATATTATGCTAAATGAGCTTTAAGCCATGTTAGAATGTTGTTAGGCTGAGGCTGAGTTCTTCTCAAACAGAAAACAGTGTGATCCAAAAGAAACTGATTTGGCAAAACGCAGCGTGAGAAGGTCCCGTCCCCTGTGGTTTTAAATTTCGTCTTAGGCACCGTGAGCTGGAGCCGGAGCTGGATCTGGATCTGGCCCTCGGACCTCAGAGCGCGTGGATGTGGAAATCTGGATGTGGTCCGAGGTGTACTGTGGGGCCAATCCATTCAAGGCTTTAAAAACAAACCAAATTTTTCTTTTTTTGGTTCCAGTTAAAAGGTGTGCAGCAGAATTTTGGACCAACTGTAAGCGAGAAAGTGAACGGAGGCTAATACCAGAGAAAAGTGCATTAATGAAGTCTGCTGAACAAGAGACGATAAAAGCATGTGTGACCTGTTCAAATGATTTCAAAGATAAAAAGGTTTAATTTTAGATAAAAGCCAGATTTAACAACCACGTTCACTTGGTGGCAGCTCTTGGCTCCTATATTCTGAAGATTATGAACGTTTAGCTGTATTTGGACTTTTTTTTCTTGTAATTTTGTCATTTTTGCTCTCAGTTCTCCCTGGATCCTCCATACCCACCTGTAAAATAAATCTCTGGGTTCTGCTTTTAGGTCCAAAATCTGCGCTTTATAACACTAAGACGTAATCATTTGGACACATGAGCACACATAACATTGACGACTACATTCATGTTAGAAATCCTATTGAGTAAATCCTCTTATGATACAATACAATTTCATTCATTGCATTCCTATAGTATTTTTCTACATTAATTCCCACACAATCAGTAGAAGTATAAGGCGCACTCCGTCGTTTTCATTTCATTTGTGGTGGATTTGCGCTGTTTAAGGGACATTTGGTTGCCACGGCGAAATAATCCTGCTTTAAACTTCGTAAGTGCATATAAGCAAATTACAAATGGAGGATTAGATAGGGGCTGTATAATGAGACGTGTGAGCGGCTAAAACTGCTGTCTGCTTCTTCTTCTTCTTTTTTTTTAAATAAATAAACCCATCCCTGCTCCATATACAGTACCACTATGCATTTGTCCTACTAAAAGGGTTTAAAGGAAAGTAAAGGGGAGTCTAAAAATAGCAAAACTGCAAACCCAATGGAGTTTAGGACAAGATAGAAACCATGTAAAGAGATAGCTGTACTGTAAGATTAGAGGAAGGTTTTATATCATGCAAAATTGACATAACTGGAGTTGTGTTTTTGTTTCATTCTCGCATGTTTGAGTAATCTTTTATTAGTCTGTGTACCTCTCCAAAGCTCTAAATGCCCTGACGTCATGTAGTAGTTTTCAAGTTAACAGGGAAATGGTTAGGGAAATCTACAAAAACACGCAAACTCAACATGGAACTTGAACCCTGAACCTTTTGGTGGTGAGGCAGGTGATGTTAGAATGTTACACAATATGGCATTAAGCCTATCTAATTCCAATGAGACAAGCAGGAGGACCGAGCCAGCAAAGTTACAGTAAGAACGCATGTTTTTCCAGGTATTTTTGCGCAATAAAAACATGTACGATTAAAAAAAAGCATATGTAAAGTAGAGTAAAAGTCATAAACTGCCATAGTGTGGAACATTCCAGATAAAGCAACAACATCCCCATGTGACATTATGCACTTTAAAGATGTTTGAAGTACTTTTCCCACCACTAAATACTAAAATAAAGTGTGCAGACTCATGTGTAACAACTGTTTTAAAATAAATCATTATCATAGTGAGTTCTGTAAATTAACAACATCTTGAAAAGGTTCATTTTGCCTGAAGTCAGTTTCCTCCTCACATGATTTCTGGCTTGTTCACTTTTTTTTTTTTTTACACTGTCTCTAGGGCAGCGTGCACTAAAACCCAGTCTGCACCATTACATAACCACTTACATTGTTAAAGCATGTTTTTTTTTTACTTAAGTATAAAAATGTGTGGCACGCTATGTACTGCATTAAGCTTTAAATCCCTCACGTCAAATGTATTGTGCAAAATGTACTATTTTTAGCTTTTAAATAACGTTTAACCCATTAGTCCCCACTGTGGGACTAATAAAGGCATATCTTATCTTATCTTATCTCTTAAAATCCCTATATTTGTACAATAACAAGTTCAAATGTTATCTGCAGATTTGTATAAAGTTAGAACATTGTTTTTGTTTCAATATGTGGCTGTGTTTATTTCATTCAGTCAGACTTTTTAAAGATGCACCATGTAATTGTGAGTGGGATCACCTCTTCACAGATCTGACTATCACCATGGAGATAATGTTACACCATTACTTACGTTGTTAAAGCATGTTTTTTTTGTTTTGTTTTTTTTTTAATGGAAAAAGCATTTAGTTTTTAGATACACTCTTAGAGGAACAAGAGATTACATATGTGCTTGTGTTCATTTCATTCAGTCAGACTTTTAAAGATGTACTATGTAACTTTTCTGGTGAGGGTCTGCGTCCTGCTTGTCTCCATGGCGATGTTATTACTTTGCCTATAGCGTCAAACTTATAATATATGAAACAATGCGTGTTTTTATGGCTTAAATAACAACATGCATTCTTACAGTGAACGGGAACGCCTTTTCATAGATCTGACCGTCACCATGGAGATAAATTTACACCATTACATAACCACATACACTGTTTAAAGCATGTCTTTTTAAATTTATTTTTTTAATAAACAATGTTTTTATGGCTTAAATAAAACCATGCATTCGTACAGTAAATGGGAACGCCTCTTCGCAGATCTGACCGGCACCATGGAGATAATTTTACACCGTTACATAACCACTTACATTGTTAAAGGATTTTTTTTACTTAAGTATGGAAATGTATGGCATTCTCTGCACTGCTTTAAGCTTTAAATCCTTTTGTGTAAAAGCAGTGGCGCCCCAAAGAAAGAATTCATCCCACAACTGGAATTCCAACGTGAGAATTTCAGTATCTTTACATCTTCACACAGGCCACAGACAGATACAGGAGATTAGGTTAAGTCTTGTGCCTTTCTTCAGATGATGGTGGAGGATTATATGGAGCAGAATGAAGTGAGGGTCAGGGGAGCAGGTTCACATGGGGCAGTGAAGCATCTGAGAGACAGAACGGACACACGAGTGGTTCAGCAATACATAATTTATACATATTTTTATTTAGTTATTTTTTATTGTGATATTAGAGACAGTACAAACAGTAAAAGACATTAGAGATTTTGACTTGACGGGATAGGGAGTGCATATATCGAGGTTTGAAGGGGTGACAAGACAATATGAATGGCTTCTGATCTTCTTAAATGGAAGGAAAAGTGTGAGTGAGTGTGTGTATGTGTGTGCAGAAGTGATGTAAGAGGGTAAGGGCGGGCGGGAGGGAAACAAAACAAAAAATAAAAAATAAGAAAAAGGAGAAAGTAATTATTCTTGTAATTAATAATATTTTATACATTTTTTTTTCAATATTTGTCCATTAGTTTAGTATTTTGTTTTCTTTTGAATTTACACTAATGGAAAACAATTGGGAAAAGTACATGGAAAGTGTGGTGTTATCAGTTTTATGGATTGAGGATGGTTCATGGTGGTCTGTTTTTCGCAAATTTAGGATGTAGTTTGGTTGACAATTTCGAAATAATACATGTTTTTACGGCTCAAATAAAAACATGCATTATTACACTAAATGGGATCGCCCGTTCATAGTCAAAAAAGTAAAAAAAAAAAAAAGTAAAAAAAAAAATAATAATAATAAATAAATAATAATAATAATAATAATAAAATAAATAAATAAATAAATAAATAAATAAAAATAAGTAAATTTAAAAAAAGTTTACAAATTTTACCTTCACGTGTTAGAGCATTGCTCGAATCCGACCCGAGTCGACCGAACCCGAGACAATTAAAATTACACAATTTTTATATTATTATTTATATTATTTTTATATATATATACTAATGACACATGTAGGATATTGTTTGTGTGGCCTCTAACAGACACAGAGACGCAAAATACAAACTCGGGATATAACGAAAATAACTAGAACTTTATTCCTCATCTCTCATAAAGTTGTAAATTTAAATTGCAGCATCTCATCCACATTATCCATAGAAATTATCCTCCACAATTAATGACATCCAGTCCACAAAACCGCGCTGTTAATCCAGTTCGAGGCGTTATTTAAAAGTAAAAAGGCGAGAGTCGTTCCTCACGTGTGTCTGTTTACGTCCACAGCGCGGGGATTGAGGTGAAGCTGCAGATTCGCGAAAGTGACTCTATTTCCCGTGGACTTTATCGCCAGTCTTTTATGTTTTAAAAATTTTGCACCACATTTCACACATAATAATACCACAGTTTTAACTTGTATCTAAACTCGAAGTGCAGTTCTGATCTTTTAAACACTTAAGAGTCCGACCCGAGCCCGAAATAATTGTCCGAACCCGTCGTACCTCGGTCGGGTTTCCACGCTTTATTACGCGTACGTGATCCAGGTGAGCTGCGTAACGTAAGCCCCGCCCACCGTCACCTTAAAACTCCGGTCCGCGCTGTGATTGGCTGATTCAGTCCCAGCTGCTCCCACTGTGAACCATGGCGGAGTCAGCAGCCCCGAGTCTGCGAACAGCGCTCCAAAAGTGCACAAAAACTTAAAAACATGTCGACGAGAAGTTGCTTTTTTACTCCGAAATGTCTCCTTAACGATCACCGAGTGGATGTTTAGCCGAAGGAGGCGTGTTTTTGCGGGGAAAGGGGCGAGAAAGTGCGGGAGAAATGTGTTGTCATCTTGGAGTGAGTAGACTTGGAAAACAAACATGGCTACTACTACTTCTTGCGGATCTTTCCCTGATTTGGACCACCGCTAACCGTCCGGACTCGGCTTCTGCTCGGCTCTCAATCGACAATCTCCGGAACTAGCAGCGAAGACTTTAAAACCGTGGATTTACCCATTTGTTTTGGTGCTTTTTAGTGCTAAAATCGACGCAAGAAATGGAGCCTACACATAAAGAGTTGCTGGAGAAATTTTACCCGAACTTAGTGGAGGATATCACGGATGCGGATCGGCTGGTGGACACGCTGGTTCAGTCTGGAGCCTTGTCCCAATCTGAAGGCTTCGAGGTCGGACACAACTGCTCGTCCAACTCGGAAAAAGTGGACCTTCTATTGAAAATACTGCTAAGGAAGGAAAGAGACTATTTCTTGGAGTTTTGCACGGCTTTGGAGACGGTAAATCCACGCTTGCATGCACTGATCGTGAACGGGACGGGACCAGTGGATCACACGACTGGTAAGCAACTTTTTTAGGATTATTTTTTGCAATTTCTGTATCGTAAATTAAAGCAATGCAGATAGCGTGGCTGCAAAAACGTCTTCAAAGCGCAGGGCTACGTTGGCAAAACCACTGTAGTGTAAAAAAACGAGCAGATTCCTGAAAATATTTGCAGAAAAACTCACTAAACTCACTAGAAAGCAACGAAAAAACGATGCATGTGATCAAAATGGTACTTGGCAACACGTAAAGACACAGTACGTAATATTTCCAGAGGGAGTTAAGTGAATAAATGATGTGTTTATGTCTTGTAAATGTGTATTGAAATGAACTACTTGCTAACTTGTCATAAAGGTAGTTTTGCAGTCGATTTGACATGGCCTGAAAGCAGTAGCTGGACTCATAAACACTCCCTTCAGTGTAAACAAAAGGGTAGTGTGCAAAGCTGCTGTCAATACTAAATTATGAACAAGTTTGTAGTGTGCATATATACCGAATAAAGTGTTTTAAAATGGGCTTTCTGCAGCTAATCAATATGAACAAAATCAGTATACAAATAACGTATAATTCAACCAGTCTTAGCAGTTCCAGATGTGCAGTTTTGACAGTCCCTCCTCCCTGCAAACTGATCTGAAGAGCCACAATTATAGCTCATTGCATGTATAAATAGTTAGATACTATAGGCTGAAATCGCCCTGCAATCGTCAACAAAGCAAAAAGTTTAAATATAGGCTTTTGGAAGTTGAAACGATTTACAGTATCACATTTCTTCAATAATCCTACAAGTCCACTACAAGTCCATACATTATTAATCTGTTAATGTTAAAATACAAATTTTTTTTTAATGATTGCAGTAATAATCGTCATAGTTGTTACCCAGATACGAATCAGTATTAAAGCTTTCGAAACTATATACTAAATTAGACAAGTATTAAGACGAGGGATGTAACGATATCCAGATTTCTCGATATGATATTTATTGTGGTACAAAATTGTGAATATACTGCTCTTTTCCTTTAAAAATGTCTTGACATGTCTTTGGTTCTGTCATAAACCAGAGAGAGATTTAAAAGTGCTTAATATGTTATTTCATCGTGTAAATTGGACTGAAACAGCAAAGGATCATGGTCTACGGAGTTCCCTCAGTTTCTTTTTATTATTGTTATACACCTTAACAATGAAAGAGCAAAGAAACTTGTAATTTGAAATATTGTGATGGCCCACGATATAATTGAGAGACTTTTGATACTGGGGGAAAAAAATGTATAATGGGACACCACATCAAAACTGGGACTAAAATGGTATTAAACCTGGAAGTAAACTAGTCCAAAATCCAAACCAAGACCAAACCAGGATATGAATGCAGCATTAGAATCATGATCTGGATCCATACCAGAACTTTTATAGGATCACATGATAGGTCTGAATGAGATGGGGAAAAATATCTCATTGCGATTTCTATCTCGCTATCTCGATTCTATCTTGCGAGACAAAATTGCCACGAAATTGTGCACAGAGGCAGAAATGATCTCCTGAGTTTTTTTCCCATGTTTTTACATTTGCCTTGGATGAAAAGGGGGTTAACTTTGCCTCTTGAGAAGCTGTGATGCCAAAAAAAAAAACGCTGCTACAACGCAAAACTGTAACATTAAATAAAGCAAAAATTGTGAAGCAGAAATTATGAACCGAATGGCACAATTTATTATCAAATATCAAAATCTCGTCTCCTCCCATCCCTAGTACCGACCCAAATCTAAACCAAGACCAAACCAGGATATGAACGCAGCATTAGAATCATGATCTGGATCCACATCAGAACTTTTATAAGACCACATGATGGGGCTGAATAAGATCTCATTGCGATTTTTCTGACAATCTTTCCAAAATTAAGATCAGATTTGCAATTTTATGTGTTTATAATAGGATTCTGTTCAAAGTCGGGGTGGGACGAGATACAGTTTCCATAATACGAGACGAGACACAAGATTTGATCTGCGACAACGAGACAAGATTTTGACATTTTAAATAAATATCCCAATTTTGACCTCACCATTTTTGACTGTAGCAATGCTTTTTGAGACTACAGCTTCTCAAATATGTAAATCACCAGTATCCAACTACAAACGTAAAAACATGGGGGAAAAAAACCTCACGAGATTTTCAGCGCGTGTGTACAATCTCGTAGCAATTTTCTCTCGCGAGATCTTGTCCCATCCCTAGTTCAGAGTTCACATTTTAAACATGACCAGAAGAATTACTAAAAAGACTGAAATATGGACTAAACTAATACAAGAATAGGGTTATCAGTTTTTATATGGAATAAGGCAGGATATTTTTTTGTTTGTGAGGAAATTGTTGTACTTCAAAAACTGCAGCCTTTGAGAGTTCCTATTTGTGTTCAAATTCCGATTCAATAGCAATTAATCTTGCGTACCACATGATAAAATCAAAGAAATGTGAAGAAAAGTGTTGAAAATTACATAATATTGTCCAAAAAATGTACGTATTGATATCAAAATTGAGCAACTTCCCATTTCCCTAGTATAGATTCAAAATACAGACACTAATTTTGCCGTAAGCCTTAATTATCTTGTATTGTCCCTCTCTATTTCCTATGGCATTCTGGTGTTTCAAATGACGTTACATCTTTTATTTTGGTTAGCGTCCAACTTGTCTTCGATCCAGCGCTAATCTAACTAAAAGTATTGACCAAATGACTGATGAACTTTTTGCTTTGGGGCAGTTAGCAGCAGCAGCATTAGCAGCAGTAGTAGCTCCACCACCACCACTGTCATGTGACTCTGTTCTTACCCCTGCACACTGGAGAGGTTGTTTTCTATCTAAAAAGGTAGCACACACAGCTAGCCTATGCGTTTCTATATAGACCTTTTATAATGCTGTGGGCAAGCCTTGTGTCCAAGTACTTAATGGAAATAAAGGGGCCAAAACTATCAATAGAACGACAAAATGGGGCTGTTAGAGTCAGTACAGCGACAGTCAAATTAAATAACGGTAATGAAAACACTGGAGCCATTTAAAGGGCCCATATTACTCTATTTTCTGATTTGTGTTCTTATGTTGTTTCCTCATCACAAACAGACCTGGAGTTGTTTTGTTTCGTTTGCACATGTTTAATACAAATCCTGCATAATTACACTGAGTGCTTGTCTCAAACTGAAAACTCTGTTCCACCTTGTGATGTCATGTGGTAATACAGGAAGTGCTCCACTGTGTTTTTAAACTCAATACATCTTTAGTAGAGTCGTTTGGATAATTTCAGCCCTGGAATTGCCAAGCTGTACTGAACTAAAGGTAAAAGGTAACAGGAGCTGTTAACTTGAAAACTACCACTTCATGACATCACAAGGTGGAACAGAGTATTTTGAGCTTTGAAGATGTAAACGTACTAATAATAAAGTGTTACTCAAACATGTGTGACTGAAACAAAACACAACTCCAGGTCTATTTTGAGGAGGTAACAACATTATAACATGGCACACAATAGTCAGTTTTGAGCAATACCCTTAAAGCTGCACTGTGAAACTTTTTTAAGCAGGGTTTGCTTGTATCCATAGAGATTACTTTGCCAGGAATGTTCCATATTATGACAATATGTTTAAAATCTTGCATCTATTCCATTATTATTGCTGAAAAAAACTTGAAAAGCGTGCATTCTTACTATGAGCGGAGTGCGATATGTCCTTGTTTCCTTGGCAATAGATCAGTTTAATGCCATACTTTGAAACCTTTCAGTCAAAAGTAATGAAATCTCCATGGAGACAAGCAGGTGATGAAGCATCCAGTGGGAAAGTTACATAGGCTTACTTGTATCCATGGAGATATTAATACATTTCCCGGCTTTGATGTACTACATACTCAGAAGCAGGTGAGCAGAGAAGCAGGTGATGCTAACAGGCAACATTACAAGTCAGATCTGTGGAGGCGACTTAAAAACAGTAATTGAATAAATGCAACACGGAAAAGTTTAAAGCCATACTGCGGAACATTCTAGGCACTGCCCCACCAGACTGACTGAGTATGAACTGAATAAATAATGCATTGTAAAACGCTTTGGGTATCTTAAGATTCTATATAAAATCCATGGTTTTAAATGACATTTTTTTGTTTTTATTGCCCCATTTTAAAGCCACACAAGGACTGAAATGGTGCAGAATCAGTTCTATTGGAGGTTGGTAATGACATAAATCAATATTGTGGTCAAACTAACAGTCTTCCCTGCGCATCTTATAACACTATACCATACCAATACCATTTGAAGTCACCGTCTTTCCTTTGTATATTTTTGTTGTGAATGTGCAAAAATATGAATGCAACTCAATCGGACTAAAACCCTCCTTAATGTGTGTTGTCGGTCTACTGCCCTGGCCAGCCCTTCTGAACCTTTCTTCCACTCGTTTTTGATTGACACAAAAATTAACTGAGGATCTGTTCTGGATTTTGGTTAAGGATTAGACCAATCAATAAAATTCTTAATCTGGTTGTCATTGGACCAGAAAGTGTCATAATGTTTAAGCTTTTTTTTATACAAAGTTGTTCTGTACTTAACACATTTGGAGCATTTGTTTTATTTTACTTTTTGCTTAACAGAATAAATTGCTGTTTTCAGTCTCTGCGCTGGCATTGATATACTTAAAGGTGCATTGTGTAACTTTCCGTCAAAATCAACTTTCCATCAAAAGATTTCTCTATGGAGATGTTATCGCTTTGTCTGGAATGTTTCACAGTATGGCATTAAACCTTTCTATCTTCATGGAGACCAAACCAGACCAAATTACAGGCCAGATCTGTGGAGAGGCGACCCCGCTCACCGTCGCATAAATTTTGAGCTATAAATCCACCTGCAAGTTAATAAATGTAAAGTAGAGCTGTTTAATGTCATACTGTGGAACATTCCAGGCAGAGCAATGTATTCATACATAGTACACCTTTAAAGCTGTAGTTTCGGAATCAGTGTCAGAACTGAAAAAGCCCGATCAGTGCATCCAAACTGCAGCCAAACATGGAAATATAAAGGGCCTTTGATGCTTTCTGTGTGGAACCAGGGATTATGTAAAGATCAATGTTAGTCCACCACATCAGAACACACTTGATAATTGGTGAACCATGAAATGATATAACCTGAACAAACAGACTTTGATACTCCGTTTATTAGCAGACAAAGGGAGGGGTATTCTGCTCATATAATTTTATGAACAGGACAATATCCAGGCGAACAGTAGCTAGCATAATGACATTGTAGTCACATTAGTTTTGGCGTCTTCTCGTAGCCATTGTGTCATTCCCTGTGACCCAAATGTAAGAGTCTCAATTATGCATTTATTCTGCCCTCATTATTTATAAAGCTCACACTCTCACTTTTGTCGCTTCCTCTATTTTGCACTGCACAAATCCATCACCAGCAAGTCTAAACATCTGATTTTGATTGAACAATACATTACATTGTTATTGTTATATAATTAAGGAAAAAACACACAACGTTTTGACAGATGAGGCAATCCAGCCACAGGGGGTTATACAAGCCACTCACCACATATCTGCTGTGATCAGAGGCTTGGTGCCAGATGGGTCATTAGGATTATGGCAAATGCAAAGCAAATATAGAAATGTTGTGAACAGAGATAGACTGATATATCGGTTGTCAGTATATCGGCCTTAAATGTCCAGACTAGTATTTAGTTTAGCTGTGCCGCTGCCTAGAGTTCACAGAAAGCTTTATTTTAACACTTTAATGCAAAAGGATAACTGCACAAACTGTGACTGCACAGCTCCCTTAAAGGGTTGTGGTTAAAAAAAGGCTGTTAATGAGTTAAATTTAAATTGCATAATTTAGAGACAAAACCGGCCCTGCATATCGGCCCAAAAATATCGCTACAGCTTATCGTCCATCGGTTGCTTGGGATTCTAAACTATCGGCATCAGCCATTTAAAAAAACAAAAAAAAAAACAAAAAAAACATCAGTCGATCTCTAGCTGTGAAGTTGACTGAAGTTTCTACTCAAATGGGCAATTCATGTTGCCTTTTCCTATAAATTATACTTGTCCAATGTGCATATTCAAAACTGCATTAGACATGGGCCAAAATGGCAGACGGCTGGACTTTAGTGTACCACCTGTTTGCCTTAATTCTCCAGCACAACATATCGGTCGATATCTATTCACAGAATCAGCCATATTTTGATATTCTGACCCCCTGTAATAGACTACAAACTTTTCAAATTCTGCGTATTGTCCAAACCATTGCAGTATTATGAATTTATACCTCCAAGAGCGGAAGATATATTGAAAAAAAAAAAAAATAATTTTTATCAGTATCGCCCACCCTAAGTCTCCCACCTCTTGAGTCAAAGAGCCAAAGCAGTAGTAGCAGTAATATTAGCAGCATTAGCAGTAGCAGTAGCAGTAATAGTAGTAGCATTAATAGTAGCAGCAGCAGCAGTAGCAGCAGCAGTAGCAGCAGCAGTAGCAGCAGCAGCAGCAGCAGCAGCAGTAGCAGTAGCAGTAGTAGTAGTAGCAGCAGTTTAGTGTAGAATCCTTTGATGTGTAGTTGTACTTTGTAAAGTGGGCAGACTGGTTCCTCCACTGGAGCAGAGCCGAACCCAAAGCTCCAATTCAGCTCAAATCTAAAGGGCTTCGTCAGCTCCTCCACACGGTCAACGAGAGAGAGCCAAGAGCTAACTCATCCTGAACAATGGAGCGGCCGCACACACAATCATCCATTACCTCCATACAGTAATGCCCACTCCACAATATCTGCGCTCATTTATTACAGATAAATATGTTGGTTTAGCAGTTATTGGAGGATAACTTCACATTTTTGTAGGATTGTGTAGGATTGCAATTCTTCTGCCTTTGAATTTTTATTTTTTATTTGATTATTTTTTGTGTTTTATTCTGTATTATATTTATTTTAAACATTTTTAAGTTATTTTTTTATGACATCTTGAGCCTGAGCTCTGAGGCTATGGTGCTTTTAAACAGTATTTTCTCAGTATTGTCCTTTTGAATTTTGATTTAATTTTTATGTGTACTGTGTAAGTTTTCGGACCTTTCTTAACGAATATGTCTTCTACTTGTCTCCATGGAGATGTTATTGATTTGCTTGGAATGTTCCACAGTATGGCATTAAAAGTAATCTAACAAACATTTATTTTATTACAGATGTTTTGCATTGCTCAAAAAATACCTTGAGTTTTGCATTTAGACTGTGAGTGGGCTTGCCTCTCCACAGATCTGACCTGTAATTTGGCCTGGTAGCGTCGCTTGCTTCTTAAGAGTTTAATGACATACGGTGGAGCATTCAGGCAAAGCAATAACTTCTCCATAAAGACAAGCAGACAGCGTACCCTCCTCTAGCAAAGTTACACAATGCACCTTTAATATTTAGAGAGTTTTGGCAGAGACGGTGTGATCTGCAATAACAAAACATGCCAAACCCAGTTCTGTTTATTTCTCTGCGTCATAGAGATGTGTAATTAATCATTAGACTTCTGTAAATAGCAATTGTCCAATTAAATCTGGACGTGAATAAATGAGCGCTTAAAGGTGCATTGTGTAACTTTTCTGGTGGAGGATCCGCCAGATGCTTTTTCTCCATGCAGATGTTACTGCTTTGTCAGGAATGTGCCACAGTATGGCATTAAACCCTTCTATCTCCATGGAGACCAAACCAGACCAAGTTACAGGTCAGCTCTGTGGAGAGGCGACCCCGCTCACAGTCAGAATGCCTGTTTTTTATCCTCTCCATGGCAACAAGCGTGCCCAGAAAAGTTGCATATTGCACCTTTTTAACCTCCACACATCTGTTTTTTTTAATCAGTGATTTTGCTGTGTTCTTGGCCGCAGGGTTAAGTTTAATGCCATACTTTGGAACATTATAGAGACATTGCAATAACCTCTCCATGGCGACAAGTGTGCCTAGAAAAGTTACATAGTGCGGCTTTAACTTGCTGTGTTTTTCTCAGTGAT
This sequence comes from Taenioides sp. WSHXM2023, assembly GCA_029959045.1. NCBI lineage: Eukaryota > Metazoa > Chordata > Actinopteri > Gobiiformes > Gobiidae > Taenioides > Taenioides sp. WSHXM2023. The sequence continues at coordinate 5,838,443 of CM057104.1, read as the reverse complement.
TTGCAGGGTTAAATTTAATGCCATAATTTGGAACGTTCTATTCTAATGCAATAACTTCTCCATGGCAACAAGCGTGCCCAGAAAAATTACCAAGTGCAGCTTTATTATAGGCGAGTTAATATGAAGACAACTGGATTAAGTCATTTTTGTTTTAACTCACTCATAAAGCTGCACTTTGCAATTTGTTTATTTTTGTTCCTGGAGGTCTCAAAATTTAAATCAGTTAATAGTGCAGCTTTACCCAGAAATGTTACATAGTGCAGCTTTAACTTGGTGTGTGTTTTTTCCCAGTGGTTTGAAAGCAGTTCTTTTGAAAGTGTGTTCTTGGCCACAGGGTTACCATCAGACACTCTCATTGTTGAACCTTCTCTTCTTTTGCGTAAAGGAACAAAGCGGTGACGGCAGCGCTGTGTACTTGCCCCAGGGCGGGTGCGGCTGTGGCTTCATGTGGTTTGGTGCCATGTCAACACGAAACAAAGCGCAGTTTAAACTCAATGGAGGCTGGATACACAAGACATTTCTTCACTAAAGACACTGGTTTCATAAGATCATTCAACACTCGCTGCATTCATTCACAAATAGGAAGTGCACAGAAGGTGTAAACAAGCTTATGATGTCATGAAGCAGTAGTTTTCAAGGCGACCGCTACGTTTTTACCTTTAGTTCACTAGAGATGGGTAATTGCAAGGCTAAAATTATCTGGAAGTGAAGGTGTAAGGGGTTTTAAAAACACAGTGGAGCACTTCCTGTATGACCACAAGACATCACAAAGTGGAACAGAGTGTTTTCTGTTTGAGAGAAGAAGGATTTATGTGTTAAACGTGTGAATGAAGCAAGCCACAACTCCAGGTATGTTCGTGATGAAGAAACAACATCAGATCAGAAAAACTGTGGTGTTAAAGGGACATATGGACAAGAATAAATCATTTTTCGATTCTCCCGGTAACAATTATATTTTTGTAGTCTGAAATATGTTAAAATGTGTTTTTAAAGGGGCACGATATAACTTCTAATGTGGACAGTACGCTACTAGCTTGTCTCCTTGCAGATGTGATTTCTTTACCTGGAATGTTCCACAGTAGGGCATTAAACATATCTTCCTTGCATTTGTTCATTTACTGGTATTTTTTTTTTTTTTTAGCTCAAAAATGCCAAAAAAACCCCAAACATGAACTCTTACCATGTGCAGACTCGCTTCTTCATAGATCTTACCATTAACCTGTTATACTGTACTATCCATACTGTGAAATAATAATCAAGGCAAAATGGTAATATCTCCATGGAAACCTTCACCAGAAAAGTTACACAGTGCACCTTCAAGTGTCTTCGTTGAGGTTCAGATATTGCAAGTTTTGTTTTTGCTTTCGTATTAATGTTTTTCTATCTGCTCTTTTCCTGTATTTTGACTTGAATAATTATTTTTTTTCCTATGATTATGTTGAAAATTACAGTTTATGTAGATAATTTATTGCCCTCCTGAAGCGCCTATAATTGTGGCCTATGAAACCCTTCAGAACACCCTTTCACACCCTGCTGTTATATTTAGAGCTGCACGTTACATAATGGTAAAAGAGCAGACTATATTTACATTGAACTGACGATGGTGATGCCTTAGATATTATAAACTAAGTCATACACATGGCCACACACGTGATCCGAGAGAAGAAACTATTACATGGGTCGAAAATGTGAGTATTTTCATGGTAGATTTTAAAGGTGCACTCTGTAATTTTATGGTGGAGTGTCAGCCACCTGCTTGTCTTTATGGAGATGTTACTGCTTTGTCTAGAACGCCCCACAGTATGACATTAAACTTGTCTATTTCCATCAAGACAAGCCCGCAGTTCCTCCAGGCCAAGTTATAGGTCAGATCTGTGGAGAGGTGAGCTCACTTACATGTTTTTGTAGTATTTTTGAGCACCTGTAATTGAATAAATGCATCATAGATTAGCTTAATGCCATACTGTGCAACCTTTCAGGCAAAGCAACGATATCTCTATGGAAACAACCTCAGAAAAGTTGCACAATGCACCTTTAAGTTATTTGGTAAATGTGCTGTTTGTCCAGAGCCTGCTGGGACAGCTGTTTGCCCTGTGTTGTTGTGACTGTACAGTGGAGTCTGTTTTGGTGCTTTTGAGCTCTGTGAAGGAGAATGGCTCTTAACATTGGCTCTTTGTGGATTTGATCATTTGCAGGACGCTGGGTGAATTTTTGAGGATTTTTTTATGCTGTAATTTAAAGGTACACTATGTAACTTTTTGGTTGGGGGTCCGTTACCTGCTTGTTTCTATGGATACGCCATTGCTCTGCCTGTAATGTTCCACAGTATGACATTAAACCATTAAACAGCTCCACTTTACATTTACTCAATTACAGGTGGTTTTATAGCTCAAAAATACCTACAAAAACAGACCCTCTGACTGTGTGAGCGGGGTCGCCTTTCCACAGATCTGACCTGTAACTTGGTCTGGTTTGGTTTCCATGAAGATGGAAAGGTTTAATGCCATACTGTGAAACATTCCAGACAAAGCAATAACATGTACATGCAGAAAAGCATTTGACGGACCCTCCACCAGAAAAGTTACAGTTACTTTTTAATAGTTAATTTGTCTGGTAGTGTGTAAAGTCGCTCAGTCGTCCAGGTAGAATCCATGCCAAAAAGAGAAATTCAATTTGTCAACTGGACAAAAGTTTATTTGGTCAAATAAGTTCTGAAGTTCAGAACTGAAGAAGCAACTTGGATGAGCTGCGAAACGTATTCGACCAAATAAACTTTTGTCCAGTTGACAAATTGAATTTCTCCTTTTGCCACTTTATCTGGTAATAAGTTACTTTACTTTTATCACCCAGTAAATGTAATTACAAATAAACTGCCCTGACTACAATATTTAGTGTCGCCATAGCTACACAAATGGGATGTAGCAGCAGAAGTAGTGAATATATGAATGACCTGGGGAATGGTCAGTACAGTTTGTAAAAGCTTTCAGATGGTCCATTATTGAGTCAATATTTACTGTAACGGTGGTGATTGATCCGTATTGACAGGCACCGTTCTGTGGTACAAGGTTAATATCACGTTTTATGCTTGTTCTGTGCTTTGAAATTGATTTAAATGGAAGACGAGACCACAGATATAACACTGATGTGAATGTTACAGCAAGTATATAGTGCATTATGTAACTTTTATGGTACTGCCCCTTCTCGTTTCCATGGAGATGTTATTGTTTGGCCTGAAATGTTCCACAGTATGACATTGAACTTATCTGAATCTGTGGAGATAAGTTTCAGGTCAGATATGTGGCGAGGTTAGCCAGCTCGAAGTATGAATGCAAGTTCTAATTGCTAAAAAACATGCATTCAAACAGCTATTATTGTTACTGAATACACAAGACAAGTTTAATGCCATACTGTGGAATATTCCAGGTAAAGTATGTACATCTTCATGACATTACAAGCAGCTCGCAGAAAAGTTGCATGGTTCACCTTTAAGTGTTTTAAAAGTAAAAGTAAGTTTTCTGGTGGAGGATCTGGCACATGCTCGTCTCCTTGGAGATGTTATTGCGCTGCCTGGAATGTTCCACACAGTGGCATTAAGCTGATCTATTTCCATGGAAACGAGCAAATGACGGCACTAGGCCAAGTTGCAAGTAAGATCTGTGGAGAGGCAAACGCTCACAGTAAGAATGCAGTTTTTTTAAGGTATTTTGAGCAAAAAGACGCACCATAAATAAATAAAATAAATTAAAATAGAATAAATAAATGCAAGATGGATGTATTTAATGCCATACCGTGGAACATTTGAGGCAATAATATCTCAGTGGAGACCAGCAGGAAGCAGAGCCTGTACCAAAAGTTCCATAGTTCACCTTTAAAGCCCCAAATGTCTCATATTTATGATGTTTTTTGAGATCACATGACTTCCCTGCACAGTGAAGAGGGCAGCAGCCAGAGGGACCCATAGAAACAGAGGCCCTGGAAAACTAAACCCCAGAGACAAAGCAGTCTGATCTACGGAGGCACATCTCTTTATACGACTGTCGCTATGGAAATAACACTGGGACATTTTCACTGTCTGTAGTAAACTTTAATCAGACCTGCACTGTGACGAAGTCTGTGGGAACTCTGCTGGACCAAGAATTGATTTAGGGCCGTTAAATGAGGAGGAAGAGAAGAGCACATGTACAGCTGATCAGAGTCCTTGGATACCTTTTTTTTCTACAAAATCTAAGCATGAATTGTGTAACGAATAGAACTAGTGATTTTTATTTTTTTAATGAATCGACTAGTCAAACAATTTTTTCTTTTGCATATTTTAGTTTTAGTATATTTTTAACCAATTAAAGGTTGTTTTATACTGACCGAAGGCCTCTGAATAAAGAATATTTACAAATTAAGTGTATTATTCATTAAAATCAGAAATTGTTTTGACATTTTCATTTATTAATGCTGTTTTATGGTCTGTATAGTTCAGATAATGATCAAATTTAGTGCCGATATTTGCACTTTTTAGCAAATCAGGAACGATGTTTTGTTTTGGCCAACTTGCTGCTTAAAAAAAATCACACAAAGCTTTATTTGAACACTTTAATGCGAAAAGATAACTGCTCAAAATCCCTTAAAAGCTTGTGATAAATGGGGATCGTAGGCGAGTTTGGTGAGTAGGTAGGTAATTTGGCAAAAATAGTCAAAATCTGCTCAAAGTATCAGCCCAAAAACATCGCCAGAGCTCATCGGTTTTGGATTCGGTATCAGCATCAGCCATGACACTGGTCAATCTCTAATCAAAATATGATTTAAGATTATAATAGTCACGATTCTTCCCAGTAATTGTTACAGTGCAAGTGACGGTGCATATCTTTTATAATAGAAGAGTGCAGTTTGATCTAGTCATTTGTAAATATACTTTTTAATTAACACTTGAGATCCCCGCTTAAACTTTAGGGGTTTTATTCTAGGAGTTTCCATATTCTGCTGTTTTTAATGACCCTAACCCTAACAGAATTGTATGTTTTTTATGTCCTAAATATTGCCCAGCCTTGCAAAGAAAGTTAAAGCTGCATTGAGTAACATTTCTGGTGAGGGTCCGTCAAACGCTTTTCTCCATGGAGATGTTATTGCTTTGTCTGGAATGTTTCACAGTATGGCATTAAAGCTTTCTATCTTCATGGAGACCAAACCAGACTAGGTTACAGGTCAGATCTGTGGAGAGGCGACCCCGCTCACAGTCAGAAGTCAGTTTTGATGATTTTTGAGCAATGAAACCCCTGTAATTGAATAAATGTGAAGTAGATGTAGCAATGACATACGAGCAGAGCAGAGACAGACTCCCAATCAAAAAGTTACAGAGTGCACCTTTAAGATCCATTGGAGAAAGTTTTGGTTATTTTCCATTTTTAAGTCTCCCCTTGAGCTTGTAACATGTTCCATGAGACAAACTGTACTCTTTCTTCCTTTATTCTTATTTTTGTCCCAGTTATGTCACCAGTTCAAACAGATTCAAACTTTTGGCTGTAGGTATTTCCCATCATTTTCCCATCCCCTGTCGTCAGGTGGTTGTGTGGAAGATCAAGGCCTGAGTTTAAGTTTCTTCCAGTGAAAAGACTTCGTTTCTGGGACAAAGAAATGGGACTTCCCCGGTTTGGGCTGAGGGCACAGTGTGGGTAATGATCCGCTCAATACAGAGGCTCGGCCCTTTCATTTGGGCCTGTGAAGAAAAAAAAAACAGCTTTTATACTTTATACAGCAAGTTTGAGCTTTGAGTTCACAGCAACATAGAAAGGAAAGTACAGATTTAACTGGTTTTACGTTTACATTTTGATGTGTAAGTTAAAGATGCACTGTGTAACTTTTCTGGTGTTTGTCGCCATTATGTCGTAGCTTTACCTGGTTTGTTCCTAAGTATGGTATCAAATATATCCATCTTTCTGTTTTTTAATTTAGAAATGTATCGAAAAACATGCATTCTCATATTAGCTGGCTTGCCTGTCCACAGATCTGAACTGTGAGTTTGACCTGGTGGTGTCACAATCTTGCCTCTATAGGGATAAGTTTAATGCCATGCTGTGGAACATTCCAGGCAAAGCAATAACCTCACTTGACAAGCAGGTGGCGTGGCATTAAACAAGACAACTTGCAGGTCAGATCTGTGGAAGGGTGTCACTCATAGTAAAAATGCCTGATTTTCCAGGAGAATTAAGTAAATGCTAAGTAGATGTGTTTAATGCCATACTGTGAAACATTTAAGGCAAAGCTAAATATGGAGTCAAGCAGTTGGCAGATCCTACACTAGAAAAACTGCATTGTGCACATTTAACCCTTTATCAAACCGTTTTAGCTATTCAAATTCTGCCAACTTGGGTTTTTCCAAAATTTTCTATGATTTTTTTTTTTTTTTTAATTAAAAGTAATTTTAAAATTCTTTCTTTTCCCTCCAGGCTCCACCTACAGCGTTCTGTCCACGATGCCGTCTGACTCTGAAAGCAGCAGCTCCCTCAGCAGTTTAGGTGAGTCTCTCCGGATTCACAGTGTTAAATGGGCATATCAACAAATACTGGATGAAGTATCAAAGTATCGATTCTTAAGCAAAAATAAATACTTAAATTTTCATCAAATTTTTAAATCAGTTTTAAACAGTTTTTGAAATATTTTTTTCTATTTTAGTTTACCTGCACATATCCTGTACCTGTTTTTTCTTCATATGTTTGAGCAAAATTTGTACTGTCTGGATCTAATCAGAAAGTGCACGGTTGGCATGCTAGTTGTTAGCATTACCATGGTGAATAATTAGGATCCTGTGAATGTATGAGGTAAGTGAGGAACAACTTTGGACCTCTGTAAATTATTTAAAATGAATTAGTTCTGTTATTTTTTTCACATTTTGAAGATGGAAAAAAATCAGGTACAGCGCATTTAACATTTTAGTTCAACTCAAGCTGGGGTAAAATGAATGAAACTATAAAATAATATAAAATTCTTTATAGAGGAGTTTCAGTGCATTTTAATACAAAACCGGTATCACCCCCCACTAACATGTGTTTACAAAGACTTTTCTATTTTCTACCAGAACCAAAACAAAGCACCTTTATGTTTTGAACTCTTACCAGTGTTAAAATAGAGTTGGTCCCTCCCAGACCAGACCACATGCTAGTGATTATACAGGATTTAGACATGCTGCTCCACACATGAGCTACACAGGGTTTGTTTACTACTGAGATCTGAGGATTAGTTCATTTTGCTTAAGGATTTATCAATACTACTACTCTTATCAATATTGCTCGCGGTACGGTCTTTTTACAGTACTCTTATCAGTACTCTTATCAGTACTATTAGAGCAAAAAGAAAAATAAATACATAAACACATATCAATGCTATAATGTTGTTTCTTCATCAAAAACATACCGTTCAAAATAAAGTAGTTCTGTTTTTCACATTTTTAAAACCTAAACAAAAAAATATTCAGCCCCCTTAAGTGTCTCTTCCTCGGTCACACTCCAGGGGTAAGAGGTATCAAGTCAGATGACGTTAAATCAATGGCTTAAAGGTGCACTGCGTAACATTTCTGGTCTGTCTCCTGCTCGTCTCTATGAAGATGTTATTGCTTTGTCTATAATGTTGCACAGTATGGCATTAGATATCTATCAAACATATATTTATTTGCGGGTCTTTTAATTGGAAAAAAACAATCTTGAAAACATGCATTCATACTGTTACTGGGGTTGCCTCTTCACAGATCTGACCTGTAACTTGGCCTGGTGATGTCTCCATTGAGATATATATGCTTATTCCCATACTGCAGTTGAACATTCCAACCCAGACTATAACATCTCCATAGATACAAACAGGTATGCGTCCGTACTGCCCTATGCTCCGTTGACATGCTGACTGCTGCAGGTACCCCGGCCCCAGCCTCCTCTCCTCCCCCTGCGCTCCTGGAGGGCCCCCTGGTGGTCAGTGAGAAGATGGAGACCGTCCTGTTCCAACTACGACAGGTGACAAGAGAGAGAGATGAACTGCGCAAACGGCTGGCCCTGTCCTCGCCAGGGACCACCTTCGACGACTGCAGGTAACGCATGTGAAAGCTGTCAAAGCAGATTCATTTTAGAGATCAGTTGGTTTTTAATAGTTTTATATTCCATTTAAATTAAATCCAACCACTGGAAAATACTCTTTTACCTTTTGAGTGACGCTAAGAGGAGAGTGGAAATGAGTCATAAATGTAACTATGGTTCTATGAAGTAGTAGAGATGAAATAGAGGCTGAAATAGAACCGCTTTTTGTGATATTGATGTAATGTCTCATTTGTCCAGTAGAGATCCATGGTAGAAAAGGTCTCAATGTTGGTCATCTGACATGTTTCTAAAATCTGAAGTTTCGATCCCTCAGGCCTAGTGGAGTTCTGGGAGCTACAGTTAAACTATAGCTGTAAAAAGTTTGACGTAATTTAATTTTAGTTTCAAATGTGTATTTCCATAGTATTCTGTTCAGAGTGCACATTGTAAACAACTCTAGGAGGAGTCTGTTCAGTGAAATATTAAGATAAACAATTACAAGATAATGCAAGCCAGGCTAAATAATTGCAACTTTTGTAATAGGCCCTGTGCGTAGCTGCATGCTAGCTAGCTCACAGTGTCTTAAAATGAACATTTCTTAAAATCCTAAATCATAAAATAAACAACCTTTCAAAGTTAAAGTTAGTTCAAATAAAGACCCCCAATTATTTTAATATGTAGAATACTTCACTTTGTGGTGTTGTTTTAATGTTTAAGCCTCAAAAATTGTAATAGCGTTAGCATCTCTCACAGAAGTGTCCTCGGCTGAAGTATTAATTTTATTTATGTACTTTTTAACATGTTGTCAAGTGACATCCCCCGCAGCTCCCTGTTCACTGCCTTGTCTTTAAATATTTATTCATTTTAGCACGACTTGGCAAAAACCTCACAGGACAGGAAGTAGTGACGCTAACAGTGAGGCTGTGCACAGAGCCTACAGATGATTTTGCTAACTCAAATTACATTTTTTATTGGTTAGTTGTGCCGCTCTACCTTGAATTAATGACTGGACACTGACAATTTAAATGCACATTTCACTTGTTGCTCTTATGTAATATATTGTGTTGTTTTGTTGTTCAGACCAAACTCCAAAACGGGCCATGATTACGAGCGGCTGAAGCTGCAGTGTATGAAGGCGATGGCTGACCTCCAGTCTCTTCAGAACCAACACAGCAGCACTTTGAAACGCTGTGAGGAGGCCGTGAAGAAGGCAGACTTTTACCAGTGAGTAAAGACCCCCCTACCCCATTACTTCCTCTCTACAGCCCCATCTAAATGCAACTCTACTAAAACTGGGACTAAAACTGAGTGATTTGTGATTTTTGTTTTAAAGGGCCCATATTTCTCCATTTTCTGATCTGTGTTATAAAGTTGTTTCTTCATCACAAACAGACATGGAGTTGTGTTTTGTTTTATTCTCATATGTTTAACGCACAAACCCTGCATATTTAGGCTGAGTTCTTCTCTTGGTAAGCACTCTGTTACACCTTGTGATGTCATGTGGTAATACAGGAAGTGCTCCATTGTGTTTTTAAACTCCATATACCTTCACTAGAATCATTTTAAGCATTTCAGCCCTGGAATTGCCAATCTCTACTGAACTAAAGGTAAAAGATAGCTGGTAACTTGAAAACTTCCACTACATGACAGCATAAGGTGGAACAGAGCATTTTGAGCTTTGGAGATGTAGACAGACATGATAAAGGGTTACTCAAAATGTGTGAATGAAACAAAACACAACCCCAGGTAAGGTTTTGATGATGAAACAACATTATAACATGGCTTAAAGCTCACAAGAATATAATTTATGACCTTTTAATACTAGGATTCAGTTCAAAGTTCACATTTCAAACTTGTACAGAAGAATTGACAAAAAGTATTAATACAAGAATCACATTTCAGAACATTTTTGTGTAGGATTAACAGTTTTTAATGTAGAATAAGACCAGATATTTTGTTGTTTATGAAGGAAATTATGGTACTTCAAAAACTGCAGTCTTTGTGATTTGCTTATGGCAGTTTTGATTTGATTGCGATTAATGCTTAATACAGTTTCACCACAAATGACAAAATCTCCAGTCTTTTTCTCCATAAAAACTGCTATCCCATACAAACATGCTCTGATACGTGATTCTTGTATTAGCTTGTCAGTTCAGATTTCAGTCTTTATTTATTAAAACATAAATCACACATCTAATTATAGTGTTTGTTAAATTGCTGTTTTCCCTAAATAGTTCAACCAAACCACTCCCTGCTGCTTCATCTCCTGAAGTGGCAAACTGATAGAAGAATTTCAGCAGTTAGCAGTTTTTATACAGAATAAGACTGGAGATTTTGTTTGTGAGGAAATTATGGTACTTAAAGGGCCCATATTATACTATTTTCTGATCTATGGTATAATGTTTTAGATGGTTCCTCATCACAAACAACAGCTCAGAAGTGTCAATTTTGCATAATATAGGACCTTTTAAATTGCGATTTCAATTCAATTTGCGAATAATCTTGCATCTTTACTCCCTGACACCCTCTCCGTCTCTATCACCATCCCCCATCTAAAAAACATCATCTCGAAGTGAAGTCCCTCGTCAATATTTCAGCAGCTTTTGTTCTGCGTTGGGTTCACTGACATGTTCACGCCAGATTGCATCCACCAGATTTCACTTTTAGTCACAAGAGGAATGGGATTAAACATTTATAACCCCTCCAAAGCTGTTATATCAGGCCTTTGTTGAGTCTGTTTGTAATATATGAAACAAAATATGGGTTCAAGTAGGGCTGTGCGTCTACATCTATGTTATAATGTTGTTTCGTCATCATAAATATACCTGGAGTTGTGTTTTGCTTCATTCACACATGTTTAACACACAAATCCTGCATATTTAGACTGAGTTCTTCTTCACAACACTCTGTTCCACCTTGTGATGTCATGTGGTAATACAAGAAATGCTCCACTGTGTTTTTAAACTCCATACATCTTCACTGGAATTATTTGGACAGTTTCAGCCCTGGAATTTGCACAAGGCTGTTAACTTGTAAACTACCACTACATGACATCACAAAGTGGAACAGAACATTTTGAGTTTTGGAGATGTGGACTGACTAATAATTAAATGAATGAAGCAAAACACAACTCCGGGTCTGTTTTTGAGGAGGTAACAGCGTTAGAACACGACTTAAACCTCACAAGAGTCAGTTTTGTGTAGTATAGGACCTTAATACTAGAATCTCCTGCATTTCAGAACATGTTTGTAGAGATTTAAACTAGAGGGTTATCTAGTGTTTCTTTAAATAATAATAGAAAAAAAATCCAGTCTTTGTGATTTGCTAACTGTGACTATTCAAATTGCAAGTTTGATACCTCAAAGTTGGTATTTTTTATTTTTTTTTGTGTTGAAATAATAATACTAGTGGTAGAAGATTGAGTGTGTGTAGAGTATTTGTAATTTACTGATGCCATAAAGTCTAAAAGTGTAGGGGACAGACATCTGGCCCAAATGCAAACAGACAGATGAGGGATTAGAGTTTAAGCCGACCTCCCTCTGAACCGACCCAGGCTGCTCCCTCTACTCCAATCTCACAACTCAAATTAGGCTGGTACCATATGAGAAATCACACAGGGGCAAAGTTTTGGTACGAAATAATATGGAAGTGGTCTATTTTCATATGTTAAAGGGTCCATATTACTCATTTCAATCATTTCAGCCCTGCAGTTGCCAATGTCTACTGAACAAAAGGTAAAAGGTCCTATATTACACAAAACTGACTCTTGAGGTTTAAGTCGTGTTATGTTGTTGTTACCTCCTCAAAAACAGACCTGGGGTTATGTTTTGTTTCATTTTCACATATCTGAATAATCCTTTATTATGAGTCTGTCTACATCTCCAAAGCTCAAAATGCTCTGTTCCACCTTGTGATGTCATGAAGTGGTAGTTTTCAAGATAACAGCTACTTTTTACCTTTAGTTCAGTAGAGATCGGCAATTCCAGGTCTTAAATTATCCAAATTATTCTAGTGAAGGTGTGTGGAGTTTAAAAACACAGTGGAGCACTTCCTGTATTACCACATGACATCACAAGGTGGAACAGGGTGTTTTCTGTCTCAGAGAAGAACTCAGCCTAAATATGCAGGATTTGTGTGTTAAACATGTGTGAACGAAACAAAACACAACTGGTGATGAGGAAACAACAGTATAACATAGATCAGAAAATAGTCATTTATATACAGAATATTTAAATTTGAATATATATCTTTATTTTTTAAAACATACAGCCCTAGTGCCTCTATTCAGAAGTAGATGTTTGCTCTATAGTTGTGTGTATCTTTTCCAGTGGGACTCAGGGTAAACTCCAGGTCAGAGCTTTACAATAGGTCCCAGATGTGTAGCTGCTCTCGGGTTAATCTGTGGCGGTGCAAACAGGGACACAGGCCTGGGATATGAATGTTAAAGGTGCATTGTGTAACTTTTCTGGTGGAGGGTCCATCAAATGCTTTTCTCCGTGGAGATGTTATTGCTTTGTCTGGAATGTTTCACAGTATGGCATTAAACCTTTCTCTTTTCATGGAGACCAAACCAGACCAAGTTACAGGTCAGATCTGTGGAGAGGCAAGCCTGCTCACAGTCAGAATGCCTGTTTTTCTAAGTATTGTTGAGCTATAAAACCACCTGTAAATGTAAAGAAGAGCTGTTTAATGTCATACTGTGGAACATTTGAAGCAATGACATATCCATAGAAACAAGAAGGTGCCGTAACCCCAACCAAAAAGTTACACAGTGCACCTTTAATGTGTGTATCAGGTAAAGCTGCAAGCTGAATCACCATCGAATCAAAAATGCAATTTGAATTTGCAAATCACAAAGGAAAGGTTGCAATTTGTGAATCGTTTTCTCTACAAACAACTAAATATCCGGTTTTATTCTGCATAAAAACTGCTAACCCTGTGTTTAGCTCTGGTCAAACACGTTCTGTGATTCTAATGTACAGATTTCCAGTTTGTTGACGTTATAAGGGTTCTCTTTAAATTACCAATTGCTGCTCCCTAAATTCACAATCATTTTTGTACCTGTTGCTCTGTGTCTGGATATGACTAACTACTAAAGTGTGAAAATATTGTGTACTCAAGAAGTTGGGAATAACAGTTTTTCAGGCTGTAAAAATCAGATACAGCACCTTTTAATTTTGGTCACCAATTGTATTTGTATTGTATATTGTATGTTGATATAAGTATAATTTGTTAAGTGGCCCTTTACACTTGTGTTTATTTTCCTCCTAGTACCTTGCACAGTCGTCTGGTGAGTGAACACGCTCAGATGAAGGAGGAGCTGGAGCTGGTGAGACAGGACAACATGCAGCTGGTCCGAGAGCACAACCACGTGAAGCAGGCCTGTGAGGATCTGAGGAGATTGCACGAGGAGGGCCAGAGGGAGGTGGCAGATATGAGGATACTGCACCAACAGGTAAAGAAGTGACCATGAACAAATACAAAACCAACAGGTAACAAGCCATAATTAATATTATAGGATAAAACAAACTGTTACAGATCATTTATCAGTGGCCAGATTTACTGTATAACCCACAACTTTTTATTGTGTTCATAAATAATATATTTATGGATTCTTTATATACAGTGTACACAGTAGGCTTTCTGAACCGTGCCAGGCTCAAACATGACTGTGTAGGGTTCTATGTCCCACATTCACACCTGCACAACCGAACCGAGCCTCAGCCCGATGACGTCATCACACGGCGCTGTTTGTTTACATGTAGCGCAGTAGAGCTAATGCTTTAGCGGAGAAAAGTCGAGTGGCATGAAATATGTATTAAATAGTGAGACAAATCTGAGTCCTGCTGCGATGGAGGAATGAAACTTTTGTGCAGATTCAGAGCAAAGTGTTTTAGAGCTGAGTTTATTCATCGTTTTCCTTGTATGAGTAATATCAGCGCACACACAGTACATGAGCGTACATGAGCTCTGTACCGTGCTTCGGCCCCTCCTACTCTGGGCCAAGCACGGTCCTATTGTATTCACACTGGGCAAACGTGCTTTAGGGGCCATCTGTGCTTGGGCACAGTTTGATTGGCCAGTGTGAGCACACCCTTTAAGTGTCACGGTACTAAAATTTCAAACTTTATATTTAGGAACAGACTCTATACTCAATACCGATTCCAATACCACAGTGGCTGTGATTACAAGCTCACCAAAATCTGATTATTTACTAGGACAACAAAGATATTTTTCTTTCCTCATTTTAAAATAACCTTATTACCATCTGTGACCACCATTTGACCTGAGAGGACTGTGTGTGTACTCGCTTTATCAACAGTGCAGCTCCTGTCTCCTCTCTGTTACATAACCACACCTCTCCTCTTTTATATTTGATAAAAGAAAGAAAGAACCGTCTATCTCAATGTCCCAGGCTCTGATTTAAATTTAAATTGGATCAGGCCTGGCAGCTCCAAGATAACTCTCACTGTAAAAGTTGTTACACACCGGTGAATTGTCTGACCCTTCCTCATAAAATAAAGGGGTAATTTAGAGTAATGTTGGACGCTTTACATAACAGTGGACTCATTTGAACTCCCAGGAGTCAAAATGAAAGAAATGAACCTCACCTGTGATGCTAACTGTATGCACTGCTCTGTCTGAGGCTTTGTTAGACTAATCTTGGCTTTATTTTAACTCAATCTGACCATAAAGAACTGACTTGATTGTTAGTCACTCTCACAACATAGCGAACATAGCGATAACCAAATATCATGATATTGTATCGGCAAAACTCACAATAATATCGTGGACTGTCACTTTTTCACTTAAATATATTAAAAAGGGGGGACTACATAGACCATGATGCTTTTCTTCATTTCAGTGCAGACTACATGATAAAAGCACGTTATTAAGCATTTATAAGTCTTCATTCTTTGTAATATGACAGTAATGATTCACACTGAAGACTTGTCAAGGTATTTTAAAAGGAAGAAGCATATCCACGATTCTGTTGGCCTCTCCACAATATCTCAGTAAATATTATACTGTGCGATTTGGACATCGTTACATCCCTACATTTTTGTTTAAAATCAAACGCCTAAACAGGACCATGAACGCTTGTATTAAATTCATCACAAGCTCCTGAAAATGTCCTATTTAAATCAATTTTGTGCTTTTTCTTGAGTTTTCAAACCATCTTCAAACTTTTTTCTTTGGTTGTGTTTGCTAATGTGTGCATTGCGTCTCCGTGGTCACTTCTTCTTAAACAATTCGCCTTACACATACATGCAGAACACCCCCAGCGCGATGATGTGCTCAGTTCTCAAAGGAGCAGTGCTTGTTGATTGAAAAGACGTGTACTAAATATACTCATGCGATTGACTTCCTTTTTGACTTCCTTCCTTCCTTAATTAACTCACCATTATTTGCTGTTATCCTTTCTTGGCTAAAGAATCAGTCAGACCTGTCCTTCTGGGTTGTTAATCTAAACTAATCTAATTATTGCAACTGAAACGCATTTTCTAAGATCGTTCGGCAGATCAGACAGGTTTTGGAACATCGAGTGCGCTCTAAGATCTCAGAGGGAGCAAAGACACGTTTTTCCACCAGAAAGTTACAAAGTGCACCTTTTAATGTTAATTTTATGATAATTATTTATGTTCTGAGCTGTTTGTATTGTGATTTTAATATTGTTCTTATTCTGTAAAGCACTTTGAATTACTTTGTGTACGAACTGTTCTATACAAATAAAAAGGGATGAGACAAGATCTTGTGCCACAAAATCTCACGAGACAAAATTGCCACAAGATCTTCTGAGATTTTTTTTTTCCCCATGTTTTTAGATTGGATAAAAAAATGGAACAAAAACTGGTGGATTACATTTTTGAGAAACTGTAGTCCCAAAAAGCAGTGCTACAGTGACAGCAGAAATATTAAAGTAAACCTCTAACTATATTTTCTTCTTGTAGGTGATGAGAGAGGGCTCCTCAGAGGTTTTGACCAAACTGTACGACAGCGCCATGGACAAGTTTGAGGCTTTGAAAACAGACTACGAGACTCTGAGGAAACGCTACAATGACAATATGGCGAGTCACAACGCAGATCTGAGCCGGCTGGACCAGGCCGAGGAGGAGAACCATCAACTCCAAAAACAACTCGAGGTCCTTCTCAAGCAACGAGATGCTGCTTTCCACTACCAGCAGCAGTACTCTACTTCTATACGCAGGTCTGTGGAGCTAATAGAAGAAGCTAGTGGATTTTATTATGTGGAATTTACTTGTTTTTTCTGACTGCTCCCTTTGTGCATCAGTTTTTAAAGGGCCCATATTACGCTGTATTCTGATTCCTCATCACAAACAGACCTGAAGTTGTGTTTTGTTTAATTCACACATGTTTAACACACAAACCCTGCATATTTAGGCTGAGTTCTTCTGTCAAACTGAAAACTCTCCACCTTGTGATGTCATGTTATAATACAAAAAGTGCTCTACTGTGTTTTTAAACTCCGTATACATTCACTAGAATCATTTGGATAATTTCAGCCCTGGATTTACCTCTCCACTGAGCTAAAGGTAAAAGGTGTCTGTTAACTTGAAATCTACAGTTTCATGACATCACAAGGTGGAACAGAACATTTTGAGCCTGGGAGATGTAGACAGACTAATAATAAAGAGTTATTCAAACACATGTGAATGAAACAAAACACAACTCCAGGTATGTTTTTGAGGAGGTAACAACATTATAACACGACTTCAAGCTCACAAGATTCAATTTCGCTAAATATAGAACCTTTAAAGGATTTTAATTAGTAGTATTGTTAGGGATGTGTGATGTATTGGTTCCAGTGTTAGTATCATGCATCAGAAATGCAGAGGGCAAATTTCCCTGTGGGGACAGTAAAGTGGACATTATGTCTTACCACCACCGAGTGCCAAAGCCTAAACATGGGTAAACTGGCATGAGGCAAATTAATCTGCATTCTCAATCTTAATTAGAATCACAATGAGATTAAACCAGAAATAATCCAGGACAGATGTGTTCACCTTCTGCTCTGGGTCTTTAAGCCTCTTGTTTGTTCAGCCAAATAAATTAATGTGAATTTAGAAACATTATCTTGAAGTTTTTGTTGTTGTTTAATTGGTAATTAAAGTTTTAGTTGCATAATGTTGTATATAAAAGAGCGATACACGCATAATGCATTCTTGTGGCATTAATTCCCTTTTGAACATGCTTTTGGTCACCGTGGGATAAGAACTTCCCATTTTCTAACTTGAACACATTATGCAGATTGACTTTTTTGAGTTTTTACCATGTTAGAATATTCCCTCATTAAAATCATACCTAGAGTTCTATTTTGCGTTATTCTTGCTGGTTTAATTAATCCTAAAAAAAAACAAAACAAAGTCCTTTGCCTCTGAGCAGTCATCGAATATGTTGTTTGAAATTTTCTATGAATGCGATGTCACAGACCTGTTTAGTTTTTAAATCCATAAATCGCCACACTTTTTTTTTTTTTTTTTTTTTTTTTTAACCCTTTCTGCAGTCAAATCATGTTCACTATTGCTGTTTAATTGTTTTTCCAGTGGTAATTCAGTCCACTGCCAGTAGATGGCAAGATGTAGCAAGGCAGAGTACATTGAGCACTGAGGCTGTGAAATTATGTATTTTTTAATTTAAGCATTATTTTAAATTCTAAATCATGAATGCCAAAGCAAAGGTACTCAAAAGGCCAGTAGCAGTACAAATAATGCATGTTTGTTTTATGTTATTATAAATTATACTTCTATGTCCAATGAGGCTGATTGTAGAATAAAATAAGACACCCAACTGTCTAAATAATTAAAGTATTTCACTAGCTGATGTCTTTTTACACAGTTGAGTGACTGGACACTTTGAGCTTCCTTAGAGAATTTAGAGTATGCAGAAGATAAAACGATTTACTGCCCCAGAAGGAACTCAAAATGTAGTTCAAAAGAGGCAACAGACGGATATTAAAGCACTCTGGAACCTGCTTGTCTCCATGGAGATGTTACTGCTTTCCCTGGAATGTTCCTCGGTATGGTATTAAGACAAAAGGGAGGCAGCATCTGGCCAAGTAGCAGGTCTGATCTGTGGAGGGGCGACCCAGCTCACATTTTTCAAAATATTTTTGAGCAGTAAAACATGAAAAATGAAACAAATACAAGATCAGAAAAGTTACATAGTGTACCTTTAAGAGGGTAGTTACTTAATGTACATTTAATTATTTTTTCATACTTAAAATTTAGTATTATATTTCATACACAATGGTTCTAGCTACATTTTAAGTTACCTTTTACCTTTAGTTCAGTAGAAATTGGCAGTTCCAGGGCTGAAATTATCCAGATGATTCAAGTGAAGGTGTGTGGAGTTTAAAAACATAGTGGAGCACTTCCTGTATTCTCACATGACATCACAAGGTGGAAGAGAGTGTTTTCTGTTTGAGAGAAGCCTAAATATGCAGAGTTTGTGTGTTAAACATATGTGAATGAAACAAAACACAACTCCAGGTCTGTTTTTGATGATGAAACAACATTATAACATAGATCAGAAAATAGTGTAATATGGGCACTTTTTATGTACTCAAGAGTATTGTAAACTTGGTGAACAGGTTACATTTAAACCAGATGCTGTTCCTATTATTGACTATACATAAAATGTAATAGCATCTTCTAACATAGGTATTGACTCTCCTCTACCCTAATTGAAACATTATGAATAAAATCAATAAAATAGGTATTAACATCTGTCTTGACTTTTGTTTCCCGTTTCAGATTTGACTCCACACAGCTGGAGTTATCAAAGGCCACAGCTCAGTACAAAGAGCTGCAAAGGGAGATGGAGCGGCTTCAGTCTGAGACCACCAGACTCAAAACTCAACAGCTCAAAGCTCTGAAAGACTGCGACAAATACAGAGAGGAGAGGGACTCCGTGATGTGTGAATACAGACTGATCATGAGTGAAAGGGACCAGGTGATCAAAGAGGTGGACCGTCTGCAAACCGGACTGGAGACGGCTCAGGCCAAACTCAAGAACAGCTCATCAGAACGAAGAGTGGCCAATGAGGAGATGGAGGCACTTAGACAGGTGAGATATGATAACCGTGACCCTCTTCCTATTAATTTATATTAGTGTGGGGCCCATTTTTTTTTTTTTTTTGAGCTGATGCCAATATCCAGTATTTGCCGATACCGATACTTGGCTTTTAAAACCTGAGGTCCTCAAATTTAGTTAAAGTAACGATCACAAATTAACTTTTCACTTTTGTAAAAATAATAACAAAATGTATTTTAGTGGGATTTAAAATGGTTTGTTACATGTTAGTGTAAACATACAGCCAAATAGTTCCATTTTGAGTCATTCATTTGTTCAAAAATGGCGCACAGAGAGCGGGACAGCGAAAAAATAAAATAAAAAATCGGTATCAGTATTGGCCGATACCGATACTGGAACCGTTCCTATTAAATATAATTTTAATCTGTGTTAATCTTGTGTGTATTTTCTTCTTCAGCTATATGCTTAAAACCCTACTGTGTAACTTTTTTTTTTATTTTTTTCGTTTCATTTTAGATGTTATTAGTGCACTAAAAAACACAAAATAGAAAAATCCTTACTGTGAGCAGGCTTGCATCTCCCCAAACCTGACTCTTACTTCAAGTTTATTCATTATGTGCATTAAGTACCAGCTTCCATAAGCAGTGAAAGAGGTTTGTCTCTCTTCTCTGTGTCTCAGGAGTTGTCATCTGCTCTTGTGGACCGTGATCGTGCGATCTGTGAGAAGAACGAGCTGCTGGAGAAATACTGTGACGAGGTGAAGGATAAAGCAGAGACTCAGAAGGAGCTGAGCCAGGCCTGTAAAGACATCGAGACTGTGAGAGAGGAAAGAGACGTCGCCAGGAAAGAGAGGACGGAGGCCATAATACAGAGAGACCAGCTGCTCAGGGAGTACTACCAGGCCAGACAGGTATGACTATGAGGAGGAAATGTATGGTTGATAGTTGTAAACCGGCTATAAAGTACTACAATATATGGCAAATACAACTTTCTTTACATTTCTTTCCCTGTTAGAAAAAAAATTTAAGAAACTGCATTTAAGATTTTGATTTTAAATTTCATAAACATGACCTAACCATGCCCCTAGATGCGAGGAAAACGTTTTCAAATCAGATATATCTCTTACTCAACTGTAATGCTGATTTATTATAAATTTCAAACTCATTGGACATGGTAACAAAGTTATAATTTGGTGTTTTGATTCAAGACGATTATCCAGTCAGAAAGCAGAATGAGCCACAAATTTATCTCTCTCATTTTGGTTGTTGCAAAGCTGAAATCCAGTTGGTTTAAACCTAAACCTGAGAATGAAACAAACTTGTATCCTCTATCTGCAGGTTAAGACTCTGGTCACACAGGTTCAGTTGTAACTGTAATGTGTGTATATATATATATTTTTTTTTTTGAATGGTAAGAGCACAGGCTACATACCAACCTTTTAAACTGAAATAGTTCAAGTAAAAGACCTGAACTCGGAGTGGAATCAGGGCCCAAATCCGGAACTACACAACCAAACACCCAAACCTGAATTATGGCATTTCAGGAAATACTCTTTATTGTGAAACCAAGCGTCAACCGAGCATTTACACTACTCTGAACCCAAACAGACCAGATTTACAAACTCAGAGCTTGATTTACTCCCACTACGCCCATAATCCCTTCATCCCGTCAAGTTATTTTCAGCATCTGGCTCTAGTCCACCCGTGGATTTTACTCAGGTTTTATCAGCTGCACTTTGCCAGATTAATTGGCCTCAAAGTCTATATATAACACTACATTAGAGAATTACCTCCAGTCTCTGTTAAATTGGCTTTTTGGACTTTGAAGTGCGCAAAAAACGCTGCATATCAAGAAAAGTTAATTAGGAAACTGGCCTTGATGTAGCAGTAACGTTTTTGTAAAAGGGCCCATGTTACGCTGTTTTCTGATCTATGTTATAATGTTTCCTCATCACAAACAGTCCTGGAGTTGTGTTTTGTTTCGTTCACACGTTTAACACACAAACCCTGCTTATTTAGGCTGATACAGGAAGTGTTCCACCGTGTTATTAAACTCCACCTTCACTACAATCATTTGGGTAATTTCAGCCTTGGAGTTGCCAATCTCTACTGAACAAAAGGTTAAAGGAGCTGTTAATTTGAAAATAACCACTATATGACAACACAAGGTGGAACAGAGCATTTTGAGCTTTGCAGATGCAAACTAATCATAAAGGATTACTCAAACATGTGCGAATGAAACAAAACACAACTCCAGGTATGTTTTTGAGGATGTAACAGCGTTATAACATGGTTTAAAGCTCAAGAGAGTCAGTTTTGTGTAATATAGAACCTTTTAAACTAAAGCATAAAAACACAAATTATTCAGAGGGGAGCCTTGATGTGGGGGAGTTTATTTATGGATAAACTGAAGCTCCGTTTAAATACAGCGTTCTCATGATGGGGCTTGTACTGTACAAAACCTTGAGTGTCTTTTTAATGGTAAAAGGGGAAAATTTTGTTACAGAAACCCCCAAAAGGGATGTTATTGCAAACTATCAATTTATTAGTAGTATTGAATCTGTAATCGGTGCTTTTCTGTTTTAAACCAGTGATTCCCAACCTTTTTCAACCAGTGACCCTAATGTCCTCCTACCTGAGAAGCTATTGCTACAAACAAACAAAAAAACAAACAAGAACTACACATTTGTATCACATTTATTTTGACATGTATCCCAATTTTTATTTTATTATATAATATTTTCCATTTCCCCTCTCGTCTTCTTCAGAAACAAGACTCAGCGACTCTGGACATGGAGCGTGCGAATAAAGAGATCGAGATGTTGAGGAAACAGTACGAGGCGATCTCCCAGGAGCTGAAGGACGCTCTGCAGGAGGCCGAGGTCGCCAAGTGCAGAAGAGACTGGGCCTTTCAGGAGAGGGACAAGATCGTGGCCGAGAGGGAGAGCATACGGTGAGAATGAAAGCATTTGGTGGAATTAAGGGGACACTATGTAACTTTCTGGTGGATCCTTTCTTCATGGAGATGTTATTGCTTTGCCTAGAATGTTCCACAGTATGACTTTGAACTTATCAGGTGACACCACTAGGCCAGATTGCAGTTCAGATCTGTAGAGTGGCAAGTAAGAACACATGTTTTTCAAAGCATTTTTAGCAATAAAACTCCTAAATGGAAGATACAAATTACTAATAAAAATGGTTGTTTTTCAAATACAAAAGAGATACATGTCCACTTCAGACCGTAAAAATTATTAAGGAAAAACAAAGAACAACAACAAAAAATCTATTTTTTGGGGAAATATGGCAACTAGAAATACCTTTTTGCCATATTTTGCTTAACAATCACATTTGATCTTTTGTCCAATTTGATGTCGGACAATGGGAAAAAAATATATCAGTGTTTTCATCCCTGGGCTTCAGAATGATGAAAAAGTAGGACTGTTGCCATAGCTGTTAACTATTTTAAACAAAATGTATTGTTTGAATGTTGAAAGGTCCTCAGAATGTCGCCTATGACGGCTAAACCCAAAGTCCTGGTTCAAGCTTAGGTGAAAAGTCTTGTTTAAATGTCTAACTGTATGTTGTATTCCTCTTTAGGACTCTATGCGATAACCTGCGGAGGGAGAGGGACCGAGCTGTGAGCGATTTGGCCGACGCTCTGAGAAACCTGGACGACACGAGGAAACAGAAGAACGACGCCGTCAGAGAAGTCAAAGAAATCAAGTAAATCATTATTTTACTATAACACTAAGAAATACTGAAATGTGGTTCCTTTGGATATAATATTCCACAGTATGCCATAGCACTTGATGGGCACTATGGTTTTAACTTTCTCTTTCCATGTAATCATCCATTTGACTTTCCACCCTCAGAAAGTTACATACTGTCACTTTAACCAAGATTTTCACTGCTTACTTTTACAATTCTACAATAGAATATCCCTTTTCTTCAAACTGACTGCCATCTAGTGGACAAACTGCGCCACAGAGGAATAGTTTTTAGCAACAGAGTTAACTTTCTATAAGATTTAGGCAAGCTGTATTGATAGTTTGTAAAGTACATTTGTAGTTTTTAAACATTTTCTACTCTGACAATGGCCATAGAGCTTGACGAAGATGACAACAACAAACTGAACTAAAACAAATATACTAAAACAGTGTACTTTTTATTTTAGAGAGAAGATGGAGAACCAGTTGGAGAAGGAGGCTCGGTTCCATCAGCTCATGGCCCACAGCTCTCACGACTCTGCCATCGACACAGACTCCATCGAATGGGAAACAGAAGTGGTGGAGCTGGAAAAGCAAAGAGTAAGATTATAGTTGTATATATATTTTTTTGTTTACTTTGTTCTATATTCTAAAACATGGCCCGGGAAGCACTCGCAAGAGGGTTCTGGGTTTCTTTCTGTCTGGAGTTTACATGTTCTTCTTCTCTGCCCTGTCTGCGTGGGTTTCTTCTGGGCAATTCTGGCTCGATCAGCTCCATTGGCTCCATCTGTTGCCCTCTCTCTGTAACTGCTGCTGTCAGGCTCCTCATTTCGGGTTTAAAATGTTCATATTAACCCGCTCTAGATGATCCTGGTGTTTTTATTTTTCTATTTTGTTTGTAAATTAATTCCTATTTCTAATATGGAACTTGGCTCTATAACTCCTAGCCTCTGTGAGCTTCATTTGACTGGAGCTAAACGCTATGGGTGATATCGCACTCACTTAGTCCACTTCTTTATACAGTCTATGGTCCTGACCAAGACTAGGTCAAGATCTGGACATGGGTCCCACTGATCCTGACAGGTTTAATCCAGAGGCATTGAAGGATGGGTCAAATGCAGATGAAAACATTGCCTATGGGGACAATACAGAGTACCCAAATATTCAGTTTTCTCCCACTTTCACCAATATTATGACTTGTCATCAATTTGCCAAACTAGTTCAATGTTTTTGCTTGTCTAATGTCTGATATATGCATATTTTTTCCAATCTTTCCATTTTTTGTGTTTGTTTTTCAGGACATGGATTTGAAGGCACTTGGTTTTGACATTTCCGAGGGGGTAAATGATCCATATTTACCAGGAGATTGTGGAGTTTTTGTGAGTAAAGTGGACAAAGGAAGTATCGCAGAAGGAAGACTGAGGTACCCAAACTTTCTTAAATCATTATCATACAATTATCTGAACGTTTTGTAATATTGTTTATTTTCTTATTTCAGAGTGAATGATTGGCTGTTGAAAGTGAACGACGTCGATCTGACCAATAAGGACAGGAAGCAGGTGATTAAGGCGGTGCTTAGCGGAGAGGGCGTTCTAAATATGGTCGTGCGGAGGAGGAAGTCACTCGGAGGACGCGTCATCACACCTGTTCAGATCAACCTGACCGGGAGCAAAGGTGGGAGATCAGTTACTTTTTATAAGTTGCGTTCAAATGAAATTACATCATAAAAGGCCTATAAATAGTTTGAAATTAAGGTGCAGGACTGCTATCAAAGTTTAGCCTACAGAAAAAAATGGAAAGCCTATTTGGACAATGTTAATTGTAACAGTGGTGGAGAAAACTGAACTGTATGAAGTGTGGAGTATCTATAATATAAAATGTAAAGGATTTCAGTGGTTTTCTATTCAAACAGGCAGACTACTGAAATCCTGAAAACTTGTACTCTTGAACAAGATGTACTGTATGAATGCCTGTCCTTTTTTTTTTTTTTTTTTTTTTTTTTTTTCTTTCCTGTATTTATTTATTTATTTATTTAAATTATAGCAAAGAGAGAAATTTAATTTGTCAACTGGACAGAGTTTATTTGGTCGAATACGTTTCGCAGCTCATCCGATTCTTCAGTTCTGGTCCAGTTGACAAATTAAATTTCTCCCTTTGCTATGGATTCTACCTGGACGACTGAGGGATTCTACACATTTATTTAAATTGTTTTTTTCTCATTTATTATTATTTTTATTTTGTATTTTATTTCATTATTATTATTATTTTTAATGCATTTTTACATTATTATCAATTTTATGTGTGGAAAAAAAACCCGTGTGATTTATGTGGAGAACAAAAAAAAGAAAAGCACTGAATAAATTGCAAATAAATAAAAAAAGGTGCAGGACTGCTAAGAATTTTAATTGGTTGGTAACTTCCAAAATGAAGTTAACTTGTATGGTTAATATCCTTGTAATTACCAGATATATCCACATGAAATAAAACTGTTATCACCCCCAAATAACCATTGGCATAGTAAACCAGTGGAGATAATAATAATGTAATAATGGATCATACTTTTTTTTTCATCTTAATTTAACTGAAGTTTAAGTAGTTTTTGAATGTTGCATTAAAAAGTTATCACGTCATTCGATCACAAACACAAGGTTTTTGTCAATTTTATGCTATTAAAATTATTATAACAAGAATAACACGTTTTGAACCCAATCCCAGTCTTTATGAATTAGCCTTTGAAAACAAGTATCTAAAAATTATCTCCCAGTTTATTGGAATTGTTGCTACTGGCACTTTTTCCACAGTATTTTTGTTTATTTTTCAGAAAGTGGAATTGGTTTAGAAAGTGGAGTTTTTGTTGCTACTTTGGCCCCCGGGAGTCCAGCTGCCAGAGAAGGAGCTCTGACCATCGGGGACAGACTATTGACTGTGAGTATCTCTTATCCAGTAATATAATAATACAATAATATACAACTGTTTTTATGAAGTAGTTATGTACGTTTTATACTGCAGTCGTCTGGTGCCCTCTTGTGCTCAAAATTAAAATTACACAGCCAAGTTTAAAGGGCCCTGATTAGGCTATTTTCTGATCCATGTTATAATGTTGTGTCCTCATCATAAACACACTTGGAGTTGTGTTGTTTCTGGCCATAAAAATGTACACTTTGTGGAAAATTTCATGGTATGTTATGGGGATGGTCCAAGATCTCGTGGTACAAGATCTTGTGAGACAAAATTGCCTCAAGATTGTGCACACATGAGAAAAATGAAGTGTTTATATTTGGATTGGACAAAAAAAGTTATGGTGAGTTAAATCTCTTACAATTCCAAAAAGCAGGACTAGAATGGAAACAAAAATATTAAATCAAATAAATAAAAAACTGTGAGCCCAAAATTGGAAAATGTGTATACTAGAAATTATGTTAAAATCTCGTCTTGTCTTGTGGAAACTGTCTCGTTCCACTCCCAGTTTGTGAATATTGGTTTAGACCTGCACCTCTGATAATGTTTGTGTATTTTTTCCACAGATAAATGGAATCGCGTTGGATAACAAGTCTCTCTCTGAGTGTGAAGCCTTATTGAGAAACTGCCGGGATGCTCTCAGTGTCTCTCTCGTAAAGGTAATGATATGTTTTATAATAATAAATTAATAAAGCTAATGATTAAAAATTCTGGTTAAAATTCTCAATATTTTAAAGATTGGAGAGAACTTTTTTTAAAATTTGAAGAACTTTAAAAGCCGTTTATAGTTTTACTGATAAAAACTTGATAAAAACTTGCACAAAGACAGTGAAAATTATGTATTTAATAAATGTTAGAAAACAGAGCAAACGGAGCAGAGCTGAGTTAAAGGTGCACTGCGCAACTTTTCTGGTGGAGGCTCTGTCACCTGCTTGTCTCCATGGAGATGTTATTGTGTTGCTTGGAATGTTCCATGGTACGGCATTAAACACATCTATCTAACATTTATTCATTATCGGTGTTTCTATTGCTCAAAAATACAATAATTCTCTCTGTGAATAAGGACGACTTTCCACAGATTTGACTTGTAATGTAGCCTATAGTTTCCCGTGAGATAGATGGGTTTAATCTCTGCCGTGGAACATTCTAGACAAAGCAATAACATCTCCATGGAGACAAGAAGGTGACAGACCCTCTCACAAGAAAAGTTGCGCAGTGCACCTTTAACTCAGCTCTGCTCCGTTTGCTCCGTTTTCTAACATTTATTAAATACATAATTTTCACTGTCTTTGTGCAAGTTTTTATCAGTTAAACAGTTTATATTCCAAGAGTGAATTTGATCAAATAAATCTCAAAAATTACACTTGTCCAAAGTACGGTTACTATAGCAACTTAGTTTCTGGGTATGCTCAGTTGGGAAAAAAAAAGAAAATGGTGTAAGGTTCCAAATCATTCTTCTTTTTCAGATTTTTCCTCAGAGCTGCTCAGGCCAAAGTTTATTATTCGAAAACTCTCGAGATTCCGAAAAGTCTGTGCCTCGTCTCCAGTCCTGTGAAGTCCACTCTCGAAACTGCCGAAATTCCAAACACAACAGCAACAACAATTGCCCCAAATCCAACTGCCCCGGCAGCAACGAAAACAGCTGCAACTGTGAACAAGACAGTAGCCATAGCAACCACTCTTATTCTAACAGTTTACATTCACGATCTTTATCTCATAACGTTGCTCCAGTTTCGCCCCATAGTCCTTCCGAAACGCACCCAGATTATTGCTATAGAAGACAAGAAATCCCACATCGACCAATGGCAAATTTTACTCAGATTTCAACAGATTTTTCCCCTCCCCAAGCTAATCTAGAACGAGGAAACTCAACTCAACCTACCGGCGGAACATGGCCTAAAGTTATGGTTGGTGCGTCCGTCCCAGAATGCACCTCTTTCAATCTTTCTATTTTCAAAAAACCCAAGCAAAGGAAATCTATATTTGACATCGCAGGCTTTAGGAGACCAGACGCTCCTCCGAAATTGGATTATCTTTCCTTATCTCACGTTCCGAAACACTCGCCGCAAAGTTCGATTTCGGAAACTCCTCCCACTCCTCCAACCAGAAGCGATTCGTTCAGATTTAAGCATCGACAACAAAACAGCTCAGCGTCAGATTCTACGATTACAACGGGTACGCCCCCTACGTCTCCGACCGGTATTGCACCGGGATTGCTCGAGGGAGAGAGGGAAAGGGAAAGAGAGAGGGAAGGGGAGCCATTCTATTCGGATACAGGGGCGGGGGAGGGGAAGGGAGGCGGGAGAACGGGAGAGGAGGAAGGGGGGAGGCACAGGACGGAGACTCAGGCACAGAGAGAGAGAGTGAGGAGGTATAGACCCAAATCTGCCCCAGCGTCGAGAAGGAACGTCACACCTCTACACATTCCCATGCCCATGCAGGTAAATAATCTGGTGTTTTATCAAGTTTATTTATTAGGATTAGGGACGCACCAATCCAGCTTTTTCATTTCTGGTACCAGTTATGATACTACAACTTCAAGTATCAACCAGTACCAATGCAGAGACTGAAATCTGCATTTATTTCCTTAAACCAAAAAATAACGTAAGACAAAACTGATCCAAATGTGTTATGTAGCTGTTATTTGTCTCTCAAGTAACTGAACAATAAATAAAATGTACATAAAAGTTTGAATCTTTCTGCGCAACCGCAACCTGTAAATACTCTTATTACATCAAGTTAAGTGTCCAGCGGCAAAAGGAGAAATTCAATCTGTCAACTGGACAAAGTTTATTTGGTCGAATATGTTTCGCAGCTCATCCAAGCTGCTTCTTCAGTTCATCCAAATTGAATTTCTCCTTTTGCCATGGATTTTATGGAGGGATTCTACACACATCTTAAGTGTCCAACCTTGATATCTGCTGAAGAAATATTTGGAAGCAGATATCTGATCCAGCAAATTTAATAGGATCTGATACCAGTATGGAATCAGTGCATCCCTACTAAGGATAATGTATCAGTGTTTTACCCTTTTTAGAACAAGGCATTATAAGGACAATTGACTAAAATTGTGATTCCAAATATTACTGTATTGAATTACTGAATTAGCTTAGACTTAGACTTAGACAAACTTTATTGATCCACAAGGGAAATTATTTGGATACAGTAGCTCAGACATCACAATATAATATAATAACAGAGTAACAAAAATAGATGGTATAGCAAAAAGAGTAAGAGACAGGTGTCAGATGAGACATAATTATAAAATGTATATGTACAAGTCAAAATAAAATGGAAATATAAGTAATAAAGTAATAAACTATATAGTCACAGCTATATACAAGAGACAAGAACGACAGTGCAAATACTATGCTGATTGACAGGGTGTGAGGTAATCCGTTACTTGGGATTAACTTACAGTTGTAGGGAGTATTATCTGTTACATAAGGGTGAGTTGTTGTACAACTGTATGGCGTATGGTATGAATGTAGTCCTGAATCTCTCACTATTTGAGCGGAGCTGTAGGAGCCTGTTGGAGAATGAGCTCCTCTGTCCCTCTATAGTCTGGTGCAGTGGGTGAGTTGTTGTACAGTTGTAGGGAGTATTATCTCCTCTGTCCCTCTATAGTCTAGTGCAGTGGGTGAGCAGGAGTGTCCATGATGCAGAGCAGTTTGTCCAGTGTCCTCCTGTCCCTCACTGTGACAAATGTCTCCAGCTCACAGCCGATCACATAACCCGCTTTACGGATCAGTTTGTCAATCTGCCCAATGTCTCTTTTACTGGTGCTGCTCCCCCAGCAGACCACAGTGAAGTACAGTGCGCTGGCCACCACAGACTGGTAGAAGATCTCCAGTAACTTGCTGCACACATTGAAGGACCTGAGCTTTCTCAGGAAGTAGAGTCTGCTCATGCTCTTCTTGTAGACAGCATTACAGTTGTCCCTCCAGTCAAGTCTGTTATTCACCTGTACGCCAAGGTACTTGTAGCAGTCCACTATTTCCACGTCCTGGCCCTGGATGGTAATGGGCTCCACAGGTGTCCTCTTTCTCCTAAAGTCAATCACCAGTTCCTTGGTCTTGTCAACGTTCAGGAGCAGATGATTTGCCAGGGACCACTCCACAAAGTTTGTAATCAGTGTCCTGTACTCCAGCTCCAGGTAGTCATCAATCCAGGAGACAGTGGAGGAGCTGACACCCATCCTGAGCAGCTTCTCACTCATCAGAAAGGGCTGGATAGTGTTAAAAGCACTGGAGAAATCGAAGAACAATATCCTCACAGAGCCCTTAACACTATCCAGGTGAGAGTGAGCCCGCTGCAAAAGATGGATTACAGCATCATCCACACTAATGTGGGACTGATAGGCAAACTGTAGAGGATCCAGGGATGGTGCCACCAGTGGTCTGAGCTGAGCCAAAACAAGTCTCTCAAACACTTTCATGACATGAGATGTCAAAGCCACTGCTCTGAAGTCATTAAGTCCAGATGGAATAGGCTTCTTGGGCACAGGCACAAGGAGGTCTTCCATAGCACCGGTATCCTCTCAAGCTTCAGACTCAGTGTGTAGAGAAAGTGCAAGATCCCAGTGAGCTGTGCTGCACATGTCCTCAGCACGCGGGGGTTGACTTGGTCTGGTCCAGGAGACTTGTTATGATGAATTTTCTCCAACTGCCTTTTCACCTGCGCAGGTGTCAAAGACAAAGAGCTGAGTTCCTCCGTGGGGGTGGGAGCAGGTGTGGGAGCAGAGGTGATGGGCTGATGAATGGTCGTCTGGGTGGTCTGTGGTGAGGTGTGAATTGGGCGTCCGGGAGGTGTAGAGATGGGGGTGCCAAGGGATGAGAAGCGATTGAAATGCAGATTGAGCAGGTTTGCTCTGTCTGGGCTATTGTCCTGCAGCTTTGATCGAGGGCTGAAGCCAGTAATGGCCTTCATGCCTTGCCACACTTCCCTGGTGTTATTTTGCTGGAGTTTTGCCTCAAGCCTTTTCCCGTACGCTTCTTGCCCTAGTCTGAGCTGGATCTTCAGCTGCTGTTGCACCCTCTTCACCTCGTCCTTATCACCAGAGTTGAAGGCCCGCTTCTTCTTATTAAGTAGATCCTTCAGCTGGCTGGTGATCCAGGGCTTGTTATTAGGGTAACAGCGGACAGTGCGTGTGGGGACGGCTGTATCCTCACAGAAGTTGATGTAATCCGTTATACAGTCCGTCATGTCAATGATGTCCCCATGCGGCAGGCAGAGCACATTCCAGTCTGTGGTCTCAAAGCAGTCCTGAAGGGCATCGCTGGCTTCCTGACTCCACTTCCTTACAGTCCTAGTGGTGACAGACTTCCTCTTTACTGCAGGGATGTACTGAGGCATTAACAGGACCAGATTGTGGTCTGATCGTCCCAATGGGGGCAGGGCAGTGGCACTGTATGCCTCCTTAGAATTGGCATACAGTAAGTCCAGAGTTCTATTGTCCCGAGTTTTACAATCCACATACTGATGAAGTGTGGGTAAAACACTGTCCAGTGAAACATGGTTGAAGTCTCCAGAAATCAGTAGTAAAGCCTCCGGGTGTTTAGACTGCAGCCCAGCAACCACAGTGTGTATACTGTCACACGCTGCATCTTCGTCAGCTGAGGGAGGGATGTAAACTCCGATGAACAGGACAGAAGTAAATTCCCTCGGTAAATAATATGGACGTATTCCCAAGACCATAAGTTCAATGTCTGGCGTACAGATCCGTTCCTTCACAGTAATATGGCCAGGATTACACCACCTTTTGTTCACAAAAACTGCAATCCCGCCGCCCTTCTTCTTACCGCTAAGGAAAGTGTCTCTGTCCGCACGTACCGTCTTAAAGCCTGGTACAGATGCACTGTTGTCTGGGAAGTTTGTATGAAGCCAGGTCTCTGTGAAGCACATGATACTGCTGACAGCGTACTCCCTCTGGGTCCGAACAAGTGCACACAGTTCGTCCATCTTATTTCCCAGTGACCTTACGTTCCCCATCAGAACTGATGGAACCGCAGGCCTAAATTTCCTTCTCCGCTGTTTTGCTCTAACTCCAGCTCGGCATCCTCTGTGCTTCCTCCTCTGTAGTTCCACAGGAATGTCAGGCTTAACTCCAAACAGCACTGGGGACTTGGAGAGTGAAAGAAGGTGCTCTCTGGAATACACAAAGGGCAGTCTGGACTGCTGAGCCACACAGCAAGAGACAAAGAGGCCAGCAAAAATCAAGAAAAAACAACAAAAATGCCCAAAAAACATGATGAGTGTTTTATTGAACAGATAACAGTAAATAAAAATAAAGTACAAAACTTAAGGTGCACACAAGAGTACCTTAAAAGGTAGATGTTATCAAGAAAAAAACGCAGGAGCTACTGTACCCAGCTGCCACTCTCTCAGGCGCTCAGGTGTGAATGATGGAAATGATGGGAAATTAGAGAATTATAGTCTGGTACAAAGCATCTCTTCAATGCTTCTCTCTGTTGATGATGTTTGTTCATGTGTGTTTGATTGTCCATCAAAACCTGGAGCAAAACACTTTTCAAACAAAAGTGTCACAAAATAGACTCTCTATAGATACATTTTTACTATATTGAAGTAATAGTTTGATAATAATTCTAATCTAAAGGTTATTTTCATAATAATGTGCACTGTGATCAAACCATTTTACCGAAGCCATGTCATCTTTTATTTTTCAGGTACAAAGTTTCTCAAATGATGAGCACTCTCCTGAACCCATCGACATTTTACGATTTTCTCCCATGAGGACCAATCGCTACAGCATGCCCTTCTCGCCCCCGAGCTACAGCACCATCTCAGGACGTAAGAGACTAATAATAAAACATGTTAAAGTTGCACTATGGGACTTTCCTTGTGGGGAATTGGGGATTTGATCAGTGTTTTTCATTGTAACTTGGCCTGGTAGAGATAGAGTTAAATGTTCTCAAGAGGCTAACCTGTAAAAATAAAGAAAGAACACATGTACATGGCGCTCTTTTTAAATGTCAGATTTTTAAAGTGAAAGGAGCTATTGACAGAAATTGGTCAAATTAACTATTAGTATTTTGGTGTTGCCTGGAAAAATCCAGACTCGGCGAGATCTTCTTCTGGATTTCCGTGCAAAATTTAGTGTTACATACTTTTTTTCTCCTCAGACCCCGCTCAGAGAGGTCTGTCCCCGTGCTCTGCCGTCACTGCAGTGATGAGGAACCCAGTGTACACGGCCTGGAGCCACGAAGTCCAGAACAACAACTGTCCTTCATCCAACACCACTACTGTCCACTCACACACAAGGTACGACACCTGTGTCCACTCACACACAAGGTACGACACCTGTGTCCACTCACACACAAGGTACGACACCTGTGTCCACTCACACACAAGGTACGACACCACTACTGTCCACTCACACACAAGGTACGACACCTGTGTCCACTCACACACAAGGTACAACACCTGTGTCCACTCACACACAAGGTACGACACCACTACTGTCCACTCACACACAAGGTACGACACCTGTGTCCACTCACACACAAGGTACGACACCTGTGTCCACTCACACACAAGGTACGACACCTGTGTCCACTCACACACAAGGTACGACACCTGTGTCCACTCACACACAAGGTACGACACCTGTGTCCACTCACACACAAGGTACGACACCTATGTCCACTCACACACAAGGTACAACACCACTACTGTCCACTCACACACAAGGTATGACACCTGTGTCCACTCACACACAAAGATACCTTTACTCTGTATTCATGTAGTCTGTGTTATATCATTGGATCATATGTAGATCTCTGCATTGTCCTCCACCATAGACTTTTGCCTAAATATTCATTCCTTGACACTGCACAAAAACAAGCCTGTGTTTTTTTTAATGAGAATAAAGTGGAACTTTAAGCCAAAATTGTTTAACTTTGTAAAGTTTTTGGTGAAGGGTCCATTGCCGGCTTGTTTCCATAGAGATGTCATTAGTTTGTTTTGTATTTTAAATAATTTACACCCCAAATTCATTAAAACCATCTCTTGATGGATGACCTGTAACCTGGCTATCACTAAATTAGTTTGTGTAGTACTCTGAACTGAGTTCCCTTTGCAAGTTTTTCAAAAATAATTGTTAATCAAAACAATATTTTTCTGATTCGTACCAAATATGTAAATGAAGACACTGCTGATGTTTGCTTCACACGTTGTTATTGGTAGTGTGGAGCAGATGTGAACAGATGTCCGTCTCCTCCAAACTCAATAATTGATTCCAGTGGGCCTCTTCCTCCCTCTCTCCCTCTCTCTCTCTCTCTCTCTCTCTCCCTCCCTCCCCCCTCCCTCCCCCCTCCCTCCCTCTTCCTCCTTCCCTCTCGCTCCCTCTCTCCCTCCTCCTCTCTCTCTTGCTCTCTCCCTCTCTTCCGCCCTCCCTCTCTCTTTCGCTCTCTCCCTCTCTCTCTCCCCCTCTCTCTCCCTCTGCCCCCTCCCTTTCTCTCTCTCTCTCTCTCGCTCTCCCTCCCTCTCTCTCTCCCTCCCTCCCTCCTCTCTCTCCCTCCCTCCTTCTTCCTCCTTCCCTCCCTCTTCCTCCTTCCCTCTCGCTCCCTCTCTCCCTCCTCCTCTCTCTCTCTCGCTCTCCCTCTCTCCCGCCCTCCCTCTCTCTTTCGCTCTCTCCCTCTCTCTCTCCCTCTGCCCCCTCCCTCTCTTCCTCCCTCTCTCCCTCACTCCCTCCTTCTCTTCCAGTCCTCAGCACCAGGGTGCTCTGAGTTTGGATCTGAGTCACAAACGCTCTGGAGACGTGAGCGAGAGCAGCGCCTCTCACAACTCCAACTCTCTCCCCTCCAGCGGCAGGACAGGTACAAACACCGATATTACACCACCTCTGTTTGTTTGAACATTATAATTTTAATATAACGGCAACAATCAATCAGAATAATCGAC
Organism: Taenioides sp. WSHXM2023; assembly: GCA_029959045.1. Lineage (NCBI taxonomy): Eukaryota > Metazoa > Chordata > Actinopteri > Gobiiformes > Gobiidae > Taenioides > Taenioides sp. WSHXM2023. The sequence continues at coordinate 5,803,754 of CM057104.1, read as the reverse complement.
TACTAAAATAATTGTAAGGTGCAGCCTTAAATGTGTAGACCAAAACTTTATTAATCATGTGTAACTTATCAAATGAACGAGTCCACATGGATGAACGAGTCCAATTATTAATTAATAATTGAATAAGAAAGTATATGTTTAGCTCCTTTGTTTCACCTTGTACAGCCTTCAGTTTCCTTCAGTTTTCACTACTATCTGAAAATGTACTATAACTAAAAATAACGTTCATATGGTAAATTTTACATATTACCTTTGGCTTGGTAACTCCTCTTACATACTTTACCAAAGATAATTGTATACTGTTAATTTTGCTCATAGCTATAGATAGATAATTTCTTTTTTTTTTTTTTTTTTTTTGTGTCTTTTTTTTTTGTCTTTTTTTTCTCTCAAAATTGTTCTAATATCTTATACATTAATCACAATGTTGTTGGAGATTTTGAGCTGGGTTTTTTAAGCTCTGAGTTTTGGTTCTCTTCAGATACAGAGAAGTGCTGGAGGCTACAGATCTGAAAACATTGTAGAGAATTACACTAGAGGTTACTGCACCTGTTTCTACTGTTGAGATGAAATGTCTTTTATATTTTATCAATGATCGGACACTTCTCCCTTGATAAATATAACACTGGGTTTCTCTTTGCTTTGTGAACAGACAGTTTGTTAATAATTTACAGATTACGAAGGTCTAACGTGAATCTGAAACAAAGAGACAGCTCTGGACTTAAGTGTGAAGGAAGAAACATGTCTGAGGGAGAAAAGTTTGAAAACTGAAAATGTTAAGAAATTCTCGTGAGATTAAAGGCGCTGTACCTGATTTTTACCGTCTTAAAAACGTGAAAAACAAAACTAGTTTGAAACTTTGCAAGTTAGTCCTCACTGACCTAACGTATTCATAGCATCGATAGCGTTGTCAGCATGGCATTACTCACCATGATGAGTTTATAAGTGCTTTTGACCACTTTCAGAGTTTAGCTGTGAGAATAATGCTGCCAACAACTAGCATGCTAACAGTGCACCAGCCTTACTTCCTGGTTTTATATATATACACTGGGTTTGCATTAATCCTCATATATTTTGTTGTTTTCTCATTATATCTATTGTAGTTTCTTCTATTAATGCAAATCAAATTATTTTTTAATATTTTATTTCACCATCTTCTTCTTCAGGGCAGTTCAAGAGAATCAAAATCCCTCCGGTACGATATCCGCGCTCCTCAGGTTCAGACAGAGGTAAAGTCTGTTTCTACACCTGATTTATCAAACCTTATTTACCATATTTAACCTCCTCATACAGTTCTTTAAAAGTGCAACTTTTCTTGTGGAGGGTCTGTGAAATGCTTGTGTCCATGGAGATGTTATTACTTTGTCTGGAATGTTTCACAGTATGGCATTAAAACTTTGTATCTTTTTTTTAAGGTGTTTTTGAGCTATAAAACCACTTGTAATTGAAAAAATGTAAAGTAGAGCTGTTTAATGTCACACTGTGGAACATTCCAGTCAGATCAGTGACATCTCCATAGAAACAAGCAGGTGACGGACCCTCCACCAGAAAAGTTACACAATGCACCTTTTAAACTTACTAGTATCTATTGCCATGGAGACAAATAGGTGACTATATCAGGCCAAATTACAGGTTAGATCTGTGGAAATAAGTCCCTGCACAATACTCAGGAACATTCTCACTAAAGCAAAAGTGTCTCCCTGGCGATAAGCAGGCGGGAGACGCTCTACCAGAAAAGTTACATGTTATATCTTTAACTTTAACTCTTTATCGTTATTTCACCTCATTTTTCCCCGATCTCTTCTCTCTTCTAGGCTCGCGGTCTCACTCCGAGTGCAGCAGTCCCACCCCTCCCATTTCGCCTGTAAATCTGGACACTTCCTCGTTCAGCAGCAGCCAATCACAGAGCTCCATTTCACCTCAGCCCAGAATCTCCGTGAGCCCGGCCTCTCTGTCTGACAAGAGGAAAGATGGGTAAGACTCAGAGATGTTATTTAAGAGCACACATATTTAACATGACCAAACTTTGACGTTCAAGTTATTTTAACCAATATATGCAAAGTATTAAGAGGATCAATCTGAACTTTCTGACTATGTTAGATTTAAAGTTACCACCTGTAATTAGATTGTCACGCCTCTATTGTATTCTCAAATTTCACCACTCGACTGTTGTCTACATTACTGCAGTGTGATAATGTGCCATCTTTAACCTGACAGAAGAAAACCAGGTTAACATCTGCGATCTAGTGGTAAAAAAATGAAATAAATGTACACGCGGTAGATTTAAAGATGACGTTTGTAGGTAGATTAGCCGGGCCTGTTATGGAAGCTTTAATTGCTTGTATAAGATGAATATTTTACATTTTTCAAGATAATTTGTCTAAAAAATAATCTAAAAAATGCCAATGGGGTAAATTATGATAGATGATATTATGATTAAATTAAAAAGACTTCAACTAAGACACGATACATTGAAAAAAAGTCATCTTGAGTCCAGTCCATCAAGTAACTAGGTATAATTACAAAGCTAAGAAAAACTATGAAGTGACTGACATCCATAATTCAAATAATTATGTAAAAAATAAAAAAACTCTAGAAATTTTTGTTAACAGTGTACCAAATCTAACACACCTTGCTGAGAAACTATACCAAACCTTTATTATACTGACCACCAACCGTTATTGACTTTATATCTCTTGTCTAGTTTTGTTTGTGGTCTTGCCCTCGTTTAAAATATCTCTTGCCTCTCTCTTTGTGTCAGACATGTGCAAACTTTTGACAATAACTTCTACTCTCTGAGAAGCTTAAGGTTGGTTAGCTGCTTCTTGTTGCTATTAACATAAAGCTTCAGGGCCTGTAATAAACATGCATGATGGCTCTTACTAACTTGAATCTTATTTACGATGGCATGCAAAACTGTATAACTGATATTTTAGTCCAATTTAATAAAGTAGAAAGTGGACAGAAAGTGATCTTGAGAATAGTTTGAACAAGAAGGAATACTGGGTCATTTTTAAAGGTCCTATATTATGCAAAATGGACTCTCGTGAGCTTTGCGCCATGTTATAATGTTGTTTCCTCATCACAAACATCAAATTCCAGGTCTGAAATCGTCCAAATGATTCTAGTGAAGGTGTGTGCAGTTTAAAAACACAGTGGAGCACTTCCTGTACTGAACTAAGCCTAAATAAGCAGGGTTTGTGCGTTAAACATGTGTGAATGAAACAAAACGCAACTCCAGGTCTGTTTATGATGAGGAGACATAAAATAGATTAGAAAATGGCGTAATATGGGCCCAACATTGCTGTAGTTCACTTACGTTTTAAGGATACATTATGTAGCTTGTAGCTTGTCTCCATGGAGATATTATTGTTTTGCTTGAATGCTCCACAGTATGGCTTTAAACATGCCTATCTTGCGTCTCGGTCTAACATGCGTTTGACTGGTGTCCTTGAGATTTTCATTGCATAAACAAGGAGCAGATGCATGAAATTGTGATGTTTGACGGTTGTTGTGGTTGGCATGTTATTCAGTTTGCATGACTTCAGTCTGTGTTGCATCATGCATCAAACAAAAATCAAAATAAAACATTTTTTAGACTTTATAGGCATGAATCCTCTTTTACTTACACAAATTTTCTCTTTTGTCACTCTCTTTCTTTCACACTCTTTTTTTTTTTTTTTTTTTTTTTTGTCCTACTTAAACTGAAGCTTGGTGGTTTGATTCCCACTACTGGAAAAGGTTACAGTTGTGTCCTTGGGCAAGACACTTTAGACTTTGCCTCCTGTGTTTCTATGGCTCTATGGTTCCTTGATGAGGTAGAAGAAGGCTACAAGTCCAAAATAATAATTGTTGAGATGGATAGTTAGACAATTTACAATGAATAGTATTTTACAGATGAACTATGCAACTTTCCTGGTGCTGGCTTATCACTTATCTCCATGGAGATGGTTAAGTTTAATGCCATACTATGGAACATTACATTGATGGAGACAAGGGGACTCAAAAATACAATACAAAAATCAATCTTTGACATTTTACACATACCAGGAAGCTCTGTAGTTTCTAAAAATGTCCCTTTGTCCCCCCCGTAGACCGTACTTGGAGGAGCCTCGTAACGTGACGGTGCAGAAGGGGGCGGAGCCTCTGGGCATCTCCATCGTGAGCGGGGAAAATGGCGGCGTGTTTGTGTCTAAGGTGACGGCGGGCAGCATCGCTCACCAGGCACGGCTGGAGTACGGAGACCAGCTGCTCGAGGTGAGATCAGTTCACATCACTCTAATTTAGAATGATAATCTTAAAGACGCACTGTGGAACTTTTCTGGTTGAGTCCTCCTCTGCTTGTGTTACCTGGAATGTTCAGCGTTAAATATCTGTCTTGCGTTTATTGTTAATTTAAAACAATACATTGAAACACATGCATTCCTCCTGTGAGCGAGAGCACCTCCTGCCTGATGGAGTCACCTGGTTGTCTCCATGGAGATGAATAAGTCAAATGCCATACTGTGGAACTTTCCGATCAAAGCAATAGCATCTCCATGGTAACAAACAAGTGGTTTATCCTCATAATGCCAGAAAAGTTACATAGTAGATCTTTAAACTGTCTGCTATAAATGAAATAATGCTGATGATGTACAGCAGTGTTATTTTTAAGTAATATTTCAGTAATATTAAAAAAGCCTGTTCTTATTTTTTCCACAGTTCAACGGGATAAACCTGAGGAATGCAAACGAGCAGCAGGCGAGGCTCGTGATTGGACAACAGTGTGATACTGTCACTATTTTAGCCCAGTATAATCCGCACATGTTCACACTGGGGAACCACTCACGATCAGGGTGAGAGAAGAGAGCTCTGACATATGTGTGTGTGTGCAGAATGTGAAAAAAAAATATATATATATATATATTTTTTTCCCTTTAGTTCTCGTATGGAGTCTATCAGTAACCAGCCCACTCCTCTGGACAGCGCCGCCTCCACCCCAGACCAGCTCTCGTCCTCTGAGGCTCTGAGTGAACAGGACGAAGGAACCATGACTCCACCGTCCAAACAGACCACGCCCGCCACCAGCCCCAACAGCTCCTTCAGGTAAGAAACGGAACTGTATTTGGTCATTTAACCACCAAGCTGGTCTTCATCAGGGCGTTCAACTTACTTTTGGAACTACTGCACTACTTGCTTGGACAAGAAATGCCTTCAAAAAATTTAAAAGTATATTTTATGTTATAAATAATAATAATATTTGAATTGCACTGAAAGGCATTTGATCTTTGAAAACGGGGATCATCTGGACATGCAATCTGTTTTTGCAATCAAGACATTTCGGCTTCCATCTAGAAGCCATTTTCAATTTGATGATACTGGCTAAAGGCACTAGGACTAAATAAAAAAATGATACTATTTGCTAATGAACTCTGTATAAAGATAAATCTTGTGTATTTCCCTGTCTTTGCTCTCAGACTGGGCTCCGGCCCTCACAGATCAGCAGAGGTGCGGGTGGTGAGGCTGAGGCGGGTGCAGGGGGACCTCGGGGTGCAGCTCTGTGGAGGAAACGTCTCTGGAGTGTTTGTGGAGAGTCTGGACGAAGACAGCGCCGCCAAGTGTCCAGAGGGACTACTGCCTGGAGACCTCATACTGGAGGTGGGAGAACTGGTTTAGACCTGGTTTAGTTCTTGTGTAGTCCTTATTTATTCCAGGTTTAGTGCTGGTTTAGTCCTGTTTTAGAGCTAAATGGCATATTCCTTGTTTATTCCTAGTTTAGACCTGGTTTAGACCTGGGCTGGTCCTGGTTTAGTCCTAGTTTAGACCTGGTTTAGTCCTGCTTTAGACGTGGGTTAGATCTGGGTTTGTCCTAGTTTAGACCTGATTTAATCCTCGTTTAGACCTGATTTAGTTTATCTATTGCCTATTTTAGTCCATTAAATATGATAGAATAGTCTTATCTTAGTTTGAAAAGTTCAATAACTACCAACTCTGTAATTATAAAGCCTTTGTAAACCAGCAGTTTTAATTTTCTTTTTGCTCTGTTGTGATTTCCAGTACAATGGCGTCAGTATGAAAAACAAAACTAAAGAAGAGGTTTATCTGGAGACGCTGAAATCTGCAGAAAACGCCACATTTAAGGTTCAGAACTGTGTGGAGGAACTCCCCACTGTGAGAGAAGGGCCTGGAGACGGGTTCTTCATCAGGTAAGATGTGACAAGAGTCATTTGTATTGATTTGGTAGAACAAAGGCTTATTATGTTATATGTGTAGGTTTCTTAAGCAGCTTTTTGCGTTTTTTTTGTAATTCTTTATTTTCCAGATTTCAGTTAACACGTAAAGAGACAAATACATAACTCTGAACAGTTGGAGCGTGCCATACGTAAATGTAGTTACTGTAGTTTTCTCTAATTTGTACATATTTTGTCTTTATGAATTCAAATCTGCCAATGTGATGTTACGTTTGACGAGCTCATTAACAAAATTGGTCAAATCCCTTAACGCATATTCTATTTTTACAAATTTCAGTAAAAAAAAATGGAATACTAAAATTGAATGAATGCTGTATTTGTCAAGGCAATACAAAATGGAAATTATAACCTTCATCTCCATATACAAAAGGAAATAATTTGCTTTTACAAATTTACTTTAAGAAGCCTAACGAGGGGAAAAAAACTATACATTTATTTTTTAAACATTTGTAATTGTTTCGATACCTCTGTGGCACTGAAGTTTTATCATTTTAACTTTCAGAGCACTTTACGAACGCGTGGCGGAGGTGGAGCCGGAGCTGAGTTTTAAGAAAGACGATATTCTTTATGTGGAGGACACTCTGCCCAATGGGAACCTGGGATACTGGTCGGCATGGCAACTGGACGAGAAGGCCCAGAGGCTGCAGAGAGGACAGGTCCCCAGCCAGTACATGTGAGGAACTTTCAGTATTGAGATGTGAAGCTTAAAGATGCACTGTGTAACTTTTCTGTTGGAGGGAACACAGTATGGCATTAAAAAGCTACTCTACTTTACAGGTGATTTTACAGCTCAAAAATACCTAGAAAAACTGGCATTCTGACTGTAAGCGGGGTCGCCTCTCCACAGATCTGACCTGTAACTTGGTCTGGTTTGGTCTCCATGAAGATAGAAAGGTTTAATGCCATACTGTGAAACATTCCAGACAAGAAGTAACATCTCCATGAAGAAAAGCATTTGACGGACGGACACTTCACCAGAAAAGTTACACAATGCACCTTTAAAGATGCTCTGTGTAACTTTACCAGTGGGAACTCTGCTACCTGTTTGTCTCCATGGAAATGTTATTGCTTTGTCCGGAATGGTCCACACTATGGCATTAAAGGTTTTTCCCCAGTTAATAAGGTAAAAGTGATTTTGCCCGAGTACACATATATTATAAAATCAATTCAAACTTTTTTACAAAGCAACTCTTAAGGTCCAAATGTGATTGCTGTGCGCGTCTACCTCCAAGTATAAAGCTTTTTTGACCGAACATGAACCAGGAAGTATGCTGTTACCATGCTAGTTGTTTCCTCATCACAAACATAGCTGGGGTTGTGTTTTGTTTCATTCACACATGTTTAACACACAAACTCTGCATATTTAGGCTGAGTTCGACCTATAAGATGTCCTGCTTACCTCGATGGAGATATAACATTTAAAAGCCTTCTTGTGGAACATTCTGAACTTTTTAAATGAAACTTAAATTGAACTTGATTATTTTTTTCCTCCTCTTTAAAAGAAGCTTTGTCCTTGTTTTTAAGAATTACAAATCCTTATTATTATTTGGTTTTCTTGTGCTTTTTGTTATGTTTTGATACTGTTTTTTTTTTTTTTTTTTTTTTTTTTTAATGCATGTTTGAAATAAACAACAACAAAAAGCCTTATTGTGAAACATTCTGCACCTTTAAATGAAACTTAAACTGATCTTAATGATTTTTTCCCCTCTTTTTAACTGAAACTTTGTCATCCTTCTTTTTCCCCTCAGTATGGACCAGGAGCTGTACCGCAGACACACCCCCGACAGTAAAGACGAGAACAGTAAAAGTCTCTCTGCAGCCGCTCGACGCTCGTTTTTCCGACGGCGACAGAAACACAAACGCAGCAGCTCCAAAGACGGAAAGGACAGTGTGGGCCTGGACTCCATCAGCACGGAGTCCTTCCCCATCACAGAAGGTGAGACGACAAGAGGGAACGGGGTTTATTTGTGGCAATTAAGGCTGAGGAGGTGAAGTGATTGAAGAGTTGGAGGTTCAGTCCCAGCTCTGACAAGTCCAGACTGTCATTTGGCAAGAGAATATTGTGCTTTTTTTACGTGTTCATTATTATTACATTATTAGATGACATACATACATCTCGATTTGACATTTTCTTAATTGTGAACCCCAATATTGATCCATATCTTTCAGTAATAAAAACTGAAACTCCTATTTACAGAAATGTTGTATATTGAAATGCACCATACACGAAAATAATGCTAAATTTCTAACCCAAACCTGTTACAAAACCCCAAAACTGTTCACGTTTTAAGTAATTATTGTCATTAAAAGTACTTAATTACAAAAACATCACCTTTTTATTGTTTATGATGGTGAAGATTAAAATTTTTTACATAAAAAACAGTAATTCTTTCAACTCTTGTTCTATTCACCTCCCCTTAAATTTACATTAGCTGCTGTTCCTGTGTTTTCCTCTAGATGGCATGTGTCTAGTGTACCAGCGCGTCCTGAAGGTGGAGCCGCTGAGCCCTCGTCCTGTGCTGATCTTGGGTCCGTTGGTGGATCCGTGTAAAGACCAGCTGGTCAAAGAGTCCAGTGCCAAGTTCTGCCGCTGCCCGCCTGGTTCGTGCGCCCCTCTTTCATATTTAATGCCCCGTCTCTGGTTGGTTTGTGTTTGTTTGTGTTGGGTTAGTTTCAAACACACTATCGGCTCTCTTCACAGATCCTAATTACAGAAGGACAGGACTTAATCAGACAGGCTAGTTTACAAGGGGCGCGTTCAGATCAATTGACTTTGTATGCTTTAAAAGGCCCAAATTACGCCGTTTTCTGATCTAAGTTATAATGTTGTTTCCTCATCACAAACAGACCTGGAGTTGTGTTTTGTTTCATTCACACATGTTTAAAATATGCAGGATATTAACACGATCCTGCATATTTAGTCTGAGTTCTTCTCTCAAACAGAAAACACGTCCACCTTGTGATGTCATGTGGTAATACAGGAAGTGCGCCGCTGTGTTTTTAAACTCCACACACTTTCACTAGAATAAAAGGAGCTGCTAACTTGAAAACTACCTCTCCGTGACATCACAAGGTGGAACAGGGCATTTTAAGCTTTGTAAATGTACACAGATGAATAATAAAGGATTACTCGAACGTGTGTGAATGAAACAAAACACAACTCCAGGTTTGTTTTTGAGGAGGTAACATTAGAACATGGCTTAAAGAGTCAATTTTGTGTAATCTATAGGACCTTTTAAATTGGGCTTGCATAGTTTTTTTCTTTCAATTAATTGATCAAACTTTATTTATAAAGTACTTTTCATGTAACCCAAAGTGCTTTACATAGGCCCTTTCCCAATACTTTTAAACTTTCCTATTTTTCTTATGATTTTGCACGTCTTATGTAAATGCTCCCTGAACTTTCCCCCATAATGCATTTCACTGAAACATTTTGGAGCAGTGCAGGGCTTGTACCTTAAAGGTGCACTGTGTAACTTTTTGGTTGGTTTGCTTGTTTCTATGGAGATGTCATTGCTCTGCCTGGAATGTTCCACAGTGTGACATTAAACAGCTCTACCCTTACATTTATTTGATTACAGGTGGGTTTACAGCTCAAAAATACCTAAAAAACAAAAACTGTAACTTGGTCTGGTTTGGTCTCCATGAAGATAAAGGTTTAATGCTATACTGTGAAACATTCCAGACAAAGCAATAATAATAATCTCCATGGAGAAAAGCATTTGACGGACCCTGTACCAGAAAAGTTAGAGTTACACAGTGCAGTGAGCGCTAACTGGAAACAAACTACAACTTCTAACGATTTTTGGTATAACAATATTGTAATGATTAACAGGGCTAGACTGTGACTTTAAACACCGCTGACAGCTGCTTTACATTTACACTGCGGGTTGTTTACTCTGTCTCATTCACTACATCTGTTATCTGAAGTTTGGACTGTCCCCATTCTCATTTTTACCCTGCGCCCTGCCTCATACGCACCCACGCACTTCGTACAGAGGACATGTCCATTAAAAAAAATCATATTCGTATAATAATATAAAGCCTGACTCCAAATTCACCCCTGTAACCGTTTGCATCGTGAGCTTCATTTGACTGTGGGTGACGTCACACTCACTTAGTCCAAATAGAAATGATCAGGTTCAGCATTTGTGAGTTTATTTTTTGGATATTTCATGGCAAAGTACAGTGTTATTTGTAGGGGAAAACTGTTTTGTTCTTTTCATCAAATTTATTGCATATATACATACAAATTATTCTAAACATGCATACAAGAAAACAGATAAATAAAATACACAAAGATTACAAGACATGGGGTAGTTAAATGATTCATATTAATAGGGGAAAACTGGCTTTTGCCCCGTCTAAAAGTGTAACGACATCACATTCTACAGTTGTTGAGTTTTTAAAATTGCTTTATAAATGTGATTCCCTCTTAATAATCTGTATTTTCCTAATCTACGTTTTCAGAGGTGATGAAGGCGTCTCAACAGGCCATAGAGCGCGGCGTTCAGGACTGCGTATTCATCGACTACAAGCGAAGGAGCGGCCATTTTGACGTGACCACTGTGGCCACCATCAAAGAAGTCACAGAAAAGGTACAGTTAAAGATAAAGATACGGATTTCACGACCACGACACCTCTTCTCCTCATTTAAAAGTGCGGTACCTGATTTTTAGTGTCTTAAAAACATGAATAACAAAACTAGTTCATTATGAAATGTTTGCAGTGGTCCAGAGTTATTCCTTATTTACCTTATGCATTCAGAAGCATCTTAATGCGTTTATAAAAGCACTTTTCACCACTTTCAGATGATAAAGCGAACAACAACTAGCACTGTAACGCACATTTTCGTATTATCACACAATAAACTGCTTTCTAATCACATGCAGACAAAACACAGCTGTCTTTTTTAACCTGAAGAGCTGCTTTACAATATCTGTACTGGGACAAGACACATTTTGCTCAAATACATTAGGGAAATGTATTTGTCACGTACAGGCCCTTTAAGTAAAACTCTTGTATCTTTTTTCCTTTCTCAGGACTGTCACTGTCTTCTGGACATCGCTCCTCACGCCATCGAGCGCCTCCACACCGTTCACATCTACCCCATCGTCATCTTCATCCGCTACAAAAACGCCAAACAAATCAAGTGAGTCCAGTCTGTTTATTTAAGATTTTATATGCAAAATACAACATTTTATTTAAACTCGGTGCCCAAAGAGCTTTACCTTTTGTGCTTTTTTTAATTAACATTTTAGTTTGAACAAAGCAAAAATGTTTTACACTCAGGTACACAACTCTGAATATCCCCACAATATTTTTTTTTTTTCATGGAATCCTAAAATAATTGCTGTATCCTTCACTATAAATTTATACTTATTGTTAACCGCAAATTTAATTTTGGGGTTCAAAAATCTTGTATTATGTCCTGTTTTAGAGAAGACAGTACTACAGTAGGAAATCTAAATTCTCAACGATTCAACAATCCAGTTAAAATATGAAATGTAATAGTTTTATTATTACTGCACCTTTTAATATTATCATTAATGTTTGACACAGCCCTTGTTGTGTCCTCTGGCTTTACTCTGACAGTGATGTGACAAAAACAGGAGAGTCCATGGCCTCTGGAACTGTTGTTGACTCAGTTAAAGTTAAATAAACCAGGATCTTTAAATAATGTAAAGCTCCCGGGAAACTGTCCAGTCTGAAATCTGATCCACAGCCCACAGATAAACTACATAATTAAATCAAGCAGCGGGTAAGGACGGGCTGGAACGAGTCTGTCCGTTTATATATTGACATGTAAATATTATAGTTAGTTACAATAATAAATTACAGCCCCAAACGATCACAGGTAAAATCGTCCAGGTCATGTGGTCCTGACCAAACCGAGCTCAGGATCTGGAGATGGAGATCCACGTAGACCCAGGTTTAGACCCAGCGATATTAAAGGACGGGTCAAATGCAGCCTCTAGCAACAGTGGCTCAGTGGTTAGAGCAGATGTTCACCAAGCCAGAGGTTGGAGGATTGATTGCCGCTCGGATCAAGAATTGTTGTCGTGTCCATTGGCAAGACACTTCTCGCACCTCACCTAGTATGAATATGTGAATGTGAGATGTAAGATGCCAGACCTTCATTAAAATTCATCTAGTTTGACCTTTTTTAAGACCCTCTCAGGTCCCGACCCCCATGTGGCCTTTTGCATTCTCACGTAACACCACTAGATGCTGTCTATGTTACTGCTGTCAGATTTTAAATCTTTAGTTAAATCTATAACTATAAACCAAGCAAATATGTCGTGGCAGTGTACCAACAAATATTTACCTTTTGTGAATTCTTTTTTTAAGATACTGAACATTTTAAACGTGTCCAAGAGCATTTGAGAGAAAGAAATGAACGAGTTTCTTTTGTTTAGTTCAGCAGTTCATATTTCAGAAGATATTTGTAGAGGCACGAGGATGGCTTGATTAAAACCCCACGAAGACACAGGGACATTTACTTCTAAGCAGAAAAGATAATATTAAAGGTGCATTAAGTTGCTTTTGTTTGGGGGTTTCACAGTAGGGCATTAAACCAATCTTCAGTCCAATCAAGTTACAGTAAGAATGCATGATAGATACAGTATGTAGCATGCACTCTTACTGTAACTTGATGAAGTCATCTGCCTTTCTTCATACTGTGGAACATTCTGGGCAAAGAAATAACATTGTCATGGAAACAAGCAGGTGGCCAACCAAAAAGGTTTCATAGTGCACCTTTAAAGAACCAGTTTTACACTATTTTCAGATCTGTTTATAATGTAGTTTCCTCATCACAAACAGACCTGGAATTGTGTTTTGTTTCAGTCACACATGTTTAACACACAAACCCTGCATATTTAAGCTGAGTTCTTCTCTCAAACAGAAAAACACTCTGTTCCACCTTGTGATGTCATGTGGTGATACAGGATACAGGTGCTCCACTGTGTTTTTAAACTCCATACAGCTTCACTAGAATCATTTGGAAGGTTTCAGCCCTGGAATTACCCATCTCTACTGAACAAAGAGTAAAATGTAGCTTTTATTTTAAAACCTACGCTTCATGACATCACAAGGTGGAACAGAGCATTTTCAGCTTTGGAGATGTAGACTAATAATAAAGGATTACTCAAACGTGTGAATGAAACAAAACACAACTCTTTTTAAAGAACTGCATTTTTTTGTAATTTTCTACTCCATTTTTATGAAGTTTCTTTTGACTCATCACTCAGCCCATCTCCATCTTGACCATCACATAAACAGGAAAATCTCCATTATATCCTGTTCCTCGGTTTCATAATCCTATTGAAAAGCCAATTGATCAACATTATTGCTTTAGCTGGACGTCCACCTGTTCCTGTCCCTCATCTTTGCCTTTTTCATTCCTGATTGCTGCTCTGTTAATCCTGCCTGTTGTTTGACCCAGTGGGGACACCGTAGCGTGGATTGAATTGTGCTAAAGTTAAGCCATCATCAGCTGAGAGCCATCTGTCCACTGTCTGGGTCTCCTGGGTGTTGGAGAAATTGGACAACCCTCTCACTGTCTATAAGCTACAAACCTATAGAACACATATGGAAGCAAACATGCACTATATTTAAAGCTGCACTGTGTAACTTTTCTAGTGGAGATGTTATTGCTTTGTCTGGAATGTCTCACAGTATGGCATTAAACCTTTCTATCTTCATGGAAACCAAACCAGACCAAGTTACATGTCAGATCTGTGGAGAGGCGACCCCGCTCACAGTCAGAATGCCTGTTTTTCTATATATTTCTGAGCTCTAAATCCACCTGTAATTGAGTAAATGTATGGTAGAGCTGTTTAATGTCACACTGTGGAACATTCCAGGCAGAGCAGTGACACATCCATAGAAACAAGCAGGTGACGGACCCCCAAACCGAAAAGTTACGCAATGCATAGGTCATTTTGTGATGTCATATAATGTTAAAGGTCCTATATTACACAAAATGGATTCTTGTGTTAAAATGTTGTTTCCTCCTCAAAAACAGACCTGGAGTTGTGTTTTGTTTCATTCACATGTTTGAGTAACACTTTATTATGAGTCTGTCCACATCTCCAAAGCTCAAAATGCTCTGCTCCACTTTGTGATGTCATGAAGCGGTAGTTTTCAAGTTAACGGCTCCTTTTACCTTTAGTTCAGCAGAGCGGCATAGAGTTTTAAAACACAGTGGAGCACTTCCTGTATTACCACTTGACATCACAAGGTGGAACAGAGTGTTTCCCGTTTAAGAGAAGAACTCGGCCTAAATACGCAGAGTTTGTGTGTTAAACATGTGTGAATGAAACAAAACACAACTCCAGGTCTGTTTGTGATGAGGAAACAACATTAGAACAGATCAGTATCGTAGTGTAATATGAGCCCTTTAAAGACCGTTGCTGTTTCCGTGGGCCGGCGGCTGTCGTGGTTTAAGAGGATGTGAGATTTTCAGTGATGCTTGGAGAGATTAAGAGTCAATCCAGGACAGAGACATGTCATGTAGAAGATGGTGCTAATTGGAAAAGGATTTGTGTTTCCACGCTCGGTATACATGGATCTAATGGATTTTATTCATTTTTACTTTTTTTTTTTCTTCTTTAAATAGGGCCTTTCCTACCGTGTTGTAACATTGTTCTCTCATTGAAAACAAGCTTTAAGATGTCATCCATGCATGTTTAAGTAATCTAGAGATCTCTCCCTATTCAAACCCTCCTTATGGTTAGCAGTACGATTCTGTGCAAGACTCCGCCCACAAGCCGACGCGACAATTCTCCATAAATGTACAAAAGTAATAAGTCTACAGATTATAGGCTCTGCCACTATAATAATAATAATAATAATAAATTATTATTATTTTATTCATTCACTCCACACTCGGTGGTGGTGAGCTGCTATTGTCGCCCTGTGTATATAATATTTAGTGTAATTTTTATGTAATTTCTAATGTGTTTTTCTTGTTTTCAGGGAACAGAAGGACCCTCTTTACCTCCGGGACAAACTCTCTCAGAAACATTCCAAAGAACAGTTCGACGCCGCTCAGAAAGTGGAGCAGGAGTTTGGGCGTTTCTTCACAGGTGAATTTAAACTTTTAAAAATCAGTATTCAGTGGAAAAGTAGAAGTAAAAAGATCATGATTTAAAGTTACGCTATGTAACTTGTCCAGTGTAGGTTTAGTCACCTGCTTGTCTCCATGGATATGTTGTTTATTTGCCTGGAATGTTCCACAGTATGACATTAAACTTTTGTTTGCAGTGGCCCAAAGTTACTCCTCACTTACCTTATGCATTCGAAGCATCCTGATTATTTGCGAGGACTTAATAAGTTTAGAAGTGCTTTTCACCACTTTTGAGACCAGGGCACAGTTTTGGCTTATAATAACTAGCATGCTAACATATACTTCCTGATTATCGGACTGTATAACACTTTATAATTAGATGCAGATGCAGAAAATCAGGCCCTTTAAGTATTTTTGTGGAGTAATTTACAGTAGCGTTAGAATGTATTGAAATGACTGACATGAAAAAAAGTTTGTGAGTTTGTATGAGGCAAATCTTATTATTTACATCTCTGAGTGGTACACACGGTGGCGTATAACATTACATACAAGACAGTGACTATAAAAACAAACTTATGATTTAAAAATATCCACTTATACACCGTTTGAACCTTTTTGGCTACTGGTGTTGTCATTAAACTTAATATCTCTCAAATAGGCTTGATACGTGATACTTTTCTGTAACTTTAAAAGCTCTTTTTTAGATAATATTGTAATTTTTCAACATAAAATATTAGTATTTGTTTATTATACCACGAGGTCTTAACACTAGTTCAGTTTCATCATCAGAAAGGTACATTTTTTCCCACTTATTTAATTTTTTTGTATTATTGATATGATAGTTTCAATACTAGTTTTAGTAGTGATTGGTATGTTTTCCGATTTTCTTTTGTAAACCCTATTGGCTATATTCCTTTTTTTTTTTTCCTATTTTCGACCTTGTTTTTCTTTAGTCTGTGTTTTTCTTCAAAATAAGCGCGTTGAAATCTTTATGAACCAATGTCTGTACATTTTTCTCATTCAGAACATGAGCTGTTATAATTCAAGGCCTCTTATGACATCAGCGCTGACACACAACATTGCAGACTTTAGACATTTAGAATAAGTTTTTCTCGATTAATGGCGCTGTACCCGATATTTACTTTATTAAAAAACGTGAAAAACAAAACTAGTTCATTTTAAACAGTTTGTAGTGGTCCAAAGTTATTCCTCACTTCCTTTTTGCATTCAGAGCTTCCTAATTATTCACCATGATGAGTTTTATAAGCGCTTTTTACAACTTTCAGAGACCAGAGTGGAGTCTTGAGTTGACGTCACGGTAATGCTAACAACAACTAGCATGCTGACCACACACTTCATGATTCTTGGACCAAAAACAGCAGACATTTTGACCTCAAGAGCTCCTTATACTGTATATTTGTGTGTGTGTGTGTGTAATCTGTATCTTTAAGTAATTATCCACTGTGAAGACTTTATAAGCGCTTTTCACAACTTGCAAAAGAGAAATACTAACAACTAGCATGCTAACCGGGCACTTCCTGATTCTCATAATGTTTTATAATTTGATGCAGACAGTACACATATATCATACTGGGGCAAGGCACATTTGACTCAGATACATGGAAGAATTGTTTGTTTTATTTTAAATCGTACTAACTATTAAATGTCTTTTTTTTTTGTTTTGTTTTACAGGCGTGGTCCAGGGCGGTAGCATCTCCTTCGTCTGTTCTCAGATCCTCAGTTTGGTGGAGCAGGAGCAGAGCAAAGTGCTGTGGATCCCAGACGGACCGCCATAATGGAAAAACCCTAGTCACCCTCTCAGCCAATCAGAGCCTCTCCTCAGATCACATGACTCTGTTTATATTTAAATTACGATTACGGTACGATTAATTAACTACGTCATGTTTAACGCCACCATAGATAAAAGAATAAAAAAGGTGCATTGTGGAACTTTTCTCGTCCGTGAATTGCTTTGTCTGGAATGTTTCACAGTATGGCATTAAACCTTTCTATCTTCATGGAAACCAAACCAGACCAAGTTACAGTTCAGATCTGTGGAGAGGCGACCCCGCTCACAGTCAGAACGCCTGTTTTTCTGGGTATTTTTGTGATTATAAAACCACCTGTAACTGAATAAATGTAAAGTAGAGCTGTTTAATGTCACACCGTGGGACATTCCAGGCAGAGCAATGACGTATCCATAGAAAAAAGCAGGTGACGGACGCGCCAACAGAAAAGTTACACAATGTACCTTTAAAAGGGTTGAGAATCAAATGGGGAAAAAAAGGTATAGCAAAGAAGCAAAAATGCTGTAACATGCGCTCCTACTGGTTTAATACAATCACAATTTAGCCTTTATTTGTCATATACTAAGACACATCGTATCATAGAGAGCACTTTAATTAATTTGAACTGATTTTAGTTGTAGGATCTGGCAACCCAAAGTGAGGAGCCCATTCTGCTTTCTGATTGGATAATTAGCTGAATTTAACCTAAACGCAAAATGTAAACAACCCTCTCATGAAACGTTTTTGTAATTATTATGAAGAAATCAGCATTATAATTTGATTTTAACAGGTTTACTTCATTTCATGGCACACAAATATTATCTAATTGAGAAACAAATCTTACATCTGTTGCTACATCTATTAAACAAAAGGCAAAACGAACACAATTCCAGACAATTATGACAAAACACAGCTGCTATTTTCCTTATTAACACTTACAATTTAAAAAAAACATTTGAAAATTTTAAATAAAATCACTTCCTTTTCATTCTCAGCCCTCCATTTTGGCACTGCCGACTTCACTCCACTAAAATACTTTACTGAGAATAGACTTGTTTACAATAGAGATCGATACAAACGCAGACTGTCAATAAAAGTCGAGTTTAGGGTTAGCTATGAAGGTACTGTTAGCATTAGCATTAGCATTAGCTCGCTCCAACTGACTCCCAAACAAAAAACAGGATTCTTGCTTTTATAATTGCAACTACTTTATTGTCTGAATATTTAAAAGTTTAATCCAGATTGCGTAACATTTTAGCCTTGTAAACTATGCAGTAATAAATTGGGAAAACGCTGAAATGGGAAATGGTAACGCTAGTTGGTGCCAATTGCCCATTTTTGGTTGCTATGATGATGTACTACAAAAATATTTCCGCTTATCTCTTATTTATTTGAATTTTTTTTTTTTTTGTCTGTTTTTCTCTGACAAATCTGTTTTCATTGGTACGCCGTTATTTAAACCCTCAATCATTTTTTTCTTGTAGTTTTTCTCACATAAGGCCAAAGTGTTTTCTAGTATAGTTAGCCTTGACGCTACATGCTACATCATCTATATATTTCATTTTATCTTCTCATTTGGTCGTTGCTAATTCTGACATTTTAAAGCCACACTGTGTAACTTTTCTGTCATCTTTTTTTATTTTTATTTTTTTCTCTCCACGGATGTGATCGCGTAGCCTGTAATGTTATGTTACACAATAGGGCTACGTAGGTATTTTTCCATGGAGACAAACAGGAGACTAGAAAAGTTACACAGTCCACCTTTAAAAAAAAAAAAAATCTTTATCCACTTTTATAGACAGTCTTTGGCTAGGACACTTACTTGAATAATTGTCATAAAATTTTAACGGACCACATGAAGTTTTATAAATATAACTACACAATATATTAAAAAACAATGTTGAATCTGAATAGGACCACTGTATTCGTGTTATTTTTGTATATCCTGCCATATTAATTTATATTATCACAAAGCTTATACCTGTAGCTGTCTAGTTTTTAAAGACTTATATTATATTTTCATTTATTCTTATTTATAGTGGAGGAATCAGGGGCTATAAAGACTTGTATGTTATAATTTTCGTTCAGCATTTCAAATATCGTGCCAAGAAGGAAATATATATATAAAATAAGTCAGTGTAACAACATTTTATCCATACCTGCTGATAAAGAAGGGATGTCTTGGTATATTGTGTTGTTTTTTTTATTTTATTTTGGTGGGATAATTCACTTTACCACTGGGATTCTTTGTCAATCTCTATAATACATTTCAGATTTAACTTTTATTAACTGTCCAACTGTCAATGAAGGTTCGAATTTCTACAAAAGAATAAAAAAAAACATGGAAAATGACCTTTTACTTTTTGATTTGTGGTGGTACAGTGGTTAGTGGGACTCCCTCATTACATGGAGGTTGTGGGTTAGATTCCCTGGGTTGTCTAGGTGTAATTTTAGGGGGGATAATAATGATAAGTGACTTTAAATTGCTGGGATAATTAACCATCATAGTAACCTGTAACCTGCTCTACCAGTCAAAATTTTGGACACACTCTCATTCAATGTTTTTTTTTTAATTATATATATTTTTATATATTATTATTATTATTATTATTATTATTATTTTCTAATTTATTTATTTATTAATACACAAAGATGTCAAATATATGAAGTCAGATGTATGGAATTAGGTAGCAAAGAAAAAATGAAATAACTTTTTGTCTGTTTTTATGTTTTATATTGAAAATAGGTTTTATATTCAAATCCTCAAAGTAGCCAAAAAGGAAAAATGGAAGGAAAAGGAAAAAATGAATATTAAAAAAAATCTTTACTACATAATTTCATATATATTACATCATATTTTGGTGTCTTTTGTATGAAATTTTGAAAGTAGTAGTAGTAGTAGTAGTAGTAGTAGTAGTAGTAGTATATCACAACTGCAGACGTGCAATAACCAAAAATGGACACAACTCTTGGGCAACATCATTACATTTTGCTCTTGAGTAGTTTTTCAAAATCTTCAAAATCTGTGAAATAAGTTACTTTTACTTTTTACTCTGAAAGTACATTTTTAAAGGGGTACTTCAATTCTTTTACTTAAGTACATTTAGTCATTTCCACACTACATGGTTTCTTTTAATATAACACATCTGTTCTGTTTAAACCTTACTGAATTTCTCAGATCTCCATTAGCTCACACTTCCATGGAGCAGTTCACGTTGTTGTCCAGTAGAGGGCGCGAACACCACTCGAACCGCGTCGCCAATTTTCTCAGCACTTAAACTTGAACACGTACATCATAAACCAGTTTCCTTTAACGTTATTTTAATATATTTCATACAATAAATAAATAAACATAAATACATTTGGAACCAACTTCACCACATTAGATTATAGCCTTTATTTTGGATCTGCTTAATGTCAAATTTCACTATTGTGCGTAAAAATGCCATTGATTGGCCTCACAGTTTGGTCTGAAACGCTACTCTTTATTGCTTATGTTTAACCAGTAGTGGGAAAAGGCATTTACTAAAAATTGTACTCAAGTAAAAATACTGTTACAGCTAATAATGTACTCAGTTACAAATACTACTGCCTAAATTATACTTGGGCTATACGAAGCTAAAAATTACGCACGCCAAATACTGCTCTAAAGTACTAGTTAGCCGTCAGTTACTTTTAAAACCAAATTTTAGAAGCATTTCGGATCACTTTTGTAGTTTATACAAAAGACTTCTTCAATTAAACTGTAAAATTTAACATTAGAACAGATGGGGCTTGTACACTAGGCCTAATCCGTAGCTTCAGTGATTTGAAATGCATCTAATTCCAATGACATGGCTGGAATTACTCTCAATTACGAATACAGCTTTTAAAAAAATGTAATTTAAAAAGTACAGTTACTAAAAGAAATCTACTCCGTTACAGTAACGTGAATATTTGTAATTCGTTACTTCCGACGCGACAAAACTCCTCATTTAGGCTCCGTAAAACCCGCTCCTGTGCGCATGGTACCGCACAAAGTTAAAATCATTCAAAATGGATGAAGTGATCACTATAAATAACCGCTTCAAGATAGGCATCGGCTCCTCCCTCCCCTCCTCTCCCTCTCTCTCTCTCTTTCTCTCTCCCTCTTTCTCTCGCTCCCTCTCTCCGTCTCTCTCCTCCCTCCGTTCCCTCTCTCCTCTCTCGTCTCCTGCTTTGGTGCTACCTGTGACTGTACCGATGCCATCTTCCCAAAACAAACGCATATGAAGCCAACAATACAGCCGGGCTACGGTCTTTACGCACGATTACGCCTTTTACGAAGAGAATGGGGACGTAACATTTTTAGAAAGACGCTTGCGATGAACGCGAGGGGATTTTTTTGAGTTTTTGTCACGCATTCAACAGTGTGCCGTGCTCTCACCATCGATCCATCTTTCTTATTGGAGCAGGACCTATTTATTTTAGGGAAACGCGTTGCAGCGATGCGTAATCTGGCATAGTTCTGGACAATAGCGACTTTTTTTTTGGGATCATTTCGAACGGCTTTTACGCACGGCTTGAAAAGATGACACCTCCACCATCATGACCAGCTGATTTCCCCGATTCAAAGGAAGTTTTCTGGGGTTGTTTTCGGCTCTTCTACCCCTTTACACCCTAACCTCCAAAGCAGCAGGTGGGCTAAGGGGTCGGTGGTTGCGATCATGGCCGGGAGGAGGCGAGTATTCTCGGGGGCGATGGCCAGAGTAGTACCCCCACCACCCCGATCGACCAAACGCGCTTGACTCCACCTGTTTACCTACCCACTGCTACGTCAATTGGACCATAAAACCACCCAAAATGCCGAAAAATAGCAGGGAGAGGTTCAACCCGGATCCATCCATACAGATATCCAAAATGAACGTGATAATTCCCTTCTCCGCGGACGTACCGTGTGACAGTAACGGGCAGCGGATGTGGTGGGCTTTCCTCGCCTCGTCCATGGTCACTTTCTTCGGGGGACTTTTTATAATCTTGGTCTGGAGAACGCTAAAATACATGTGGACCGTTTGCTGCCATTGTAAAGCCAAGAAAAAGGTAAGTTCCACTGTGCCGCTTTAAACCAGCACGTTTCTTGTGGAGGGTACACTTTCTGCCATTGCTCTAACTGAGATGTTCCACAGTAAAGCTTTAAAATCATCCATCTTAATTAATTGCATGTGTTTTTAGCGCGCAAAATACCTCAAAGAGCCCATATTACCCAATTTTTTGAGCTGTTATAATATTGTTTCCTCATCACAAACCCTGCAGACTTAGGCTGAGTTCTTCTCTCAAACAGAAAACGCGCTGTTCCACCTTGTGATGTCATGTGGTGATACACAAAGTGCTCCGTTGTGTTTTTAAACTCCATACACCTTCACTAGAATCATTTGGATAATTTAAGCTCTGCAATTGGCCACCTCTGTGAAACAAAAAGTAAAAAGTAGCTGTTAACTTGAAAACTACCTCTTCATGACATCACAAGGTGGAACTGAGCATTTTGAGCTTTGGAGATGTCAACAGACTAATAATAAAGAGTTACTCTAACGTGTGAATGAAACAAAACACAACTCCGGTCTGTTTTTGTGGAGATATCAACATTATAACATGACTTTAAGTTCACAAGAGTCAATTTCACGTAATAAACTGTATGACCTTTAATAAAAAAGCATTGTGACTGTAACTGGGGTCGCCTCTCCGCAGATCTGACCTCTAACTTGGCCTAGTGGCGCTACCAACTTGTCTTCATGGAGATGCGTACATATTTTTAACCCAATCGTGTGGAACATTCCTGGCAAAGCAATAACATCTCCATGGAGACAAGAAAGTGGCAGACCCTCCACCAGAAAAAAAAACGTATTCGACCAAATAAACTTTTGTCCAGTTGATGAATTGAATTTCTCCTTTTGCCATGGATTCTGCCTGGACGACTGAGGGATTCTACACACATCCACCAGAAAAGTTACACAGTGAAGCTTTAATTTCTGAATATTACTGGGAGAACAGCGAAAATGAATATACAAAATCAGTTGCAATTAAGTGTCTGTTATGGGAGAGTGTAGGGGATGGCTTAAAATGGAGAATGGGAAGTTGTATGACTGTAAATTATAGCAGTTTTAAAGGGTTTGACAATTGATAAAGCAAATTTGTGGTCTTCACTTTTGTTTGGCATTTAAACAGCGTTAAAAATTGGACAATAGTTTAGCAAAATGGCACAAACGTTCTAAGCTATTAAAGGTCCTGTTTTACTCAAAATTAACTCTTGTGAGCTTTAAGCCCTGTTATTTCCTCAAAAACATACTTTGACTTGTGTTTTATTTTGTTCAGACATGTTTGAGTAAACTTTTATTATTACTCTGTCTACATCTCCAAAGCTCAAAATGCTCTGTTCCACCTTGTGATGTCATGAAGCTGTATTTTTCAAGTTAACAGCTACTTTTTACCTTTAGTTCATTCGAGATTGGCAATACCGAGGCTGAAATGATCCAAATGATTCTAGTGAAGGTGTGTGGCGTTTAAAAACACAGTGGAGCACTTCCTGTATCACCACATGACATCACGAGGTGGAACAGAGTGTTTTCAGTTCGAGAGAAGAACGCTAAATAGCCTAAATGTGCATTATTCACTTTAATTTGCTTTTTAAATTCTTAGTTTTATCTTTTATTCAACTTCAGAACTGCTCTTTATCACAATTTGAACCAACTTTTGACAAATTATCCTTATTTATAAAATGTCTGATGATCCTTACAATTATATTTATGATAAACTGCTCCTTTAAGTTGTACTGTAAAACTGTTTGGCACAAATAATTATAACTGGCATTTTTTTGGGCGCTCCCTGTTTGGCTCTGGTACAGTCAGCTTGCCAAACTCGATTACAGTAAAGATGCCAGTGATTAAAATGACAAATTCCATATACATATATATGTCAAATTATATTGTATTCTGTAATATTTAGTGCATAGTTAATGTAATTAGAATTAAATGTGAGTTTTTATGTCTTGAGTCATTTTTAAAGGGCTCATATTACACTATTTTCTGATCTGTTTTAATGTTGTACACGTATACAACCCAAATAATTCATAATTAGTATTCAGCACAGTATACTTTGAATTTTAAGTAGAAAAATGCGCTTTTATGTATTCTAATCTATCCATATTGATCAACAAGTGTCACTTTTGGTGGTATAAACTCTGAAATCAAGTTGTGTTTATACCTAAATAATTCATAGTTTGGATTCACTACAGTCTGTTTAGAGTAAAGTGTCCTTCTGGGCTACCGTACATCTCCAAATGTTATTACTTTAATTCATTTGATTTTAACAGCAGTATATTTTATTCTAGTTGTAAATCCTCTAAAATGTTTGGAGTCTGACCCGGGGTGACAGTTCAAAATCATGTGCCAAAATAAATCTTTGTATTTGAACATTTGAGCACAAAACATTTGGGAAAAACAATAGTACTAGCATGTAAAAACACAAAAACAAAGTGCGTTTCCATAAAATATATTAAATGAAAGCTGTATTTTGTTATTTTGTTTGATTCCTGGGTATTGTACGGGCCTGTACTATTTAATGGACGTGGGAGTCAGGCAAAAATATAGTTCCTTATGCAGATTTGTGTTGTGAAAAGGTTCAGATACTAATATAAAAAATCTGGAATATAATTAAATCAATAGGTGAAAATACAGATTAAGGATTGTAAACTTGTGCCTAGAGGAAACCCAGACACAGGTAGAACATGCAAACTCCACACAGAAAGGCCCCATGCTGCTCATTAGTCAAAACTCGGGTAATAGAGTTAATTTTTTTTTTTTCTATTGACTTTTGTGGATTTTTTTCTTATTAAAAATACTTGCCAGTGCTGCATACTTAAAGGTGCACTGTGTAACTTTTTGGTTAGGGCTTAGTCACCTGTTTGTTTCTATGGATACGTCATTGCTCTGCCTGAAATGTTCCACAGTTTGACATTAAACAGCTCTACTTTACATTTATTCAATTACAGGTGGTTTTACAGCTCAAAAATACCTAGAAAAAACAGACATTCTGACTGCCTCTCCACAGATCTGACCTGTAACGTGGTCTGCGCAACTTTTCTGGTGGAAGGTTATTGTTATTGCTTTGTCTAGAATGTTCCGTGGTGTGACTTTAAACATTTCCATTTAGAGTTTATTCACTACGGGTGTTTCTATTGCTCAAAAACACAATAATTCCTTCTGTGAATGGGAGCGACTCTCCACAGATCTGAATTGTAATGTTGCGTCGTGATAGACAGGTTTAATCTATACTGTGGAACATTCTAGACAAAGCAACAGCATTTCCATGGAGACAAGCAGGTGGCGGACCCTGGTATTCTAATGTGCCTGTGCCTCCAGACTCCTCTTTTGTGCTCGTCTCTGTGTGGATCAGATAACAGGTGGGCGTCGTGTTTTTGCTCCGACTCGTGTTTATCATCGCTGGGTCAAGGTTTCCACGGCGACCTTTATAAAGTCTGTGAACGCCGCGATCCGATTGGCCCAAAGTCTTTGATTGGTGCAAATGTTAAACAAGTTATGGCAAGTTTCAATCTGAGGCACACTTTAAATCTAAAAAACAACGATTCTTATGTTAAAGCTGCACTGCGTAACTTTTCTGGTGTGGGATATATGTTTGTCTGCTTTGCTTTGAACGCACCAGAGAATGGCATTTAACGTATCCATGGAAACAAGCTGTTGCAGGTCAGATCTGTGAAGAGGTGACCAGTAAGAATGCGTGTTTTTCAAGGTATTTCTGAACAGTAAAAACATGTAAACTAATACCAGATGGGTTTAATGCCATACTGTGGAATATTCCAAGCAAAACAATGACATCACTCACTCAGAAGGGGTACACACATCACCAGAAATGTTTCACAGTGCTATTTTTAAGTACGGGTGGGTGTTGTTGACAAAAATCGGCATCTCAATAATAATATGATATTATTAAAGGTGCATTATGTAGCTTTTCTGATTGAGGATCTGCCACCTGTTTGTCCCCATGGTTACGTAATTTCTTTGCCTGGAATATTCCCCACCGTGGCTTAAAAGTGATCTATCCTGCATTTATTTAAGGTACATTTATTGCTTGAAAAAACATCGAAAACATGGATTCTTACAGTGCTGGCTCGCCTCTCCACAGATCTGACTTGTAACTTGGTATAGTGGCAGAGAGATACCTAAGTTAAAGCCATTCTGTGGAGCATTCATTCAGCTCAAAATTATTCTAAAGCTATTCAGGAAAGATTGATTTCTGTTTTTGTTTTTTTTTAGTATCGATACCTGCTTAAATAAGTATCTGGTTTCGATATTTGTTTTCATATCGATTAGTATCTGATTTTCGATACTTTTGTCATCCCTGTTTTCGTACGGAGAGCTGATCACAGACTTCTTTCTCAATGAGTCTAACAGGCACATTCTGTACTCTCTCTTTCTTCTTCTTCACTTCCTGAGCTGCTAAAATGCGCATTTCTTCCAACTTTTATTTATTTATTCTTAAAATTGGTTTCAAAATCTCTAAAATAATCCCCCGTCTCCGCTCGCGTCTCGCTTTCCTCCGTGCACCTGTTTAAAAGTGTCAGAAATGCACCGTCAGGCGTGAGCAGGGCTGTGTGCGATGATGTTGTGTGAATCCGTGTTAGTGTTGCCCGCGGTAACCGTCTCCCGTGGCAACAGTTGTCCGTAGATACCGTTGTCAGTAGCGACCGGAGCGGAAACAGGAAGTGTGCGGAGAGAGGGAGTGAGAGAGAGAGAGAGAGATGTTTTTGCGAGGAAAACAACAAGAGTGGGATGATTGGAAAGAGGGAGAGACAGAGGGATGGGTGGAAGGAGAAATGGAAAGACAGAAGGAGAAAGGGAGGGAGGGAGAGAGAGGAGAGGAGGGATGAGAGAAAGAGGGAGGAGAGGGCAACGAGGTAGAGAAAGAGAGACAGAGGGACAGAGGGAGGGACAGACAGAGGAGAGAAGGATTGAGAGAAAGAAGAGAGGGAGGTGAAGGAAACAGAAGAGGACGAGGAGTGAGGAAGAGAGGGAGGGATAGATAGATCTGAGTGAGAAAAGAGAAGGAAAGGAGGGAGGGAGGGGAAGGAGAGAAGAAAAGAGAGTAGAGGAGTAGAGAAAGAAAGTGAGAGGAAGGAGAGAGGAAAGAAGGGATAGAGGAGAGGATGGTTGAGAGAAAGAAAGATGGAGGTAGAGGGGGAGAGAGACAGAGGGAGGGAGATAAGAGAAATAAAAGAGGGAGGAAAAGAGGGAGAGACTGCTAGAGGAGAAGAAAAGGGAGAGACAGAAGAGGGAGGAGGAGAGAAGAATAGAAAATAAATAGAGTGGACGAGCAGGGAAAGAAAGAGAGAGAGGGATGAGAGGAGGACATAAAGAGATAATGAGAGAGAGAGTGGAGAAACGAATGAAGGGGGGAGAGAGGTAAGGGGCGCTAAAATTGGAAACGGTAAGAATACGAGAGGAGGAGAAGGAGAGAGAGAGGAGAGAAAGAAGGTGAAGGTGAATGTGAAGAACAGTGGCCAAACAACAGAAGATTAAGTCGATATGAAAGAGGTGGAGAAGTAGAGAAGTGGAGAGGCAGACATTACATAATAGTTCATTCATACACTGGTGGCACAGTGGTTGTTTCCTTTGCCTCATAACAGGAAGGTCTCGGGTTCAATTCCCAAGTTTCCCCTCGTCGTTTTGTGTTACTGAATCTCTTGTTAAAGGAGTTATTTTCTATTTCACGCTATTTTCTGATCTGTTCTAATGTTGTTTCCTCGTCACAAACACATCTGGAGTTGTTTTGTTTCATACGCACAACACTCTGTTCCACCTTGTGATGTCACGTGACAATACAGGAAGTGCTCCACTGTGTTTTCGAACTCCATACTGTTTCACTAGAATCATTTGGTTAATTTCAGCTCTGGAATTGCTGAATTCTCTACTGAACTAAAGGTAAAAGGAGCTGTTCACTTAAAAAAAAATACTGCCTCATGACATCACAAGGTGGAACAGACTGTTTTGAGTTTTGGAGATGTAGACGGACTAACAATAAAGGACAAAACACAGCTCCAGGTTTGTTTTTGAGGAGGTAACAACATTATGTCTTAAGCTCAGAAGAATCAATTTGACATAATATAGAACCTTTAATAAAAGTAATAAAAGTCAGTTTACAGTTTCGTGCTTTATTCAGTCGCTTCATCCTCTGTGGCGGCAAAATAAATCAAATCCTCCAGCTAAACTAGTCCTGACTAAGACCAGCTCAAGATCTAGAGATGGTCCCACTGCTCCTGCCAGGTTTAACCCAGAGACGCTGAAGGATGGGTCAAATGCAGAGAAGGAATTTACCTCTCTCAAGAAGGATAACCTTATTTCTAATGGTCTCCCGTCTGTACTATGTTGGAAGTTTTGCTTGATATAATCTTGATTCTTGGTTCAAAAACACCACTGTCCCTCTCGTTCTCTCTGTGATGTTTTATTTTCACTTGCTGAATAATTAAATAATAGTTTTAGCCGCCAAGTTTCCAATTTGGGTCCAAAACATTAGCCTTATTAGTATTTAACACATCAATTCAAATATGGATATTGCTATACTTAAAGTGCTTTAAGGTTGGACTACTCATTTCCCTAAAACACATGTAAGGTCATTTAAGATTTAGCTAAAAAATGTTATAATTCTGTTCTAATTCTTTATAAATAATGTTACAAGTATTAAAAGAAAAAACATGTCACTTTTGTGTAAATTGTGCCAAATTTTCGGGCAGAATTCAGTCATCAGTGTGAGACTCTCTGAAATAGAACGCTACTTCCTGTAACATAAAAGTGCTTCTTGATTTGTGTAAAATAATTTATATTTACCAGATTATAACCAGATTTTCCAACTTTCAAAACTGGGACACACCCGGGTTGGGATGGTTTGAATAAAATAGTGAAAAAAGAGCGTAAAATTTTCCATTCTCAACTTATTTTTTTTCTTATGGTCATTTTCAAGCTCAATTTTCTGTATTTTAGCTAAACAAATGACAATATATTCCCCTTTTTACTGCTGGTGGGTATCAAAGTGGTCAAAATAGGGACACCTGGGACATTTTTTGTATAAAACTGGGACAAATCAATGGTTTTGTATAAATCTGCTGGGACACAGGGCTCAAAACTGGGAATTTTCCAGGTAAATAAGGACATCTGGTCACCCTAAACAGGTATTATCCCGCCGAATTAAATCAAAATGAGAAAATCCTCCAAACCTGTCGTTCGCACTTCCATATAATCCTTAACATCAAGTATATTGTTGTATATTAGTGCGTTGCATTGTCAGTTTTGTGTTGTCCCTGGCTCCTGTATTGTGTGTATCAGATTTCGTGCCTCAGATCATTGGTCAGTGTTGACAGCCTCATAAATAGTTCACTGTGAGGAGGTGTGTTCTGCAGACAGATGTACAGAACGTGTCATATTATTTCATGACTTAAGATCCCCACAAAGTCCCCGTGTAAACCTGAGCAGTCCCATTGTGGGCGAGTGAGAGACGGTTTGCAGTGACATCATGCTGGGAGTGTGCAAAAATATCGAAATAATGATAAATATTGTGATGCAGTATTGGTATCATAGGCTGCTGTATCGATTTTTGTCTTTTTAGCATTTTTTTTTCTAACCGCGCTATAATTTTGTTGCTTGTTTAGTGGAAGGACACTTGTTTATGTAATACACTTGACATATTCACTGTTTTTGTTTGAGTAAAGTAGATGTAATTCATTATTTCGTTCTTAAAAATATTACAATACCGTGATAATATCATATCTTGAGCCGTGTATCGTATCATATCGTGATGGAACCTGTGATTCCCAGTCCTACATCACGCCGGGGGTGTTCTACATCTATGTCCATGCCTGATTTTTAGATTTAAAGTATGAAAACTCAAGAAAAAAATACAAAATAACACATTTTCATTTTCAGGAGCCTGTGATCTGTATGTTGTGTGTGCTTCTGACTGCAGTTTTATATATGAGAGGTTATAGTTTATCTGCTGCTCTTCTGTTGTCAGCTCTTTCTGGTCAGATTGTGTTAAAACAAAGCTCAGATTAAAGTCTAACAGAGCCTCAGACAGAGCAGTGCCTCTAGTTAGCATCACAGCCCCAGGGAATATGGCTGACACCTGCTGCAAAGTATCGATAGTTCCAACTCATTCTGGTGTTGATTTAAAGGGGCAATATGTGACACCGACTGCTGTTCTCCAGGGAGATGTCCACACTTTGCCCGGAATGTTCCACAGTATGGCATTAAATGTATCTTATGTGACGCTCCCAGGCCAAGGTACAAGCTAGATCTGTGGAGAGGCGAGCCCACTCACAGCAAGAATGCATGTTTTTTTTAAGATATTTATGTTGTTACGATACTAAAATTTCAAACTCGAATAGATTTGATACTTGATACTCGATACCGATTCCGATACCACGATGATAATTAAAAAAACACTCTTTATTTAGACAATAGAATGTGATTTTCAACATTAAATAATAGTACTTTCTTTTCTATATTTCTATTCTAGCCTTTAGTGTTATCACAATACTAAACTTTTAAACTCAATTTCAATACTAAGGAATAGAGAGACTCAGTACCGATAATGATACCACGATGACTTTATTTATGTATTTATTTATTTTAATTAGGACGGTGCATATTAATCAACATGTCAACAAACAGCATCAGTGTAAATATGTCGGAATTAGCACAATAGCTACTTTACATCGGTTGTCCTAAGGCTGGTCAGAAACGGAGAACGTTTAGAGAAACACACAGACGAGACAAAAACGCACATAGACATGACACAAGTTAACCACTATAGACGAGGCCCCAAGAAGAAGATAATCTACCTGTGTGAGCAAAAAACTCTTTTTTTTTTTTAGACAATAGAATGTGATTTTCAACATTAAATCATAGTACTTTGTTTTATATTTCCATGTGGTCTTACATTTGTCTAATCCCTCAGTGGTCCATGGGCGTATACTAGACTTTGTGCTCTTATATTTGTTCTGAAACAACTTCAGATCATTCTGAAACTATTCAGGAAAGGTTCATTTCTGTCCTGTTTAAAGTACACAGCTTGTGGTCCAGTTACAGTAAAACTAAATTTAGGAAGTTGCAGGTTGCGTATAATGATGCATTTGTATCCTGATGATCCTTTTAAATGTTTTATATGGACCCATTGGTGTCTGAAATAAAGCTTGAATTGAATTGAACAGCTCCTTGTCTCCATGGAGATGTTATAGCCTGGCATGTTCCATGGTATGACGTTAAACATTTCCATCTAGTGTTTATTTATTACGGATGTTTCTATTTGTAATAACAACAAAATTAATTGCTCCTTTAATCTTTTTTAATTTATTAACCATGTAACCTTTGATTAATGTTGTTATCCAATCCAATCAACATTTAACCCTTTCTTTAAGCTTTTGTAAATCATGAAATAAAATACAATTAATTATTTCTGTCATCAAACAGACAATAGCACCTTTAACTTATCCACTGAATCAGTAAACCCTGGCTGGTTAATATTAAATTACATTCTTCTGCATAAGGCATCAACTTAAAATCACATTCCACCATAAAACAGTGCAAGATGAAATAAAAGTACAGTCACCTTTGTTGTCAACTTAAATTTTGCTTTAGAATACCATAAAACAAGTACAACTGTTTCTACATTGACTGTAAGCAGTAGTCTATCACTCGCTATTAGCATTAGCATCGCACTAGCATCGCATTAGCATCGCACTAGCATGTTTTTTCACCATGTTACGCACGTTAAACACATGTAAACTCACCAAGACGATGTTTTAACATAAACACGGACAGAACACTGCCACGGCCCATCAGGTTCACGCATGAAATCAACTTAAAATAGCATATAAACATTTCTCAGTTAGCATTACAATCTTGTACCATATTTACATTGAATTACATTAACGTGCACTCACCGAGAGAATCATTTAACTTCGCAAAAATAAAATGGGATCGTCAACACAGCCTCTCGCATGTGTATCCAGAGCGCAAAAGAATGAAAAACTAAAGATGAGAAAGACTGAGATCGCGTCTCGAGAAGGCGGGTCTTAACTACTTTTGACAAATAAGAAGGTCATTATCACCCAACGTGACTGACAAAACTGGAAGTCAACATAGAGAGAGGATCACACTTCTTCCTCTTACCAAAATAAACGTTTTTCAAAATAAAATGAGTGCATTTAAATAAAAGAAATAAGGTACATTTTCTCTCCTGGGTTACATATTGCTCAAAAATACAACAATTCCTTCTGTGAATAGGGGCGACTCTCCACAGATCTGAGCTGTAACGTAGCGTACTGCTGTAACCTGCTTGTCTCCCTCGTGGTAGACAGGTTTAATCTATACTGCGGAACATTCTAGACAAAGCAACAGCATTTCCATGGAGACAAGCAGCCACTAGAAATGTTCACCTTTAATGCGTGTGTTTTTTAGCATCGATACCTCCTCAAATTCATTTTCGAAAGTAGTTTTAGTATCGATTAGTGTCAGTTTTTCGATCCTTTTAACAAACCTGGCACCAAGTCCTCGTATTTTACAAAATATTCAAAACAAACCTACACAGACAACAGGAGAACATGCAAACTCCAACCAACCGCGATAACACCGACCTGATCAAAAACCCCTTTGTGATTCTTACTTCCTTGTTTCATCACTGATCTTCTTTTCTATTAATATGTTTCTAAATAATTGATTTGCGCTCACAGAGAATGAGATAGTGTCTCGTTCCTCTAATTTAACTCATTTGGGAGTTGATTTATTTATGTTCTGTTCTGAGCCGACTGCTGTGTGGGAACGAGCAAAGCAAATATGAGACTCCCTAATCACATTCACAATCATTTAGTTTGGACTTTCTGCAGATCGTATTTTTGTAATTCATCAGAAATTTTTTTAATTATTTCTGTAAATTATATCAGGAGAAAAGTGAATGTATGGTGAAATTAGCCACAAAAGAAATTACTTTATATTCTTGTTTTTTTGTTTTTTGTTTTTTGGGTTTAGTCCTGTTGTAGTCATGGTTTAGACCTGGTTTGGTCCTGGTTTAGTGCTTCTCTTGTACAGTCTGCAGTGCTCATTATCTATCAGATGTGCTTTAGACCTGGTGTAGTCCTGGTTTGGATTTGATTCTCAATTACTCAACAAAACTTCTTCATACAATTCAAATATAGGGCAGACACTGGAGACATAATATTTTGTCCTTTCTAAATATAGACCCTTTACCCATCAGCCGTATTTAATCCATAATTCCCTCATGTTTGAACTTTGATTTTTGATTGACAGATATAAGTACATGTTCTGTGGTCCTGTATGTTCAGACCTGGTCATTAAAAGTCAAAGGGAAACCTGCGTGAAGCCAATTAGATCGTGTTAAAGATGTTCGTTTAGGTCCGCCATAGTTACGCACTCTTTACTCATAGGTCAGGCTAATAAAGTTAATGAAGCTAACGTGGCTAATGCTAATGTTTACATAAATAATAAATGTGGGAATATCTGGGTCAGTTTATATATAGTTCAGTATTGGTCATGGGCAGGAAAAGTTCAACCACAATTATCCAGTCATTCCTAAAGGTGCTCTGTGAAACCTATCTGATGGAGGGTCAGTTAGTTTTGTATAGAATTTTCCACAGTATGGCATTAAAGGGTCCATTTTACACCATTTTCTGATTGTTATAATGTTGTTTCCTCATCACAAACAGACCTGGAGTTGTGTTTTGTTTCATTCGCACATGTTTAACACACAAACCTGCATGTTTAGGCTGAGTTCTTCTCGCAAACGGAAGACACTCAGTTCCACCTTGTGATGTCATGTGGTAATACAGGAAGTGCTCCACGGTGTTTTAAACTCCACACACCTTCACTTGAATCATTTGGATAATTTCAGCTCTGGAATTGCCGACGAAACAAAAAGTAAAATGTAGCGGTTAACTTGAAAACCACAACTTCATGACATCACGAGGTGGAACAGAGCATTTTGAGCTTTGGAGATGCAGACAGACTAATAATAAAGAGTTACTCCAATATGTGAATGAAACAAAACACAACAAACAACATTATAACATGACTTAAATCTCACAAGAGTCAACTTTTGCGTAATATTGGACCTTTAAATTTCTGAGATGGTACCACCAGGCCAAGTTACAGGTCAGATCTGTGGAGAGGCGAGCCTGATCACCATATATTGCACTGTATATTACCTGTGTATATACTTTCACTGTCATGTTCTAGAACTTTCCTGGCAAAGTAATGAAGTTACCAAGGTACTTTTCTGCATATCTCTATAGATCTGTTATTGCTCTGCGTTCTACAGTATTCCATTTTCTCGATCGCAGGTGTTTTATGCTGATAAATATCTATCCTTGTGACAGGAAAGGTATTTGACGTTATTTCTAATAGTCCAATCTAGTTCCCAAAGTTGGCTTCAGAATTTCTATTTACTTCTAAAACTACGGCTTCGTCCATTTTCGTCCAATCCAAATGGGAAATAAATAGATTGTGTTTGTCATTTGTGTAAAATCTTGTGGCAGTTTTGTCTCGCGAGATCTTGTGGCACGAGATCATGTCCCATCCCTATTGATAAACAGGTTTGTGATGAAGAAACAACATTATAACATACAGAAAACGGCGTAATATGGACACTTTAATATCTCGTCTCTTCAGAACTGTTGACCCTCTCGTGCAGTTATCTCGCAGGCCCCGCTCTGTTGCGTCTTAGTCTAAGTGAGTTGGACGTTTTGCGTGAGTTGGAGATGTGATCAGAGCTCGAGGGCTGCTCCATCCGAACACTGTGTCCTCTCTGTGACTAATCAGCATGAACGTGATTCAATTTATCCTCCTGGAGCTGCTTAATGAAACTGACCTGGAGCAGAGAGGGAGGGACGCAGGAAGCAGAGCGACATAGGGGAATATCAAACACTTTTAGATAATCGTGATTAGGGATGGAGACATGCAGTATTAATATTGGTATCTGTGATTTGGGAGAATTGTTGCATATTTTTTGCGTATATTTCTATTGGAGAAAATTAAGTATGCCTAGTGATATCAGAAAAAAACAAACTGGTGGACATATACATTTGGTGTAATAAGTAAATAATAATTTACTGTTGGTCAGCCCAGAAAGTCTTGTTAATGTAATGTTATTGTAACTTTTATTTACACAAAGCTGT
Organism: Taenioides sp. WSHXM2023; assembly: GCA_029959045.1. NCBI lineage: Eukaryota > Metazoa > Chordata > Actinopteri > Gobiiformes > Gobiidae > Taenioides > Taenioides sp. WSHXM2023. The sequence continues at coordinate 5,768,459 of CM057104.1, read as the reverse complement.
TCTGTGGTTACTTGAGAGATAAAGAACAGCTACATAACACGTTTGAATCAGTTTTTTATTTTGGTTTAAAGGAAATAAATACTCTCAATCTCTGAACTGGTATCGGTTAATATCGGGTAGATACTTACAGCTATAGTCTCTAAATTGGTATTGGAACTGAAAAAGCTGGATTGGTGCCTTCCAAAAAAAAAATAAAAAAATTTATTTGGATAATATTGACATCTACAAATACAGAATGACAAATATTGGATAAAAATGTAAACTTGTAAACTACAATAGTGATGATCTAAAACAACTTCCTTTGATTTCCTGTCCAAAATTTTGACTTCCTGTCCAAAACTGCAGAACTGGTGCAATGAAGCAGATTTTTATGTTTTCAGTGAAGTGGTTGAGGATAGGGTGTAGGTGAAAACAGAAATTTTCGGAGCACTCAAACCTGAAGTGCGGGACAAAACAGGTTTAGTCAAAGATGCATGAATCAAAATACGTCTTTGAGTAAACAAATGACACTGTGGAAACATGGATAAAAGCTCATAAAAGTAAATACTGCATAATAGAGTATGTCCCCTTTAAGAAAAGTTTTACACCTGATGTCTGGTACGTCTAAACTCTTCTTTCTCTCCCTCGTTCTTTCAGGAGGTGCACCGGGTGACCACAGCAGAGGCGTTGAAGCGAGGACAGAAGGATGATGCCGGGGCCAGTGAGGTGGGCTGGATGACGTCTGTCAAAGACTGGGCTGGAGTCATGATCTCAGCCCAGACACTCACCGGGAGAGTCCTGGTAAGTCCCCTGCAAGTCTGGATATAGTCCTGGTCTAAGCACCACTTAAGTCTGGTTATAGTCCTGGTTTAAGCCCCACTCAAGTCTGGTTATAGTCCTGGTATAAGTCCTGATCTAGTCCAGTTATAGTCCTGGTCTAAATTCCACTCAAGTCTGGTTATAGACCTGGTGTAAGTCCTGATCTAGTCCAGTTTGTCCTGGTCTAAGTCCCCCTAAGCTCTGGTTTAAGTCTAATTCCCCTTGAAGTTCAGGTATAGTCTTGGTTAAGTCCACTTCAAGTCCTGATTTTAGTCCTGGTTTCAGTCCTGGTTTCAGTCCTGTTTGAGGTTCTGTTTGAAGTCCTGGTATAGTTCCCCTAAGTCCCCCTCAAGTGCGGTTATAGTCCTGGTAAGTCCATCTCAAGTCGTGGTTTTAGCCCTGGTTTAAGTTCTGATCTTGTTTGAGATCCGGTTTGAGTCCTGGGTTAAGCCCTCATATAGTCTGGTTATAGTCCTGGTGTAAGTCCTGGTTTAAGTCTTGATTTAAGTCCTGTTCAGGTCCGGTTTCTTTTACCACTTGTTTTGATTCATGCCAAATTGTGAATATTTTACTTGCTACATGACCAGTACATAAAACTCTAAAGTATGCTTCATATAATCTTGTTGAAATGTACCCAAATAGTAGTAGTAGTAGTAGTAACAGTTGTGGTAATAGTTGTAGTAACATAGTAGTAGCTTGTTATTGCAGTTTTTGATGTTGTCCTTTTCTTTGGTAGCTGTTTCTTTTGTCTCACCTGCTCCTGTTTGATCCGAGCCGGCAGAGGTACTTTTCTCTAAATGTCACGTCCGGAGCTGAGTCAGACCTGTGCCCCTCTGCCATTACCTCGTCCCCGGTAACTGACTCATTACGTCGTTTGTGTCCATGGTAACAGAGCTATTACATCACTGTTTTCGTAGGTAACAGCATTAACACTGTGTAGGAGGCAGACTTGATAACAACTTGGATCACTTTATAACTCCTTTATGTAACTTTGGACCATAGGTTTTATATTCTGATGCATTATTATTAGTTTTGGATAACAGGAAGTGACATAATTAATGTTGTAGGTAACAGGGATGACATTGTTAGCGTCCTAGGTAACAGGAATGACATCTCTTGTGTCCTAGGTAACAGAGGGATGACATCACTAGTGTCCTAGGTAACAGGGATGACATCGTTGGTGTCCTAGCTAAGAGGGTGGTGACATAATTAATGTCGTAGGTAACAGGGATGACATCGTTAATGTCCTAGGTAACAGAGATGACATCGTTAGTGTCCTCGTTAACAGGAATGACATCTCTTCTGTTCTAGGAAACTGAGAAATGACATTGTTAGTGTCCTAGGTAACAGAGATGACATTGTTAGTGTTCTAGGTAACAGAGGGATGACATAATTAGTGTCCTAGGTAACAGGGGTGACATTGTTAGTGTCCTAGGTAACAAATGGATGACATTGTTAGTGTCCTAGGTAACAGGAATGACATCGTTAGTGTCCTAGGTAACAGAGATGAGATAATTTCTGTCCTAAGTAACAGACGGATGACATCACTAGTGTTCCAGGTAACAGAAAGATGACATCACTAGTGTCCTAGGCTACAGAGATGACATCACTCGTGTTCTAGGTAACAGGGATCTCCAGGGTAACAGGGTCATATGTAATCACTAGTATCATAGAGTGTCCCAGGTTACACTACGTAACGTCTCTTGACCTGGTAGTGGGACAGTAACAGTGGGGGAGATGACGCAAGTATCTCCTATTTGTTTGACATTGTCCAGTTCGTACGATAGTTTTTAGCTTCTTGTGCATTTTTCGTTAATTGCTCCAAAGACCAAGGCTCCCACTCTCAAGATAAGGACAACTCCTCTTCCAGACGATCTTTTTCTTCATTTTGTTTTGTTTTACCAAGACCCACAATTATTCAAACCCAGTGTCAGATAAGAGACAGAGTGAGTAAAAACGTGTGGACTGCTGCCAGAAAACAAAGAGTCTGCAGTACAGATTTGCAGCAGTTTAAACAAGTTTTTATTTGTATGTAATTGCTAATGTTATGTGTTTCTTCATGTAAGCTTTGATTGTATAAACATTTAATTTTCACATCTACACTACAGAGCAAACCTTCTCATAAGTAAATATGGCAAATCTGTAAATAATGATAAGGTTTAACACTTGCGGATCTTAAAGGTGCATTGTGTAACTTTTCTTTGTCTTCTTTGTCTGGAATGTTTCACAGTACGGCATTAAACCTTTCTATCTTCATGGAGACCAAACCAGACGAAGTTACAGGTCAGATCTGTGGAGAGGCGACCCCACTCCCAGTCAGAATGTCTGTTTTTCTAGGTATTTTTGAGCTATAAAACCGTCTGTAAATATAAGTTAGAGCTGTTTAATGTCATACTGTGGAACATTCCAGGCAGAGCATATCCATAGAAACAAGCAAGTGACGGACCCTCCACCAGAAAAGTTACGCAATGAACTTTTAAGTTTAGATGTTTCTACCAAAAATAGTAAAGCCTGAATAATCCATAATATAAATCGACGGAATTTGACCTGATTTAGCCCTTGTTTAGAATCCACTTGTTCCTCCTTGTTTTTCATTAGTCCGTCTATGGCTCGTGTGTGTTGCCGCTAACGACCTCATCTCTCGTCTGTAACCATGGCAACAGGCAGCAGCAGATGTTGTGACTTCCTGTTTCCTGGTTTGGGCTTGTGTTAATGACAGATGCACAGGACGTGGGCTTAATAGCTCTAGTTTTAGTCCCTTGTTTTTAATTCGGGAGAACACTTTTGTGGTGCCCAGCTGTTCCTCTCCCTGTTTAAGCTCTCCAGAGGGTTTAATAGATATTATTTTTAGGTTTAACTTGTGAAATAAATAGAAAATTGATTTTATTTACGTTTATTTATGTTTAAAGGTCCTCTATTACGCAAAATTGACGTGAATATAAACTTTAAGTCATGTTATCATGTTATTACCTCAACAAAAACATGGAGTTGTGTTTTGTTTCATTCACACACGTTTGAGTAACACTTTATTATTATTCTGTCTACATCTCCAAAGCTCAAAACGCTCTGTTCCACCTTGTGATGTCACGAAGCTGCAGTTTTTCAATTTAGCTGCTACCTTTTTTCTTCAGTTCTCTAGAGATGACTGAAATCATTCGTCAGTCAGAAGAAGAACTCAGCCAAAATGTGCAGGGTTTTTGTGTTAAACGTGTGTGTGAATGAAACAAAACACAACTGATGAGGAAAACGGCGAATTATGGGCCCTTTAAAAGACAGAAAATGAGTTGGAGAAGGACAGGTGGGCAGGTGGTTTTGAATAAAGTGAATCTAATTTGCTTTAATAAACATTCTGCCAGGATTTTTCTAAATATATTTCAACTTTTATAACCAAGTTACCAATCCGTATTATTTTTTTAATGAAAGTAAGAACTCGATTGCTTTGAATATCTTGTACATGTGAAGTAATTGACAAATAAAGGCAATCATTCATTCATTCATTCAACTACATATGAATTAAACATTGTTGTCATGGTTACAGCTATAATAGTAGGAAGCTGGATGTCCTTTTAAAACTTTCAAAAAATTCCAGCAACTTGTGAACGAGGGCACTTCCTGGTGACCTTTAGACTGACCAGGGTTACCACGGCGAGGGTGAGTCAGAATTTGGCAGAGCGGAGCGGATATTTGACATTTTACAACTCGAAAAACAGGGAAATACCAGAATTCAACCAGAGAAACAGAGCTACAGTCTTTAAGTCTTTTGTAAGTTAATATCTATTTGCAGATACAGATATAAAAAATATAATATACTAGAAGCTTTTTTTAAAGTAAAATATGCAATAATTTTTGTATGAAGTTTTCAGAAAATCAGTCTGAACTGTAGTGGGGTTGCCAAAAATTATGTGAATCTAATTTGCTTTAATAAACATTCTGCCATGATTTTTCTAAATATATTTCAACTTTTATAAACAAGTTACCAGTCAGTCACGAAAGTAAGAACGACATATGAATTAAACATTGTTGTCATGGTTACAGCTATAACAGTAGGAGGCTGGATGTCCTTTAAAACTTTACAAAAATTCCAGCAACTTAAACAGCGAGCGTAGGTTGTTTCCTGTCACATTTTGGTTAATGTAAATCAAATTTTTACAGTACTGGCGGATTTCCATGGTAACGGTTGTTTTTTGACGCTCCATACAAAGCTCTCCGATTCCTAAAACGATTCAGTATTTTCTCTCTGGATTGGTGTTTTCAGCCTGATGCCCTGCAGGTTAAATCCCTCCAGGACATGCACCGTTTGGCTGCTCTCCCTCTCAACAGATTGTACAGATCAAAGATGGCCGCCGGCTCCGAGCGAGTGAACGAGGGCACTTCCTGGTGACCTTTAGACTGACCACGGTTACCACGGCGAGGGTGAAACAGAATTTGGCAAAGCGGAGCGGATATTTGACATTTTACAACTCGATAAACAACTCGAAAGGGAAATACCAGAATTCAACCAGAGAAACAGAGCTACAGTCTTTAATTTTGTAAGTTAATATCTATTTACAGATACAGATATAAAAAATATAACATACTAGAAGCTTTTTTTAAAGTAAAATATGCAATAATTTTTGTATGACGTTTTCAGAAAATCAGAGTGAACTGTAGTAGGGTTGTCAAAATGATCAAAATCTAAAATATCTATAATAAAACTATAAACCAGAGCAGGTATCGATACTAAAAAAAAGTTTAATCTTGAGTTTTATTAGAAGTGTAAAACCACATAGTAATAATAAAATTACAATATTGTCTAAAAAAAAAAGCTTTTAAAATTACCATTTGGGCATCAAAACATGGACTGCATAAAGAAGTGGATAAGGGAGTGCGACGTCGTCCATAGTGTTCAGCTCCAGTCGAATGAAGCTCACCGAGGCCAGCAGTTATAAGAGCGAATTTGGAGTCGGGGTCCATATTAGGAATAGGAACAAATTGTGAAATAAAAACCCCAGGATCATATAGCGCGGGTTAATACGAACATTTTAAGACCAAAATGACGAGGCTCACAGCAGCAGGTACAGAGAGAGCGGCCATAATATTCCAATGTAAGTCAATGGGAGTCAGATGGAGCCGGAAGTGCCACCATGCCTATTTTAGTTTTTTTGTTTTTTTTGAGATGTAGTCTTAAACTTTTGATCAGCTCATAAACAGCCTATTTCAGTTTAATGGTTGTTTGCAAATTGTCTCTTTTTAGACTTAGACTTAAACAAACTTTATTGATCCACAAGGGAAATTATTTGGACACAGCAGCTCAAACATCACAATATAATATAATAACAGAGAGTAACAAAAATAGATGGTGTAGCAAAAAAAGAGCAAGAGACAGGAGACAAATGAGACATAATTATAAAAATAAATGTATATGTACAAGTCAAAATAAAATAGAAAAATAAGAAATAAAATATAAAATAAAATATAAAATCACAGCTATAAACAAGAAACAAGAACAAATACTCTGCTGATTGACAAGGCATAAGGTTATCTGTTACTTAAATTGAGAGATTAAGTTGTGGTACAGTTGTAGGGAGTATTATGTGTTACATAAGGGTGAGTTGTTGTACAGTTGTAGGGAGTATTATAGTATGAATGTAGTCCTGTATCTCTCACTGTTTGAGTGGAGCTGAAGGAGCCTGTTGGAGAATGAGCTCTTCCTATTTCTTCTTTTTGCATTTTGAAGCACGACTTAAAACCTTCTTAAGATCCAACAGTGCAAAATGTGAATTCTTTTGCAATTTTTCAGCTGGTCTTAAAATTTTGATCACAAGTGTTTTACTGTATATGGACAACATTAGCCTGGTGGTTAGATTTCCGCTTGAACCACTGCTGTTGTGTCCTTAAGCAAGACACTTCAGTAACCTTATCCAGTGTTTGGAGAGGGCTATAGCAACCCTTTTTTTGTTTTTTATCAGTTGTTTTTTTGGTAGCTATTAATTAAATTAATAAAAAAGGCTGTAACCGAAATATCAAAACTAAATATTTCCAATATTTTTGTCAGACTTAATTACTGTTAAATTCTCTGATGATAAACTCCTGTAAAGAAAACCCGTCACTCACTCTCCGCTTTTCACCAAAACCATAAAACCCTGAGCTCCAAACCTGTTAAATATTGACCTTTGACCTTTTATGGCGCTAAACTCTGTGTTTGCTCCGGCGCCGGGTTTGGTTCGATGAGCGCCGCATTTAGACACATCTGTCACTTCATGGTTTATTACCCCTCTCCTCCTGTCTCTTTCTCTCTCTCTCTGTCTCTCTTTTCTCTTTCCCTCTCACTCCTCTCCTCCTCTCTTTCTCTCTCTCTCCTCCTCCTTTCCTCATTCTCTCCTCTCTGTCTCTCTTTTCTCTTTCCTTCTCACTCCTCTCCTTCTTTCTCTTCATTGCCCCCTCTCCACCACTTTCCACTTTCTCTGTCCTCTTCACTCTCCTTCTATCTCTCCTCCTCTTCTCCTCTCTCCTCGTTGCCTCTTTCTCCTTTTCTATCGCCTCTCCTCCTCCTCTCTCTCTCTCCTCCTTCTCTCTCTACTCTTCTACTCCTCTCCTCATCTCTCTCCTCTCCTCATCTCTCTCCTCTCTCCTCCTGTCTCCTCTCCTCACACTTTCTCTTCTCCCTCTCCTTCTCCTCCTCTGTCTCTTCCTCTCTTTCCGCTCTCTTCCTTTCTCTCTCACTCCTCCTTTCTCCTATCTCTCCTTTTCCTCTCCTCTTCTCCTCTCAGTCTCTTCTGCTCGCTCTCCTCCTCTCTCTCCCATCTCCACCGCTCCTCTCTCTCTCTTCCTCTTTCTCCTCCTCTCTCCTCTCCTCTGTCCCTTCCTCTTTTTCCTCTCTCTCCCCTTCTCTCTCTCAGTCCTCCTTTCTCTTATCTCCCCTTTTCCTCTCTCTCCCATCTCCACCTCTCCTCTCACTCTTCCTCTCTCCTCTCCTCACCCTTTCTCCTCTTCCTCTCTTTCCTTTTCCTCTCTCCTCCTCTCCTGTCTCCACTCTTCTCCTCTCTCCTCGTCTCTCCCATCTCCCCCTCTCCACCTCTCCTCTCTCTCTCTTCCTCTTTCTCCTCCTCTCTCCTCTGTCTCTTCCTCTCTTTCCTCTCTCCTCCTCTCCGTCTCCTCTCCTCCTCTCTCTTCCCTCTTTCATCCCTTCTGTTAGCACTGTTAGCCTCCTGTGCCGTGCCAAACCAGGACAAGCCTCTATTAGATTATAAAGTCGGTGGAGCGGTATTCACTTTATTCCGGAAGTTGCTGTGGGTTGGCGGTTCGAATCCCGCTCTCGAGGCTCAGATCCATTGACCTACAGGTTGGCGGTGCGATTTCAGCTCCCACAGATGAATCCTGTTGTCGTGTACTTGGGCAAGACACTTAACTGAACCCATAAACCTTGAAATCTCACAAATGAGTTCTGTTCAGACTACAAAGCCTCCCAGAATCGGTGACTCGTTGGTCATACTGAACATTTAACAACATTTTACCCAAATCAGTCAAATTTATATCGTATTTTAGTGGTAAAACTTCTCGAATTCTCCATTGAAACGAATGGGACTCCCTCTTAAACAGAAACAGAAGTGTGTGGGGCGGTAACATTTAGAGGTTTGGTCATATGTTTGGTTCAGTAAAAAGCTGGAGTTTGGCCTGAGTACATCTATATCGCCAGGACAAATCAGATAACGCTATAATTTTATCTGTTTTATGACGTGTGTTTACAGCACGAAAACGACTGGTGACACGTAGCAGTTAGTGGATTATTAACAACAACAACAAAAAAAACTGTTTCACTTTTGTTTATTTTTTTTTTTATATTATATAGAATTTTTAACTTTGTGACAGTTTTTGTTTCACGTGGATAAAACCAGTTATTATGTAAATGCAACCTGAATATTAAACTCTTACTTTTTTATGGGTGGTTGGTGATGGTGAGAACGACCATTGGCACAGATTGGCAGCCTCTCTTCTGTCTGTCTACCCTAGGGCAGCTGTAGTAATAGTAGTAGACGTAGTAGTAGTAAAATCAGATACTACTAATCACAGTACAGTCAAAGAGGAGCATGGGAATTGTCATTGTTTTTGTCTACCCTTAGTAGTACAAGTTGAAGTTGTAGTTGAAGTAGTTGGAGGCATTGTAGTAGTAGCACCATCAGCAATAGTATTAGAAGTAGTAGTAGTAGTAGTAGTAGTAGTAGTAGTAGTAGTAGTAGTAGTAGTAGTAGTAGAAGTAGTAGTAGTAGTAGTAGTAGTATAATCAGATACTGCTAATCACAATACAATCAGAGAGGACCATGGGAAGTGTAGTTTTCTTTGTCTAACCTTTTACATTCTTATTGCTATTATTATTATATTGTACTAATATTATGAGCTCCAAAGTAGTAGTAGTAGTAGTAATAATAGTAGTAGTAGTAGATTTTTTAGACTTAAAACTTTTATTGTCCCCAAGGGGAAATTACAATTGACATCACAGTTCACTCAGCGGGGCCTGTTGTTCAGAAATGTGATGGCCGAGGGGATCAGGCTTCTGCCAAAGCGGCTCCTCCTGCACCTGATGCCCTGTACCCCCGTCCTGAGGGCAGAGGGGCGAGGTGCTCCTGTAGTGGGTGAGTGGGGTCCTGTCCTAGTACTAGTGGTAGTAGTTGTAGTAGTTGTGTAATAGTAGTGGTAGTAGTAATTTCTGTCTGATTCCAGTTCCATTGTTGTTTTCTATTACTGTCCGCTCTGTCTTTAGCTGAACCCAAACACAGTCACAAAATGAGACCAGAATGTGAGGGTGTGAATCCTGCGCTCTGATTGGCTGTCTCCGCTGGAGCTTTACTCCACATATTCTTGTATTATAACAGGGCATTGTTCAGCGCCGTAAACTTAGAACATATGACTGAGGAGAGATTGTGGGGGCTCTGAATACGTGTTGGTATGCAGACTGGCCACAGCAGGCTTCACACTAATAAAAAAATAGTTAAATAGCATCGTGTGAGACAATGTCCTTCTATTGGTGCCATTAAAGGGCCACTAAACACCAAAATCAGTTTTTTCTACTGATTAGCTGTGTAAATGGGTCTAAAATAGAAGTATATACCAATCCCTGGCCTTATTTTGGCATTTTAGTGCATATTTGTTAAAAATCTGACTTTTGGGTTAAAAGCCGTGTCTGTAACAGTGTCTTTAGAATCAACTACGGCCACATTTGAATTTTCGGGTTGGACTAACGGGCGCCAATGAGTCAGATGCTGTTCTGAGGTTATTATGTGACGAGCTCAGCCCCGGCGTCTACGGGCGGAGGAACCCCTCTCAGCCTCGCCCCCACCTGGCACCGCTGGGCACTGCGATGTCCCGCCGTGTCTGGAGAAAAGGGATCCGAGCACAAATGTCCGCTCTTTTTCAAAGTCCAGAGTCCGCACCATGTTGGATTGTTGTGGCTGTCGGTCAGCTGTCAATCATCGCTCCAGAGCCCGCCCCCACACCCTCTTCCCTCAACCCGCCGGGCACCGCTCACTCTAGAGGATTTTTCAGATTTTGCTTAGGGGCGGAGTAAAGCTTCAGGAGGGTGTTTGATGGTTCTTTGAAGTGGAACTAAACACCTAAACTCCACCCACAACCACATTTCAAATACAGCTGTATTGTATCTGAAACACCTAGCTGTATTCAGGGCAGTCTTTTGTGATGTCACCAACTACTTGAAATTGCATTGGCACATTTCATTACATTTTTGCCCACAAAGCTGCATTAAAATGTCCCCAAAAAAAAGTACAATAGACAGTATAAAAAAAGTTGATTTTGTGTTTAGTTCCACTTAAATTTAAGCAGGGAAGGTATAAGTGTGGTGATCGTTTGTTAGAGATTCATGTACTGGCAGTTTAAACCTTCATTTAAAGGTGCATTATGTAACTTTTTGGTTGGGGGTCTGTCATCTGCTTGCTTGGTTATGTCATTGCTCTGCCTGGAATGTTCCACAGTGTGACATTAAACAGCTCTATGTTACATTTATTAAATTACAGGTGGTTTTATAGCTCAAAATACCTAGAAAAACAGGCATTCTGACTGTAAGCGGGGTCGCCTCTCCACAGATCTGACCTGTAAGCTGGTCTGGTTTGGTCTACGTGAAAATACAAACTTTTAATACCATCAAATAGAGGTGTTATAAATTTGATTTTATTAGTCTAGTCATAGTTTTGTCCAAATTGTTTTGGCTTGTTTACATTACTTTGTTTACATTACGGTTGCTAGGTAACAGGTATGGAATTCTACCTCTGCGTATGTCAGATCTGCTTCCAACTAGGAAATGATAAACTTAATAATATTTGTGAAATTACAGATAACTAGTTAAAGTAAATTAGTAAAATGGGGAGTCTAACCTGCCACATGTTCTATATTACGCAAAATGGACTCTTGTGAGCTTTAAATCATGTTATAATGTTGTTTCCTCCTCAGAAACATACCGGAGTTGTGTTTTGTTTCATTCGCACATGTTTAAGTAATCCTTTATTATTAGTCTGTCTATATCTCCAAAGCTCAAAATGCTCTGTTCCACCTTGTGATGTCATGTAGTGGTAGTTTTCAAGTTAACAGCTATGTTTTACCTTTTAGTTCAGTAGAGATCGGCAATTCCAGGTCTGAAATCATCCAGATGATTCTAGTGAAGGTGTGTGGAGTTTAAAAACACAGTGGAGCACTTCCTGTATTACCACGACGCGTTTTCAGTGTCTGCCTTAATATGCAGGTTGTGTGAATGAAACAAAACACAACTCCAGTTCTGTTTGTGACGAGGAAACAACATTATAAAATCAGAAAATAGCTTAAAACGAGCCCTTTAAATATATTTTCAGAGAGTTAAGTCACAATCCGCTCCTGTTATAATTTCTTTTAGCCCGGCCCCACCATTGAACAGCGTTTCCCTGGTGGCGTTGACTTTACCAGCAGCTGCTCCGCTCTTTAAATAGAGACCAAACTCAAAGTCCAAAGTCCAAAGTCTGGACCGGGTTTGTGGGCAGAATCCTGGATTTCCCTGGCACCAGATCCACAGGTGGCACAGCGCCCACTGATCCAACACAAGGACAAACACCTGATACAACCACAGGCATGGGGCAGAGAGGTGCATCATGGGAACTGGAGTTTTCTCTGGGTGACTTGTGTGCTATTGTTACTCCAGTGTGATGTAAGAAGTGGTACTGATAGAGGTAAGTATTTGTTATTGAGAAGTAGTAGTATTTTGCATGTTATTGTAGTAGTAGGCCTATTGTAGTAGTGGTAGTAGTAGTAGTATTATGTATGTGACATTATTGTAGTAGTAGCAGTAGTAGTAGTTAAATTGTAGGTTCAGTAGCACTATGTAGTTGTAGTAATTTATAAGATACTTCTAATTACAAAAATAGCATCAGAGAGGACCATGGGAAGTGTAGTTTTCTTTCTATAACATTCTTATTTGTGGTATTTGTTATTTTCATGGGCTCCAAAGTAGTAGTAGTAGTTGTTGTTATAGTAGCAGTAGTGGCTGTACTTGTTACTGTAGTAGTAGTTAAGTAGGATTCTGTAGTTGTGACAATAGTAGTAGTTGTAGTATGGTAAAATAATCAGAGAGGACCATGGGAAGTGTAGTTTCTTTGTGGAAACGTGTATTTCTGGGTATTTGTTATATTCCATTGTTATTCTGGTGCATGTAGTAGTTATAATGGTAGTAGTAGTAATAGTAGTAGTAGTATTAATTGAAGTAGTAGTTGGTGGTCTTAGTAAACTGCACAAATGACCTGAAATATTGCAAGTCAGTTGTATGTAGTACTATTACTACTACTAATACATACAGTTGGTTTACAAGCCAAATGGAGAACTTACTGCACGAATGGAAATGTACGGTGGGAAAAGCAAACACTGAAACCAGTTCTTCATCTTTCTATGGATACAGTGTCTGCAAAGAGACATTGCAGTAATAGTAGTAGTAGCCGCAGTAGCAGTAGTAGTAGTAGTAGTTGCAGTAACAGTAGTAACAGTACCGTCCTGTTTTGACCCTCCTCACACACTGACCCTGTAACATGAGACTGTGACATAAGAAGTCACTCACTCATTGTAATTTTCTGCTAATTGTTTGACCTAAATTAAGTCACAACAGACACTGGAGACGAGCTAAGGCTAATGCTACTGCTACTGCTGCTACTACTACTATTACTACTACTACTACTACTACTACTACTATAAAATGTATCGTATCCTACCTTTCCTTAAAATAACAAGTTTAGATTATCTATTGGCTATATGTGAAACCTCACTATATAAACCCAAGAATACTGCTCAAAAAAATTAAATGAACACTTTGAAAACATATCAAATCTAAATGTGAAATAAAAGCTGAATATCTATACAAATATGGACAGGGCAGTGTCTTAGGAACAAAAGGAAGCCACCTGTTTTAATGGAAATAAACAACAGGTGCACTTGAGCGGCAACAGTGAGACAACCCCTAAAACAGGACGGGTTTACATGTGTGTCATTTCAAGTTTCTCCCTCTTGGCCTTTTTTGGCTGGTGTTCCACTCATGCTGCTTTGGCCAGAGTGATTATCACCACTTGGAGTATGAGGCCGTTCCCTAACCCTACAGAAGATGCACAGCTTGTCCAACTTCTCCAGGATGGCACTTCGAGACGAGACAGGAGAGCTGGACAGGGCTGCAGAAGGTTCTCAACCCATCAGCAGGATCCATATCTGCTCCTTTGTGCGAAGAGGAGCAGGTTGTGCAGTGCTCGTACTCTACAGAATGACCTCCAGCAGGTGACGGGTGTGAAAGTCTCTGCCCAAACAATCAGAAACACACTTCATGAGGGCGTCTTGAGGTCGACACATCCTGTAGTGGGGCCTGTTTTCACCGCCCAGCACCGTGGAGCTCTGTTGACATTTGCTAAACCACGCCACAATTTTCAGGGTGTCTATAAACTTGAGCCCTCTGTAGGCTGAAAATTTTATTTCCATTAAACAAAGTGACGTCCTTTTGTTCAGACACTGACCTGTCCATATGGCGGATCAACTGATCCGTAAAGTTGGACACGTGATCGGCTGTGAACTGGAGACATTTGTCACAGTGAGGGACAGGAGGACACTGGACAAACTGCTGTACATCATGGACACTCCTGCTCACCCACTGCACCAGACTATAGAGGGACAGAGGAGATAATACTCCCTACAACTGTACAACTCACCCACTGCACCAGACTATAGAGGGACAGAGGAGATAATACTCCCTACAACTGTACAACTCACCCACTGCACCAGACTATAGAGGGACAGAGGAGATAATACTCCCTACAACTGTATAACAACTCACCCACTGCACCAGACTATAGAGGGACAGAGGAGATAATACTCCCTACAACTGTACAACTCACCCCCTGCACCAGACTATAGAGGGACAGAGGAGATAATACTCCCTACAACTGTATAACAACTCACCCACTGCACCAGACTATAGAGGGACAGAGGAGATAATACTCCCTACAACTGTACAACTCACCCCCTGCACCAGACTATAGAGGGACAGAGGAGATAATACTCCCTACAACTGTACAACAACTCACCCACTGCACCAGACTATAGAGGGACAGAGGAGATAATACTCCCTACAACACCAGACTATAGAGGGACAGAGGAGCTCATTCTCCAACAGGCTCCTACAGCTCCACTCAAACAGTGAGAGATACAGGACTACATTCATACTATAATACTCCCTACAACTGTACAACAACTTAATCTTGAGTAATGGATAACCTTATGCCCTGTCAATCAGCAGAGTATTTGCACTGTCGTTCTTGTTTCTTGTTTATAGCTGTGATTTTATAGTTTATTTTATATTTTATTACTTATTTTTCTATTTTATTTTGACTTGTACATATACATTTATTTCTCTCATTTGACACGTGTCTCTTGCTCTTTTTTCTACACCATCTATTTTTGTTCCTCTGTTATTATATTATATTGTGATGTTTGAGCTGCTGTGTCCAAATAATTTCCCTTGTGGATCAATAAAGTTTGTCTAAGTCTAAGTCTAGGTCTATATTTGTAAAGACATCCAGCATTTTTTTTTCACATTTAGATCTGACGCGTTTTCAAAGTGTTCCTTTAATTTTTTCGAGCTGTGTATATTTCCTTAAAAGCTACACTCCTCACATCTCTGTATCTTTATCCTTCCCCTCCAGAGCCAGAAAAGCTCTTCATATTTTCCCCTTTAAAGGCGCAAGGCCAAACTCCACTTCTGCATTAACATCCATCGTTTTATCTTCAGACAGCTGCAGGCATCTGTGTGGTCATTACTGCTGGACTCAGAGTACTTTTACTTACTGCAGCACAATTACTATAACACTGTCTGGCATGAGAAATGGAAAGAGAAAGTCCCAATACTTTAATTTGAATGTTTTTTGGAGAATCTCGTTTTAATTAATTGCTTATAAAGGAAAAATCAAAGGAAAAATGCAAAAATCATATGCAAAATTTAAATAGGCTTATGCTATGAGTAGGACATTGTCTGTATATGTCAAAAGAAACCACAAATAGAGCTGACAAAAAGAAAAAAGGAGGTAATAATAAGAGTTAAGTTACCTCTATGTGTTTTTGTGTTTAATTTAACTTTTTTTTTTTTAGCTAATTTCAGACTGGTTGCAAAGATATTATCTGTTATAAAGTTTTTTGATCTTTTATAATGTTGTTTTGTTTCATTCGCGCATGTTGAACACACAAACCCTGTATGTTTAGGCTTTAGCGTTCTTCTCTCAAACAGAAATACTCTGTTCCACCTTGTGATATCATGAGGTAATACAAGAAGTGCTCCACTGTGTTTTTAAACTCCACACACTTTCACTAGAATCATTTGGATCATTTCAGCCCTGGAATTGCCAATCTCTGCTGAACTAAAGGTAAAAGGTGTAGCTGTTAACTGGAAAACTACCTCTTCATGACATCACAAGGTGGAACAGAGCATGTCAAGCTTTGGAGATGTAGACAGACTAATAATAAATGATTACTCAAACATGTGAATGAAACAAAACACAACTCCAGGTCTGTTTTTGAGGAGGTAACAACATTATAACATGGTTTAAAGCTCAAAAGAGTCAATTTTGGGTAATATCGGACGTTTAAAATGATTTTTGTCATTATCTCCCTCCTTTATTCCCAGTTATAAGTGCAAATAAAGTTGTTCTTTTTCTACTTTTTTCACATTCTTAATTGTACCCCTCCACACAGTTAATTAACTGGGGAACACTTAGAGAAAATGTGTTTGCTGAGGTTAAGAGACCGAGTTACAAACTGATCACACAGCACTTTTCAACTGCGCTCGTTTCACTCCCGCATCGCCATGGTGATGTATTACGGGCAATAAATTATAACAATGTTGGCAACTGCTTTGATGATATCTGCACTTCTTGGTCCAATTATTTTTGAGATTTTCAAAGTGAGGATTTGGCTGGAGTTTAGTTGGCCAGTACAGAATAAAGTTAAATCTACTGCTACTTCATAATATAAACTGAACTGAGAAAAAAAAAAAAAAAAAAAAAAAGCAGTTGCTGTTTTAAAGATGTACTGTGTAACATTTCTGGTGGAGGGTCCATCACCTGCTTGTTTCTATGGAGAGGTCATTGCTGGAATGTTCCACAGTTTGACATTAAACAGCTCTACTTTACATTTATTCAATTAAATTTGGTTTTAGAGCTCAAAAATACCAAGAAAAACAGGCATTCTGACTGTGAGCGGGGTCGCCTCTCCACAGATCTGACCTGTAACTTTGCCTGGTTTGGTCTCCATGAAGATAGAAAGGTTTAATACCATACTGTGGAACATTCCAAGCAAAGCATCTTCATGGAGAAAAGCATTTGACGAACCAGAAAAGTTACACAATACAGCTTTAAAAATTCACTTTGTAACTTTTCTTGTGGAGGGTCCGCCACCTGCTTGTCTCCATGAAAATGTTATTGCCTTGTCTGAAATGTTTCACAGTATGGCATTAAACTTTTCTATGTCCATGGAAACAAGCAGGAGTCCAAGTTACAGGTCTGATCTGCGGAGAGGCGAGCTTGCTTACAGTCAGAATGCATGTTTTTGAGGGAATTTTTAATAGAATCTGTAATGAAATATGACGGATAAGTTAAATGCCTCACTGTGGAACATTCTAGGCAAAGCAATAACATCTCCATGGAAACAAGAGAGTAGCGAACCCCAGAAAAGTTACATAGTGCACAGCAGTAAGAAAAAGAAACATCTTACCTGATCGCTCACACACTTGCTTGCCATATTTAAATAAGCACTCTGGAGGAAGTGTTTTGCCCAAGGACACAATGTCTGATCTGGAATTGAACCATCAACCTTTGCATTTGGAATCACTTAGTCAATGCTACCCCAAAATGTACCTTATAGTTTTGTTCGAGTCACCTGCTTGTCTTCATGAAGATGTTATTGCTTTGCCTGGAATGTCCCACAGTTTGGCATTAAACTGATCTATCTCCATGGAGACAACAGGTAGCACCAGACGACCAAGTTACAGGTCAGATCTGTGGAAAGCCAACGTCACTCACAGTAAAAATGCACGTTGTTCATAATATATTACAGTATATGTGGCATTAAAACACCTAAAGTTGAATAAATACAAGAAACCTAAGTATAATGCCATACTGTGGAACATTCCAAAAACAGAAACATCACCATGGAGACAAGCAAGTTGCAGAAAAACTACAAAGTGCACCTTTAGACGCAGTGTTATAATTGTTTAAAGTTTGGAAAAAGCCTAATGCATCTTCTGTCTGAACTTGCTCAAATATTTGTCCTTTTGGAGCATTGTCTTTTTTCCGAGCCTGTCATGGTGGTCCTGAACGCACCGTGAAGTTCTGGTCCCTGAATGCTCCGTTCTCTTACTAAATAAGGCCATTACATTTGGATATTTCCAGTGGACTGAGATCCCCTGTTCCCATGTATGGCCGTGCTCTGTCACCGCCTGTGAGACGTGACTCAGGCTGGACTCAAATACTCACTATGACTTTTCTAATGTTTGTTTTATTTTATTTTATTACCCTTTATTATCCCTGTTGGGAAATTATCCGCTGCATTTCACCCAGTTGGAAGCACATGAAGGCGCCCGGGGATGAAGGCGCCTGGGGATGTTTAATGTTTAATGTTTAACCCAAATACAGCTCGTCAGGTCCATCCATTTTCAAGAATTACCTCAGTTACTTCAATAATTACTCATATATACACTTTAATGTTGGGATTTTATCATTTGATTCTAATTATATAGATTTATACGGATGGACAGCAGCCGAAAAGAGAAACTAAAGGTGCACTGCGTAACTTTTTGGTTGGGTTGGTCCATCAGCTGCGTGTTTTCATGGATATGTCTTTCCTCTGCCTGAAATGTTCCACAGTATGGCATTAAACAGCTCTACGTTACATTTATTCAGTTACAGGTGGTTTTAGAGCTCAAAAATACTTCGAAAAACAAGCGTTCTGACTGTGAGCGGGGTCGCCTCTCCACAGATCTGACCATGATTTTTCAGTTTGTTCCACTGTTGTGAAGGTCAAGTAACGGTGTAGTATTTGTTTGAAAGTTCAGAAGTTCTGATGAAGATGTTTTGTGATGAAGTTTTGTTGATAAAATTCACACTTTGTGCAGGATCTTTGTCTGGTCGTGTATTTTGAGGTTTTTTCTCTCGTCCAGCCCACCTGTTTCCAAAAAAAAAACGATGTGTGAAGTTCTCGTTCGTACCTGTGAAGTTCTCGTTTGTACCTGTCCCGTTACAAGTCGCGTCACGCTAACGTAAACTTGACTAATTATTACCCACCCTCGTTTTTTACATGTTTGTACTGAGTCAACGCTGCGCCCACAGACACATTTACCGCTCGTTACTCACGTCCAGTTTGTTTTGTTTTTGAACAATACGTTTTCCGGCGTGTCCCGACTGGACTGTTCATAAAGAGGGAGTGGGACAGGAGTGTGTGTGTGTGTGTTTTTGTGTGTGAGACATTTAAGACTAAGCAATAACATCAACATGTACAAAAGTAAGACCCTCCAACAGAAAAGTTACACAATGCCCCAGTCTAACTAACTTCACCAACTTCTTACTGTTACCTAACGTTGCTAATTTACTTCAATTTATTTTCTAACATTTAAAAATCCTTGGGGGAAAAGCACTCGGCGTGATTTAAATTCCTCCATTATCACAGTTTAATCCTGGTCCCAAAACAACCCTAAGAAGTTCCATTAAAGGCTTTGTTTGTCCACCTCAGGCTCCCGTAGCGTGCTGTTACTCACTGTACTCAGATCTCCCAGAGGTTTTTAGTCTGAAATAGAATAGAGCACCTTTTAATTCATTTCCTTCCAGAGATATTGGATCAATTATCTAGTTAATTTGCTAATAAAACCAAAAAACACTGCCAAACACACTGCGGTCTTAAAGATACACTGTGTAACTTTTCTAGAGAAGGGTCTTACTTTTGTCCATGTTGATGTTATTGCTTAGTCTTAAATGTCTCTTAGAGCATATCTGCATGTATAATCCAAATTTAGATTACTACTACTACTACTACTACTACTACTACTACTACTACTCTCTCCCTTCTCTTTCTCTTCCCTCTCCTCTCTTCCTCTGCTCTTTCCCCCTCTCCCTCTTCTCTATCCTCCCTCTCCTTCTCCTTCTCCTCTCTCTCCTTTCCCTCTCCTCTCTTCCTCTCCTTTCCCTCCTCTCCCTCTCCTCTCCCTCTCCTTCTCCTCTCTTCCTCTCCTCGCCCTCCTCTCCCTCTCCTCTCTCCCTCTCCCATTCCCTCTCCTCTCTGCCCCTCTCCTCTCTTCCTTCTCCTCTCTCTCCCTCCCCGCTTCCTCACCTCTCCATCTCTCTTCTCCTCTCTCCCTTCCCCTTTCCCTCTCCCTCTCCTCTCCCCCTCTCCTCCCTCCCTCCCCTCTTCCTCCTCTCCCTCTCTGTTCTCCTCTCGCCCTCTTCCCCTCTCCCTCTCCTCTCCCACCCCTTTCCTCTCTCCATCTTCCCCTCTCCTCTCTCCTTCTCCTCTTCCCCTCTCAGTTTCCCTCTCCCTCTCCCTCTCCATCTTCCCCTCTCCTCTCTCCATCTTCCCCTCTCCTCTCTCCATCTCCTCTTCCCCTCTCCCTCTCCTCTCCTCTCCCACCCCTCTCCTCTCTCTTCTCTCAAAAACAGTTTGTCATGAGTGTAAAACAAACGGGAGCTCAGGTTTCCTCCTCTCCGTACTTACAGTGAACGCCACACGGAGCAGAAACCTGATCTGTGCTGTGGGGATGTGCTGAGCTCCGTCAGATACAGTTACACTTTAAACCATTTTATTATTTAATGCAGAAACAATATGGATCATAATCGACAAAGGAACGGACATTTTGTGTGTTTTTCTACTTCAGAGAGCAGAATAAACTGAGTTGGCCAAAACTTGACTTTGTTTTAAAGGTTTATTATGTACTTTTTCTGGTGGACGGTCCATCACCTGCTTGTTTCTATGGATATGTCATTGGAATGTTTCACAGTGTGACTTAAAAGAGCTCTACTTTACATTTACTCAATTACAGGTGGTTTTACAGCTCAAAAATACCTAGAAAAACAGGTATTCTGACTGTGAGCGGGGTCGCCTCTCCACAGATCTGACCTGTAACTTGGTCTGGTTTGGTCTCCATGAAGATTGAAATGTTTAATACCATACTGTGAAACATTCTAGAGAAAGTAAGAACATTTCCACGGAGACAAGCATTTGACGGACCCTCCACCAGAAAAGTTACACAATGCAGCTTTAAGGTTGTCAAAAGTATTGAAAATCAGATACTCATCAATACTAAAACTATTATTAATATTATTTGGATACAGCAGCTCAAACATCACAATATAATATAAAAACAGAGAGTAACAAAAATAGATGGTGTAGCAAAAAGAGCAAGAGACAAGAGTCAAATGAGACATAATTATAAAAATAAATGTATATTTACAAGTCAAAATAAAATAGAAAAATAATAAACTATAAAATAAACTAAAATCACAGCTATAAATAAGAGACAAGAACGACAGTGCAAATAATATGCTGATTGACAGGGCATAAGGTTACTAATCTGTTACTTAAGATTAAGTTGTTGTACAGTTGTAGGGAGTATTATCTGTTACATAAGAGTGAGGTTTTTTTTGTGAAGCTAAGAAGCCATTTAAAGGTCATGTTTTACAAAAAATGGACTCTTGTGAGCTTTAAGTCATGTTATAATGTTGTTACTTTACTTTTTTTTTCTGTTTGAGAGAAGAACTCTGCAGGGTTTGTGCGTTAAACATGTGTGAATGAAACAAAACACAACTCCAGGTGTGTTTGTGATGAGGAAACAACATTATAACATAAATCAGAAAATAACGTAACACTGGCCCTTTAAATATTTGCACCTGTCACTTTTTACTTCCTGTCAGTTTTCTTTGACGTTAAACCCCAGAGGAGCCCCGTTCTTCTGCTCCACTGATCTACACGTGTTAAACTCAAAGCTTTTACGTGTGACTACAAACCCCACAATCCTTTGGGGCAGACTCACGACTGTTGTCAACGGCAACCGTGTCCTGTGAGGCCCCGGGAGCAGTGACAGTGAAGATGTGATGTGTCATGGGAAATGAAATGTAGTTTGATTTAAATGGATGACTGCTTTTTACATTGTGGAAATCAATTCTTATTTCACACCGGGTTGAACTTGTGAAATAAGAGTTTTTGAAATGCCGAAGTCTTTGGTCTTGATACCCAGATAAGTCCTGGTTTAGATCTGGTTTAGTCCAGGGTCTGATCTTGTTTAGTTCAAATTTAAAGTATAAAGATTTTTTTTTACACTGATTTTTTTTACTGTCTTAAAAACAATAGTGAATGAATTATTAAATTTTCTTATACTTAAAGTAAAAGTACAGATACAGGGGAAAATTATTACTCAAATAAAAGTAAAAGTACAAAATCTGCTTAAGTAAAAGTATTAAAGTCACAGTTTAAAAATGTACTTAAATTGTAAAAAGTAAAAGTATTTGGCAGAGATTTTTCGAACAATTACAGGATGAAATGTAGTGATTTTGATAATGAATTTAGCTGATTTTAAGTGATTCAATTGATTTCTTAATTTTTCTAGCTGTTTTTGTGTATTTATGTATTTGGTTTGCTCAAAGTTGGGACAGAAACTCAAATTAAATGTGCTAAAAATAAGTCTCAGCCATTTCTTTTTGGTTTTCAGTCCAGATCTAAAATCTAGTGCACTAGAAAGTACAGATACCTAAAAAGTAAAAAGTATCCACTGTAAAATGTAATTAAGCAAAGTACAAATACATAAAAATTGTACTTATGAATTGTACTTTTACGTTTTACTTCATTACCTGCCACTACTGCTTAAAAACAGAACTCATTTAAAACAGTTTGCAGAGTGCAAAGTTCTTCCGTCACTGTAACGCTAACAACAACTAGCATGCTAACAGCGCACCAGCCTTTATTTCTGGTTTGTGAATATGAAAAAGTTTTATAATTAGATGCAGGAATACAGAATACAGCGGCCTCATTTTGACCCCAAGAGCTGCTATTATAATATACAAACTAATTTATTTTACATTATTACATTAAAAAATGTACTTTTCCTTTCAAGGTTATGTTCATCTTGGTCCTGGTTTAGTCCTGATGTGGTTTGGGGGTTGTTCTGGTCCTGGTTTTGACAAAATCTAGTCCAGGTTTAGTTCTAGTTTAGTCCTGGTTTAGTTCTGGTATGTACTTTGTGGTCCTAGTTTAGTGAATGTGTTTTTAGATCTTGGTTGTTAGTCCTGGTTTAGTCCTGATTTGGTTTGGAGTTGTTCTAGTCCTGGTTTTGTCAAGATCTAGTCCAGGTTTAGTTCTTCTGGTTTAGTCCTGCTTTAGTTCTAGTTTAGTCCTGGATTTGTCCTGGTTTAATTCTGGTATATACTTTGTGGTCCTAGTTTAGTGAATGTGTTTTTAGATCTTGGTTGTTAGTCCTGGTTTAGTTCTGATGTAATCCTGGTTCAGTCTTTATTTAGTCCAAGTGGTTCAGTCCTAGTTTAGTTCCAGTTCTGGGTCTAGACTGTGTTCATTTTTAGTTTAAAGCTGGAGTAAGTTGACCTCTGGTGTAGAGTCTTCCACTTATTTTTCTCCTTTTTCTCCTGGAATGTTCCACAGTGTTGCTTTAAACTTATCAGAAAACAAGAAGATGACACAACAAGGCCAAGTTACACGTCAGATCTGGTGCGGAGGCGAGCACATTCACGGAAACAATTTGTATTTTTCAAGGTATTTTTAGCAGTAAAATCAACTGTAATTGAGTAAATGCAGATCAGTTTAATACCATACTGTGGCGAGACAAAGTACTAAAATCTCCATGGTGAAGAAAAGTTACGTTATGCAGCTTTAAATTCAACCACAGCTTTTCAAATACACATCTAATTGCACATTTTATTTAACATTTCCCCATTAGCTCCGATACTATTTCAGTCTTCACATGAGCCACACAATACATATAAACAAAGCCCTGCGTAGACAGGAGCCTATGTACACACAGGCAGCAGCTGTTGGGAAAAGTTATTACTGTGTTATTTTGGACCGTGGTTTTCATCGCTCCATACAGATCATAATGTACACACCACTTTAAACTCTTCTATATACTGTGACCATATGTACAGGGGCACAGAGAGAGGAGGGGTCTCAACATGTGGGACAGGGACCAGCGGACCAACTAAAACCTACAGAACATGTCTCAGATAAAGTACTTCTGGTTTAGGCTATACTTAGAGATGGTGAAATAAAAAAAATCAATAATATTATGAATGTAGTTTGGACAATGTGCACAGTTTGAATATTGAGTGTAAAATAATTGCAAAAAGATCTTATTAAAATGTTGTAATCTTCCAAATAATGGTTTAAAATGACATTTCTGAATATTATCTGGAAAAATACTCTAATATTCATTATGGAAATGTCACACACTTCCATGCACCTTTTATCTAACCTTATTATTATTATTTTTTTTTCCCCAAAAAATTGTCTAAAATAAAAATAAAAATAAAAAATAAACAAAAATATGAATGTGTTTATTGCACTGGAGAAAAAAAAAAGAAAAAAAAAAAAAGAAAGAAAGTCATGCATCCTTACTGTGAGAGAGCTGCATCTCCACAAACCTGACTCTTATTTGGCCTTGGAGGCCCTTTTCCTGCTTGTTTCCATGGAAATATTGTTCCTTTGGCTTTACTCTTCTGACATAAAACTTGTATATCTGGAGGCGGATGATGTGCCACCTCCAGAAAGTTACCCACTGTAGCTTTAAAATCACAATGACATGATTAATCGCCCAGTGTTGATTTCACATACTTGTATATTGGTTCTTTCGTGCTCTGGCGTGTTGGTTCAGATGAGGTCTCTGAATGGGAGAGTAGTGTTTCCACAAACAGCTGTAGACCTGATCACAGCCTCATGTTACAGGGACACTGTGATTGGCCTCTGAGACCACAGACTTCAGCCACTACAGGGCCAGGGCTGGAGTCAAATACTGCATTGTTCTTTTATTTAATCATTAAAGGTGATATATTACACACAATTTACCCTTTAATCCATGTTAAGGCCACCACACCCTACAGGAGAATTTGCTCGATTTAGACTACGATTTGCTTCTCCCTCAGAGGCGTGACCCAACTTTGTGTCTTCTTGTGCAATTTTGAAGCCGTTGTGCTCCTCGTGTGTGTGTGTGTGACTCTGAGCTGCTCTGTCAGATATCGTAACCACCAAACATCAGCAACGATACGGTAAAAGCCAATAATGCCGTGACGCTCTGTTGGCGTCAGGGGCAGACGGCATTTGGAGGGACAAACACAGAAGCGCAAGATACAAACTCAGGAAATAGCGAAAATAATTATTCCTCACGTCTCGTAAAGTTGTACATTTAAACCGCAGCATCTCATCCACATTATCCATAGAATTTGTCCTTGGCGAATAATGACCCCAGTCCACAAAACGGTGCTGTGATTCAGTTTGAAGCGTTCTTTAAAAGTAAAAAGGCGAGAGTAGTTCCTCACATGTGTCTGTTTACATCCACAGCGCACGGATCGAGGTGAAGCTGCAGATTAAAGATCGTGACTCTACTTCCTGTGGACTTTATCGCCAAACTTTTATGCTTTAAAAATCATGTATTTCACACGTAATAATAACACAGTTTTGACTTGTATCTAAACTCGAAGTGCGGCGCTCTGATCTTTTGAACACTTAAGAGTCTCAATGCGAGTCGTTTTACTCTAGACAGGAAACAGCTGACACGATCGCGCTCACAACTTTTGGTCCACAGCCATATCCCGCTGAAGTCTTTGCGATCGGAGATTTTAAGTCTCATAAGATTCTCTTCGTGTTTGTAGTGTGCGCTTTTTGTCGCACGTTTAAAAATCATTTAAGACTGAAAAATTCTGAAATGTGTGGCGCCTTTAGGTGGGTTATGTGTCTTGCCCAAGGACACAACGAGAGCTGAACCAACCTTTGATCAGATGACAAACGCTCTTAAACGTATCTATCCTCATGTATTAACGGGGGTTTGAAAACATATTAATATTAGTGTCACGTTGTGTTTGTAGCTACATTAAACAGAAGAACTGAATCACGACCTAAATATGTTTCATTACTCACAGATTTCCAGTCACAGAAATTATGAAACCTTAAAACTGTGTGTATATTCTCTCTATAATTCATCAGACTTTGTTTCGGGATTGTTTAAACACTGAAACGGCGCTCTGTGATTGGTCCCATCTGGTGTCTGACGTCAAAATGTGATTCAGCAAATGCCTCACGGTTTTAATTAAGAAACGAAACAACACAAGGTCATTATCATTTTGGGTTTGTCACCTGTGGAAAATTTTATGAAAATGAAAATGAGTCATGTGGAATTTTAATATTTGTGCCCACAGCTCAAATAGAGAAACATGGAGTAGCTCTATAGTGTTCATTATGCCCCTTAAAGTGAATATGACTAATTTTCCTAAAACATAGTTAACACGACTATATTTTATTTAATTTTTTTTTTACACAAAATTCTTTGGACTATTTAGGTGAAGTTTACTTTTCTGCCTGGTTGGTCATGGGCAGTATGACCTATATAGGGGTAATATAAACGAGGCCAAAACGTGTACACAAAAGTTATGATTAGACAACCCGTTTATTTTGTTAAATGAAGTTTTGAAATTGTCAAAAAATGAGTTTCTTTTTTTCTTTTTAAGTAGATAATAATAATAATAATAATAATAATAATAATAATAATAAAAAGGTGAATAAAACATTTAAATAAAAAATAAACTAATAATAATAATAATAATAATAATAATAATAATAATAATAATAATAATATTATTATTATTATTATTTATATTTTTTTATTCACTTTTTTTCCCAACTGACACTTACCTGAAATATAAATCAAGATTCAGTTCAAAGCTTGCTTACAGTTGGAATACTAGGTTTATTTTGAGCAATAAAACACCTGAATAAGTACAGGATAGGTAAATATAATGAAATACTGCGGGGCATTTCAGGCAAAGCAATCAGATCTCCATGGATACAAGCAGGTGGCGAACGCTCCACTAGAAGAGTTACAGAGTGCGTCTTTAAATCTGGGTTGAACAATGTCGTGTTTGCATAAAGATAGGAAATGTTGGCCTATTATTATTTCTGCCAGTTGTGATGAATAAATGAGCAGCCGAGCGGGTCCAGGCCTGATTCACTGAAGAGCGTCCAAAAAATACAAAAACACAAACTCAAACACTGTGAAAGAGACGCACTAAAAACATTCAAGGAAAACATGCTCCGATTGTCTGAAGAAATCTTAACAATAATTCAGTGTCTTATTTAACACCTTATTTTGTTATGCCTTTATAATGTTTACATTTTACTTTTAGTATTAAAAGTTTTATGTTGCTGAAGCTGAAGTTCCTATAGTGAGTTTTAGTAACTGGTAATATAATAATTTTTATTTATTTTTTGTTTTATTTTATATAAACTGAAGTGGGTGAATCTTCTGTTCTGGTGGGTGTGTCTGCTAAGCCCCCGGTCTCCATGGAGATTTTATGGCTTTGTCTGGATGGCTCCACAGTATGGCATTAAACTTATTTATCATTTAGTACATCTACATGGAGACAGGGATTTGATGCCAAGTTACAGGTCAGATCTGTGAAGAGGCAAGCTCGCTCACAGAATGCATCCTAGTTGTATAAATGATTTTTGATGGCATTAAAATTATAAATGATCATTTTAATGCCATACTGTGGGACATTTGTGGAAAAAAGGATACAAGCAGGTCACCTTCAGCCATAAGAACAGGAAAATCATTTTATTTATGAATTGTGTGATGATTTCGAGGTTGGGTTGATCACGTACGCAGACTTTTGCGTGATAGCGTCATGAGATACTGTTTATTCCCAGCTTTGAAAGTTTGCTGAATGTCGGCCCACACTCTCGCCCCCTTTTCACACTGTTTATCGTTCAGTAAAGCCTATCCATTTTGTTTCAGTTTTAACTTAAGTAGTAGCAGCTGTATTTATAGATATATTTACCCTCATGGCAGACTGTAGTTTAACCCTTGATTTTCTCGCATAGCAACACAATTTCTTAAAACCCAAGCGGTTTATTTTTTGGCTAAAAAGTTACATACTGTGGCTTTAACAAGATTGAAATATGACCTGCGGATGTATAGATCCAGTATAATTTGTTCTCTGCATTTAGAGCTATTATCTTTCATTTTATCACAACAAAAGTTAAAGGTGCTGTGTATTTCTGTCATGGAGATGTTGTTGCTTTTACCTTTTTTGTACCACAATATAGCATTAAACTAATTATTTCCATGGCGACAAGGGAGCAGGGGGAGGCGCAGTTTAACTCTTGACTATTCCTGAACTTAACTTGCCCCTGCATTACTGTGTGGTCATCTCCTTTACATAGATCCGACTGGGACCTTTAAAATACACAGACATTAGAGACACGTGACCCCCAGGCTTTACATGTCTTCAGTTATTCACACCTAACGTGAACTTTGACCCCTGTGACAGTTATGCAGACTATCGCTCCTCTGTCTCTCGCCCTTCGTCTACAGTGTACAGGGTTTGGGCGAGGTTTGTGTTTGGACCAAGATTAAACCTGATTTAATTAAAAAATAAAATAAAAATTGCTAGGAAAGTATTCGAAATGTGTCTGAAATTTGATTTGATTTGACTGGACGTTTCTACTTAAAGCTGCATTGTGTAACTTTTCTTTTCTGGTGGAGAGTTTGTGAAATGCTTTTCTCCATGGAGCTGTTATTACTTTGTCTGATCATGGACACCAAACCAGATAAAATAAGTTACAGGTCAGATCTGTGGAGAGGCGACCCCGCTCACAATCAGAATGTCTGTTTTTCTAGGTGTTTTTGAGCTCTAAAACCACCTGTAATTGAACAAATTTATGGTATAGGTTATATTTAAGATTTTAGACAGCGTAATTTTTTACATTTTGGTTTATAATTTTTCAGTTATTCACACCTAACGTGAACTTTGACCCCTGTGTCAGTTATGTGGACTGTCGCTCCTCTGTCCCTCGCCCTTCGTCTACAATGTTCAGGGTTAGGGCGAGGTTAGGGTTTGGACCAAGATTAGACCTTTTATTGAACTTTTGTTGGGAAAATATTTGAAATTTATCCGAAAATTTAAATTTGATTGGAGATTTGAACTGAAATAAGAGTTCAGTCGGCAGATTTGCAGCCATATTTCCAACAGTCTGCCGTGTGTTGTGAGAATGTCATGAATGTTGCTAAGTGTTTGGGGGTTTCCTAACAATACATAGGGCTAAAACTGAGATTAAGGCATTTATTATTATTATTATTTTTTATTTTATCACTTTAATACACAAAAAAAGGAAAAAACTAATAAAAACTCTATATACCAATACCGAGACATGTGGTTTGGAGCAGAGTTCAGGCTTTAGAGGAATAAATTTGACTATTTTTTCATGTTAATTGATTAAAAGTCTTTATTGTGTTCATATTGAAAGCTGTTTTTATTTATTTATTTAGACAAAATATAATAGAATCAAAATTTGTAATTAATCAACTTTCTGATATCACAGTTATAATTAAAAACGCTCTTTCTTTAGACAAAAGAATGTGATTTTCAGCATTAAATCCTAGTACTTTCTTTTATATTCCCATGTAGCCTTATATCTGTGTAAATCCTTCAGTGGTCCAGGTAGTTTCCATTCTAAAGCTATTCAGGAAATCCGTCCATTTCCGTCCTGTGCACTTTTTTAGTATCGAAACCTGCTCAAATAAGTATCTAGTGTCGATATTAGCTTTAGAATCCATTAATATCTATTTTTTTGATACTTTTGACAGCCCTACCAGCCTCTTTTTACAATTTTATACTTTATTTTTAAGCATAATGATAGAATGAAATGCCTGTTGGATTGACCCTTCTCTGTTGCCGTACTGTCCCTGCTGTCCCTGCAGTCTGTGTCTATAATGAGACTCGTCCTAAGCATTTGGACAGGTTTACACTGGCCTGCTGTTTGAATGAGTGCAGCCTTATGTCATCCCTTTGTCATTTCAGATCATGAGTAATACGACTCTACAGACTGGACTTAAGTCACCGCAGCTTTCAGTGGAGATTTAGAAAGAATATGGCGTTGTTAGCACTGATTTATCTGCACTGTGATCGATCAGGAATACGATTTCAGTGTTTTTTGTGTTGCTGTTAGTTTTGATTATCGAAAAGAAGAAACAAGCGCTGCGTCCGAATGTTCACATTTTCCCCTACTAAGGGTACAAAGTAGGGCTCACGCCATTTTTAGGGGTGTCCGAATGACCAGCAGGTGAAAAAGTGGCGCACTCAAAATTTCTCACAATGCACCTTGAAAAGTAGCAGGCATCGATGGTCACTAGAGTGGTCAATATAGACGAAAATGCATTGCGAGAGTCGGGAAAACAACGGCGTTCAGCGACAGGTGTTGAAGCTGAATGAAGCAGATAAAAGCGCAGGTTTATGGCTCTGTTGATGCGTGATTCTGCATAAAACACCACTAAATAAACCGTTATGGTGTAAAAGTGCCAGCGTTAGCCTCATACCTTACCTCCAGCTGTTAAAAGATTTCCACATTTCAGACAAAAAGCAAATGATCCAGTCCGTTTACCTGAAATTCAGCATGACAAAAACGTGTGTGATTATTATTAGTCCATAAATACTCGTGCGCCAGTCTGATCTGATCATTATTTATGACAGAAATCAAGTTTTATTGGAGTTTAGAGAACTTTTTCACGTGACGCAAAAGTAGTGAGCTGCGTGTCGGACTCGCTCTGTGAATGAGTGCACTGTAGGGGGCGCTAAAGAGTGAGAGCCTACGTAGAATGAGGGGGCTATAGGGATTAAAATGCATATAACAGGTTTCTATGATTCTCAAATTTTGACTTAATTTAGTGGGATAATACCTGTTGTAAATATAAATTATAGTTTTACACCAATCAAGAAGCAATTTGTGAAGAAACGTTGAAAAACATGCTGAAAATTACACGAAGTAGAGAGTTTTTAGATTTTAGAGAGTCCCCCAGAATTCTGTCCAAATGTTCGTCACAATTTACGCGCAAGCAGCACATTTTTTTGATACTTAAACTATTATTTAAACAAAATAAAGGTGGTTTCTTATATTTTTATTTGCCAAATAATAATTTCTGTGTACGTTAGAAGAGTTTTGGCCAAGTGCATTACATGGTTGCTAGGTAACAGTTATGAAAATAAAATATTAAACTTAAAAAATGACCAAACTGGCAATTTCTTTTTGTAAAATCTTAAATATAATGTAAAATGAGTAGTTCAAACTGTCATGTGCACTTAAAAATGAAAAACAAAATACTATGTCATTTGAATGGGAAAAGACATGAATAGTTTAAAGGGAAAATATGTAAAATTTTTATTTAAAATTTCACGAATTTTGGAGGTTCTGAGCTTCACATGAGTCTGTCCATATTGAGAATGAGACAAATTTGTACGTGTCAATACAAGTGTGTGCAATATCTTACCCTCTACATTGCTAATATTCTCAAATTATTTTAGTTATTATGTTTGTGTTGCAGTTTGCATGTAAATGTTTGTGTATCTTGCTTTAAGCCATGCTCTGCTCATTTGTTCAAAACACCACAGAAAGTTCACGGATTCAATTTGTATTCCAAACATGTTTCTGTATCTTACATTTGCATCGCCTCCCTTTCTTTTACCTCGCGCTGAACCTGATATTCTAAGTGTAATATAGTGATTTATTTGAGTTGGTGCACGAGGAGCGGTCTGGCTTTAGCTGTATTATCACAGATCAGTGCAGTGGTCACAGGGTTTACTCTGTCATCACTGAGTTTAAAGGGAGACACAGACACCGGGTTCAGAATCAGATGCGTCTCTTCTAATGTGATTTTGGCATAAAAAGTGTTGTGATATTAAACCATTAGACTGTTCGATATATTGTTTGAGTAAATGGAAGAGTGATATGTCGATTTCCATGATGATAATTAAACACTCTTGATTTAGTACTTTCTTTTATATTCCCACGTGGCCTTATATCTGTGTAATCCCTCAGTCATCCAGGTTGGTTCCACAGGGCCAGTAAAGCGCCCCGTTTTTAGGGGTTGTAAAGATGCAGCCAAATGAGTCCACGTAAAGTTCTCCATAATCCTCCTCCGTCCAGGTAACACGTAGTAGAAGCGTAAAGTTATTTATTTATTTATTTTATTTTTATTTTTTTGTTACTTTTTTGTGCACATAAAGCAAATATCACTGAAAAAGAAAAACAATTAGTAATAGTGTAATGTGACCATTTCCGATGCCCTTAAACCCCCCTCCCATTACCCTCTCTTATTGTCTCCAGAGATAAGAAAAATAAATAATAATAATAATAATAATAATAATAATAATAATAATAACAATAATAACAATAATAATAATAAATAATAAAACAAAATAAATAAATAAATAGTAATAATAATAATAATAATAATAATAATAATAATAATAATAATAATAATAATACATTAATACAGATAGAGTAACAGGTAAATAAAATAAATAGATATAGGGAAAAAAGGGAAATAAATGGTAAAACATGTAAATAAATACGAGGGAAAAACAGAATCTTATAATATATATATATTATATATACATATACAGTATACATGCATGCTTGCATATATACACATAAAGTTATTTATAAAAATAAAAACATGCGCGCCGTGTGCTACCACTGATCTAAAGTGCCGTAAATGTGGTGAAAACAAAGTGTGAATCCACGTGAGGTGAGACTCTGGTTCTTTTGTGCATTTGTTTTGAGTTTTATTCTGAACATCGATCAGTGTTGTTGCTCCTTTAGTTTAGCTCCGGTTTTTGACAGGTGTCCAGTGGCTCGTGGTGCAGGCCCATGTCACGCCGTATACTCGTCTATGTGTTCTTATAATTGTTCTGATCCAGCTTAAGATCATTCTAAAGCTTCAGGAAAGGTTCATTTTTGATACTTTTTTAATATGAATACCGTGCAGTATATTCAAATTTCTACCCCTCTCTAATCCAAGACCCATTATTTTCAATTTGACTTAATGTTCCTTTTCTATATTTGGAAATACAATGCTGTTACATAATAGTTCACTTATTCGCTGGCATTTATAATAATGAAGATCCTTTCTAAACACATAAGAAGGATTAGGCCATTACATTGGCTTTGTCTGCTACACAAATAGAGCTGGTGCTTAGTGCAGGGGGATAAATAACACTGGTCAAATACAACTGTTCTTTTAATTAGTATGGCATCTTTTCTATTGGTCATTTTCAGATGTTATACTTTGAAATAGGACATTATTATTATTATTATTATTATTATTATTATTATTATTATTATTATTATTATGTATTTATTTATTTAATATATATATTTTTTTTTCTTTCTTTTTTTTTTCTTTTTTTTTATTTCACCACAAGGGGTCGTCATACAATTAATAAAGTAATACATGAAACAATATCTTTTAACATAGAAGAAGATACAAAAACAAGAAATTATAACAATTGGCGGCAGTTTTCCTTATTGATAGTTTGCAGCTGATATCATCAACATTCCCCAGGGGTGTGATGCTAACTGTAAGCACTGCTGTGTCTTGAGTCTTAGATTTTAATTTGTGCTTTATTTCAGCACAATCTGACCAGAGCTGGTTTAGTCGGAACAGTTTTCAGACTATCTCCAACCCTTTTTGACAGTGTTTTCTAATGTGTTCATTGTGTTACCGTGGTAACACCATAAAGATACACGTACACCCCCAGCATGAAATTTTAGTATCCTGACAACTCTCTTTTTGCCTGGCGTTAAAGGGGCTGTAACTGTCTTTGTGTCTGGTTTATGTGCAGGTTTATGGGCTGGTTATGGCTGCTCTGTGTTTCCCTGGAGACACTAGAGACAGGGGCAGAGACAGGGGCAGAGACAGGGCCAGAGAGGGCTCCTGTCTGGACGATATTTAAAGGCAGTTAAAGGCCTAAGTGGGTCTGGACTCACATATGTCACAGGCCAAACAAACAGAAGTCATCGGCTCCATTTAAAACAGTGGTACCTGATTTTCAAACTGGGAAAATCTACTACTACTACTACTACTACTACTACTACTACTACTACTTATTTTGGATGAAAAATATGTTCTGAAATGCAGTTTGTCAGTTCATTTTTTAGTCTTTAAACAGACTTAGACTTAGACTTAGACAAACTTTATTGCTTCACAAGGGAAATTATTTGGACACAGCAGCTCAAACATCACAATATAATATAATAACAGAGTAACAAAAATAGATGGTGTAGCAAAAAGAGCAAGAGACAGGAGTCAAATGAGACATAATTACAAAAATAAATATATGTACAAGTCAAAATAAAATAGAAAAATAAGTAATAAAATATAAAATAAAATATAAAATCACAGCTATAAACAAGAGACAAGAACGACAGTGCAAATACTATGTTGACTGACGGGGCATAAGGTTATCTGTTACTTAAGATTAAGTTGTTGTACAGTTGTAGGGAGTATTATCTGTTACATAAGGGTGAGTTGTTGTACAGTTGTAGGGAGTATTATAGTATGAATGCGGTTCTGTATCTTTCACTGTTTGAGTGGAGCTGAAGGAGCCTGTTGGAGAATGAGCTCCTCTGTCCCTCTATAGTCTGGTGCAGTGGGTGAGTTGTACAGTTGTAGGGAGTATTATCTCCTCTGTCCCTCTATAGGGACAAACTGCTCTCCATCATGGACAAGAGTCAGTTTTGCGTAATATAGAAACTTTGTGTAATTTTGCTGGCGGAGAGTTCTTCAGATGCTTTTTCTCCATGCAGATGTTATTGCTTTCTCTGGGATGTTTCACAGTATGGCATTAAACCTTTCTATCTCCATGGAGACCAAACCTGACCAAGTTACAGGTCAGATCTGTGGAGAGGCAACCCCGCTCACCGTCAGAATCCCTGTTTTTTTTGTTTTTGTTTTTTGTGCTATAAAACCACCTGTAATTGAATAAATGTAATGTAGAGCCATTTAATTCCATACTGTGAAACATTCCAGACAAATTAATAACATCTCCATGGAGAAAAGGCATTTGACAAGAAAAATTACACAATGCACCTTTAAGTCATGATTATGTTGCTGTTGTTAATGTTGTTTTTGACCTATTGACCTGGTTTTAAATGATTTATAAAGCCAAATTTGGTGATTTTTTTGTCTGAAAATAACTGAGCTCTGGAGTTTAAAAGGTGCATTTGCTGAACCTGATGGACGTTTGTTAAATCGAGTTCCGCAGGTGAAACTCGGAGTAAAAATATCCTGATCTCTGAGCTTCTGTTCAGGCTAAAACAGTCTGAGGAGCTGGGGTCAGTCTGTTCCACTTCACAGCTCACCGACCACATGCCACACAGGACGCAGACGGCTCTGGATAGACCAAGATCCAGACCAAGATCCAGGCCAAGATCCAGACCTAGATCCAGACCAAGATCCAGACCTAGATCCAGACCTAGATCCAGCCCTGGACTAAGAACTAGACTAAGAACTACACTAAGAACTAGACTAACAACCATACCAAGAACTAGACCCACAACTAGACCAAGATCCAGCCCTAGATCCAGACCTGGACTAAGAACTACACTAAGAACTACACTAAGAACTACACTAAGAACTAGACTAACAACCAAGAACTAGACCAAGAACCATACCAAGAACTAGACTAAGAACTAGACCAAGATCCAGACCTAGATCCAGACCTAGATCCAGCCCTGGACTAATAACTAGACTAAGAACTACACTAAGATCTAGACTACCAACAAGACCAAAAACTAGACCAAGATCAAGACCTGGATCTAGACCAAGACCTGGACCCAAACTAGACCAAGAACTAAACCTGGACTAAGAATTAAATCGAGACCAAGAAGACCAAGAACTAGACCAAAATCCAGACCTAGATTTAGACCCAGAACTGGACCCAGAACTAGACCCAGAACTAGACCAAGAACTATACCAAGGACTAAACTAAGACCATGAATTAGATAAAAAACAAAGGATTAAACCAAGAACAAGAACTAGACCAACAACTAGACCAAGAACTACCAAAAACTAGACCATTAACTAGAAATGGAACGAGAACTAGAACTGATCTAGGTCCAAGAATGTCCAAGAATGAAACCAATAACTAGACTAATGACTAAACCAAGACCAAGAGCTAGACCCAGAACTAGTCAAAGAACCAGAGTAGCAACAGTAGTTTAGTTGGTAGGACGTTCGTCCAGTGATCTGAAGGTTGGCAGTTCGAATCCCACTCTTGACATAAAAACTGACCCACAGATTGGCGGAGTGATTCCAGCTCCCACAGATGAACGCTGTCATTGTGTCCTTGGGCAAGACACTTAACCCACCTACCCCCTAGTGTCTGTGTGTACACTGGTGTTTGAATGTGTGTGGATGTAAAGCTTTGAGTCCTCTAAAGGTGGAAAAGTGCTACAAAAAAATGTGAACCCGACTAAAAACTTGACAAATACAAAGGTCAAAATGTGGACCATGAACTAGACCAAGACCAAGGTCAAATCTTGGACCAAGCTTAAGAACTAGGACCAAGACCCAAATCTAGACCTTGACTAGAACCTATTTAGGACTAAGAAACCTATTTCAAATCCAAACCTAATTAAAAATCCAGACCAAGGCCAGACAAAACCAGGACCAGGTCTAAATCCAGTCCCCAGTCCTCAGAGTTCAGAGCGGGTGGACCAGCTCTCCCCTGTGTCCCTTGTGCCTGAGCGAGTGTGAAATGAAGTGACCCCGGGGCCCTCAGTGGGTCTGCCTCTCCATCTGTCTGTGAGCAGAGCAAAGGCACTGGGGCAATGTTAGACCAGGAAGACCAGATAATAAAATATAACAGGCCTGTGGTTTTACATTTATCCCAAAAACATCCTGTTGTTGTGTCATTTGGCAAGGCATTTAACCCTGAAGTGATGCTCCAGTGTTACTCTGTGTTATAATGTTGTTTCCTCATCACAAACAGACCTGGAGTTGTGTTTTGTTTCATTCACACACAAACCCTGCAGATTTAGGAGTTCTTTTCTCAAACAGAAAACATTCTGTTCCACCTTGTGATGTCATGTGGGAATACAGGAAGTGCTCCACTGGGTTTTTAAACTCCATACACCTTCACTAGAATCATTTGGATCATTTCAGTCCTGGAATTGCCCATCTCTACTCCACAAAAGGTAAAAGGAGCTGTTAACATGAAAACTACATCTATGACATCACAAGGTGGAACAGAGCATTTTGAGCTTTGGAGATGCAGACAGACTAATAATAAAGGGTTACTCAAACATGTGTGAATGAAACAAAACCCAAGTTTAATGTTGAAAATGAAACCTTAAATAAAATCGTGGTATCAGAATCAGTTTTGAGTATCAATTCTATTCTTTAGTATTGAAATCAAGTTTGAGCTTTCGTATTATAATGACGCTATTTGATTTCCCAGTTTCCACCTGCACAGATTGGTGCTCTTGTCTCTGCTCCATTGTCCCAGGGCTCACGCTGCTGTAAAGAGAGAGAGGCTTTGAACTGTGCAGCTGCTTAAAAATGCATGGACCTGCTTTAGTCCTGCTTTAGTCCTGACTTTAGTGGGAGCGTTCACAAAGGGATTTCTCATCACGGAGAGACTGCAGGAGGATCTATTATACATGTGGGACTCTCTGGTTCAGATCTGGCCTTTCCAGACTCTTCACATGGGTCACTTATTCACTGACCAACTAATGAGGAGCGCTATGGCTGCTTCACATTGTGCTAGTATAGTCCTGGTCTAATCCTGGTCTAGTCCTGGTCTAGTCCTGGCGTATATCTGGTCTATAGTCCTGGTTTTGCCTGATGTTAAGGAGGCTGTAACTGTCTTTGTGCCTGGTTTATGTGCAGGTTTATGGGCTGATTTAGTCCTGTTCTAGTCCTGTTTTGGTCCTGTTCTAGTCCTGGTTTAGTCCTGGTCTAGTCTTAGTCTAGCCTTGGTTTAGTCCTGATGTGTCAGCTGGTTCAGTCTTGGTTTAGTCCTGGTTTAGCCCTGATTTAGTCCTATTCTAATCCTGGTTTAGTCCTGATTTAGCCCTGGTCTAGTCCTGGTTTAGTCCTGTTTTATTCCTTGTTTATTCCTTGGTTTAGTCCTAGTTTAGTCCTGGTTTAGCCCTGTTTTAATCCTGTTCTAGTCCTGGTTTAGTCCTGATGTGTCACCTGTTTTAGTCCTGTTTTAGTCTTTGTTTAGTCCTGGTGTAGCCCTGGTTTAGTCCTGGTTCAGTCCTGGTTTAGTCCTGGTTTAGCCCTGGTTTAGTCCTGGTTCAGTCCTGGTTTAGTCCTGGTCTGGTCTTGGTTTAGTCCTGGTTTAGTCCTGATGTGTGAACTGTTGTCTTGGTTTAGTCCTGCTGTAGTCCTGGTTCAGTCCTGCTCTAGTCCTGCTTTAGTCTTGGCTTATTCCTGGTTTTGCCGTGGTTTAATCCTGGTTTAGTCCTGTTCTAGTCCTGGTTTAGTCCTGGTTTAGTCCTGGTATGGTCTTGGTCTAGTCCTGGTTCAGTCCTATTCTAATCCTGGTTTAGTCCTGATTTAGCCCTGGTCTAGTCCTGGTTTAGTCCTGTTTTATTCCTTGTTTATTCCTTGGTTTAGTCCTGGTTCAGTCCTGGTTTAGTCCTGCTCTAGTCTTGGTTTAATCCTGTTCTAGTTCTATGGAGAATCCTTGCTTGTATTCCAGCTGTTGTTGTCATTTATTAACCTGAATTTCACCAAAATCCTGTCAGGCTTTTGGCCCAAATAAATCCTTAAAAACCTGTGTCCCAGATTTCCAGCAAATACTCTCCCAGGGCGCCATCTTTTTCCTGTATTTTTCATGTAATCTTTGTTTCTTTGACAAATAGCTCTGGGCACCTGTCACTTTGAGAGGCTGCGAGGTGGTTTACTGTCAGGTGCACTCTGACAGGTGAAAATAGAAGGTGAAATATGAGGAAATTAGGGGGCTATTTTTGGTATTTCTAGGATTTTAGGAGATTTTGATGATTTTGGTTCACAAATATTTTATTGAGAAAGTTCAGATCAATTATATACTTTACTATACTATGTTAAAGTGTATTTTATTTATTTTTAACTTTTTATTGGATTTAAAGCAGTAGTAGTAATACTGGTAGGAGTAGTAGTAGTAATAGTAGTAGTAATAGTAGTAGTAATAGTAGTAGTAATAGTAGTTGTAATAGTAGGAGCCGTAGTAGTAGTAGTAGTGGTTGTAGTAGTGGTGGTTGTAATAGTAGTAGTGATAGTAGTAGTAGTAGTAGTAGTAGTAGTAATGGTAGTAGTAGTGGTAGTTGTAGTAATAGTAGTAGTAGTAATATATGTTTTTTATTATAACTTTCAAAACGTGCAGTAAAAAGTGCCATAATTTGGACTTACATGTTGTTAAAATAATAAAAACATTTTATCTCCTCGGCTCCTGCGCCAAATGGGTCAAACTCTTCACTCGGTTCACACGCACAGAACATCCATCTTTGAAACGCCCTGTTTTTATGATTCATCTGTTCCATTTTCACATTTTCTCACATTTTTCTGTTTTCTTTCTGCAGGTCGTCCTGGTTTTTCTCCTCAGCATCGGAGCATTGGTCATTTACTTCATCGATTCCTCTGAGTAAGTATTTTCATTTGATGCATTTTCATTTGATGTATTTTCATTTGATATATTGGCCCCCTCAGTGCTGATACTGCACTGCATAACTCATTGGAGCTTTGACAAATTAGATTATTATTTCTTCTTCTTCTTCTTCTTCTTCTTCTTCTTCTTCTTCTTCTTCTTCTTCTTCTTCTTCTTCTTCTTCTTCTTCTTCTTCTTCTTCTTCTTCCTCCTCCTCCTCCTCCTTCTCCTTCTTCTTCTTCCTCTTCCTCTTGTTCTTCTTCTTCCTCCTCTTCCTCTACTTCTTCTTCTCCTTCTTCTTCTTCTTCCTCCTCCTCCTCTTCTTCTTCCTCCTCTTCCTCTTCTTCTTCTTTTTCTTCTTCTTCCTCCTCTTCTTCCTCTTCTCCTTCTTCTTCCTCCTCTTCTTCTTCTTCTTCCTCCTCCTCTTCTTCTTCTTCTTCCTCCTTGTCTTCTTCTTCTTCCTCTTCTTCTTCTTCTTCTCCTTCTTCTTCCTCCTCCTCTTCTTCTTCTTCTTCTTCTTCTTCTTCGTCAGCACCGTATAGAAACTCCCCATTTGCTTCTTATCGCATTCATGACTGTACAAAATCCGTTGACAGCTGCAAAAATCCTTGTAAAAATGAAAATAAGAAGAAAGTCAGTTGCTGTTATCGCGCAGGTTCTTTAATCTAAGTGTATGTGCACTGCTGATATGAAATAGGAATAATTACTTTGTTAAATTGGCTTCCAGCAATTAATTTCTATGTAAATTAAGATAGTGTTTTAATTAGTGCAAAACCATGCAAAAAGGATTCTTATTTGTTGAGTAGCAGAGCAGAGACTTGCAATTTCAGTTTCCTTTGAGGGAATATACAGAGAAGGGATCGTGAATATACGGTTAACAGCTGTTTTACCTTTAGTTCCGTGGAGATTGGGAATTCCAGAGCTGGAATTATCCAAATTATTCCAGTGAAGGTGTGTGGAATTTAAAACACACAGACATCACCAGGCGGCCAAACCTCCTTGTCAAAGCCTGATGGATTCTTGGATACTTGGATGGGAGACCGCTGGGAAAATCAGGTGCCACAGGGGGGCGCCGGTGGCAAAAACTGTTGTTGTGTCCTTAGGCAAGTTACTTCACCTACATTGCCTTGTATGAAAGTGGTGTGTGAGTGTTGGTGGTGGTCGGAGGGGCGATGGTGCAGATTATCTCCACCGGGTTATGGAATGAATGGAATATAAGTCTAATGCATTAAAATCATAGACTGTGTGTATAAATGGCCATAGCTAATCCTAATAGGAAGTGTTCATGGGGGTATTTCCAGCTCCATCAACTCTAGCTCCAATTGACTGAAAAATTGTGACCTCATGTGTCACCTGTTTTAGTCCTGTTGTAGTCCTGTTTCAGTCCTGTTGTAGTCCTGTTGTAGTCCTGTTGTAGTCCTATTTTAGTCCTGTTGTAGTTCTGTTTTAGTCCTGTTGTAGTCCTGTTTTAGTTCTGTTGTAGTCCTGTTTTAGTCCTGTTGTAGTCCTGTTTTAGTCCTGTTGTAGTCCTGTTTTAGTCCTGTTGTAGTCCTGTTTCAGTCCTGTTGTAGTCCTGTTGTAGTCCTATTTTAGTCCTGTTGTAGTTCTGTTTTAGTCCTGTTGTAGTCCTGTTTTAGTTCTGTTGTAGTCCTGTTTTAGTCCTGTTGTAGTCCTGTTTTAGTCCTGTTGTAGTCCTGTTTTAGTCCTGTTTTAGTCCTGATGTGTCACCTGTTTTAGTCCTGTTTTAGTCCTGGTTTAGTCCTATTTTAGTCTTGGTTTAGTCCTGGTTCAGTTCTGTTCTATTTCTGGTGTAGTCCTGGTTTAGTCCTGGTTCAGTCCTGTTCTAGTCCTTGTTCAGTCCTGGTTTAGTCCTATTATGGTCTTGGTTTAGTCCTGGTTTAGTCCTGGTTCAGTCATGGTTCAGTCCTGCTCTAGTTCTGGTTTAGCCCTGGTGTAGTCCTGGTTCAGTCCTGCTCTAGTCCTTGGTTTAGTCCTGGTTTAGTTTTGGCTTATTCCTGGTTTAGTCCTGCTTTAATCCTGGTTTAGTCCTGGTTTAGTCCTGTCTCTCGTTTTTAGTCT
This sequence comes from Taenioides sp. WSHXM2023, assembly GCA_029959045.1. NCBI lineage: Eukaryota > Metazoa > Chordata > Actinopteri > Gobiiformes > Gobiidae > Taenioides > Taenioides sp. WSHXM2023. The sequence goes on along the minus strand of CM057104.1, from coordinate 5,727,384 downwards.
GTCTGTAATTGCTGCACTGAGCCTCCTCATTTTGGTCTTTAAATGTTCGGATTAACCCGCTCTACATGATCCTGGTGGGTTTTTTTTGTTTTGTTTTTTGTCTGTAAATAAATTCCTATGTGGAACAGGCCCCATAACGGCTTCATTTCACTGGAGCTGGGCGCTATGTTATTGTATTTTCTTTAATTTGAAAATAAATCTAAACTACATGACCTTATTTGATACCACTGTCATCTCGTCTGGTACCGAACCCTAAACCAGCGGAAGAGGCGGTTCACGTAGAAACAATCCCTGTCAATCATCGAGAGGAAGAGGAAGAATGCACTTTACTCCAGCGCTGATCCCCTATAATGTTACTGGGCCAAAGGGAACACGCAGGAAAAGCTATCAAGATAACGACATGATAAGACGCTGACACACAAACGGCAAAAGTGTAAAGAGACACGGCACTGTACAACTGCAAAATGTATCGCAGTAACATGGAAATAGCAGTGGTTTCGATCAGCAGATTAACAGTGTAGTTCAGATCTCTACAAACTTGGGAGTCTTGTATTAGTTTAGCAGTTCAGATCTCGTTAACTTGCAGCCTCCATGTTGGTTTCTACATTGACCGAGGCCACGGGTCTTCAACCTTTTTTCCCTGGTGAGCCACGTTTACAAAACAAAAATACCAGAGCTTCCAGTTTTATAAATTGACTCGATGTAAGAAAGAGGGCAAGCCTTAAATCAGGGGTGCCCAAACATTTTTCATCAAGGGCCACATATCTAAACACAGATGAAGCAGAGGGCCGATCGAGGGCCATAGACTGGGGCTCAGTACAGTGAATAATTGAAATATGCAGGTTTAACATGTTAGAATGAGCGATCAGTCCTTTAGTCATGCTAAGATCCACAAAACCACACAATAAATATTAAATATTGTTTTATCAAGGTAGATTTTAAAAAAACTTGCAGCCAAAACTGCTCAAGGTAATTTGGGCCAATTCACCTGGAACCCTGAGGGCCTAGAAAAATTTGTCTGAGGGCCTCATTTGGCCCACGGGCCATAGTTTGGACATGCCTGCCTTAAATGGAAGGAGTGGGACGAGACAAAATTTTCACAAGATAAGACTAGACCACGAGATCGACACAAGACGAGATTTTTATATCAATTATAATCACTAAATTGTGGCATTCAGCTCACAGTTTTTATATATTTTACTGAGTACTTTTGCGGACATTTTTGCGCTGCTTTTTCGGAATCACGGTTTCTCAAAATGTTAACTCACCAGCGTTCCACCCTTTTTGTCAATCCAAATGTAAACACATGAGGGAAAAAAGATCTCACAAGATAATTTTCTTCATGTGTGCACGATCTTGTGGCAATCCTGTGGTACAAAATCAATTATCTGTTTATTAGTGCACAAAGTGAGGCATCAAAATGAAACTTTTCCAATGGGAATAGCCACGTGGTAAATAGTCACATTTTTATATCGCGCTTTTCCACATTCGCACACACTGGGGACGAGATGGGTTAAGTGTCTTGCCCAAGGACACAATGACAGCATCAAACACTCAAATTGTAGTTATTCAATACGTATAATTCAGAAATCCCTTGGAGAGCTACAGGTTGGAGACCCCTGGCCCTTTACAGCAGCGTCTTATTGGTACTTTTGCAGCTGATGTCATCAACTTTCCCTGGGGGTGTGACGCTAACTGTAGGCACCACACTGTTTAAAGCTCTGTTACTCAGATTAGACTTTAATTTGAGTTTTATTTAACACAGACATGATTTAGATGGAACTACATAACATTACAGTCACAATTAGCTTTTTTTTCAGTTAGTCACTCTCACCTATTTGTTGAAAAATACCTAAATAGGACCATGAACGCTCGTACTAATCAAATTTTGTATTTTTATCTTTAGTTTTCCTGATGATCTTAAAACATTTTGTCAGTGAAGTACGATATGTTGCTACAGAACAATGAAGGATAGTGACAATATTTGAAACCACCGGCCAAGACCAGTTTTCCCTTTAAATCTGTAACGTCTCTGAATGACACCGCATAAAAACCGCGTCTCTGAAACATCCGATACGTTAAATCAATTTGTAAAAGCATGTTTTTGTCTAACTCGAGCTCATTTTCCAAAAAGGAGAATTGGTAAAAACAATAAAAGCTCCCATATCCTCTCTCCTCACTGCGGAACGGTCTGAGCTGGATTGATTTACTGTCCACAGACTCTGAAGCTATAATCCCGTCTGCAGTATACTGGTATGCATTATTCATTTCTATTGTTGATGTTTCAGTGTGACATAAAATGGGAAAGTCACCAGCTGTTAGACTTTATATGTTTATACACTGAGCTGGAGACGGGCCAGTGTTTATTCTATGGTGGAATTTGCAGTTTGAAGGTCCTATATTACTCAAAATCGACTCTTGTGAGCTTTAAATCGTGTTATAATGTTGTTAATCCTCAAAAATCAAACCTGGAGTTGTGTTTTGTATCATCCACACATGTTTGAGTAATCCTTTATTATGTCTGTCCACATCTCCAAAGCTCAAAATGCTCTGTTCCACCTTGTGATGTCATGAAGCTGTAGTTTTCAAGTTAACAGCTACCTTTTGTTTAAGGGGCACTGCGTAACTTTTCTGCTCATTGCTCGTTTCCATGGAGATGTTATTGCTTTGTCTGGGATGTGCCACAATATATGGTATTGGACTATTAGATGAGGTACAAGCCAGATCTATGGAGAGGTGACCACACTCACAGTAAGAATGCATGTTTTTTTAAAGATACGTTTAAGCAATAAAAACGTCAATTAAATGCAAGACGGATACGTTTAATGGCGTACTGCGGAACATTTCAGACAAAACAATAACGTCACCACAGAGACAAGCAGGTGGCGGACACTCCCCATGAAAGTTACACAGTGCACCTTTAAATAGAGATTGGCAATTCCAGGGCTGAAATGATCTTTTTTTTCTGTTTAAGAGAAGAACTCAGCGTAAATATGCAGGGTTTGTGCATAGTCTCCCATAGAGTTACACAGATAAATTACATGGTGGCATAGTGTGTATAGACCTGCCTCACAGCAAGAAGGTTCTGGATTTGATCGACGTGGAGTTTGCATGTTCTCCTGATGTCTGTGTAAGTTTATTCTATAGAACTTGGGCTGTAGTCGACTAAAGAAATTCTTGGCAAAAGCTCTTGAAACTATTACTTATCTCTATGCATCTGACCCAAACCGCACTCACAAGCCTTCGCCTGCAGGGGGAGCTCATGCAAAAACTACTATTTATGCAGAAAAAGAACTAGGAAACACTGTTTTTATATAAAGACAGATTCAAACTTGTGAATCATGAGTTTAATCTGCCTTTTTACAAATAAATACCAACAAAATTTTCAGCTAATTCAGTCACTTCTCCTAACCATAACACAACACAACACAAAAAAAAGTAAAATAGTGGTAAAAAAGTCAATTAAAAATATCAACAAAAGCCCTATTTAGTCCTATAAGATCACTATTTTATTCAATGGAGGCGAAAGTGGTGCAGTCAAAACCATAAGCTAACAGGTTCAAATCTGTAGTTACTTGTGGCGTACTGTATATCGTGACACATTGCAGAACTTTCTTTTGTATTTGCTGATGGAAAACCAACCCCTTTGACTTCATATTTTTATATTAAACATTATTAGTAAACAAAAATCTGAAATTGGCAATATTTTCTGACTTAAATGGATGGATTGTATGATTGGTGAAGGTTTATTGAGAAATTGTCCAAATGCATCTCCATCTCCAGGTTTAAAGGAGGCAGGGATGGCTGCGTGGGCATTTCAGCTCTTTAGCTAATTCAGTCTCTGCACCAAATGTTATTATTGTTTTGGCTCCCAGTCTCTGCTTCTCAGAGCTAGAATAAAGCACTGACACATCTGGGTTTGTCATTTTGTTTCATGGTTACCAATGCAATCCAGTAATAATGTAACACAATCAGAGCGTCTCAAAATGACACGGCAATTCAGTTCCAAAAATACTCAGTGTGGATGTTAAAGGTGCACTGTGTAACTTTTCTCTTGGAGGGCCTGCCACCTGCTTGTCTCCATGGAGATGTCACTTACAGGTTTTTATTGCTATTAAAATATACTTGAAAAACACAGATTCCTATTGTAAGATGACTCGCCGCTCCTCAGATCTGACCTGCAACTTAGCCTAGTGGTGTCAGATGCTCGTTATTGGTTTGCCAGGAATGTTTCACAGTATGGTATTAATGGCGCTTATCTATCTCCATGGAGACAAGCAGCAGCAACACCAGGCCAAGTTATGGGTCAGACCTACTTTCCTTTTCAGACCCAGAGTCACTACAAATAATTTTTTTTTAGCAAGTTTTTTAGCAAGTTTGGAATAAATTGTAGTTGCTCGAGAATTGTGATAGTGTTGTCCAGTCAAGTTTGGCTATGCTTCCGTTGTAGGGAGTATTATACCTCTGATGATGTAGGCGAAGATAACAAAGACTGAGCTGGCAGTATAGCACAGAAATGGAATTTATCTAACAGTTATGAAAGAAAAAAAAATATGAATGAATGAATATTTTGTGAAAAGTTTTGTGTATTAAAGGTGCATTGTGCAACGTTTCTGGCGGAAGGTCCGTCACCTGCTTGTTTCCATGGAGATGTTATTGCTTTGCCTGGAATGTTCCATGATATGACATTAAACACATCTATCTAGCATTTGTTCATTACGGATATTTCTATTGCTCAAAAATACACTGATTCTCTCTGTGAATAGGGGCACCTCTCCACAGATCTGACCTGTAATGTAGCCTATAGTTGTCTCCCTTCAGATAGATCTTTAAGAGGTTTAATCTCTACTGTGGAATAACCAAGACAAAGCAATAACATTTCCATGAAGACAACCCTTCACCAGAAAAGTTGTGTAATGCACCTTTAAATATTCAGCCAGTTATTACTAAATGTTGTTTTATTACATTTACATAATTGAATAATAAAAGCTAATTACATTTTGGATTTTTATTACATATTGCACTTGTACAGGGTCTGCTACTTGCTATCCCTATGTAGATGTAGTTTTTATTGTTATTAAAATAACTGTAATAACATGCATTCCTATCGTAATCCAGCTCACTACTCCACAGATCTCACCTGTAATGTAGCCTTTTTTTTTCCAAACATTACTTATTTATTTTTCTCACTTTGCGCGTCCACCTGTGGTTGTTATCCTGACAAACTGGGTCAAGCGCTGTCTGCGGGTTGGGTCTGAGCGCTCTGAGTAATTACCCGTGGTCTTTGGGAAGTGTGAAGAGGTTAAATTAAACAGGAAGGTCAAAGGTCGCAGGTCATCAGGCGTGACAGATCAGCGCGTTTTTCGGAAGGACGCAGGTGGTGCGGGGAACGGGTAACGCTACACCTGGGCTTGAAACTCAATACGCAAACACTAGAAAGGTGTCTGGAGGCGGGGCTTAGATAATGACAGGTAATAGGTGTCGATTTCTTCATTTAACCTTTTGTGGACTTTATTATGCAAAAATCTACTTTAAATACACTTTGGATGCAGCGTAAATGCATCTCCACTGTGTTATTTATGTTCTAAAGCTGGACACATGAAGACCTGTTATGCAAATTCAACTTTTTAGAACTTTAACCATTTTAATACCATTTTAATACCGTTTTAAACATTATAATTGTTTTATTGTTTCTCATATACTCATATAGGTTGTATTTAGAGTGATTTGTGCATTTTGAGTAATAATTTGACATCATTGTTCTGTTCTTCCCGTTTTATGTACTTACCTTGTTCTAAAATTTATTTATTTATTTATTTTTTTAATTGTAATTTGTAGGATTTGGTAGTGATGTGAAGTTATATGAAAAGGAAATAAATGAGCTGCTCGATAGTGTGATCTGCGTCCAGTGCAATTAAAAATTCGAAGGTGCACTTATGTGGTCAGACAGCCTTCGCCCTCTGACCAGGGGGTAGCTGGTCCAAATCCGAAGTCCTGAACCATGAGTCTCAGAATGATGAAAATAAAATAAATAAAATAAAATAAAATAATAAAATAAAATAAAATAAAATAAAATAGAATAGTACTGTTGCTGTAGCAAATGAGAATAAAAAATAAATAAATAAATAAATAAATAATAATAATAATAATAATAATAATAATAATAATAATAATAAAAAATAAAAACTTTTCTGATGAAGGGACAACCCAATGTTATTGCTTTGCTTGGAATGTTCCACAGTAGAGCATTAAGCTTATCAGACTATTATTTACACCACATTTTCCCCTGTAACTTTACCTTTTATTGGCTCCTGCTTGTTAGAGTTAGGTATGTTTAATGCCATACTGTGGAATATTCCAGGCACAGCAATAACAGCTCCATGCAGCAGTCCCTTCATCAGAAAAGTTACAAAGTGCACCTTTAATCATCCTGTTTTAGATGACATGTTGAAGACTTTTCATAGTTCAAAGAATATAAGATTTATATAATATTAATATTATACATAATTTTATTGTTACCTCTTTTTTTTTCATAATCTCTGTGATATAATAATCTTGGTCAACCAGACAGACATCAACACAACAAATCAAATAATAAACACAAATAAAAATAAAATAATATTTAATAAAAATTACAACCAAATATTAAACCGTACTGACCAAAATGGATACAAAATAAAACAATAATTTAAAACAAAACAAAACAAAACAAAAAACACAGGACGAACATGTAATCAGGACCAATTTACCAAAACAAACACAGACAGAACAGACAGAATATTTCATTTTTTAATTCTTAATTGCTATGGAAACAATACCTTCCACTAGAAAAGCTGCGTAGTGCACCTTTAAAGCCATGACTAAAAAAACTGTCCACACTAATTTACGATCAGTCCGTCTCCCACCCCAGAATCGAGCCTCATAATATTGGAGGTGATTTCTGTTCTAGAGGTCGTAGCGTGGATAATGCAGTTGTTGGCGGATTATTCCTGGACTTCTCCTCTTCCCCCAGGCCCGTGTCTCTCAGTATTTGAACAAAAGTAATTTGTTTAATCCTTTAGAACGACTGGAGCGTCCCAGAGCAGAGGACAGCTCACCTCACCTGACAGTACAAAGACGATTCAATGCAATGTTTAATATCTTAAACAGGTTTTTATAAACCGTTTGAATGACAAGACCGATATTACGCTATTTTCTGATCTATGTTATAACGTTTCCTCATCGCAAACACACCTGGAGTTGTCTTTTGTTTCATTCATACATGTTTAACGCACAAACTCTGCGTATTTCGGCTGAGTTCTTCTGAAAATCTGGACAAATGCAACGTCTTTTCAGGAGACTAGGACATTTAGTCTGAAGAGTGAATACATTTAAAACAGTCTAAAGTGAAGGTTTCTTTTGTTTAGCGTATTTTTCATTTATTTTTTAAATTAAACGACTCAAAATAATATATATTTTGGATCCATATATTACTGCACCTAGACAATGAATGCAATATTTGACAAACTTCATCCACCTTTATTAGAAACATATGGAGTAAGACTAAAAAATACAAATGGTAATAATAAATTCTAAATAAGTAGGAAAAAAGACAGCAAGAGACAGGTGTCAAATAAGGCATAATCATATGTATATGTACAAGTCAAAATAAAATAGAGAAATAAGTAATAAAATATACAATCTCAGCTCATAGGAAGACAGTGCAACAATATTTGACACGGCTTTATAGAACTTTTACGCTTACATTATTTTTACGTAATATAAGCGCTTTAATGTTGATTTTAAGTTGACCCAAATGTAACGCATGGCTAACTTTTTCCAATGTAACTTATTATTATCCAACGTTATACCTTGAATTAAAGATTGCTTGTTCCCAGTTGAAAATTCCCTCTAGAACTTTTGTAATCCTCCAGTAACCTCACTTATTTGCATTATTTTATTTTTATTTTTATTCCCAATACTGCATATTCTTCTTTTTTTTCTCAATCTCTACTGAACTAAAGGTAAAAGGTAACTGTTAACTTGAAAACTACGGCTTCGTGACAATTCCAGGTCTGTTTTTGAGGAGTTAACAACATTATAACATGGCTTAAAGCTCAAAAGAGTCAATTTTGTGTGATAAAGGAGCTTTAATGTTCCACACTGTCCCTTTAATCGCGTTGTTGACCACAGCCGTATACTCTTTACACTTCTAATTAAGCTTTGACTTCACACATTAATTGACTGACAACTTCTAGAACCATCCTGATTGTTCTTTATGCGTAGGGCTGCGAAACCTTGGAAAAAAAAAAAATCATAATAATTGTGATTTTTCTGCCAGTTTTTCTAATACATGTTTAAAAAGTAGAGTTCTGTCCAGAGTTCACGTTGTGAACCAGTCCAGGTGCGTTCACATTTGAGAGAAGACTGAAAAACGAACTGATAAACTAATACATAAGTAGCTTCTTCAGTTCTGACAGGGTTCTGCTCCACTGCGTTTTAATCTGAGCGAAGGAGAAGCAAACTGAAACTAACACACTCTAGTTGTTTACAGCAGAGAGCATCTATTATTAGTCCATTGAGCAGCCCTAAGGTGTGAACTGTCACCTGAGACGCCTTCCTGCTCCTCTGGGTGATCTAACTGCTATTAGCATATTCATTTTATTTTTTTTTTATTTTGGTATGGGTCTGATTTTTAGTTGTTGTTTTTTTTTTTCCCAAATGTATTCCATATAAACATACAAATATTATAAACAAATGATTATAAACATACAAGAAAACAGATAAACAATATACACAAAGATGACAAAACACTGGGGTAGTTAGATGCTGCTTTTTAGTTTTGTCAGTGTTGATACTTTGCAGCTGATGTCACCGACTTTCCCTTGAGGTGTGATAACTGCTAACTATAGGCACTGCTCTGTCTGAAGCTCTGTTACTCAAGTTAGACTTCAATCTGAGCTTTATTTTAACCCAGTCTGAACAGAAAGAGCTGGAACTACAACAGATGAACTGATTTGTGCTGTTAAATAAGTCCCTGTCACCATGGTAACGTCTGAACAATCCGCCATACACATACATGCAGAACACCCCCATTGTGATGTCACTGCAAAGTATCAATACTCGAACGAGGCGGGTGTCATAGTAACATTCCTGTGGGGGACCCGGGCTCGTTGTTTGGAAACTTTGGGGGTCCTGGCCTGAAAACCACGGGACCCTTTGCCTTAAATAAACTGATGCATCGTGTTAAAAACCCTACCTCTTCCTCTTCCACTGCTCCTCCTCTCCCTCTTCCTCCTCTTCCTCTCTCCTCCCTCTCCTCCACCTCTCCTCCTCTCCCTCTTCCTCCTATCTCTCCTCTCCCTCCTCCTCTCCCTCCTTTTCCTCTCCTCCTACTCCTCCTCTCCTCATCCTCTCACTCCTTCTCTCCGGCCTATCCTCCTCTTTGTCCTCCTCACTCCTTCTCCTCATCTCCTCCTCTCTCCCCTCCCTCTCCTCCTCCTCTCTCTCCTCCTACTCCTTCTACTCCTCCTCCTCTCACTCCTTCTCTCCCTCTTCTCCCTCTCTCCTCCTTTCCTCCTCTCCCTCTCTCTCCTCCTTCTATCACTCCTCCTCTCCCTCTCTCCTCTTCTCACTTCTCCCCCTCCTCTCCTTCTCTCTCCTCCTCTCACTTCTCCTCCCCCTCCTCTCTTCCTCCTCCTCTCCTCTCCTCTCTCCTCATCCTCCTCCTCTCCCTCCTTTCCTCCTCTCTCCTCCTCTTCATCCTCTCCTCCTCTCTTTCCTTCTCTTCATCCTCTCCTCCTCTCTTTCCTCCTCCTACCCTCTCTTCCTCTTCATCCTCTCCTCTCTTTCCTCCAAATCCCCTCTCCTCCTCTTCATCCTCTCCTCCTCTCTTTCCTCCCCTCTCATCCTCTTCCTCCTCTCTTTCCTCCTCCTCCCCTCTCCTCCTCTCCTCTCCTCTCCTCCTCTTTCTCCTCTCTTTCCTCCTCCTCCCCTCTCCTCTTCATCCTCTCCTCCTCTCTTTCCTTCTCTTCATCCTCTCCTCCTCTCTTTCCTCCTCCTACCCTCTCTTCCTCTTCATCCTCTCCTCTCTTTCCTCCCCTCTCATCCTCTTTCTCCTCTCTTTCCTCCTCCTCCCCTCTCCTCTTCATCCTCTCCTCCTCTCTCCTCTTCATCCTCTCCTCCTCCCCTCCCCTCTCCTCTTCATCCTCTCCTCCTCTCCTCTCCTCTCCTCCCCTCCCCTCTCCTCTTCATCCTCTCCTCCTCTCCTCTCCTCTCCTCTCCTCTCCTCCCCTCTCCTCTCCTCCTCCCCTCCCCTCCCCTCTCTTCCCCTCTCCTCTCCTCTCCTCTTCATCCTCTCCTCCTCCCCTCTCCTCCCCTCTCCTCTCCTCCTCCCCTCTCCTCTCCTCTCCTCTTCATCCTCTCCTCCTCCCCTCTCCTCTCCTCTTCTCCTCCCCTCTCCTCTTCATCCTCTCCTCCTCTCTTTCCTCCTCTCCTCTCCTCTCCTCCTCCCCTCTCCTTTTCATCCTCTCCTCCTCTCTTTCCTCCTCCCCTCTCCTCCTCCCCTCTCCTCCTCCCCTCTCCTCTCCTCTCCTCTCCTCCCCTCTCCTCTCCTCTCCTCTTCTCCTCCCCTCTCCTCTTCATCCTCTCCTCCTCTCTTTCCTCCTCTCCTCTCCTCCTCCCCTCCCCTCTCCTCCCCTCCCCTCTCCTCTCCTCTCCTCTCCTCTCCTCTCCTCTCCTCTTCTCCTCCCCTCTCCTCTTCATCCTCTCCTCCCCTCTCCTCTCCTCTTCATCCTCTCCTCCTCTCTTCCCCTCTCCTCTTCATTCTCTCCTTCTCTCCTCTCCTCTCCTCTTCATCCTCTCCTCCTCCTCTCCTCTCCTCTCCTCTCCTCTCCTCCTCCCCTCTCCTCTCCTCTTCTCCTCCCCTCTCCTCTTCATCCTCTCCTCCTCTCTTTCCTCCTCTCCTCTCCTCCTCTTTCTCCTCACCCTAACGCACTAACAGACTAACTGTCCTTGTGTCTCTGTCTGAATCCTGGTGCAGGTTTTGGGGCTTTGTGATGGTGAGACTTTAACTCTGCTCTGCTCTGGCCTGAAAACGACAAAAACCCTGAGAATCTGAACGCTGCATGAACTTAACCCTTAAAACTCTGCTGCAACTCAAATAAATCATAAACTCTTAATAAAAAAAACTAATAATTCAGCAAATCTTCATTACAAAATTCTACTCACAAGTGCTTTTCAACATTTTATTTTCCTTTAAAGACTCACTGCGGAACTTTTTGGTCGGAGGCTACGCTACCTGCTTCTCTCCTTGACTGAAATATTCCACAGCATGGCATTAAACACTTACCTAGCGTTTGTTGTATTACAGGTGTTTTTATTTCTCAGAAATACTTTGAAAAACATACATTTTTACTGTCTCTTCTTGAAGACAACTTTAATGCCATATTGTGAAAAAGCTGTAATATCTCCATGGAAACAAGCAGTGGTGTATCTTTAGCAGAAAAGTTACGCACTGCACTTTTAAATTATATTGTACTTTTCATCTATTCATTGATAATCACAATATACAAGTGCACAAAAATACAATTAAATATTTGGAAATATTTCATTTTTAAGTTGTTGTCAAATAAAAATCATACCCAAAATGTATGTTGCCATTAATATAAGTATTGCACTTTATTTTAAATAGTACCTAATGAGCATAATTATAGTATAAATACATACATTTGAACGTCTAACTTATTTAAATACATTAACTTGTACTTGTGAGGTGATTTTAAGCCGATTTTAAGGGTTAACTGAGACTGGAAAATTGCCTGATTTTGACTTTTTGCATGTTTTTAACACATAAACTAATGTTGCACTTTTGACTTTTTATTTTGTAACGTTATTTTTGCATTTACAGGAAGAGGAGAATGCATCCTTTAGAGTATTTTGAGTATTTTAGATTTGCTCATGGTCAGATTGTTTTTCATATTTGTGTGTTTTTCTGTGTTTCAGCCCCATCGAGTCCTGCCACATCTTCTACAAAGACTTCACTCTCCAGATCGACATGGCCTTCAACGTGTTTTTTCTGCTCTACTTCGGGCTCAGGGTGAGTTCGTGCGCGCTCAAACTGAATCACGAGAGGATAAATTTGGGGCGTAGTGAACAGAGGTGGATAGCGTATTCGAGTAAAAGTAACGTTACTTCAAAATAATATTACTAAAGTAGAAGTACAAAGTAGTGGTCTGAGAAATGACTCAAGAAAGAGTTAAAAGTATTTGGGAAAAGTACTATTCAAGTTAGCGTAATGTAAAGGTGCATTGCTTAACTTTTCTGGTGGAGGGTCCGTCACCTGCTTGTTTCTATGGATACGTCTTTGCTCTGCCTGGAATGTTCCACAGTGTGACTTTAAACAGCTAAACTACCTGACATTTATTACATTTTATAGTTTTATAGCTCAAAAACGCCCATAAAAACAGGTATTCCGACTGGGAGCGGGGTCGCCTCTGCACAGATCTGACCTGTAATCTGGACTCATTTGGTCTCCATGAAGATAGAAAGGTTTAAAGCCATACTGTGAAACATGACCCTCCACCAGAAAAGTTACATAATGCTGGTTTAAAGGCGCACTATGTAACTTTTCTGGTAGAGGGTGTGCCACTGGCTTTTTACCGTAGAGATGTTGTCCCTGAAATGTTCCATAGTTTGGAATTAAACCTATCCACGTCCACGGAGACAAGCAGGCGATGCCACAAGACCAAGTTACAGGTCAGATCTGTGGAGAGGCGACCCCGCTCACAATCAGAATACCTGTTTTTATGGGCATTTTTGAGCTATAAAACTTTAAAATGTTTTATTTTTTAGCTATAAAACCCCTGGAATTGAATGAATGCAAGATACTGGGGGATATTTCTGGCAAAACAATAACATCTCCATGGAGACAAGAAAGTGGCAGCCTCGCACCAGAAAAGTTCCATAGTGCACTTTTACAGCGTGTTTGTAAAGGTCTAAAGTACAGAGTTAGCAGCTTTTACACAGAATAAGGGACATTTAATTCTCTATAAAAGTCAATACAAAACCTAAATAATAAACATATTCTGGGATTTATTTATTGTAAAAACGGCAAACTCCACTTCCTGTTCAGTTTTGGTGATATACTGAGGTTTAATCTAGACCTGTTATAATCACGTATGAGTGCATTAGGGCTGCAGGCCGTGTGTGATTGGACGGTGAGGCGCTTATGTCCCTTATATCGACTCTGAAGGTCAATTGGTTCAGGAAGATTATGTTTAATGGAAAAAAGAACGAAATTAACCACCACACAAGCCAAATATAGAAACATGCAAAATCTACTGACGGTGTTCTAAATATAAAATAAAATTAAAGCAACATTGGAGCTGTTTTAGAAAGTGTTTTAATTCTCCTTAATTTGATGCTAGCCAGATTTATGATGCATGTTGTTGTTGTTGTTGTGTCCTTAGGCAAGACACTTCACCCACGTTGCCAAGTGTGTGGGTGATTGTTGTTATGGAGTGAATGAAAATCAACTTTGGTATTAAAAATGATTAAATATGACTGAAATGTAACTGCAAATGTCATCAAAAGTCCACCCCCTGCTTGTCTCCATGAAGATGATGTTGCTTTGCCTGGGAAGTTCCGCTATAGCTTTATTTATCTCCATGGAGACAAGCAGTTGGCGCCACCAGGCCAAGTTACAGGTCAGATCTGTGGCGAGGCGACTCCACGGACAATAAGGATATCAAGGCATTTATTTGCAGTATTAGCCCCGTTAATCAAATGAATGCATAATGGACACAGTGGATGAAAAGATAAAAATGCAGTACTGTGGAACATTCCAGGGAAGGAAATGACATCTCCATGGGAACAAGCTTTAGTTATACTGTGCACCTTTAACTGTACTAAATAGCTGTTGTTTTATATTTGTATTAACCATCCTTACCTTCTCTTTCTCCTCTTTTCTGTCTCCAGTTCATCGCGGCCAATGATAAACTGTGGTTCTGGCTGGAGGTGAACTCTGTGGTGGACTTCTTCACGGTTCCTCCCGTCTTCGTGTCTGTGTATCTGAACCGGAGCTGGCTCGGTGAGGATCTAAAACCAACGATTCTTAACCATGGGGCTGGGCAGGGGCGTCAGACTAGGGGGGGTAAAGAGTGCTGTTTACCTAGGGGCCCCTCACTAAGTCTGTAAAGTGCATTTTTCATCAGGCAACATAAAATGCGGGACCTACAAGATGATTTGGACCCAGTAGGGCTGGGGTCCAAAGCAGGGCCGTGAGCACCTTCTTGAAGGACACAAAATCAAAAAGTTATAATGCATTTAATATGAAATTGGGCCCCCGGTTACTTTTTACTCAAAAAGTCAGGCCTGGAGGTCAAAAAGGTTAAGAATCCCTAATCAAAACAAAATTATGTCTTTATGGTTTTTTTTCTGATGGAGGGTCCGCCGAATGCTTTTCTATATTGGAGATGTTATTGCTTTGTCTGGAATGTTTCACAGTATGGCATTAAATCTTTCTATCTTCATGGAGACCAAACCAGACCAAGTGACAGGTCAGATCTGTGGAGAGGCGACTCCATTCACAGTCAGAATGCCTGTTTTTCTAGGTATTTTTGAGCTGTAAAACCACCTGTGATTGAATAAATGTGAAGTAGAACTGTTTAAAGTCACACTGTGGAACATTTCAGGCAGAGCAATGACATATCCATAGAAACAAGCAGGTGATGGACCCCCAGCCAAAACGTTACTTAGTGCACCTTTGAACTGGACCTGTAGGGGTTTGTTTCTATCAGTCTGGTCCCCACGCCGTCCGTCGCACCTCGAGTCAGAACCAAACTTGATCGTCCAATCAGATTTGTTTATTTCTGTGACGCATGTGAAATGAAGGAGCTCTTTGGTCACACATCGTTTTTAACAAAATTTCTCAGTTTAGTGCTTCTTTCATTGGTTCTCAAGAAATCTGCCATGTTTTTCAGTCAACTGTGATGTTTTTTCTTTTATTTTTTCCTTGTACATAAGCAGCAATATGTGTTTTGATACAGATGAACCGTGCTTGATTGGCTAATTCATAAAATACATTGAATTAAAATGACATTTGCTTGTAGCTTGTGATAGATTTCAGAAGAGGGACACTGAATATATGATACAGAGCAGAGAGGGAGTGAATATATGGTACAGAGTAGGAACAGTGAATGGTGTGTTCTTTGTTCTTAATACATCAGTTACATCTTTCTAATATAACTGTAGAATTTATTTAGACTTCTGTATCTTTATTTTGTTTTCCACTTTCCCAAACACCTGCTCCTCTTCACATCCTCCCACTTCAGACTCGGTTGCATAACGCTTCAGAGAGCATCAAAACAAACTGGGGCGTATTGTTTTCTGCTGCTGCCATCTAGTGGCGTGAGTGGGTATAGCAAGTTGTTTTTCCTTAAGAATCAGTGGAGTACTTTGAAGATTAAAATGTATTCGTCTTCAAATCATTCTTGTCAGGCTTTTTTTTTTTTAGCTGTATCTTTATGGATTCGCCGATTTGAAAGTAAGAATTCTTTTCAGTTTGACACGAGAGTTCAGCACTTTACGATTTTAGGTTATTGCTGTATCAGAAGAAGAAGATTTTATTTTTTTTATTTTATTTTTTTTATTGTAGTTGAAACATTCTAATGTGGAAGTCAGCAGGCTTGTTTCGTTTATTAAAGGGTCCATATTATGCTATTTTCTATCTATGTTATAATGTTGTTTCCTCATTACAAACAGACCTGGAGTTGTGTTTTGTTTCATTCACACATGTTTAACACACAAACCCTGCAAATTCAAACAAAAAAACACTCTGTTCCACCTTGTGATGTCATGTGGCAATACAGGAAGTGCTCCACTGTGTTTTTAAACTCCACACACCTTCACTAGAATCATTTGGATCATTTTAGCCCTGGATTTGCCAATCTCTACTAAACTAAAGGTAAAAGGGTGGCTGTTAATGTGAAAACTACCACTTCATGACATCACAAAGTGGAACAGAGCATTTTGAGTTTTGGAGATGTAGACAGAGTAATAACAAAGCTTTACTCAAACATGTGAATAAAAATTATGGTTTATAGAGGTAAAGGAATATATATATAGAGAGGTATATTTTGGAAGACTTTTCAACTCAAAATTTGTAATGGTTTTTGAACATTTTCAGTTGTTCAAAATGCTGTCTTTTGAGGTACAGAATGCAGACTACCCTTTCTTTATGCATTTCTATATATTACAACTCAAAATTTGGGATATTTTTAGAAATTCTGAAAGAAGAAATTATCTAAAATTGTAGTTTCTGGAGGCACAGATGTCAGACAACGTTTCTTCTTTGCATTTCCATAGACGGATATTTTGGAAGACTTTACAACTCAAAATGCGTAATATTTTTCTTTACATTTTTGGTCAAGATTCTACATATACATGGATTAAAGCTCACAAGAGTTAATTTTGTGTAACATGGGACCTTAAGCCATTTTAGATCAATATGTCCAAATTATAATCGGAATAAGCTACAGCAGAC
The DNA here is from genome assembly GCA_029959045.1 of Taenioides sp. WSHXM2023. NCBI lineage: Eukaryota > Metazoa > Chordata > Actinopteri > Gobiiformes > Gobiidae > Taenioides > Taenioides sp. WSHXM2023. Next base: position 5,710,862 of record CM057104.1, on the reverse strand, counting down.
TCAAAAACAATATGTCTTCTTTAATATTGTCAACATACGTCTTTGTGGAACGAGCAAACGGACCAGCAAACCAGAATGAACTGAACTTATGTGTGTGTAGCTGTTTCTGTCGTTCTATTTTTGGCCCTGTGTTTTCCAGTGCCAGACTCTCTCTTCACCTTCACTCCGAGGTGTGGCTGCTTCTTTTTTTCCGCTGTTTTTCACAACTCCAAATGAAAAGATGTGATCCTCCACAACAGTGTTTCCTGTTTTTAAAGTGTTTGTTTTGGAGCTGCGCAGAGGGTAGGGGGCGCTGTGATCGGGTAGTTCGCGGTTGAGAGGATGATGTCGTGTTTTTGAGTATTTTTGTGAATGACCTTGAACAGCTGCGTCATAAACGTTCGGTAGATCAAATGATTCTAGTGAAGGTGTGTGGAGTTTAAAAACACAGTGGAGCTAGCTGGAGGTAGGACAGAGTGTTTTCTGTTTGAGAGAAGAACTCAGCCTAAATGTGCAGGTGTGTTTGTGTGTTAAATGTGTCAATGAAACAAAACACAACTCCACGTCTGTTTGTGATGAGAAAACATTAAAACATAGACCAAAAAATAGAGAAATATGGACCATTTAAAAATGTTTCAAATCTGCCCCAGATTTAGTGTATAATCTATTAGATTGCTGAACAGTTCCATTAAGATAATGATAATTTGATGCAGCCACTGCTTTTACTTAAAATAAAATAAAATAAAATAAAAATTAAAAATAAAAAGCAAGTTTTGATAATATTGTTCAATAAAAGAGAAATCTGTGTTTAAAATGTTTTAATTCATTCAGTCCATTCACTTTATAGTTGTACTTAGTAACATTTTATTGTAGCCACAGCTGCCCTGGGGCTAAGTGACGGAAGTGAGACTGACAATCTGCCCCACAACTCAAATACAACTGTCATTCATTACCATTCATTTCAGCTCCCTGTTATTGGCAACATTATGAGGAGCAATGTGGTCTACTCCATTCAGTGTAGTGAAAACTGCAGTGAGCGCTACAAAACAGCCACTTCACAAGAGGATGTACCAACACAGACGAGAGAGCAACACGGGACCTCAGTCTGCCGTACATCTCCACCTAAAAGGACCTCAGTCTGCCGTACATCTCCACGTAAAAGGACCTCAGGCTGCCGTACATCTCCACCTAAAAGGACCTCAGGCTGCCGTACATCTCCACCTAAAAGGACCTCAGGCTGCCGTACATCTCCACCTAAAAGCCACGGGCCACTCCTTTGAGGACAGTGAGGTCCAGATCTTGGCCAGAGAAAAGAACTGGTTTCAGAGGGGAGTTAAAGAAGCTATTTTTGTCAAGAAAGAGAATCCTTCCTTGAACAGAAATGGGGGTCTCAGACATCATTTGTCTCCATCTATAACTCTATCCTCAAACCTAAATCAAAACAAACAGAGAAAACAATGGGACTAGCCAGGACATGTCCAGAGGTGTGAAAACACCATCATGGCCCTGAATGGTTATGCTAACTACTCCCCCACTCCCACTCCATATTGAATAGACACACCTAACTAACAGAAACTGTAAACACATAGGTGTTGTAGTCTCAGATTAATTTCATTGTAGTTAGCGCCCCCTTCAGGCAGATTTAAGGCAGTGTCCACCAGCATCTGACCAGAACTGAAGAAGCAGCTTGGATGAGCTGCAAAACGTATTCAACCAAATAAACTTTGTCCAGTTGACAAATTGAATTTCTCCTTTTGCCATTTTGAGGATTTTTCACCATTTGAAGCATTGGATATTTACAGTATTTTAAATAATTGATTGCCATGGCAACAGTCCTGCTTTTTCACCATTCTTAAACCCATAGATATATTTTCATGCAGCAGTCAACTCACAGGGATTAACAAAATGTATAGAAACTCTTAATTAATAATACAACAACATTACACTATTCACTTAAAGCAGCCATTTGTAACTTTTTCTGATGGAGAGTTGGTCACCATGGAGATGTTGTATGTCTCTCATCCCTTTCCATTGTATTCTATCCAGTCCGTACATCTCTCATTCAAATAGATGTAATAGATGTACCGTTATATAACCTCCAGCCCTGCCCCGTGTCAAAGCACTGCCCGTCTTCCTCTTGTGGTCAGTCAGCTGCTCTTTTTGCCCCCTGTCCATGTCCGCGGGTCATTACGTCATCTGTGATTATAATAGGGATTATTCTATTCTCTAAACCGATACAAAAACATGCACACGCCCATGCTTCACCACCACAGCTCATCTCGTATCGCTCCCATTTCACTGTTTGCAGTTTGAATGTTTCTTGTCCAAGATTAGTCCGTGGATTTTACATTGTTGGGTCATTTGGAGTGGACTATTTCCTGGGCTGAATCCTAAAGAAGCTTAAAGTCCAATAGCCTGATGGAAAAGGAATGAATTTAAGCCCCGGAGAGCAGCTTTCGCATCTTTTTGCTAACAACCTGTTGGCTGTGAATATGAAGGCAGCATCGCGGTGTTCTTCCATGTTTTTCCATTGATGGATAGAGCGTTTTCGGACTGTTTTGGAAGATTTTACTTCTCAAAATTGATGACAGATGTGGATAACAGTATTTTATTGGACTATTTTGTATTAACAACTCAGAATTGGTGACCTTTTTAACATTTTTGGTCATGATTGCAACCAAAATGCTGGTCTATTTAGGTACAAATGGTGGACAACCTTTCGTCCGTGCTTTTCAATAGTCAAACATTGCTTTTTTTTACTATTTAGGAAGAATTTGCAACATAAAATTGATGACATTTTTTATATTTTTGGTCATGAGTCCAACCAAAATTCTGGTTTATAGAGGTACAGATAGTGGACTTCTTTATTGCATTTCCATACATACTATCTTTTATTTTATCATTTTGAATTACTTTTGGTGATTATTCCAACCAAAATGCTAGCCTTTTTTGGTGCAAATGGTTTACAACCCTTTTTCCATGCAATTCTTTAAACAATTACCCTTTATAAGAGCACTCTGGAAGACTTTACATCTCAAAATTGGTGATTTTTTGTTTTTTTAATACATTTTTGCCGATTATTCCAACCAAAATGCTGGTCTATTTAGGTTCAGATGGTGGACAACCTTTCTTCGGTGCTTTTCCATAGGCAAACACTGTTTATTGGACTATTTTAGAAGACTTTACAACTTAAAACTGGTGATATTTTCAAGGTATCACTGTACAGATTGTGGATTACCCTTTTTCCATGCATTTCCATAAAAGAACAATACTTGATCAGACCATTTTGGAAGACTTTATCACTCCAAATTGATATTTTGAACATTTTTGGTAATTATTCTAACCAAAGAGCTGGTCTATTTCGGTACAGATGGTGTACAACCCTTTTTCCATGCATTTTTGTAGACTAGTGACACTTTGTTGGACCATTTAAGACTTTCCAAAACAATTTGTGATTTTTTAAAAAACATCTTTGGTCATAATTCCAACCAACATTTTTAGAGGTTCACATGGCGGACAATCTTTTCGTAGATGCATGGATGAACAAACTTTTATCTAAATATTTTGAAAGACTTTTCGACTGATAACTGAACATTTTTGGTGGACATTTTGGTGATGATTCCAACCAAAATGCTGGTGTATCGAGGTGCAGATGGTGGCGTGCGCAGTCAAGCTGTTTATAGCACGAGACGAAGGAAGAAATCGACGGGGGAGCTGTTCCAGAAGGGGTACAGGGTCCGTGCGTTACACCCAGAGAAAGAGGAGCAGGAGGGGGCGTGTCACAGCCTCTCCGCCTGCCTCCACGTGCTCTCCTACTGGGGTGAGAACCAGAGCAGGGAGGGGAACTACACGGATGTTTATGGGCTAAATCTGGTGGAGCTGTTTAATTAGGTTTAACTTGGAAATGTAGGTGTAAAATATATTATATCACAGTTGTCGTTTTGGAGTTCAAATCAAGTCTGTTGTCTATAATTCATGATATTTAAGAAACATTTAGTGCAATCGCGCAAACAAAAGTGATGAATCTGCATTTTTGTGGTTATTTTTATGGTCCATTCATGTTTTATTCAAGACCTGAACCTCAACTAAGATTTTTACAGGCGTCTTTTAGCACATTCCGCGTGTATTTTTTTTAATATTGTTGAAATATTTTCAAGATCATGCAAAAAATAAACATAAACTTTATATTTTGAGGCATAACTGTTGGCTGTTGGGCTTTTTTTATCCAGTTATTACAAGGGCATCTGCATTCAGTTTTTTTGAATACCACTTCTTTAACAATGCCTTGTTAAAGAACTTCTTAAATCGCCTACTATTTATGTGAGAAAATGTTTTTATTGCTTCTTTTGTGGCGAAATTGTCAAGTACTTTTTGTATAATGCTCTCCCAGGACCCAAAAGGCATGAAAACCTCAAAGAAATTATTTTTTTCCATACCAGTTTTTGTAAATTATGTACTATTTATTTAGAATTTCTGTTAGTTTCAACACAATCTAGTTGAGTCGTTCCAAAACTAGATGCTGAGTCATATGTGGTTAATTCTGCATGGAAAAGCCTCTCTTGTTCTTATCACATTTCTCATTCTTTCTTTTCTACAACCAGATCGATTTATGCAAGAAATCGTGTTAAAATCAAATTACTTCAAAGTTGTTCAAAGTGCGTTGTATTATTGCCTTACCTCGACGTTCTTTATTGTTGTTATTTTAAAGTCTAAGCCTTTTTCCTTTGCAGTCACATTGTTTTTCTCATTCTAAATTCTTTATCCACAGATGTTGTTGTAGCTGCAGCTGATCTTTGTGATCACAGACTCGTTCTCTGCTCATGTCCTTCACATTTAAGCGTTCATGTTTCCTCTCTGACCTTCACCTGCTCTCTCTATCTCTCCTCTCTCTTTCTCCTCCCCCTGTTTCTCTTCTTTTTCTCTCCTCTCCTCTCCTCTCCTCTCCTCTCTCTTCTCTCTTTCCTCTCTCTCCTCTGTCTCTTCTCTCGGTCTCCTCTGTCTCTCTCCACTCTCTTTCTCTCTCTCTCTCTCTCTCTTTTCTCTGGTCTCTCTCTTTCTCTCTCTTTATCTCTCCTACCCTCACCCCATCTCTCTCTCTCTCTCTCTCTCTCCTAACTCCCCCTCTCTCTTTCTCCTCCCCCTTTCTCTTCTTTTTCTCTCCTCTCCCAATTTCACCTCTTCTTTCTCTTCTCTCTTTCCTCTCTCTCCTCTGTCTCTTCTCTCGGTCTCCTCTGTCTCTCTCCACTCTCTTTCTCTCTCTCTCTCTTTCTCTGGTCTCTCTCTTTCTCTCTCTCTATCTCTCCTACCCTCACCCCATCTCTCCTCTGTCTCTCTCCACTCTCTTTTTTCCTCTGTCTCTTTCCTTTCTCTGGTCTCTCTCTTTTCTTTCTCTTTCTGTCTCTCCTACCCTCCCCTCTCTCTCCTCTCTTTCTCTCTTTTCTCTGTTTTTGAGATTTGTCGTCGTTTCTCCTCCACCTGTCCTTGCTCAGGTTTTAATCTCTTGATGTTTGTGCTGAATCCAGATTATAGGACGAAAGTATAAAGGTAAAAGAAACAAACCGCTCTGCCAGATTAAAACGGACAGAACACATTTAGAACAGTTTTAGGCAGGTGCTTTTATTTAGTTATAGTTTTTAAAAAATGGCAGGAGTTCGGTTGCTAAAATGCAGCCGTTGAGAATAAACATGGGTGAGGCTTTGAAAGGTAATTGTATTTTAAAGATTTAAAGATGCAATTTTTATTTATAATTTGAATTCTTGATTAATTTTTACATTTTGTTTGTGTTTTTTCCTTCCAGGTTTGAGGTTCCTGAGGGCCTTAAGGTTGATTCAGTTTTCAGAAATTTTACAGTTTTTGAATATTCTAAAAACAAGGTAAGAGGTGACTTTTTTCTACAAATTTGTATCGTTTATCGTTTAATAGATCATTGCATGTGTTTATGTGTGAATGTTTATTTTACATTGGATTATTCTTATCTGGATCTGGTGAGTCTATGAAAAAAGACTGTCCAATATTTTCATTATTATTTTTAATATTACATTTTATTAGTGAGCTGAATTCAAAATATGAATCTTGTTTTGAATCAACTTTACTATTATTATTATTATTATTATTATTATTATTATTATTATTATTATATTTATTTATTTATTTATTTTTAACTTTTCATCAGTTTTTACTTTTATTTTTTTATTTTTTATTTTATTTTCATCATTAAATTCTATGTAACTTTTCTAGTGGAGGGTCGGCCACTTGCTTGTCTCCATGGAGATATTATTGCTTTGTCTGGAATGTCCCGGTATGGCATTAAATTAAATATGTCCGTCTTGCATTTACTCAATAACATGAGTTTTTATTGACCTAAAAACTTCTCGCCTCTCCACAAATCTGACATATAACTTCACCTGCTGTCTCCGTAGAAATAAATAAGTATAATGTCACACTGTGGAACATTCCAGGCAAGATCTCCATGGAGAGAAGCTGGTTACAGACCCTCCTCGCAGTGCACTTTTATACTAAATTATCTTAAAATAAATATAATTAAAACATGACTTCTATTATAAAATGTTATATTGATTTAAAATGTAAACAATTGAGAAAAACCTGAAAGAAATCATTTATATAGATTTAACAAGTGAAAAATAAGTGATTTTAACGATTTGAACAATGATTTTTACAAAATTATTGAGTGCGTTTAGGTATTCCAGTTATAAGTCTTATCCCAGTTACGACAGTATTCCAGATATGGGAATGTACCAGAGCTCAGAGAAACCAGGATTCTCATATTCCTGTGCACATGAGAGTCAGATTATCCTGGATATTTACACTGGTTGCTATGGTAACTATGGCACGGATATGGCAAGGAGCTAAACATGTAGCAGCTGTGCTAATTTAAGGCTTTTTAACAGGTTTTTAACAGCAAAAAAGAAGACAAACATTTAAGTAAGAACATGAGACGGTTCAGTAAAAGTTGAAAAATACAACACAGTTTCACAGTTTCAGTTTGGTTCAAGAGCAAAACAAACAACCACAGAAGTGAGGCGTTAAAATATGGTTGTATTAAACAGAAACCGCTTTATTTTGTTTATTTTTGTTAAGTATAAAATAGCATTATTTAAAAAGTCCTGGTAGGAGTTTGAGTCGTTTTGGGAAACTAACTCCTCCTTCCGTATCTGTTACTTGAGTTCGCACATGCTCAGTACAGCTCCAGTTTTGAGAAATCAGGATACTGCGTCTTCAGGCCACAATATCCTGGAAACTCTCAAAAAAACCCCAGTAAGATTATCCTGATTTCTCATAACCGTGACACTGGCATATCCAGGAAACTGAAATCAGGATACTGCGCCTACATGGACACTCAAAAAACCAGGATACTCAAAAAACCTGGTCATAACCGCACTCAGTGACAGTAAAAATTCAAAAAGTAACACCAATGGAGAAAACAATAGATTTTTATTAGAGTTATTTCTGTATTTTTCAGAGAGCTTTGAGCACAGATGTCACTGGAGATTATAACCCTCTAAATCTCCTTCATTCATGATTCGAGTTACGTTTAATAACCCAGAATCCTACTTTATGTCAGCACTTTTACTCATAAATGTACTTTTCTTGTGTGTTTTTCTTCTGTTTTCGCAGTAACTCGATAAAACTGGTGAACCTGTGCTCCATCTTCATAAGCACATGGCTCACGGCAGCAGGGTTCATACATTTGGTGAGTGAACAGTCAAATAAAGAAAGAAAGAAAGATCATTTTTGCAAGTTCTTATTGTCTAATTTTGATACAGGCTTTTAAATAATATTATGCAGCTCTAGTTGGTTGGAAATATGCAATAAACTGTAATTTATATAAAGTTAAAGGGCCCATATTACACCTGGAGTTGTGTTTCGTTTCATTCACACAAGGTTTAACGCACAAACCCTGTATATTTAGGCTCTTTTCTCGAATAGAAAACACTCCAAGTCCCACCTTGTGATGTCATGTGGTGATACAGGAAGTGCTCCACTGTGTTTTTAAACTCCACACACCTTCATTAGAATCATTTGGATCATTTCAGCCCTGGAATTGCCGATTTCCACTGAACAAATGGTAAAAAAATGTACCTGTTAACTTGAAAATCACTGCTTTATGACATCACAAGGTGGACCAGAGCATTTTGAGCTTTGGAGATGTAGACAGACTAATAATAAACGATTACTTAAACATGTGAATGAAACAAAACACAACTCCAGGTCTGTTTTTGAGGAGGAAACAATATTATAACATGACTTAAAGCTCAAAAGAGTCAATTTTGTGTAATGTTGGACCTTTAATCTCACTATTTTGAACAATAAACAATGGTGTAGTACATTTCATTTTCAAATATGTTTTAAATCATCACTGAAGATTGCACTATTTGTATGTCTAAAACCTGAGTGTGCTTCTCCTTCAGCCTTTTGTCCTCTCTAAGCACCCATTGGAACAGGAAGTAATGGAACCTCTTCTGGACCTGAATATTTGTTTTTGTTTCCATATTTTGAGTTTTTGGTGAATGTAGTTTACACTTTACAAACAAAATAAACACATATCGAACATGCGTTTATAATATCATGAATTATGTGTTATTGTTTACATTTTTGAGCTTTTTTATATCCCATTTATTGATAGAAATTAGTTAAAAGGTGCACACTGTAACTTTTCTGGAGATGGCTGCCACCTGCTTGTCTCCATGGAGATGTTATCACTTTGTCTGGAATGTTCCTCAGTATGTCATATAACTTATCTACCTTGCATTTATTCAATTACAGTTACAATTATAGTTTTTATGACTAAAAATACCTTGAAAACATGTACATTTTCTGTGAGCGGGCTCGCCTCTCCACAGATCTGACCTGTATCTTGGTCTGATTGCGTCACTTCATGGAGATAGACCGTCTTCATGGCGATAGAGAGGTTTAATACCATACTGTGGAACATGCTCGCAAAGCAGTAACATCTCCATGGAGACCAGCAGATGTCTAACCCTGCTGCAGAAAAGTTCCGCAGTACACCTTTAAGTGCAGCGTTATCTTCTTCCTTGTATAATCGGTCATTTTGTTTCCAGGTGGAGAATTCCGGGGATCCATGGGAAAACTTTCAGAACTCGCAGGCCCTGTCGTACTGGGAGTGTGTGTACCTCCTGATGGTTACCATGTCAACGGTGGGGTACGGGGACGTGTACGCAAAGACCACGCTGGGGAGACTCTTCATGGTCTTCTTCATCCTCGGAGGACTGGTAAAAAACGCATCCATGTTTATAGACGTCTAGAGTCCACGTTCAAAACTTCAGAACTTTATTCCACCTCACACTGCGCACACGTCCGATCATACCGTTTTTGTGTTCGTGCACGTGAGCGTCAACCAAACCGCCGGCCATATTATTAGGTACAGTTGCCGTTGCTCTTAAAGGCGCAACTTTTCTCGCTTGTTTCCATGGAGATGTTATTGCTTTGCCTGGAATGTTTCGCAGTATGGCATTAAACTTGGCGATCTTGCATTTATTCAAGTACAGGTGTTTTTGTCGCTTAAAAAATACCTTGAAATGACACATTATTACTGTGAGCGGGGTCACCTCTCCGCAGATCTGACCTGTAACTTGGCCTAATAGTGCCGCCTGCTTGTCTAGAAAATAGATGCATTGAAAGTAATACTGTGGAACATTCCAGACAAAGTAAAAATATCTTCATGGAGACAATGCACCTTTAATGATGAAAATAAAAAGTGAAAACTAATTATTATAAAAAAATATATATACGGCACTAGATGGGTACAACTATAACTGTGTATTTATTATTTTATTTTATTATTTTATTATGTATTATTCCGATGTAAAAACAAAACAAAAAACAAAACAAAAAAATTAGAAAACTAATGATTTAAAGGCGCACTGTGTAACTTTTCTGGAGGAGGGTCCGTCAAATGCTTTTCTCCATGCAGATGTTATTTCTTTGTCTGGAATGTTTCACAGTATGGCATTAAACCTTTGTATCTTCATGGAGACCAAACCAGACCAAGTTACTGGTCAGATCTGTGGAGAGGCGACCCCACTCACAGTCAGAATGCCTGTTTTTGTAGGTATTTTTGAGCTATAAAACCACCTGTAATTGAATAAATGTAAAGTAGAGCTGTTTAATGTCACACTGTGGAACATTCCAGGCAGAGCAATGACGTATCCATAGAAACAAGCAGGTGACGGACCCCCAACCAGAAAAGTTACACAGTGCACCTTTCGGGCTTTTATCACGCAGTTGACATACACTGCCACCTGATAAGTAAACAGGGGTCCACCAGGGAGGGCATCTGGCATAAAATCATATATATTCCCAGTGTACACAGATGAGTTGTAGTTCAAATTACGTCTTCCTAATAATATGGCCAGCTTTGGATCACCTCAGCATTTGTTGTTGATATTTTAATTTATTGCATTTTATTAATCACATTTTTTTAATTTTTAAGTGTTTTAATTTCAGGAAACTTCATCCCAACTCTCTTTTCCAACAAACACCATGACGATTATGGAAGATTATTTGTTTTCATCAGATTTTTTATTTTAAATGCCGCTGAATTTGTCACTTTGAATCTTCTAACTCTGAAAAAACATGTTTGAATTATTTTAGTATTTTCAATGTTTTTAAAAATTCAAAATAAAAAAATCACCTTTTAAATATTGAGTGCAAATATTTTCAAATTCAACAGTCAAAATTCAGAGTGTGAAATTCGCAGTGAAAAAATTCGCAGCTCCAAGATGTCAAGGCAAAAGCAATCAATTGTGAGGACAGAGGACTTTTTCGAGTTTATTACAACTGCAACTACAACTTTATTTATAACACACTTTAAAAACAAAGTGTTACAGAACATAATTAAATAAAAACAATAAAACAACATATGAATAAAACCAGAATCTAATAAAATGTCAAAATCTCAAACTGTGTCAAAGGCCAAAGTGAACAAGTGCGTTTAGATTTAGATTTGCACTTAGACAAACTTTATTGATTTAAGTTTTAAGAAGAGATTTAAAAACAGACAGAAGACGCCTTTAAAAGTTTTAAAAATTGTTAAGAAATAAAAGAGATGTCAGAGTGTTTCCCGACAGCGTTTCCTGCTTGTTTCTAAGTTAGATTGGATCACTTGGGATCGATTGCTTCTGCCTTGGCATCTTGGCTCTTTGGTGCGAATTTTTTCTACAAATTTCACACTCTGAATTTCAACTGGTGAATTTGAGGGCTTAAAAGTATTTGTGCTGGAGATTTAAAAGTGGTTTTTTTTTTTTTTTTTTTTTTTTTTTTTTTTTTAATTTTGAAACGCTTTGAAAATGTATACGTTAAATTTCCTCAACTGAAATTCAGATAAAAAATTAAAAATAAAAATAACACATTTGTTCAGAGTTTTAAAAAAATCAAAGTGAGAAATTCAACAGCATTTAAAATTCAAAATCTGATTCAACAAATTATCTTCCATCAGTTCATTTGGAAAAACTGAAAAGATGGATTTTGTTCAAAGATTTCTGACTTTTGGCTCATGTAACCTCTAGTTTAGATTTTTTTTTTTTTTTTTTTTTTAAATACGTTTAATTCTTATATTAGTTTAAAAATTCATATTTCAGTCTTCTGTCAAATGTATAAAATGAACTATGAACTGAATTCTGATTTGAAAACTTTAAACGTCAAAATGCAAATCGTAAATCAAATATTTTTAATCAAAAATCGTGTTGTGCTGATAAGAAAATATAAAGAGTGCACGGAAATACAAGAGACAGGACACTCCATCAGGCGCTGTGAAAGACAGAAGCTTTTGGGAGATTTACAGGAAATCTGTGAAGGATTAAAACGTATCGTGACAAAGAGTGATTTTATCAGAGATGAGAGACAGAGAGGGAGAGAGAGGGGAGAGAGACTGAGAGAGACAAAGAGCTGAGAGAGGGAGAGATAGGGAGAGAGAGGGAGGGAGAGAGAAAGGGAAGGAGGGAGAGAGAGGGGAGAGAGACTGAGAGAGACAAAGAGCTGAGAGAGGGAGAGATAGGGAGAGAAAGAGAGAGGGAGGGAGGGAGGGAGGGAGAGAGAGGGGAGAGAGAAAGAGCTGAGAGAGGGAGAGAGAGAGAGGGAGAGAAAGGGAGAGAGGGAGAGAAAGGGAGAGAGGGAGAGAAAGGGAGAGAGAGGGAAGAGAGAGAAAGAGACTGAGAGAGGGGTAAGAGAGGGAGAAAGAGAGGGAGAAAGAGAGGGAGGGAAAGAGAGGGGAGAGAGAGGGAGAGACTGAGAGAGGGAGACAGAGAGGGAGAGAGAGAAAGAGAAAGAGAGAGAGCGTAAGCAAGAGAGTAACAGAGAACGAGAGTAAGAGAAAGAGAGAAAGGGAGAAAAAGAGAGAGGGTAAGCGAGAGAGTGAGAGAGAAAGAGAGGCAGAGAGAGAATGAGAGAGACTAATAAAATTTAGAGAGAGAGAGAGAAAGAGAGGCAGAGTGAGGGAAAGAGAAAGAGAGGCAGAGTCAGAGGCTCTGACTGAGACAAAACAACATGACATTTAGAACACCAGGAGCTAAAACACAATATTCTATTTCTCTTAACCTTTAATGATACGTCTTTATATATATGTATTTATATATATTTATATGTATTTATATGTATTTATATATATTTATATGTGTGTTTGTATAACTAAGTGAACAGTGCAGAATAGGCTCTTTTGTTTTAGAACGTATTAGTTTTCCAGGGACAATGTGCAAAAGTCAGAATTCCACAGCTCCATCTCTTCTCTCTTCTCTCTCCAAATGAACTGGACATGTGTTTGTTGGACTAAACATGGCACAAAAGGATTCCCGTATCTTTTATTTTTTATTATTTAACGCTTTTTTTTTTTTTTTTTACCCATAAACTCCTCATTTATGTTTTTTTGTTCCTTTTAGTCTAAACTTTAATCTGATTTTCACCATTTCTACATTTGTCTTCATTTCTTTTTTTTTTAAATTTGAGACTCAACTCAATTTTTAGTAGATTTCCAGATTTTTTTTTTCTATTTTGGCAACCCAGTCTCTCAGTATTACAGAATTATTATTTACAGAATTAACTTTTGTTTGTTGTTTGTAATAAATAAATAAAAATCACCAGTTTATATAGCATTTGACCAATTACGATGTGTCTCAACCATGGAACAAACTGCAGATGGTCTAGCAATAAAAAAAAATAAAAAAAACAAACTGAAAAAATATAGACTTAAATTTGCATAAATAATTTTCTGAACAGGTTTTTTTTGTAATTATATATTTGTATAAAGATTTAGTAAATGACTGATTTCATTAGTAGTGCTCCATGTGTCACTTTACAATTTATATATTTAAAGCTGCACTGCGTAACATTTCTAGTGGAGTACCCGCCACTTGATGTCTCCATGGAGATGTTATTGCACATTGCATTGTCATCGCACTACGCTACATTATGGTTCAGATCTGCGGAGAGTCGCCCCTATTCACAGAAAGAATTGCTGTATTTTTGAGCAACAGAAACACTCCTAATGAATAAACGATAGATGGATGTGTTTAAAGTCATGCCAGGGAACATTCTAGACAAAGCAATAACATCTCCATGGAGACAAGCAGGTAGCAGAGCCTGCACTAGAAAAGTTACGCAGTGCAGCTTTAAGTATTTGGACTCGAACAAAGCTGGGTTGCCTTCTTTAATCTTTAACTTTTTTGACGCAGCCCTGCTCCTGTGTCTCCTGCTTTAGCCTCTTCTCTGTCTATCTCCTCCTTAGGCCATGTTTGCCAGCTACGTCCCTGAAATCATAGAGTTAATAGGGAATCGAAAGAAATACGGCGGCTCCTATAGTGCCGTAAATGGTCGAAAGTAAGTATTTTGGGGGCCCCTGTGTCTGGAGAGCCCCGTGCATGCTTTTGTTTTGTTTCTGTTTATGCATGTAGGCCATGTTTGCTCGCTACGTACCAGAAATTGCAGCTCTCATCTTAAATCGGAAGAAGTACGGAGGGAGCTATAACTCAACACGAGGCCGGAAGTAAGTGCTGAGAAATATTTACGGTGTGGTTTATGTGTGACTTTAGAGTAGCTTAAAGGTCCTGTATTACACAAAATTGACTCTTGTGAGGTTTATAATGTTATTACGTCATCAAAAACAGACCTGGAGTTGTGTTTTGTTTCATTCACACATGTTTGAGTAATTGTTTATTATCAATTTCAGTTAGGACCGTGCCAAAAATGGAAAAATCGATAGGTGGCGATCTCGATGTGCGTTTTAATCGACAGGTCAACAGCCGATCATGTGGCAGTAAGAGCGCGTGGAACTGATGAGGATTTACGCTCTTGTTTAGGAAAAAGCACCTGAGCCACCGCGTCTCTTACGTTTCCTCACATGTTCACAAGTTTTGATGTAAATCTGCACATTTTGATTAAAAGTCCAGTCTCTCTCTCGATGTCGTCTGCCCCGCTGACCCTAAACTTTTCTCTTCTGTGTCTCCTCTGGTGCTTTTGTTCATTATAATCCAAGTTACTGAAATTAAAAGACTATTTTCTCAACTTAAGCCCTCATTTAGCCCACAGACATCGCACGTGTTTCTGCCACTAATGATAACGCACATGTGCTTTTAGGTTTAATATATTGTAAAAACTTATTCCAAACTTTAAATGTGAATTTCTCTGGAATTGTCAGTCCTGTCAACCTGAAATAAAAACAGTAGTGATCCTGACACTCTTCATACTCTTCATGCCTGAAGCCTGTTTCATGTTTTCAATAAGATGGAAGAAGATTGAATCTAAAATCATGATCGATCAGTGTGGGGAAAATAAATCGTGATTCGTTTTTTTCCATATCGCCCAGTCCTAATTCCAGGGCTGAACTGATCCAAATGATTCTAGTGAAGGTGTATGGAGTTTAAAAACACAGTGGCGCACTTCCTGTATCATCACGTGACATCACAAGGTGGAGTGTTTTCAGTTTGAGAGAAGAACTCAGCCTAAATCTGCAGGGTTTGTGTGTTAAACTTGTGTGAATGAAACAAAACACAGCTCCAGGTCTGTTTGTGATGAGGAAAAACATTATAACATAGATCAGAAAATGGCGTAATATGGGCCCTTTAAAAATAAGACAATAGAATAAAAATATAGAGAAGATCCAAGTTTATTTAAGAGTTTATAAAGTCACACTGAGGCTGAAGAATGGGCCATTGTCGTTGCTGCTGCTTCACTGCTGCTTAAACGTCAAATCAGTGTCATTTTGTACTGGGAAAATCTCAATAAGAAACTTTTTTTTTTTTAATATATATATAATTTTTTTATTTTTATTTTCAGTAGATTTAATACAGATGTGCTTTGTTCACATGTCAGACCAGTGCGTACTACTGTTGTGTCAATGGGCAAGACACTTCGCCCACATTACCTGATATGAATGAGCAATGAATTGAATAAATACTACATTCTAGCTCTTCGAGAGTCATTTCAAACTTATAAAGTGTAATAATACTGTAAAGCCTTATATTCAAACATCACAATATATATTTTTTTCTCTTATTTTTTTTTTATTTAAAAGGGACAATGCATATTCATGAACGTATACTTGTAAATATGGTATTATCACGGGTTTTACAATATATTACGTTAACTCTATTTACCTTCTCTTACGCTTATACTTTTTGTTTGTATTTATAATAACTGTTAGGCATTTCAATTACTGTTTTTGCACTTTACAAAAACTAAAATCATGCCAAATTAAGACTACTTGAATTAAGAAAGTTTTATCTTGATTTGGGTAAATTTCACTGGCCAGTAAAATGATCTACCAATGGAACAGGACTTTTTGTAATTAAAATCTCAAAATACGTCTTGCTACACTTAAGTTAAGAAAAACAACAACTCTTTGCACTTAAAATAAAAAACTAAATCCTTATTTTCCATCGTTCTGAAATCCTACACAGAAAAGTAACCAATACGATTCCATAAACACATCAGAAAATGCTTCATGCTAAATGTTGGTGCACATTTTTGTATGTTATTTTAAATTTTACGTTTTTTTGTTTTTTTTTTACATTATTCTGAGCACACAAATCGAACATAATCTAATGTTGCTTGAATTAAAAAAAAACACACACTTATTCCATTGGTATAAATGTGTTTTTCAGGTTGAATCTACTCAAATAAACCTCGTGTATTAGAAATGAGAAGAAAAGGACATTTCATTTCAAAGAGTTTAGTGTAGAACAGATTCTTTTTATTGAGATTTTCCTCTGTGGTCACATCTGTGTTTTGGTGGTGGAACATGAAGGATTTTCACTGTATTTGACAAATGCATTTGAAGATAAACACGGTATGAAATGAATTCAGTTTGAATTTTCATACAATATGTAGGTAATAGATCATTTTCAATCTGTTATGACATTTTCAGGGCTTTTTACAACTGAAAAGATATTATATTTGTTTAAATTTTTATAGTTGATATGGCTACAGTCCTTATTTTCCATCGTTCTGAAATCCCACTCAGAAAAGTAACCAATACGATTCCATAAACACATCAGAAAATCCTTCATGCTAACTGTTGGTGCACATTTTTGTATGTTATTTTAAATTTTGCGTATTTTTTTCACATTATTCTGAACACACAAATTAAACACATCATTCAAAACCCAGAAAAAAACGCCCTATTAAACACAACATTCACTCCAGAACTTATTTTATTACAAAATAAACTAAATAATAGACACATTTTCAACTATTTCTCTCATTTGTGTACTACTATTATTATAAAATATTTTCCATAAATGTCAATATCACCATTTTTAATACAGCAAAGCACTAAGAAACCAGATACGCCCATTCCCCCACTGTTCACTCACTCATCCATGTTTAGAATAAAGAATAACATAACATTATATAACATTTGTTTACATTAATCACATTTTTATCACCACATTAAAGTCATTACATCATTTCATTTCTCCTGGTTTCTCTGTTTTTTCTCCTTTTGAAAAACTCTCTGTGTTCTGCTGCTGCTGCTGCTTTTGGCCGTTCTCTTCAGTCCAACCTACACCTTAAGAATTAGGGACCAAATATTGTCATAATAAGTAAATATTTAATACCTTAAAGCCCCACTGTGTAACTTTGTAGCTCAAAAAGAGACTAAAATTAAAGGTGCATTGCGTGACTTTTCTGGTGGAGGGTCCGTCAAATGCTTTTCTTCACGGAGATGTTATTACTTTGTCTGGAATGTTTCGCAGTATGGCATTAAACCTTTTATCTTCATGGAATCCAAACCAGACCAAGTTAGAGGTCAGCTCTGTGGAGAGGCGACCCCGCTCACAATCAGAATGTTTGTTTTTCTAGGTATTTTTGAGCTCTAAAACCACCTGTAATTGAATAAATGTAAAGTAGAGCTGTTTAATGTCATACTGTGGAACATTCCAGGCAGAGCAATGATGTCTCCATAGAAACAAGCAGGAGACGGACCCCCAACAGTAAAGTGACACAATGCACCTTTAAAGCATGTTTTCATTGCACTGAAACTTAGTAAACATGCGTCCTTACTGTGAGCGGGCTTGCATCTCCACAAACCTGACTCTTATCTGGCCCAGAGGCTTGTTGCCATGGAAATGTCATTCATTTGGTTATAATATTCCACAAAATGGCATAAAACGTATACATTTCCAAAGACAATGTTCCAAAGTGTGGTTTTAACTTTATATTTCTGTGGAATAATTCGAGTGACATGCCAACTACAAAAAGTTACACAGTGTTGCTTTAAAAAATAGTTAAGTATAGGCCAGCTTTTTTAGTTTTCAGGGACAATTAACAAATTCATTAACAATTAAAAGAAAAGAGTGACCAGTTGCTATAAAGTAGAAAGACTAGCGTTTATAGTTATAGCAAAAAAAATATTTTAATTAGCTGATTATGAAAGAAATCAAACTAAAAATTGCCTCGATATCTGAAAGGCTTTGGCTTTGGCTGTTTTTGTGTTTGTGGGTATTGGTGGGTGTTGAAACTACTACTTTTATTGGTGATTCTAATCTAAAATCAGCTTTTCTTAACTCATTTTAACCAAATAAGCTATAATTTATGGGGGAAATTCCACTCTCTGGGTATTGGTATTGGTAATGTTAATGTGTGAATGAAGTCGAGTTGAAACGCCGAGAGAGGTAAGAGCCCGTTATTGCTTTCACTTATCTTATTTAGTTGTTTTTTAAAGAGATAATTTACTTACAATGTGGGGATTTTCAGAATTTCAAATGACTTTTCTTCTGTATCTTGTATAAAATGTGTTTGTGTGGAAAAGCAAAGTAAGTAAGTAAGTAAATATTATAATCTTGACTTTGTTTAGCTGTGTGCTTTAGAAATTACGATTGCCAATAGGTAAATGTGAGTGTCGTAAAGGTGTATGGACTTTAAAAACGCAAAGGAGCACTTCTGGCCTACCACCTGATGATGTCATGAGGTGCCACGGTCTTTAATAATGAACCCTTTCTTTTCCTTTCAGCGTCTGTGTTCTGGTAAACCTGACTTACCCTCACTAACTTCAGCTTCTCTTGTTTCATGTAACACTAAAATCATATTAACTCCACTTTTATGTTATATTTTATGTTATTTAAATTAGTACAATTCAAGATCGGTCGGGACTTGACGGGGGGACGAAGAGTCCTGTTGTCCCGGGCCCCTAAGACCCCTCTGCCTATTAATTAATATTAGATAGGGGCCCATGTGAGGCTTCTTGCCCCGGGCCCCCAAATTTCTGTCGACGGGCCTGGTTACAGCATTTACAATCTTAAAAAACGGGAAAAACACACTCACAACAATCAGAAAATATGTAATACACTTAACTATTGATACTTTGCATCTGAGGTCATCAAAATTCCCTGAGGGTGTGATGCTGACTGTAGGCACTGCTCTGTCTGAAGCTCCGTTACTCAAATTAGACTTTAATCTGAGCTTTATTTTAACACAATCAAACCAGAAAGCAGCTTAAATCCATTTTGTAGTTTTGTTTTTGAATTTTCAGACAGTCAAGACGAACATTAGCAAACAAACTCAAATTTTTGTGTGCATTGTGTCACCATGGTAACTAATATTCCAGCAATACAGATCCATGTAGAACACCCCCAGCCTGATGTCACTGCAAAGTATCACTACAAATCCACACAGTTTTGAAACATGCATTTATTTTATTTGATAAGCAACATCACAAGTTAGCGAATCGAAAGAAGAGCCGTTCATGGATTTAAACTCTATCAAATGTAAATATCAAACACTCAAAACTTTTCACACCAAAAACTAAAGTGTCGTCACGATACAATATTTTCAAACTTGATTCCAATACTATGGAATAGACTCGCTACTTAATACCAGTTCCAATACCATGATGATAATAGGAAACGCTCTTTATTTAGACAATAGAATGTGATTTTCAACATTAAATCGTAGTATTTTCTTTTATATTCCCATGCTAGTCTATGTGCTCTTACACTTGTTCTGAAACAGCTCAAGATCATTCTAAAACTATTCAGGAAAGCTTCATTTCTGTCCTGTGAATGTGACTTTTTTAGTATCGATACCTGCTGAAATTAGTATAGTTTTGATACTAGTTTTAGCCATTAAATTTCAATTAACCATACAAAAAAGAAAAAAAAAACACTACCTTGAGGATTAGTCTTTTCCAAGCACCAAAATTCTCCCGTTTTATCCTCAAAAAAATATCTGAAATTGTATCTTTTATTATAATGAAATAAATCAGACAAAACAAACCCAGTGAACGCAACACACACGATTCATTCTTAAATTCAACGTGAAAATGCTTCAGTACGCGCTATTATTTGATTATTTGATTATTTGATATGTTTATAATCCTGCTCTAATCCTGTTTTATAATCTGTACCAGCTCTGACAATCTCAATCTGGGCATACACAAACCACGCTACCAACCGACCCCACAAGCAAACAAAACACTTCCTCTTTAATCTAGGTCAGATAAAAGAAGAATTATGTTAGTGTTTTAGTTAAAGGTGCATTGTGTAACTTTTCGGGTACATGCTTGTCTTCATGGAGATGGTATTAGACTTCAGTTTAAACGGAAATTACTTGGACACAGCAGCTCAAACATCACAATAAATTATAATAAAAAAAAGTGAAAAAAATATAAATGGTAATAATAAATTCTAAATAAGTAGCAAAAAAGATAACAAACCGGTGTCAAATAAAGCATAATTATATAAAAGTATATGTAAGTTGTCTGAAATGTTTCACGGTGTGGCATTAAATCGATCTATCTTTCATTTTTCATTCAGTTATGGGTGTTTTTATTGCCCAAAGAACATGCACAGCTATAGTCAGCGAGCCATCCTCTGCACAGATCTGACCCGTATCCTGGTCTGTGGCGTCTCCTGCTTGTTTCCATGGAGATAGTGAAGTTTAATACCATACTGTGGAACATTCCAAGCAAAGCAATTACACAGTCATGGAGGCAAAAATGTAGGCAAAGCAGAAAAGTTGCATAGTGCGCCTTTAAGTTATTTTTTGCCCTGCGTTTTGTCTTGCAGGAATATTGTTTTCGATCTAACCACACCCATAACCACACAAAAACTAAACAATTCGTCTCAGTAATCGTAATACAATATACTTTTTCGTTCTAGGTCAGAAAATATTTTTGTGTGTGTGTTTTTAAATGTTTTTAATGGTAGTTGCTCCCTAATTTTAGTTTTGTAGGCATATTTTTATTATATCAATCCAACCATACACAATGTAAGTAATACAAAAGTAACTAATACAAAACTTCAGCTATCATTTTTTTTAAATTCTAGGTCAGAAAAGAAGAAATAGAAAAATATATTGTGTATTTTATGTAGTTTTTAAGTAGTTTATGCCCTGGTGTTTGTCTTGCACGCACATTGTTGTCCATCAAGGCAACCAATACAAAACTGTCACACATACTAACCTAGGCTAACAAAACATTACTCTTGTGTTTCATTCTAGGTCAGAGAAGAAGAAAAATGTTGGTGTATTTTTAGAATTGTGTACTAGTTTTTGTGTCCCTGATTTTTGTCTTGCAGGCACATTGTCGTCTGCGGCCACATTACGCTGGAAAGTGTGTCCAACTTCCTCAAAGACTTCCTACACAAGGACAGGGATGATGTCAATGTAGAAATTGTTTTTCTCCATAAGTGAGTTTAATTAAATCAGTCTTTTATGGTAATAATTATATATATTTTGAGAGCTTTTTCGCATTCAAAAGATGTAATATTTTGTTTTAAATTGCTAAATTGTTGTTAATCGCTATGGCAAAGGTCCTGATTTCCCATGGACCATAGACTTTGTGGGATTGTTGAGGTAAATAGTTATTGTCTTTTCCTTTTTTTTTTCATTGTCACGAACTTTTTAGGTCAAATAAAACTGCTCTGATGTGTTTTTCTGCCACTACCGATATCATATATCACCCTTGACAGGCCTGTTTCATTTGCGTTTGCATCAGGATTGATAAAGATTAAACTGTGTTGTTTTTATCTCCAGTATTTCCCCTAATCTTGAGCTGGAAGCCTTGTTCAAACGTCACTTCACTCAAGTGGAGTTCTACCAGGGATCTGTCCTCAACCCACACGACCTGGCCCGCGTCAAGGTACCTGAATATTTTACTACTTTATTATATTAAAGGTATGTAGAATTTGTATTTCAAATTTCATACGCATTTGTTTTGCGTTTCCAGATTGAATCGGCTGATGCCTGTTTGATTTTGGCGAATAAATACTGCGCTGACCCTGACGCTGAGGACGCCTCCAACATCATGAGGTGAACACTTGATTTGAACTTTTTTAACAAGTTGAAACTGGAATTAAATATTCATAATACAATGTGTTAATAAAACGTGTTCATGTTATTTACCCAGAGTGATCTCCATAAAGAACTACCACCCCAAGATCAGAATCATCACCCAGATGCTCCAGTACCACAACAAGGTCAGGGCTGAAAATAAGATGCACTTTTAATTAATTTAATCATATTTAAATTGTAATTATGATTGCGCAATATTCTTACAGTCTCTAATATTTGGATGCTTCAAAATATTTCCCATATTTCCCCATGTTTACAGCTAAAAAAGCGCCAAAAATGTAATCTAAATCCACTATCTTATCATTCTCTGCCTGCTCTCTTGCGCCCCCTGTAGGCGCACCTGTTGAACATCCCAAGTTGGAACTGGAAGGAGGGGGACGACGCCATCTGCCTGGCTGAGCTGAAGCTGGGGTTCATCGCTCAGAGCTGTTTGGCTCAGGGTCTGTCCACCATGTTGGCCAACCTCTTCTCCATGAGGTCCTTCATCAAGGTACTGGACTTTTACGCACACGTTAGAGTATTTACGAGAAAACAACTCTTAACTTTCACAGGATTGTAGCTGCAATAAGGGACTCGACCACACAGCCTTCAGGATAATTCTGGTGTATTTATTTAAGTATATGTTCATGAATATGCATTGTCCCTTTTAAATAAAAAAAGAGAGAAAGAAAGAAAGAATAAGTTTGTATACATCAGGCCCTAGTTAAATAATAATAATGAAATATTTGTGTTTGTTCAGATTGAGGAGGACACGTGGCAGAAGTACTACCTGGAGGGCGTGGCCAATGAGATGTACACGGAGTATCTGTCCAGTGCCTTTGTGGGGCTGTCCTTCCCCGTCATCTGCGAGTGAGGGGCTAATACTTATACTTATACTACTTACTTACTTATACTTATATTTTTGTACATTACACCTTTTTCATTGAAAGTTTTGAAGAGAAAAATGTATGTTCATGTTATTATTGCCAAATGTTTATTACATATTTGTTCTTCTCAGACTGTGTTATGTGAAGCTGAAGCTGCTGCTCATCGCCATCGAGTACAAGTCTGACCAGAGAGAGAGCAGGTACCTCCACCTCCATTCAATCAATCTTTATTTAAAAAACACAACAACAGGCAAAAAAAAAAACACACTGTTACTCCCTTGATGCATGTGGTCCTAGAGGGCAGCTGTAACTATAGACGTTTGAGTCTTTAAAGGTGTTAATATAAGCTATTAGATTCATTTACTAATTTTTCCATTGTCTAGACTTGTACAGCATTCTTGTATAATGTGTGCCTCCTATATACCTGTTTTATATCCTGTTAATGAACATTTCTAGCACTTTGATCAACCCTGGGAACCATGTGAAGATGACAGAAGGGACTCTTGGTTTCTTCATCGCCAGTGACGCCAAAGAAGTCAAAAGGTAAAGATTTATAGATTTAAAATATGGCTTTAAGGACAGTCGAGATGTATGAATAATTGTATGTAATGTGTATATAATATTAAAGTGTAAAATAGAGTAATTATTACGTATTTTCTCCACAGGGCCTTGTTCTACTGTAAAGCCTGTCACGACGACATCACTGACCCCAAACGCATCAAGAAATGTGGATGCAAGAAAAGTAAGTTCACATGTATTTAGTTTATTTATAATTTGCTCGTTATATAGTAATTAAAACTATGCACTATGGAACTTTTCTGGTGAGGGTCCGCCACCTGCTTATCCCCATGGAGATGTCATTGCTTTGCCTTGAATGTTCCACAGTTTGGCATTAAAGTTATGTAGCTGGCATTTATTTTGTAATTACAGATGTTTTTTTAATTATCTTTATTAAAATTACCTTGAAAAACATTTGTACCATAAGCAAGCGAGCTCGCCTCTCCATAGATCTGACCTATAACTTGACCTGGATGCAAGTTAGAGATTTATAATGCCATTCTGCGGAACATTACAGGTAAATCAGTAACATCTCCATGGAGACACGCAACAACCCTTACCAGAAAAGCTACATAGCACACCTTTAAATATTTTTATTTTTAAATGTTTAGCTATATTTTCATTATTATTTTATTTCATTGTATTTTAATGTTATAGCTGATAATAATGTTAACAGAAAGTGTCTTATTTCGGTTTCTCATGCCCAAAAAAATATTCTCAAATTATTTATTATTATCCTCCTCAAATTAATCCCACTTTTTATACCACTACTTGTTAGTGAAAACCATTATTATAAACCTCTAACCTATGTCTTTCCTCCCTGCTGCTTTTGGACACTCCCTTTATTTAAATGTTAGTGGTTTATTGTGAGTAACGCGAACATTTCCTGAACGCAGCCTGACCCTGAAGTAGCCTGTAGTGAATGCTGGACAGTGAATGTTGCATGTTTAAAGCCTGGGGTCCCTTTGTTCATTTGCACGCTGAAAAATACAATGTCAAACTTGGATGTTAATGAGAAAATGCTACAAAAACCCACCTAGCATGCCAACGTTTGAATGAACTGGGACGAGGAGTTGCTGATGTTGTAGAAAATACAATGAATAGGATCATGCATTAGGCTGCCATACCCAACTTCACCACCAGGTGTCAGTGCAGATCATAGAAAAACAGCAAAAAGAAAGACCAAGGATTCATTTAGTGCTACAAAACAGAAAGAAATGTAAAATGAATTGTACCTAAAAAGAAAGGATTATATTGAAGATACTGAAATTACAAACAAGAAAATTTAAAGCTGCACTGTGTAACTTTTCTAGTAGAGGGTCCACCACCTGCTTGAATGGAGATGTTATTGCTTTAGGTTTGGCATGTTCTACTACAATAAAGCAATTAACTTATGTATCTCCATGGAAACGTCACCAACCGAAGTTACAGGTCAGATCTGTGAAGAGGCGACCCGTAGTAGTAACACTATGAACGTGTGTTTCTATGGTATTTTTACGAAATAAATGCTAGATTGATACTGAATGCCATACTGTGTAACATAACGGGCAAAGCAATAACATCTCCATGGAGACAAGCAAGTGGCAGAGCAGAGAAGTTACGCAGTGTGCCTTTAATGCTGCTGTTAATCTGATATATAAGATTTCCTATAGGTTTACTCCGGTTAGGTTATAGCTATGTATAACTATTCTTCCAATATATTTTCTATATATATAAATTATATTATTACTACATTTTAGTAAAGGTTTCAGTAAATATTTAGTGCTTATAATGTTGTATCACAATAAGTAAATAAATTATCCATGGGTTTCAGAATGACGAAAATGTGGCCCTGTTGCCATAGTAACAAACAAAATTTATTATATCTTTCCAATAGGCAAAAGTCCTCAAAAATATCGCCTGTATCCATGGGTAGAAAATGTTGAAAAATTAGGGCTGCCGTAGTGATTAAATTAATTTTTTTTTATTTTCATTTAAAACAAAATGTCTCTTGTCTTTTGAATGGACGAAATCCTTAGAATATTATAATAAGAAAACTGAAACTCATGAAGATGTCTAATTTACTATAACAAGGTACAAGGATTTATTTGGACAAGTATTTTACACATATTTTCAAGTAAAAAATATATAGTTTTAATAGTATTTATGTAATGGGAGTAAATTAAATGATCCCATAGTAGATTTAAAGGGCCCATGTTGCGCTATTTTCTGATCTATGTTCTGATGCTGTTTCCTCATCACAAACAGACCTGGAGTTGTGTTTTGTTTGGTTTCATTCATGTTTAACACACAAATCCTGCATATTTGGCTAATTTCTTCTCTCAAAAAGAAAAAAGAAACACTGTTCCACCTTGTGATGTCATGTGGTAATACAGGAAGTGCTCCACTGTGTTTTTAAACTCCACACACCTTCACTAGAATCATTTGGATAATTTCAGCCCTGGAATTGCCAAACTCTACTGAACAAAAGATAAAAAGTAGATGTTAACTTGAAAACTATACCACTTCATGACATCACAAGGTGGAACAGAGCATTTTGAGGTTTGGAGATGTAGAAGACTAATAATAATAATAAAAGGATTACTGAAACATGTGTGAATGAAACAAAACACAACTCCAGGTCTGTTTTTGATGAGGAAACAACATTATAACGTGACTTAAAGCGCACAAGAGTCAATTTTGCGTAATATCGGACCTTTAAATGTCCAACAAAATGCACTTTTTAAGTATTTATGTGATGGGGGTAAATTAAATGACCCCGTAGCAGATTTAAACTGAAGTCTTCATCATTTTTAACCTGTTGTTTCTCGTCTCTAACACACCTGTAGCTAAGATGGCCGCCTCCGCGACCGAGCGCCTGGCCTGTTGTTTTGGCGCAGGGTGCATGTCTCTTAGTGATCGTAGTAACTCGGACCTCCCGCTCTCCGCTGTCTCTGTTAGCTCGGCCCGTAAGTGGTCACATGACCCGCCACACCTTTGACCTCCGACCTCTGCCTCAGTGTCCTGTCTCTGTAGCCGTTAGCTTGTGGCATTAGCGGTGTGGTTCTGTCTGTTGTTGTTTATATAAATGTGGTGGCTTAAATATAAATGTGGACTTCTGGATGTGGTTCTGGGCGGCTCTGTCTAATGCATGCTCTTGGTATTTTAATGTTGGGCTTTAAAAAATCTGCAACTAACCCGCAAATAACTCTATACTTTCAATTATGAATAAGCTTCTCTTTATAAGTCACTTTTATTTCTGTGACTGACTATGTGCAGTGTTCACCTGTGTCTAATGCCTCCTTTACTCTTTTCTTATTGGCCAAATTTTAAATTCACACACTGAAAACAAACTAAAATTATTGGGTCTAAACTAAGGGTATCCATTTGTTTTGTTTTTTAAATCAAATCATGGGGCCATAGACTGGTGGTCAATGCAGTCAGTCATTCAATTATTATCATTTAGAAGAAGTATGACCAAAATATCACCAAAATAATCAGACTTGGAACCAAAATATAAGGCCTGTCTCAAAGAATAACATAAAAAAACAAAAAAAAAAAAAACTCCAATAAAACGTACTGCTTTTGGGCCAATTTTTAGCTGTTATTTGGGCTAACAAAAACTACTCTGAGGGCCACTTTTGTTTGCGTTGATCCGGTCTAAACCTTTTTTATGTAATAAATGTATTTTTTAGATTTCTTGGTCTTTTTGTTGTTAGTGAAGCAGTCCAGGTCAAGGCCCAGCTGTTTTAGTCTTTCCAAATAATACCAAAACTGCCCAAATTCATCCTTGAGCTGAACCATACTGCCAAGAAGCATCGAATGTTGTGTGCGACCAGCAGATACTGATGAAAAAGTGTCCGTTAGTTGTCAATTATTGCTTTTTTTTTTTTTGCTTTTTTTTGCATCAGAATTTTTACCCTAATCTGGGTCTACAGTAAATACAGTTTTTATTCACTCTAAGAGCAAAATTTTTACATGGAGTTGACATATTACACAAGGCAGTAACGATATGTAAACCTTGATACAATTTGCGTCGTAGCTTTGGATTCTGTCACATGTTTTTAGCCTAATATTTGGTTCAACTCCCCAGGCGTTTCCACCGCTCCCCTTCTTGCCTAAAAGAGTTTTTATTCTTTCCCCTTATCCACTCTGACAGGAAAATTATGTTTGCGTTTCGTTTTCGTCGAGATACTGCTTGGTGACAGTTGCGATCCACCAGGCAGCGCTCGTCCCCCCCTGCCCCAGCACAGAGCTCCGTTTGTGGGGCGTATGCAGAGCGTTGACCCCCTGATCTGCTGGAGCTGTACAATCCCAGGCGACAGATGCCAGGACCAGTTTCTGAACAGGGTTTTGGTTGTCAGAGAAGTGCCTCAGGGTTTATGCGTGACCTTTACGTTACAATGCGCTACAATGAGATGAAATGAAGTAATATGAAATTGTGAGATGTCCTTAGCATGGGGGTTTGTCGTATGAAGGTTCTGAAGAATTTTTAGAGGACCCATATTACATTATTTTCTAATTTGTGTTATAATGTTGTTTCCTCAACACAAACAGACCTGGAGTTGTGTTTTGTTTCATTCACACATGTTTAACGCACAAACCCTGCGTATTTACCCGTTTAGAGTTCTTCTATCAAACAGAAAACGCTCTGTTCCACCTTGTGATGTCATCTGGTAATACAGGAAGTGCTCCACTGTGTTTTTAAACTCCACACACCTTCACTAGAAACATGAGGATAATTTCAGCCCTGGAATTGCCGATCTCTACTGAACTAAAGGTAAAAGGAGCTGTTAACTTGAAAACTACCGCTTCATGACATCACAAGGTGAAACAGAGCATTTTGAACTTTGGAAATGTAAACAGATTAATAATAAAGGGTTACTCAAACATGTGTGAATGAAACAAAACGCACAACTCTTAAATTTTGTGTAATATGGAACCTTTAAATACAGTAAATTCCAACAAAATACCTTAAGGACGACACAAACTGAAGACTAGACTCATTGTTTTGAGGGAAATTGTGCTTTTATAAACCAATGTAACAGCTATTGTTATTATAATTAACGGCTTAAACCAAAAATACTAAATTATAGTTTGACCAAAAAAAAATAAAAAATAAATAAATAAATAAATAAATACATTTCCCCTTTTATTTCAAATTAATTTGTAAGTACCTTGTAAGATTGTAAAAACATATGACATTTCACCGCAGCAAATGTTAAAAGTTACAAAAATATGAATTATTTTTTGTTTATATGTGTCAGTAGAAAGAAGCGCCCTAATATTTAATCCCTAAGCAACACCAAATTCAAAATTACAATTCCACTTTTCAAACTAACAGCATCTAGAATCTGTCGCTAACTTTTGCTTCTCTCACTTCAGTCCATGTTGTGCTAAAATGCCTTAAATAAACTGTCATTCAAGTATATAAACAATAATAATAATAATTCTAGTACTGCGTTGTTTCATTGTATTCTAACCTGTCATTTGTTTCTCATTCTCCCCTCAGCTAAAAATAGCTATAACGGATATATCAAATCAAGTAAGTCTGCGTTTCATTCATTCATTTAACACATTTTCATTGTTTTGTTTGTTTGGTGTGTCGTTTGTCTCCTCTCATCCCTGTGTCTGTGAGGGAGTGGTTTGTGTTTGATGAACAGATGGCGCTATTTTGTAGGTATTTTATTATAAATGAGAAGCTGGTTTCAGTGGTTTCAGTGACATTGAAAAGAAGTTTGGGTTTAATTATTTTGTTTTCATATAGAAATCTAAAATCCTTAGTTGGTAGAATTGACAATATTTTGGTGATAATTGAAAATGTTGATTGTAAAACTAGTATTTTTTATTTCTTCATTTAACATTCAGTAGTGGTTGTTAGCGTCACTACTTCCTGTCCAATCTTCGTGGTAAAATGAAAAAATATTTAAAGATGAGGCAGTGAACATGAGCTGTGGGTGGAACATGTTAAAAAGTACACAAATAAAATAATAACTTTTACAACAACGACTCAGCTGAAATACTCCACATTTAAAAACAACTAGGTAGTCTTTACTTTAATTAATCTGAATTTTTATTTATTCTGGTACAGTTTCTTTTGGTTGTATTCAGTTTAAATCCTAAAATCAGTGGAATACGTTATAGTACTTGATGACACAATTTGGGCTTCGAACTGCCCAGTATATAAAATAAATATATAATAGAAAAAAATATATAATAGAAAACAAAAAAAGAAAAAAGATGGTACGTATCTATGTGATTTTGACTTCTCTAATTAGTGACAAATAAATGCAACAAACATGAAGCTGTTTTATTCCTATGCCAAGTTTTACACTATAATATAATATAACTGTACATCTCAAAGTACTCTTAAAGGTGCACTATGTAATTTCCTTGCTTATTTCTATGGCGATGTCATTGCTCTGCCTGGAATGTTCCATAATATGACATTAAATAGCTCTATAAAATTACATGTGGTTTTACAGCTCAAAAATACCTAGAAAAACAGGCATTCTGACTGTGAGCGGGGTCGCCTCTCCACAGATCTGACCTGTAACCTGATCTGGTTTGGTCTCCATGAAGATAAAAAGGTTTTTTGGTATTTTATATTTTATATTTTATATTTTGTATTTTATATTTTTGCTCCACCGGAACAAAATTAGAGTCTATCTTTAAGTCTATTTCTAAATTATTTTTTTTTTTAGCCATTATCTATTATCTTGTTTTATTGCATGTTCCATTTTCCTGCTGTTCTTGAACTGTGCGTTGCAACACTGGAATTTCCCCACTGTGGGACTAATAAAGGCATATCTTATTTTATCTTATCTTAATACCATACAGTTGAACAATCCAGACAAAGCAATAACATCTCCATGGAGAAAAGCATTTGACGGACCCTCCAGCAGAAAAGTTACACAGTGCAGCTTTAAGTATTCAAGTACAGCCCATGTTTTCTTCCCGTCACATTCAATGGGTCAGATTTTAGGTTTGAAAACGATAAAAATTGGACACGGGGCCCTTAAATTCAACAAGCATTTGAACCGCTCCCAGTATTTTCATAACGTGACTTCAAGTTGAACTTTTAAACCAAAGAGAATTTAATTAACGACAATTATCTTTAATATTAGCCTCCAAAATGGCCGTCGTTTTCGTGCTGCCCATGGTGGCTAATTTGCACTGTCACTTCCTTGTTCCTCTGGCATAACAGTAGTCTCCGAACACCTGAAAGTGTACTAAGTAATTCATTTCTATTATAAATACTGAGGCGAATGTCAGATCCGTCTTTTCAATGGGCCACTACAGCAGCAGCAATGGCTAAGTGGTGTTTAATAGAAATGAGGCTGGTTAATTATTCAAATATTAACGTTTCTATGCCACGTAGAATTAGCCCAGAGAATGTGCAGGTAATGCTAATATGTTTTATTAAAGCTGTAATGCGGGGCTTTTTATGTCATTGTGGATTATAGAGGGTCAAACAATGCAAGTATTCAGTTTAAAAGTAAAGGTTTAAGAAGTGAAGTAGGTTCGGTTTGGTGTTATTATAATGGGTCAATAGATAGTAAATGTTAGCGTTATGTTGTACCTTCCACTGTCAACAGATTAGGTTTGGACCTTCTGAGCTTCCATACCGAAAATATACTTTGAAATTTGGACGTTTTTAACCAAATCATTTCAAGATCACACATGGTACAATTGGTATATGACCTTATTTTCTAACTTCCTACATAAATTATTTAAAGATCCACTATGTAACTTTTTCAGCGTTTGTGCGTCCCTCTGCTTGTCGCCATGGAGATGTTATTGCTTTGCCCGAAATGCTCCAAAGTATGGCATTAAACTTATCTATCTTGCAATTATTCAATTATAGGTGCTTATTAAAATACTAAAACATGCATTCTTACTGTGAGTGGGCTTGCCTCATCACAGATCTGGCCTGTAACTTGGGCTGGTGTTGCCATTTTCTTGTCTCCATGGAGGTTGAGAAGATTAATGCCATACTGTGGAATATAACAAGCAATAAAGCAATAACATGGTCAAACAGGTGATGGACCCTCCACCAGAAAGTTAAATAAAAAATTAAATAAATGAATTAATTAAAAAAAAGTATATTGTAATTTTTAAATACTTGTATAGAAATAGAAATGGCTGAATTTTATAAATGTAATTGCTGAAGTTGTAATGACCCTCCCTCTAGCCCCTCGTGACCCTCCCCTGCTCCATTGCAATCACTTGAACCACCTCCTGGAGCCCAGCAGGGGGAAGCACATCACCCCAGAGCTGGTCCCACTGGTGAACAACAGAAAGGGGAGCCTGCTGCCCCCGCCCCGAAAACGCCACATGGGCCAATCAGAAGACGGCAAGAGCCTGCAGAGAGCGCAGAGCTTGCCCGTCAAATACAGATACCACCCCAGTAACGCCACCCAGAGGCAGTGTAAGGGACTGCATACTAACAGGGAAATGGCCTTAACTAATTTTTGAGTCCATTTTGAAAAGTCTTGAATAATCCCTAACACGGATTTGACTGATTTCACAAACACTAATGGTCCTAAAGTGCAACCTTGTGGTACCCCTTTAAAGTTCATACTATTCTTTTCTTATTAGAAATGTGTTTTAATAAGAATTTCAGTTGTAAAGACAAGAAAACCATGGAGAGTGATGCAAAAAAGGTTTTAGCTCACTGGCCATGTTTTTAACAAAAGACAATTACACAATAACACACAGTAAGACAATTTACTTTACAGGTTTGCAAAATTATTATTATTTTTTAAATGTAAAATAATGTAGACTGGTAGAGGATAAACAAAGCAATTTTACTATCTTATTTCTATTCAAATATCTAGCCCATGTTTCACACAACTTAAAATGTATTTACTTAACAATAAATTACTATATATTATAATTTCAATTTTAAATTTACAAGTGAAAATAGAAATCTACTTTAGTTGGGCTTACAGTTTTGCTACAGTTGACTAGTGTTAATGTCAGGCTCTCCTTAAGGGTAATTTTTAACAGAATTCAATTACGGTTTTACTTTATCTGCTTACAAAATGTATTTTTTGTAAAATAAAATTATATATATATTTTTTATGAAGAATAATGTAAACTGGTAAACACAATTTCACAATCTCTCTCTCTCTCTTTTTTCCCCTTTTTTTAATCAAATGTAATATTCAAATATCTAGTCAATGTTTCACACAACTTACACTATGTCCTATGAGCTATATTATAATTTATTGTAATTTCAGTTAGCACATTATAAGGCCTATTTTGATTTTTAATTTACAAGTGGAAATACAAATCTACTTTAGGTTAGCTTATAGGTTGGTTTGTTGGCTAGTGTTAATGCCAGGCTCTCCTTTAACTTTTATGTGACTATATGCTCTGCTATATACATTATACGATGTGGTTTTGTTGATTATTATGACAGGCCTTTCCCTCCTTTATAATGCAGAGTCCCAAACAGAGCATGTGTTTGTGGTCTGGAGTCTGTCTGCACTGAAGTCTGTGCAGTGTTTGACTAATGACCCTCTGTCAGCTGTGCACATTAAATATTAACGAGACACAGAGAGATGTGAAGGACCAGAGGCTGCTGCTGCTGCACGTCGCCACTAGGGGCGCTCTTGTACTGCTTTTAACTGTGATAATATGCACACGATGTAAACAACTGGAGAGAAGTGAAAAAAAAAAAAAAAGAACTGTTTGTCAGTATAGACCCAAGAAAGGGAAAAAGCTGATTTTATTATTATTTTTTTTTTAATCTTAGCTTGTAATCATAGTGTTGAATTAATTAATGACGATAAAATCATAATAAAAATGTAAATGTATAAAATGTATGTATTTAATTATATGTCGGGGTTTTTTTGTTTGTTTTTTTGACATTTTAGATACAAAACATTTTACTGGGGTATTTATTTTATTATTATTATTATTATTATTATTATTATTATTATTATTATTATTATTTTTGTATTTGAGTAAACTGAAATTTTCTTTAACTAAATAACTTCGCCTGATTTTTGGACTAAAAATGTTAATAAATCAGGCTCATTGGTTTGAATTTATAAAGAATTAAAAGAAAAAGATCATAAAAATATAACTTCTTTGTAAAACTGGTAAAATATTATACTAAAATTGTGTGTTTGTGTGTGTGTTTCTATCAAACTGTTGAACCATATGCATTTTTTTTTATTCCATCCTATGCAACTCATGTGTATCGTGTGTAAAAACGCACTCACAGACTTATGCAGTGTTTTCTTTTACTAATTTCATATTTAAACTTGCATTATCTCACTCTGGCACTTATATTTTCAGTTGAAGACGACCAACAGTCTGCTTTATCGCCGAAGAAAAAGCAACGTAATGGAAACATGAGGAACTCCCCGAACTCTTCACCCAAAATCATGAGGTACGTGACACATACAATTAAATGTATAGAAATATTGTGACTTTTATCATTATTCGGCTTTAACATTGTTGAAATTTAAACTGGACTGAGTGGAACAGTTCTGCAAATATACCAAATCTGTGGATGTTAGCGCCATGGTTTACGATAATAGGAGGCAGGCCCGTCAACAGACATTTGGGGGCCCGGGGCAGGAAGGCTCACATGGGCTCCTCTCTAATATAAAGAGGTTTAAGAGACCCAAGGCACAGATTGGCAGCCATGTCAGGTGTAGAAATAACTGAATATGGAACGAATGAACAAAGAATACCTGATTTATAGACTTAGACAAACTTTATTGATCCACAACGGAACTTATTTGGACACAGTATCTCAAACATCACAATATAATATAATAACAGAGAGTAACAAAAATAGATGGTGTAGCAAAAAGAGCAAGAGACACGTGTCAAATCAGACATAATTATAAAAATAAATGTATGTAAGTCAAAATAAAAGAGAAAAATAAGTAATACTATATAAAATAAAACATTAAATCACAGCTATAAACAAGAGACAAGAACGACAGTGTAAATAATATACTGATTGACAGGGCATAAGGTTATCCATTACTTAAGATTGAGTTGTTATACAGTTGTAGGGAGTATTATCTGTTGCATAAGGGTGAGTTGTTGTACATTTGTATGGAGTATGGTATGAATGTAGTCCTGTATCTCTCACTTACTAAGAACTTTTAATACATTTTTTACAATTTTAGATTTACACAGACTAACAAGTACAATTCAGTTTAATTTAATTTGAATATAATCAAGATCCAATCATTTCAAAGTGTCATTGAGATGCTTCAGCCAATCGTCTGCCAGTAAAAAATATGTATTTTTGTATTAACTGGGACAGATTAAAGGCCTGTATTGTTTGTATTCATAATATTAACATTGTAAACAGTATATGTAGGCTTATTTGTTTTGTAAATAACAGAAGGAAAAAATAAAATCCAAAACTGTCATATTACCATCATCATACAATTCAGCATATCTTCAATGTCACTGAATCCATTTAAAACTGTCTAATGTCTCATGTATATTTGCGTTCAGAGTCAATCTTATTATTCAAAAGGTGGAAAACATATGCCCAAAATCCACTTTCTAACTGACCTAAAACCAGGAAGTGCTTGACAGGCCGCTAAAACCCTGTCTCATGATATCTCCCGTGATGTGTGCTCAGTGTGGACGTGTAACGGGCCGGATCCCTGTAGTTTCACAGTGACAGGGGCAGAGTGGCTCTTAAACAGGACTGGCAGTAATGACAGCGCGTGGATGGATCGCCCCAGGCTATGTTCTAGCTAGCGCTCTCTCGCCTCTAACATCCGCGCGTTATACATATCTACACTACAAAGGCATTTTAAACAGTACCTGGCTTTTATCTTGTCGCGGCGCATTAGCTGAGCGCCTGTTGAGTTTGACTGCAGATAACGCAAGGTTATTACAGAGAAGAGGACGCGGACGGCCATTAAGCGCTATGCTAACATTAGTGCGTTTCTATGGAGTTGAATCAATGCTAGCTGACAGCGCTCGCAAAGCTTCGGACGCTATTTATTTAATATGACAACACGGGCTCATGTTGACAAGATAAAAGAGGTTAATTCCCTAAATGGTCTTGTATTTGAGGAGAGAGAACGACTTTTGTCCAGTGTTGAAGGCTGATTTAGTTTGGCGTGACCCTGAATGATTGATCGCTGAAATTCTCAGCTTTATAAGTGGTAGCTGTTGGTTTTACTCTGATAAAAGACCTTGTAAGATACTATTTGAGAACTAATAAATATAAAAAAATAAAAAAATAGTTATGTTAAAGGGCCCATATTGCGTTATTTTCCCATCTATGTTATAATGTTGTTTATTTAAGTTTACAAACATAAATGGAGTTGTGTTTTGTTTCATTCACACACGTTTAACACACAAACCCTGCGTATTTCGGCAGAGTTCTTCTCTCAAACTGAAAATGCTCTGTTCCACCTTGTGATGTCATGTGGTAATACAGGAAGTGCTCCACTGTGTTTTTAAACTCCATACAGCTTCAGTAGAATCATTTGGATAATTTCAGCCCTGGAATTGCCGATCTCTACTGAACTAAATGTAAAAGGCAGGTGTTAACTTGAAAACTACCACTCCATGACATCACAAGGTGGAACAGAGCATTATTTTTTTGAGGAGGTAACAACAATATAACATGTTTAAAGCTCACAAGAGTCAGCTTTAAAGATAGCATGACCAGCCCTTGACTTGAACCAATAATTTTCTGTTTTTATTCATTAAAAAAAAATACTTCATATAATTCATTTAATTCCGTATTTAACTGTATGTCCCTTTAGTGAGCCCTTGCGGTTAATGTTGTTTGAGCCTATTTCGCAATTATTTCAGTCTTAGTAAAAGGATGAATACAGGTTTTGTTTCAAGTCCATACCAAAAACAAATATATATTTTCCCCTTCCCTTTGCCCTCCATGCTAAGTCACTTCCCCTTCAGAGCGTGCATTTTGCTGATGAAACTCCTGTCCATCGCATCAGGTTTGTGAAGCTGTAGTGTACTGTTTCGTATCATGTTTTTGTATATTTATGGAGAATTGTCGTGTGGGAGCTTGGGTTATCTTAGAGCTAACTGTAAGAAGGGTTCAAACGGGGCATGGGAGAGATCGCTAAATTACTCAAACATGCATGGATAACATATATAACCACTTAAGGCATGTTTTTAATGAGGGAACAACATTATAAGATGGTAGAAAGCGCCGAAAAGTCAATTTTGCATAACGCTCCCTGTTTGAAGAAAGGCTTTTGAAAATTGGCAGTAAATATCCCCACTTTTAGCCTCGTTGTCGTAGCAACAGAAGATAAACAATGGGTTATAGGTTATAGGTCACTGCAC
This sequence comes from Taenioides sp. WSHXM2023, assembly GCA_029959045.1. Classification (NCBI taxonomy): domain Eukaryota; kingdom Metazoa; phylum Chordata; class Actinopteri; order Gobiiformes; family Gobiidae; genus Taenioides; species Taenioides sp. WSHXM2023. Next base: position 5,674,344 of record CM057104.1, on the reverse strand, counting down.
ATCCGCCTCCTCCTTTTATACGTTTTGATCATGCGTATGTGTTCAAAGCCGTGTCAGGAGGAGCTGAACTGCTTTAGGTCGTCCCTGGTCTGAACATAAAAACTAACTGTGCCCTGTAGCCGTTAGCAAAGCCTCACCCCACTGAATACATGTTTATCTATTGACATGCTAATGCTAATGCTAATACCGCGCAGTAGAGGTGGAGATGGCTGAGTTCGCCCGGGGGAAGCTGCAGCAGAACAAGCAGAGGAGTGAACATCTGTGTAGAGGGTATCGGACATGTTTTTAGAGAGCTCGCTTCAGGCTGCGGTAAATAAATAATGACGGACAGATTGGCTGGGGTTTGAAGAGAAGGACTTTGTCGGTTAGCGTGTCAGGGTTTACCGCAAAGTGATACTGGCCTATATGTTTGTTTCATCGTCAAAGTGGAAAGATTCAAGGCTCAAATAACACTTAAAAGTCCTATAATTACGCAAAATTTACCCTTGGGGACTTCAAACACACAACACAGACCTGGAGTTGTGTTTTTTTTTTTCATTCACACGTTTGAGCAATCCTTTTTTTATTAGTCTGTCTACATCTCCAAAGCTCAAAATGCTCTGTTCCACCTTGTGATGTCATGAAGGGGTATAGTTTTCAAGTTAACAGCTATATCTTTTAACTTTAGTTCAGTAAAAATCAGCAATTCCAGGACTGAAATCATCCAAATGATTCTAGTGAAGGTGTATGGAGTTTAAAAACACAGTGGAGCACTTCCTGTATTACCACATGACATCACAAGGTGGAACAGTGTTTTTAATGATATAACTCTTTAATATAACACAATCTAAACATATTTATACGTACAATGTGCAACCTTTAAAGAACACATATTATGGATTAGTGTGGCTTTAATTCTGTTGCTTTTGGTCACCTTGGGATAAGTATAACATTTTCTAACTTTAAATAGTATAATCTACGTATTTATAAACTTCACCTCCGTTTCCAATGAGGCTTTTAGGCATTGGAGCTCCCTCTGCTGTCAGCAAAGGGAATTAACATTTAGAAAGTAAACAATTAAATTGAACTTTTTCCTCCGTGAATGCTTTGCTAATAGAGCCATCTCATTGTGAACACAGTTTGGCCGCAGAATCTTTCTCAGTGATGGTTTACGGACTTAAAAACTCAGATTTATCTATGATGCAAGTGAACAGGCAAAATGTGAACGCAGCATTTTTGAGCGCTCAGAGAAAATATGACTTTGGATTAATAGACAAATGAAACAAGCGTGAATGAAACAAAAAACTCCAGGTATGTTTTTGACAAGGAGACAACACCATATGCTAAAACAGTTTTGCATAATAAATGTTCTTTTGCGTTTCATTATTTTCATATGGTAATGTCATATGTTTACATTATCGTGCACGTGGAGGTTAATGACAGCGCTCAGATTAGCCCTGCTGATGTGAAGGGCCAGAACACATGTCACACTCTGGGATGTCACAGCAGCAGTCGCTCAGTGACACGCACTTTTCTCGACTGCCTCCGTGTCGCTAACTGTCGCTATGGTGACAGCTAGCATTAGTCTTTACGTTGACAGTTAGCATTAGCCGTCCTGACAAAGCGCCATCACAACTTCAGCTCCGCGCTCGCAGGTTCAGCAAAGTGACTTCTGATTAAATATTCACATCAGGAATAAAACCACTAAACGCTCGTCTTTATGTAGATCAAGAACGTTTTCGTCAAACTGCAAATAAATACAGACGTACAGTATTGGTAACCTGCTTATTTGCCAGCCAGTAATTTAGATTTTACTAATAAATTAAAGGTACAGTATGTAACTCTCATGATTTCATGGAAGTAGAAAGTTAAAACCAGACTTCTCCATGGCGATAGATAGACTGTCCATACTGTGGAATATTATAGTCATAGCAATAACATAGAGAAGGCCCTCCTCTTCCTCTCCCTCTCTCTCCATTCCTCTCTCATTCTCACCCTCTTTTCCTCCTTCTCTTCCTTTTCCTTTTCCCCCTCCCTCTTTCAGTTCCTCCCTCTCTCTCTCTCCCTCTCTCATTCTCATCCTCTTTTCCTCCTTCTCTTCGTTTTCCTTTTCTCCCTCCCTCTTTCAATTCCTCCCTCTCTCCTCCTCCCTCTCCCTCCCTCCTTCTCTCCTTCCCTCCCTCCATAAGGGCACTTGCTGATCTGGCCTGGGGCATATGGGGCATGTGGGGCCTGGAGGCTTTTCCTTTGCTGCCCTGAGGGATGGTTCTGTGCTAGAGCCGAAACACACAAACTACACACACGCACGCACGCACGCACGCACACACACACACACACACACACACACACACACACACACACTGAACTCAGTACTTAAGGTGGAGGAATTCTTAACACATAAACTAAAGTAACATAAAGTACATGTGACAGGTCAGGCTCATTTCACTAAAACATGGTTAACGTCGTTATAGTGAAGAGAGAAAGAAAAGAGAGTGGAGGGAGGAAAGAGAGAAAGAGAGAGTGGATGGGTGGAGTGAGAGATAAAGAGAGAGTGGATGGGTGGAGAGAGAGAGAAAGAGAAAATGAAAGGGAGGAGGGAGAGATTAAGAGAATGGAGTGAGGAGTGAGCGAGAAAGAGAGAGTGGAGAGAGGAGTGAGAGATAAAGAGAGAGTGGATGGGTGAGAGAGAAATAAAGAGAGAGTGGAGAGAGGAGTGAGAGAGAAAGAGAGAGTGGATGGGTGGAGTGAGAGAAAGAGAGTGGAGAGAGGAATGAGAGATAAAGAGAGTGGAGGAAGGAGTGAGAGATAAAGAGAGTGGAGGGAGGAGTGAGAGACAGAGTGGATGGGTGGAGAGAGAGAGAAAGCAAGAGTGGAGAGAGGAGTGAAAGAAAGAGAGAGTGGAGAGAGGAGTGAGAGACAAAGAGAGAGTGGGTGGGTGGAGAGAGAGAAAGAGAGAGTGGATCGGTGGAGAGAGAGAGAAAGATAGAGTTGAGAGAGGAGTGAGAGGTAAAGAGAGTGGACGGAGAAGTGACAAAGAGAGTGGGTGGGTGGAGAGAGAAAGAAAGCGTGGCTGGGTAGAGAGAGAGAGAGAAAGAGAGAGTGGAGAGAGGAGTGAGAGACGAAAGATTGGATGGGAAGAGAGACAGAAAGAGAGAATGAAAGGGAGGAGTGAGAGAGATAAAGCGAGAGGCAGTGAAAGAAACTGGATGGGAGGGGGGAGAGAGAAAGAAAGATGATGGGAGAGTGGAAGGGAGCAGATAGAGGGAGTAAGGGAGGGAGAGGAGAGAGAAAGAAAGGGAGGATGTAAGGACGAGAGTAGATAGGATAGGAAGATAGGAACCTGTCATTTGCACTTTAAGGTTTAGCTGGAGAAGGGAGAGAGAGCGGATGGGAGGAGAGAGAGGGAGAAAGAGAGAGTGGAGGAAGGAGAGAGAAAGAAAGATGGAGGGAGAGTGGAAGGAGGAGGGTGGAGGGTTTAAAAGGTTTTCGACAGACACAGAAGGCTCCTGTCTGGGTCTAGGGCAGAGCTGAGACCAGTGTGACACAAACTGTTTAGTTCAAATGCAGCGGGAAATCTGACGCACGCACGGCCTTGTCACTAGTATTTATGTATCTGCTCTGAGCACAAAGACGCAGGTAAGCGAACGCTGGTATTTCAGAAAGATTAAGTGTAAGAATCGCTGTGTGTGAATCATATAAAACAAAATTATGATCTAAAATATGCAAATTAAAGGGCCCATATTACACTATTTAATATTTTAATCTCACAGGAGTCAATTTTGTGTAATTTAGAACCTTTAAATTATAGTAAAGTTCACAAATTAACTTTACAAATATTCAAAAAAGTTCTTACAAAATAAATTTACCTAGAACCGATTATGAAGCCACTGGTAAAGCTGGTGAATAGGTGTGTGTGTGTGTGTGTGTGTGTGTGCGTGTGCGTTCAAACTTTAATGTGATTCTCTTTGAAAAAAAAAATCAGAATCAGATCAGGCAAACGGCTGAAATATTTACAGAGGAGTGAGATGTCGCTTTTACCACAAGACTGCACGGTGTAGACAGAGATGGAGGGAGAGAGGGAGGGAGAGAGGAGTAAAAAAGGGAGAGATGGAGGGAGGGGTGAAAGGAGGAGAGAGAGATGGAGAGGGGACAGAGAGAAGTAGAGAGCGGAGGAGTTAGGGAGGAGAGGGAGTAAAGGAAGGAGAGGGGAAGAGAGGAGAGAGAGAAGGGGAGAAGAAGGGAGTGGATGGAGAAGAGAAGAGAGGAGAGGGAGAGCGTGATGGAGGAGAGAAAGAGAAGGAGTAAAGGAAGGAGAGGGGAAGAGACAAGAGAGAGAGGGGGAGATAAAGGAGAGGGAGGGGAAGCATGGAGAGAAAGAAAGAAGGAGGGCATCATGGAGGGGGAAAAGAGAGAAAGGAGAGAGAGGGAGAAAAGGGAAAGAGAAGGAGAGTGAGAGAGTAGGGGGAGAAGGGAGGAGAGAGAGAAAGAGAAAAAGACTAAGGGAGGGAGAAGGAAACAGGAAAGAAAGGAGGAGAAAGTAAGAGATGGGGAGTAGAAGAAAGGCGAGGAGAGAGAGGGACTAAGGGAGAATAAGGAGAGAAAAGAGAGAGAGAGAGAGGGAGAGAAAAAGAGAGAAAAGGTTGTGTTTTCGTGTTCGGTTCAGGTCAGATCTTGTCCACTCGTCTGGAGCTAAAACCGCAGTGACAGACTCTGAGTGAGACACAGAAACGAATGAGTCCGGACAGAAAGAGAGGAAGAGGAGGAGGAGAGAAGGAGGAGAGGAGGAGGAGAGGAGGAGGAGAGGAGGAGGAGGAGAGGAGGAGGAAAGGAGAAGGACGGGATAAATACAGCATATTTGTTACTTTTCTGTTTTAGTGAGTTTTTAAAAGGTATAAATTAAGAGCAGTGTATCAGCATTTGAACAATTATAATTATGCTTTTTAAATAAAAATAAAAATACACAACACAAATGTATTCCTTCAAAGTCAAATATTTCATTAATTGCAGAACACTTGAAGACAAACGGATAAATGCAAACTAAATAAAAAATGAATATTAAAATAAACCTTTACTGTAAACGTTTATATGCGTATCTTATATTTTCTTTAGACACGACCCTCTGCTGATCCCCGGGAGTGAGCCGATCGAGAGCATGGACGAAAACGTAAAGAAATACGACTCGACGGGAATGTTCCACTGGTGTCCCTCCAAAGACATCGACAGGGTCATTCTGGTGAGTCCTTTTACGAGTTATAAATACTATACCTTTTTTTATTTTAAAGCAGATAGACAAATAAGAGTCAGGTTTGTAGAGATGCAAGTAAGGACGCTCAGAGTAAGGACACATGTTTTTCAGTGGAATAAACACAACCAAAATTATTTTATTTTAGTCTATATTTTTGGTTAAAAAGTTAAATACTGTGGCTTTAATAATATTAACCGTTATTATAATAATACAACATTAAATGCACACAGTAGCTTGAAGATTTATTATAATGTAACTGTTAAAACAAAGATAGAAAAAGTATAACTAATACATTTGTCAATAATCTGACTTAGCAGACTGTGGCCACCTCACAAGAGCTGTGCTGATCCAGGACTAAATTAGGCCTAAACCAGGACTAAACCAGATCTAAACCAGGACTTAACCAACCTGTAGGCGTGGTCAGATGTTGTTACTTCCTGTAGGCGTGGTCAGCTGTTGTTACTTCCTGTAGGCGTGGTCAGTTGTTGTTACTTCCTGTAGACGTGGTCAACCGTTGTTACTTCTTGTAGGCGTGGTCAGCTGTTGTTACTTCCTGTGGGCGTGGTCAGTTGTTGTTACTTCCTGTAGGCGTGGTCAACTGTTGTTACTTCTTGTAGGCGTGGTCAGCTGTTGTTACTTCCTGTGGTCAGCTGTTGTTACTTCCTGTGGGCGTGGTCAGTTGTTGTTACTTCCTGTAGGCGTGGTGAACTGTTGTTACTTCCTGTGGGCGTGGTCAGCTGTTGTTACTTCCTGTGGGTGTGGTCAGCTGTTGTTACTTCCTGTAGGTGTGATCAGCTGTTGTTACTTCCTGTAGGCGCGGTCAGCCTGATGGACCTGGCAGGTCGCTCAGACTGACCACGCCTCCCGTCACCCGGTGCTCTCTGGAGGAGGGTGTTCCAGGTGTGTGAAAGGAGGAACGCTCCGTCATCACGGTCAATGCTGTCCGTGCCTCGTTTCCTAGGAGCATGGACAGCATTAACCAGGTCTAAACCAGGAATAAACCAGGACTAAACTAGAACTATACCAGGTCTAACGTTGGACTAAACCTGATCGAATGTTTTGCTCCATTCGTCCTCTGACCATAAGGACTCATTCTACATCAGCTCTTGGACTGGCTGTTACTGGGCTACACACATAGACCTCTTCTGTCACCTGTCACACACACACACACACACACACACACACACACACACACACACACACACACACACACACACACACACACACACGCACGTCTATCTCCATCTCTCTGTTGTGTGACAGTTCTGCACATCGTCTCAAACATAAGACAAATGGGACTTCAGGATACACGGAAACTGTCAAAGTGCAATCATATGAGACGGGAGTGTGTGGGCGGTACATGAATTCAAAGTACATGAATTCAAAGTACACTGATGTTATTTGTTGTACTGTTTGAAAATGTACAGTACGTCAAAATGCATTTTAAATAGAAGTCATGCAGGTTATAAGGTTCACATTAAAGGTTCACTATGAAACTTTTTACAGAGATGTTAATTATTTGCCTGAAAAGCCTGGAATGTTCCACACTACTGTCTTAAACTTAAGTAATATTGAACTGTGTGGTTTTATTGCTCAGAAATACCTCGGAAAACATGTAATCCTACCGTGAGTGGGCTCGCCTTTCCACAGATATGATCAGTAACTTATATACTGTGGAAAATTGAGTCCATCTGAAGGTGCTTTGTGACACATCTAAAAATAAAGAATTCTACTTTAGTATTTTAAGTATTCATCTTGGATTGACCCCAGTTTTGTGACCAGGATCAAACCAGGTCATGTAGACCTGGTTTGATCCTGTTCTAGTCCAGGTTTAGTCTTGTCTCCATGGAGATGTTATTATTGCTTTGCCTGGAATGTTCCATGGTATGACATTAAACATATACAAAAATACAATAATTCTCTCTGTGAATAGGGTTGCCTCTCCACAGATCTGACTGAATTATAAAAGAAAAATAATGATATAAAACGTGTTAAGATTTCCTGTTGATGTCTCTCCCTCTTCAGACCCGTAGCGAGGCGGCCATGACCGTTCTGAGCGGTCATGTGGTGGTGTGTATTTTCGGAGACGCAAAGTCGGCTCTGATCGGAGTGAGGAACTTCGTGATGCCTCTGAGGGCCAGTAACTTCCACTACCACGAACTGAAGCACATCGTGTTTGTGGGTTCCCTGGAGTACCTCAAGAGGGAGTGGGAGACGCTACACAACTTCCCCAAGGTCTCCATACTGCCTGTGAGTACTGCAGAGAAGTACTGTTCAAATACTGCCTGTGAGTACTGCAGAGAAGTACTGTATACTCAAATACTGCCTGTGAGTACTGCAGAGAAGTACTGTATACTCAAATACTACCTGTGAGTACAGCAGAGAAGTACTGTATACACAAATACTGCCTGTGAGTACTGCAGAGAAGTACTGTTCAAATACTGCCTGTGAGTACTGCAGAGAAGTACTGTATACACAAATACTGCCTGTGAGTACTGCAGAAAAGTACTGTTCAAATACTGCCTGTGAGTACTGCAGAAAAGTACTGTTCAGATACATGTTTAAATAGTAGAAGTTGTAGTGACTTTAATGATATTTCAGTTTTATCAATTAAATAATTATGTTCTCTGTCTCTTACCCCTCTTTTCTCTTTCTCTTTTTCCTATCCTCCTCTTCTCTCATCCCCCACTTGACTCTCTCTCCTCTATTTCCACCCCCCCATTTTTCTCTTACCTTCTTTCTTTTCTCCCTGCTTCTCTCTCTCTCTGTCCCCTGCCTCTCTCCCCTCTTTCTCCCTCCTTCTCTCTCTTTCCCTCTATCCTGCATCTCTCTCTTGTTTCTCTCACCCCTTTTCTCTCTCCACCCTCCCTCCTTCTCTGGCCTCTCTTTCTCCTTCCCCACTCCACTATGTCCCTCCTCTACCTCTTTCTTCTTTCTCTTCTCCTCTCCTCTCCCTTATTTTCTCTCTTTCTCTCGTCTCCCTCTCTTTCAGGGCACCCCTCTGAGTCGTGCGGACCTGCGCGCCGTGAACATAAACCTGTGCGACATGTGTGTGATCCTTTCGGCCAATCAGAACAACATCGACGACGCGTCTCTCCAGGACAAAGAGTGCATCCTGGCCTCGCTCAACATCAAGTCCATGCAGTTTGACGACAGCATCGGAGTCCTGCAGGCCAACTCTCAAGGTACAGGCCTGCTGAAACAATGGCACTGTTACCGTAGCGATTAAAGGGGCACCCTGTAACTTTTCTGCTCTCTAAGATGTCATTGCTTGGAATAGTTTACAGGATGGCATTACATGTATCTGTATATACGGGTGTCTGTATTGCTTCAAGAAGGAAAAGTAAAATGCTACTGTGAGTGGATTTGCCTCTCCACAGATCTCTCTATCACCATGGAGATAGTTTAACGCCATACTGTACATCTAGAAGAACCTGGCAAAAAAGTTACACCTTTCACAATTCTTTTAAAGCGTAGGAGAAATTCAGTTCTGTCAGCTGTAAAAGTTTAGATCTGAAGAAGGAGCTTGGATGAGCTGTGAAACGGATTTGATCAGAAAAAACAACAACAACTTTTGTCCATTTGATCGAATTGAATTTCTCTTTTGCTCTGAATCTTACGTGGACGACTGAGGGTTTACACTAACAAATTCTTTTGAATGAAAAGTCCTCAAAATGGCGCCTGTGGGGAAGCTGGCTAACGTGGTCTTAAGCAGGAGGCAGACTCTGAAAATATTCCATTTGTCCCAAAGGTTTATTCAAAATTTCACCGTGGTGTCGTGGCAAACAAAAAATAATATATATTTACAAAAAATAACTGTGCTCAGAATTAGGCAAAAGCAACAGAAATTAATGAAACTAAAAAAAACAACGTGTACCCAGCTAAATTGAATAGATTTAACCAAATAAAATATATTTAAAGTAACCTGAGTTGTGTTGTTTTGTGTTAAAGGAACTAAACAAGAACTAAATAAACAAACCCGGGATAGTTATATTTAGTAGTTTAGATGATTATAAGAAATGAACAAATATGAAATGAAATTAAGGTCCAAGGCCCTCTATGTCACAGTGCCCATAACAGGAAGAGTGACGCTATGGGACTGTTAATTATTATTATTATAAAACTGCACAAAAACAACCAATGTGGAGATAATTCAGACATAAATTAAATTATTTTTTCCATGATAATCTGGGCCTAACAACAACAAAAAAAAACAAGAAAAAGTAATGATTTTATTTGAAAATAGTTACAACCACTGATATTCTTTCCCTATAAAAGTCGACATGTTAAAACCATTAAATCTGTAGTGTAACATCAAAGTCTGTATGACCCAGACCCAGATTCGGACTCTGCTGCTCTGTGATTGGCCGTCCTCCTCCTCCTGTTTGTCCCTCAATAAATTATTAAATGTATTTTTATGAGCATTGGAAGGACACTGTTTTCCCTTTATGCACCACACAGCTTTAGTTTATAAAATTAACCTGGACATTTATGATTTACAGTATGACCCTCTGCAGCCACTGTACCGGTCATCTTTACATTGAGTGCTTTGCTTTTAAAAACATCTGACCCCCAACCGACAGAAACAAGATGGTTGCCAATCTGATTAGATCTTTAATACACATCCCCCCCTGCCTTCTCCTGACTCAGCTCTCCAAACAGAAATGATGCATTATACATAGGGAACGCTTGGTTTAATGTGCTTATGTCAGTCTGAAGCACGCCACGAACGTCAAGTCAGTTTAATTTCCATCTCTTGTCACTTTTGTCAGTTTTACGGCGCTGTACTGAGCGTGTGCGGGAGTCCATTCAGGATCTAAAAGCTTTTGGTAGCGCAGCGAAGCTAAAGGAAAACAAAAATGAGTAACGTGTCATGTCTATTATAGATGAGCTAATATTGGAGCATGTCAAATGTATGGGAAGGCCACAGTCGGGTGATTTAAACAGAGTGTACAATATAGAGGAGGAGGTTAGTTTTGCTGATGCCTCATTTTGTCCAAGATACACGACATTATTAACTGAGTGAATGCACTGAACCATGGAGAAGAAATACTGTGGCAGCTCATATGATCTTCTAATCTTTTTGTATATGTATATGCACCTTTTCATTGGAACTAATAATTTAATAATAAGAATAATAATCCTGTATCCATGGAGACCATGCAAGAGGCTAGCCAAGGCGCTAACTAAGGAACTAAAAATAAAAATAATAATAATAATAATGCATCAGTTTTATATAGGGCTTTTCTGGACACTCAAAGACGATTTACAGATCATTATTCATTCACTCAACACTCAGTGGTGGTAAGTTACTATTGTAGCCACAGCTGCCCTGGGGCAGACTGACGGAAGCGAGGCTGCCAATCTGCACCATCAGCATCTCCGACCACCACCATCACTCACGCACACACCACTTTCATACTAGGCAATGTGGGTGAAGTCTCTTGCCTAAGGACACAACAACAGTTTTTTTTTTTTGGGACTGGCGCCCCCCTGTGGCACCTGATTTTTGCAGTGGTCTCCCATCCAAGTACTAACCAGGCCCAGCCCTGCTTAGCTTCTGAGATCTGACGGGATGCCGGTATGGCTAGCTATGGATCTTTGTGGCAGAAGACCTTCCAGAGGAAATACTTTGAGGGAATGGTCCATTTCATCACCGACTGAAACACCAGAGCAGAGTAAGAAGCAGGCATTTCCTGTTTTGTCCACCTGGCGCCCCCTGGAGGCTGCTGTTATACTGCAGGATACAGAAGAGGGACACTTTTGTCCTGTGGGCTCTTCCTCACCTCAAACTGCCCTGACACAGATCTGACCTGTCCTCCTGTTAAACTGTACTGAGACCTTTGACCGAGACACAAAGGCCACTGAGAAGAGCAGTGGAAATGTTGCTGCAGCAAAACCTGAATTTCCTCTCTCTCTGTCTCTTTCTCTGTGTCTCTCTTTGTCTCTGTCTCTCTCTATCTCTCTCTCTGTCTCTCTTTGTCTCTGTCTCTCTCTGTCTCTTTCTCTGGAAATCAATCCTGATCGCACACGCTAAGACAAAATTCACATATTTGGCTATTTATTTTTTTCCTTAAGTATCAAAAAGACAAGCTCCATTATTATTTTATTTTCTATCGATCTTTATCACAAAATTGCCTTATTATCACCACTATCTACATCTATATAAGAATCCTGAATTGATTGTGATGTTGTTATGCCCTAATATATTTTGCTTCTGGTTCTTTTTGTCCCTCCAGGCTTCACTCCTCCTGGGATGGACCGCTCGTCTCCAGAGAACAGTCCAGTCCATGGTTTAGTCCGACAGACTTCAGTCACAACAGGAGCCAATATCCCCATTATCACCGAGCTAGGTAAATACTATTACTATTACTACTACTACTACTACTGTATGTTTTTAAATACTAAAATGCATGTTTCAGCAGCAAAGTTTCTTAATTTTTGGGCCATTTGAGATTTAATTAAACTAAACTAAACTAAATAAAATGTAATAGGACATCTTCACTCCTGACAAACAGAAAACAAAAATAAACCCTTTTTTCTCTGCTCTGCTCTGTGTTAGTTTTATTTTAAAAGAGAGTGCAGTATCTAAAAATAATTAAAAGTATTGGAATACCTGTTTCAAAATGTACTTAAAGTGTAAAAAGTACATTTATTTTGTGCAAATATTGAGATCTAATAAAGCTTCAAATGTAGAGATTTTGATAAAGATTTGTGTAGAATTTTGTTCAGCTGAAACCAACAGAAACAAGTGAAATATGTTGTATAATATAATAAATAATGTGTATGTTTTTTCTTAGCTGTTTTTCTCTGTATATTTCTGTTCAAAATAAACCCTCAGCCTTTTCTGCAGGTCTCAAACTATATTAAAAAATACTTCAACTTTTCAGTCCTGTTCAAAAATGCATTGGAGTAGAAAGTAAAAATATCTGCTCTGAAGTGTAGTCAAGTAAAAGTAAAAAAGTATCCGCTTTTAAATCTACCAAAGTAAGGAACATATACATACAATTTTTACTTAAAGGTGCATTGTGTAACTTTTCTGGTGGAGGGTCCGTCAGATGCTTTTCTCCATGGAGATGTTATTGCTTTGTCTGGAATGTTTCACAGTATGGCTTTAAACCTTTCTATTTTCATGGAGACCAAACCAGACCAAGTTACAGGTCAGATCTGTGGAGAGGCGACCCCGCTGACAGTCAGAACGCTTGTTTTTCTAGATATTTTTAAGCTATAAAACCACCTGAAGTTGAATAAATGTAAGGTAGAGCTGTTTAAAGTCATACTGTGGAACATTCCAGGCATAGAAACGAGCAGGTGATGGAAACCCAACCAAATACTTCTCCAAAACTGCTTTACTACTTTTACTTCATTACAGTTTAGGTACTAGTTTTGATATTTGCTTGCAGACTGGCTCATATAGAAACATTTAGCAAAACCACATCTCTGGAGTGAAAATGCCTTATATCTCCTGTTTATTTGTGCTTGTTTTTGACTTGTTACCATGTCTCCTCAACACTCGTCCAGCTCCTTTATCAAAACAAGGGAAAAAGCTCCCTGTGATTTCCTTCAGTCCGGACAAGAGCAGTGGCACCAGCATTCAAATGATAACCGAACTGGGTAAGGCTATCGCGGGCTAAACTTGTTTGCACAATCGCCACGGCAATGAGCTTTTTAACTTTTTCTTTTCAAATCGTCTGTCTTGTTCGGTTTGCAGTTTCTCAAAGCAAAATGTGTCTCTTTTATTTTCCGTCTTTGTGGTTTTTGTGAAAGCTGGTATTGGATCAGACAGCCCCAAGTTCCCCTCATCTCCACTGGTTGAGTTTGACGTTCTTGAAGCTACAGTTGTTGAATTTTACATTATTACATCGGCCTCTCCAAGTGATAGGTTCAGAAATGGGTTGAAAAGTTGAAAAGGCTTCTAGTCTTTTGGTTTTGGGTTTGGACAAGTAAAAGTGATTCTACAAAAGTTTGGTTATAAAACAGTGGAGATCTGAAGGAAGCTATGGACAAAAGGCATGAGACAAACACTGTTACTGTGGTATGGCGCGTGCATAGTGAGAACAGCTGGTTATTTTGGTTTGTATGTTTTATTTGGATAATTTGGTGCGATTAAAAGTGAGGAAAACGTATAAATATAGCAAATATAATACTTACAATAATGCATCAATGTACTCTATTTCCTTCGCCACTTAACTTTAGAGACATTTAGTTCAAAAAGTCTTCAAAAAGTCTTGAAGTACAACTATTATAATTAAAAGTACAGTAGGATTTTATAGTGGCGAAGCTAGTACTTTTTATGCTGTTACTACTGCACTCCATACCTTCACCTTCTCATTCTCTTTGCTACAGTTTTGCTGTTTGGTCAGTCTTTTCCCTTCTTCATGCTTCCAAAAATAAACAAAAATAAACTTATTTTTCCTGTTTTCCAGTGAACGACTCAAATGTGCAGTTTCTGGACCAGGATGACGACGATGACCCTGACACAGAGCTGTACCTCACTCAGCCCTTCGCCTGTGGGACGGCGTTTGCTGTTAGCGTCCTCGACTCGCTCATGAGTGCAGTAAGTCAAAGTTTAGCAATTTTTGGCACAACCAACTAGTATAAAGTGTCAGTTTGGTGAGAAAGCACAGGTAAACCAGACCATTGGGAGGCACTGGTGAAAAAGTATGTCCATTTAGGCATCATAAAACCGTGGGTACATGAGTAACTCTTGGACTGCGTCAAATTTCTCTTTCCTCGCTTCCTTCTCCTTGATTCCTCTCCTCGATCCTACATTTTTCAGCTGTCAATCAAATGTGTCATATTAAGAAAACCATGGAGTGAAGGAGTAAACATGAGGGAGTCTTCAGGAGCAAACATCAGATAAAAGAATCAAACTTTACTGGTCTCAGTGAGGAGTTTAGATCTTCTCTCCTCCCTGTGTCTCCTGTGGGCGGGACTTCCTCACCCATTTTCTGCGGAATTGAGGAGAAGAATCAAGGAGAAGGAAGCGAGGAAAGAGAAATGAGACGCGGCCCATGACGTTCTCTGGGCCAAAACTCCATTTTTATTTGACATTTTTATTTGACATAAGTACGACATAAGAAAACACCATTATTTTGTTGAAATCATGTTAAAAGTGTCAAAAAAAATGCGTCTCTTGCGTCTAAATTGTGACAAACTCCTCCATTTTTCAGCTGTCAATTAAATGTGTCATATTAAGTGTTGACCCAAAGAAAACCACAGAAGGAAGGAGTAAACCTGAGGGAGGCTTCAGGAGGCAGACATCAGAGAAAAGAATCAAACTTTATTGGTTTCAGTGAGGAGTTTAGGGACTTCCTCACCCATTTCCTGCAGAATCGAGGAGAGGAATCAAGGGGAAGTAAGCGAGGAAAGAGAAATGAGACACCGCCTTGGTTTAAACCACGGTACCAGCTGACACCCTCTTAATTAATCATAATTTTTAGGGGTAATGCTTACGGCTGTTGGAAAAAACACAGGGAACTGGCACTGGTGTTCCAGAATGTTCCCAGACTAGCCGAGTTGCTTAGTGGTTGATAGCATGTGCATTGAACGCCTCATCTAGTATTTATAAGTCTTATTATGTCATTTAAACTGCCAGTAAACCAGTGCGGTGCAGCAGTGGTTAGTGCTCTCTCCTCACAGCTAGAAGGTCCCAGGTTTGACTCCCCGGTGGTGTGGAGCTGCTGTGTGGAGTTTGCATGTTCTCCTCTGAAAATGAGACACCACATCAAAAGACAATCCTTGGCAAATACATTTTAAAGGTCGTATTTTACACAAACTTGACTCTTGTGAGCTTTGAGTCATGTTAAAATGTTGTTACCTCCTCATAAACAAACCTGGAGCTGTGTTTTGTTTCATTCACATGTTTGAGTAAGGTAGTTTTTGAGGTAACATAGATCAGAAAAAAAGCATTAAATGGGCCCTTTAACAGTACTTTCCTTGTTAAATAAAGATTAAACAAACCCAGTGAACTAGAAACAGAACTTGACATTGAGCTCCACTCTCTACATAAACAGTTCATCAATATGGCTCGTACGGAGGTGACAGTTAAGTCCTGTCTCCATTTGTCAGTGTTACAGTGAGTGAGTGTTTTAAACAGACAGGCCCCATCCATCATCACAGTCGATATGTGTCACAGTGAATGAGGCTGGAGACGAGAGCTGACTCTACACACCACCTCCACCCGCTATAGACCACCTCTGCTCACTGTAGACCACCTCCGCTCACTATAGACCACCTCCGCCCGCTATAGACCACCTCCGCTCACTGTAGACCACCTCCGCTCACTATAGACCACCTCCGCTCACTATAGACCACCTCCGCTCACTATAGACCACCTCCGCTCACTGTAGACCACCTCCGCTCACTAACAAGGAGACAGGGGCTTAGCACAGATGGGGCTGTCAACATACATTAGAGAAGGGACATGTCAGGAATTTCTTAGTTTAGCTTCATGGATAGACAAGACCAAGCTTTAAAGAAGACATTTTACTTTTTTTTTTTACATGTAATTAGTAATGCTGTCAGTCAATTAAAATATTTAATTATGATTAATCTTATGAATGTCATAGTTAACCCTCGATCAGTTGCAAATGAATCATCATTTTAATGCTCATACAACATAGAAGAGTGGATAGGTTTGCTTTGTGCAAATGTTTTTATTTATTTTTTTTATTGCAAACCATAACAATTGTCAGTGAAACACTTTGTGTTGGATGTTCCGCTCTCATGTTCCACTTTCATGAAGTGCTCTGCATCAGTGTGAGTGAAGTGTTTCTCTTCTGTCTTCATTAGAGTCAAAGTGACTGAAGTTTCCACTGTGGGTGAAATAATCTGCTGTGACCCTGAGGTAGTTCTATCTGAGGGACGTGCAGTGATCTCCAGTTAGCGCCAGTGTGTTTGTCTGTCCCAGCCCCCGCCGCACTGGAGTCGCCCTCGCACTGGGACTTTTGGCCGTGCTGTGCTCGAGCGCGATTGCCAGGGGTTCTGTGGTCCACGTGTGCGGCTGGGACCTTGTCCGACTGTAGCCTTTCTCACACTAGGGAGGGCATCTGACACACGGGGAGGGCATCTGACAAACTGGGAGGGCATCTGACACATGGGGAGGGCATCTGACACACAGGGAGGGCATCTGACACATGGGGAGGGCATCTGACACACGGGGAGGGCATCTGACAAACTGGGAGGGCATCTGACACACGGGGAGGGCATCTGACACACAGGGAGGGCATCTGACACACAGAGGCATTTCAGAACATGTTTGTAGCAGTCTAAACTACAGGGTTTGCAGCTATTACACAGAATAAGACCCCACGGACACACTCTGCTATGGCTCTTAATTTATATAATCTCATTAATTACTGGTTGATTCTTCTGGTAGATCAATTTTCTTCTGCTGTGTTTCTGATTGTTTGGACTTAAGATTAGTTTAGGCTTAATTTTTTCTTAAATGATAGTTATTCTCTAAGGTATGATAGATTAATTTAACAGAATGCAATTCATATGAATAAAACATGGAGAAACCCTTTGATTTATATTTCCAAGAATAAAAAGATTTATTTTAACTATAGGCTACACAGGCTGTACAATGGTTTAATAAATTCACAGTATAAAATGTACTGTATGTAAACATGGCTTATTTAGCCTAACTTTTTTAATGTATCTGTGTCTGAAGACTTGAAAAGAATTGAAAATCTAAGTATAGGACTTGGACTCGACTTAGACTTGTGGACCATTGACTTGGACTCAACTTGGACTTGTGGACCATTGACTTGGACTCGACTTGGACTTGTGAACCACTGACTTGGACTCAACTTGGATTTGCCTGCCTTTGACTTGGGACGTGACTCGGACTTGAGGCCAAAGACTTGAGACTTACATCCAACTTGCTAAACAACGACTTGGTCCCCCTGAAAAACAGTCCCACAAACCCTCTTTAGATGGAGAAAATCGATGTTGAATGTTAAAAAGGTCAAAAATAGTGAGATTTGTTTTGTTATTGTTGCATTTGCATAAACAGTAATACATTTCTTTGAGCAGACATGACATTTTCCTTTTTTCCTCCCTCAGACTTACTTCAATGACAACATCCTGACTCTGATCCGGACCCTGGTGACAGGAGGAGCCACCCCAGAGCTGGAGGGTCTGTTGGCTGAAGAGAATGCACTGAGGGGGGGCTACAGCACCCCCCAGACCCTGGCCAACCGGGACAGGTGCAGAGTGGCACAGCTGGCCCTGTACGACGGGCCCTTCGCTGATCTGGGGGTGAGACAGTAGGGCCACATAAAACAGACAAAACTCTACTAGGATATTTATTTATGTAAAAGAATAAACACTTAATGAGATAAAAAGGACAAGAAAGAAAATATAGAAGTGTCTTGGGTTGGACAATGAACGAAATTATAATATTTGACTTGATGATGATCAGAAAAGACGATTGGAAAGTTCTGTTAAATTTTGAATGGAATAAAACATCAAACCTTGACAAGGGCTGAAATGTGACTAAAATTACAAAAAAAAGTAAGTTGCTTAAACAGTGACCAATCACAGAGCAGCGCTGTGGTTCAGGGGCGGGGCTAAACAAACCAAAACAAACATGTATTTCGTTGTAGATGTTTGTACTTAACGCACAACTGGACGTAGTCCAGAAGTTTGATTCCTTCACTTGTTCCACTGTTGTATGTTATATTTATGTTAGACACACAGTTTGATTCATTTCATTTGCATTTCATTCACATTAAAGAGAAAAAAAAGGCTGTTCTGCATTGGAAAGTGAATGAATGCCTTTGTCCTCTGTGTTTTCAGGACGGTGGTTGCTACGGCGACTTGTTTTGTAAAGCTCTAAAGACGTACAACATGCTTTGCTTTGGGATCTACCGACTCCGAGATGCACACCTCAACACACAGAGCCAGTGTACCAAACGGTGAGCGCAGAATTATTAGAGAGTTCATTTAAAGGCCCATAATATTTCTATTTTCCTCCACCTTGTGATGTCACGTGGTAATACAGGAAGTGCTCCACTGTGTTTTTAAACTCCATATACACCTTCACTAGAATCATTTGGATGATTTCAGCCCTGGAATTTCCAATCTCCATTGAATCAAAGGTTAAAACTAGCTGTTAAATTGAAAACAACCGCTTTAAACATGTGTGAATGAAACAAAACACAACTCCAGGTCTATTTTTGAGGAGAAAACAGTATTATAACATGACTTAAAGCCCACAAGACTCAATTTTGCGTAATATAGGACCTTTAATTTTAACTCAGTCAAGTAAATGCAGCTTAATATTCACCCCTTAAATATTTAACCTTCTACACAATGCTAACGTGTCTTTCCTCTACAGGTACGTGATCACAAACCCCCCGTACTCGTTTGAGCTGGTTCCTTCAGACCTGATCTTCTGCCTGATGCAGTTTGACCATAACGCCGGACAGTCCCGCTGCAGCCTCTCTCACTCGTCTCACTCCTCTCACTCCTCCAAAAAGAGCTCCTCTGTTCACTCCATCCCCACGGCGAACCGCATCAACCGCAACAAGAGCCGAGATAAACAAAAGTACGACTCATACACGTGGAGGATTTGCAGTGTGGTGGAATTTTTTTGTTTTTGTGTTTTGTAGAAAATACTAGTAATGTTTTTTACTTTATCAGAACTAAACATCCATTAGGCAATGCTATTTTACCTAAAAAAGCAAACTTAACAAAATTAAAATTACAAAAACGTGAATTCTTTACTATCTTAAAGGTGCACTGTGTAACTTTTTTGTTGAGGGTCCGTCACCTGCTTATTTCTATGGATATGTCATTGCTCTTCCTGAAATATTTCACAGTATGATATTAAACCATTCTATCTTCATGGAGCTCAAACCAGATCAAGTTACAGGTCAGATCTGTGGAGAGGCGACCCCGTTCAGAGTCAGAACGCCTGTTTTTCTAGGTATTTTTGAGCTGTTAAACCACCTGTAATTGAGTAAATGTAAAGTAGTGTATTGAGTAATGTAATGTCGTACTGTGGAACATTCCAGGCAGAGCAATGACATATCCATAGAAACAAGCAGGTGACAAACCCCCCCAGCCAAAAAGTTACATAGCGTACCTTTAAAGCAGAACTAAGTAACATTATTACCTTTTTAAACATTTCATAGTCTTTTTGATATTTGGCAGTGTAATTAAACTGGCATATTTCAATTTATTTTTTATTTTCAAAAACAAAAGCTTTTCAGGTGAGTTCTCTGACCTGTAGGGGGAGCCCACGTTACTTAATTCTGCTTTAATAATATAATATTTTATTCCATTGTGTAACGCTGTAACATTTTTGCAGCTGCTGACTGTTCAGCTGAAGGATTATGGTTAGTAATCAGTAACTAACTATGGCACTGACGCATTTAGAGTTTAGAAACAACACAAAACACTCTGTTTCATCAAATGGAACCCAGTCTCAGAAATAAAACATGTCTCTATATTAATTAAAACTGTATTGTTGCTCACATTAACTACTAGGGATGGGACAAGATCTCGTGCCACAAGATCTCGTGAGACAAAATTGCCACAACATCGTACACACATGAGAAAAATGATCTCGTGAGATTATTTTTCCCCCTGATTTTACCTTTAGCTTGGACAAAAAAAGAGTGAAAAGCTGGTGATTTCTACAATTTGAGAAGCTGTAGTTCCAAAAAGCAGCACTACAATCAGATCACTAAAGTATTACATAAAATAAATGAAGCCAATGTAATTATGTCAAAATCTCGTCTCCTCTCGTTCTCGTGGATCTCGTGGTGTGTCTCGCTCGTGAAAATCGTGTCTCGTCCCACCCCTACATCATAACTACATCAATACAAACTACCGTCACATGTTCACTGAGGGTCCCTGGTTCCAGAAGGAAATTTCCCGTTCATTTTTCCTATAGACTTCAAAAATAAAATAAAAGTTTGAAAGCTTACTCAGGGCTAATCAGCTATGGGGTAATTAATGACCACAAGACTTTTTTTTATTTAAAATCTGTTTCTAAAATGTTTGAAACCTCAAAGTTATAAATAAGTAAGTTAAGTATATTATTATTATGTTATATCTTGCATTTTAAATGTGCTTTTTGGACAACCGTGTTATGAATATTAGTTACCACATAGTGTAGCTGGTTAGCCTTTTTGAACGCTTAATATTTGAATTTTTTGAAAAGTCTATGGGAAAAATGAATGGAAAATTTACTTCCAGAACCACCGCAGAGTGTGGACGGGATTGTTGAGCTCCATTAGGTAGTTTTGATCAAATGATGTGGTAGGCCAAAGTAATATTTAATACTTTTTTTCTTTATTATATACCAGGATACCAGGCCCACTTATGAAAAACATGGGTATAAAGTTGATATTGGTCTGTTATAATGTCCAACCAGTGCATTGGACAGTGTTACAGTTATATTTTGATTTCTTAGACTGGGTTTTCATTTGAGGTCCTTATATTTCTGCATGGACTCCAGATGGCCTCCTCCACTCCCTCATGGTTCTGTTCCCTCCTCCATGTGTCCTGTCTTTACACTCATTCTCCATCTCTCCGTCATGTCTCTGTGTCTCTTATACTTGGTCTTTCTTTCTTGTTTTGAAGTGCTTCTTGGATGACTAGAGTGGGCACAGGTACAGGTCTTTGGTGTGTGGATCTCATTTTAATGCTAGTAGTTCCGGATTAACGTAAAAAGCATGTTATAACCTCTGCAGACCGGTTTGACGGTGAATGGAGTTCACTTTAATGCTATGGTTGAGACTGTGTGCTGTCCTCGTCTAATTGTAAAATGTTTTTTCCTCTGCGAACCAGGAAGTGTGCTGTTAGCATGCTAGTTGTTGTTAGCAGTGACGGTAAAACGCCGCTCTGGCCTCTGAAAGTTGTGAAACGCGCTTATAAACTCATTCCTGTAAATATTTAGGATGCTGGAAGTGGATAGGTAAGTGAGGAATACCACTGCAAAATGTTTAAAATGGACTAGTTTTGTTTTTTCATGTTTTCAATCACACTTTAAACCATAAAAAAATATCTTAAAGGTGCATTGTGTAACTTTTCTGGCGGAAGGTCCTGTCAACGGATTTATTTTTCCGTAGAGATGTTATTGCTTTACCTGAAATATTCCACAGTGTGGCATTATACTTGCATTTATCAAATTACAGGTGTTTTTGTTGCTTAAAAAAACAAAAAACACACACAAGCCAGGTCACCGCTCCACAGATCTGACATGCAACTTGGCTTGGTGGTGTCACTTCGTTAAATACATTTAATGCAATACAGTGGAGCATTCTGGACAAAGCAACGATATCTCCATGGACGCGAAGAAGTAATGAACCTTCCAGTAGAAAAGCTACACAGTGCACCTTTAAACATTGAAATGGACCATGAGGATGTCTACTTACAGATGATTGTGTTGGAGACTTGCATGTTGTGTGTTTACCTTTACAAACAACTAACTTTCATGATGTTGGGTATTTTAAGTTGCCAATTTATAACATCATCACATTGTAGATTTAAAAAGTGACAAGATTTGAAGACGAGTGGTCTTATATTTGGTCAATCCAAGGTTGAAACCAAACCAGACGTCCTCTACAAAAATACAACACTTTGAACACTATACCACTAATATAATAATCTATAATAATCTTATTTGTTGGTAATTATTTGTAGTTTAGTGTAGTTGAACTTGTGGTAGCTTCTCCACAAACCCCATTATGTTCAGAAGATTTTGACTACCTTTGTTACCGTGGACCGCTCTTGGATGAATGAGATGACACTGACATAAGACAAAGTAGACATTAAAAGTGCACTGCGTAACTTTTTTGAGGTGGGTCTAACACCTGCTTGTCTCCACGGTTATCGCTTTGCCTGTAATGTTCAACAGTAAGACATTAAACATACAGAATATCTACATTTTTTTCCCATTATGGGTATATCTGTTGGTCAAACATTACATTAAAAACATGCATCTTCACTGCGCATGAGCTTGCTCTCCATAGATCTGACCATTAATAATTTACCCTGATGTCGCCAACCGCTTGTCCCCATGGAGACCTTATGTTTTAATGGCATATTGTAGAAAATCTGGATAATATCTTTATGGAGACAAACAGTTGGTGGACCCTCCATCAGAAAAGTTACGCAGTGCACCTTTAACAGATCTTTAATAGGAACACAGAGAACGCAGTCATTGTAATTGGGAATATTATTTGTGGATATTTACATTTGAATTACAATTTAACATATTTTATCCATTAAATTACCTCATATTTAACCATGTTTGCAGCCCAGGTCCCTGTATAAGCATTGTTTTAAGTCATTTTAATACAACTTTCTATGTTTTTCTTCTTTATCCTCCAGAAAAGACATGGTTTACAGATGAGCCAGAGAGGACCACCTCCATCAGAACCTCCAACTCCAGTCTCAACCACAGCAGCCAATCAAAATCCAGCAGCATCCTCATCCCACCAATCAGAGAGGCCGAAGATGAATGCTGATGGCTGGCATTCAAAACAGTCCTCAAAATGGCCTCCACGAACGCTAACCCTGGAACTGATGTTTTCATTTATTTTGATTATTTGGTGAAAGACTCATCAGCCAATCAAAATCCAGCGATATCTTCAACTGTCCAATCAGAGAGGCCGAAGATGATGCTCGCAAGTGGCATTCAAAACAGTCCTCAAAATGGCCTCCAGGAATGTTAACCTTTCAACTGATTTTTTTTTTATTTTTTATTTTAATGTTTTGCTTAAATACACAACAGCCAATCAAAATCCAGCAGCATCTTCAACTGTCCAATCAGAGAGGTCAGAGGTCCAAGAAATTTTACCCTCAATGGAATTTGGTTTTTGGTTAAAAGACACATCAGCCAATCAAATCTCAGCTTTATCCTCAACCCACCAATCAGTAAAGATGAATGCTGATGGTTAGCATTCAAAACGGTCCTCAAAATGGCCCCCAATAAATCTCTTTTTTTTAATGTTTTGGTGAAAGACATCAGCCAATCAAAATCCAGCAGTATCCTCAACCCACCAATCAGAGTGTCCAAAGATGAACGCTAAAAACTGGCATTCAAACCGGTTCTCAAAATGACCTCCAATAAATCATTTTTGTATGTTTTGGTGAAAGACTCTTCAGCCAATCAAAATCCAGCAGTATCCTCAACCCACCAATCAGAGGGTCCGGAGATGAATGGTCATGATCAGCATTCAAAACGGTCCTCAAAATGGCCTCCACAACCTTCTCTTTTCTCCTTGACTGAATTTTTTGGTGAAAGACAATCAAACTATAGACTCCAGGACTTCCTTTAGCGGAGAATACAAGTTAAAGGGACCTATATATACATTTTGAACATTTTCTTTTCAAGTGTTGCCTTTTAAACTGTCACTGAACAACTTCTGTGTAATAGTAAATCTATAGAGGCTCTGTATTACATTACCAAAATGGCATGTATCTTTCCTTTGCCATTCTAAGCATTTATTCACAACATTTGTGACAGTTAAAGTGGCCAGAGTCCCTAAAATGGCTCCTGGTTCCAGCCTTATATCTAGAGATTGTGCGTTTTTAATTGTCTTAGGAATCTGCCTTCAGAAATTTGTTGTTCAATGTTTTTATGTCAATTTGGGTTGAATTGTCCAAAAGGAAATAAGGTTTTGGTAAGTTAGAAGGCTGCCCCAAAATAAATAGACAATATAGTTAGTTTGAAAGTGCATTTTGTTCCACACTATAATGAACATGGGACCAATACAAATACCTGTTTTTAAATCCATATTATAAGCTATATAGAAAACATGCCTGGAGTTTTTGTTTCATTCACACATTTTTGATCAAATCTTGCATACTATCTCCCTCTTTATAGCTTCGATTATTATAAAATTGAAGGTGTCAAAAATAGATTTAAAAGCTTAAGTATTGAATTGTATAGTATCCCTAAAATGCACCGTTAAAATCCAAGAATTTAATGCAAACTTTCTGTCTTCAAACTATTAAACCAACTTATGATTACTGATTATTTTCCATGTATTTGAGCAAAATGTGTCTTGCCCCAGTACAGATATATTGCATAAGCAGCTCTTGGGGTCAAAATAAGTCAGGAAAAATCAGGAAATGCGTGGTTGGTATGCTAATTGCAGCATACTTGTAGGTACAGCGCCTTTAGTATAATAGTGAAATCAACACTACTACTTTAAACTTTATTTTTACCTACTTTTTATTTTTATTTTACTTTATATTGTGTACAAGTCTATGGGCTCCACAATGAACAATTTTCATTTTCTTTCTATTATTATTATTTTTTTTCTTTACGTACATCTATAGATTGGTTTTAGAAGTGGACTGAAAGAATGTGATATCACCCATAGCTTTCAGTTACAGCCAAATGAAGCCAATTGAGGGTAGCATTTATAATGGTTAATCCATTCAAGTCAACGGGCCAAACTCAATGGGGCATGTCTCTAGATTAGCCTTTAGCAGGTCGGTACGTCCATTGAACAGGCGCAGTAGTGACTGCTTTGACCAATCAGAGCAAGAGTAGCTAGACTGGAGCCAGAGCTAATGATTAAAAAGCCGTTTTTAAGACGACTGAAAGATTTTGAGCTGAGAAAAAGTTTACGATCTGAAAAAAGGTAAAAATCGCCACAAAATCAGACCTTTTTGATAGCTGTAGGTCTCTGTCAGCCTCTGTTAGCCCCCGTCAGTCTCTGTCAGCCGAACACGAGCAGTTAGTATTGCGCTTAATGGGAAAAAAGGGATTTTTTTCGCTGTAGTACCAGTGAGTGGCCACTAGTCTAACTCGAGACAGCTCTAAGCAGCAGTACCCCATCCAGTTATTTGAATAGATCCATGCAGCTTACGTGCAACCAACCATATTCTGTATTCAATCAGAGAAAAGCCAATCAGTGATGAGGATGTTGAAGGTACTCGCCCCTTCCGCTTAGCAACGAGGCTCAACAGCTGTCAATCAAACCTGTTGCTATATAGTCTACCTATGCTTACGACCAACCAATTTTTACTCCGAATTTTGGGGCAGCCATCCTAACTTTCTCAGCTTTTATGAGCGCTTAACTCTTTCTGACCAATAGCCAAATATGATAGAGCTGTTTTGTTGACAGTCATTCACTATTCATTCACACAAGCCAAACATAACCATGCAAAACCGCCATATTGTAGTATTTTTAACATTTTCAAAGCCACTAATCGCATAAAGTGGGCATTTCCCTCAAAGTCCTCCATTAGCTCTAAGCACTGCCAGGGTTGACTTGAAGAATTAAATTGTATTTATATGTTCTTCATGATCAAACCAAACGCCATTTACTCCATAAACAAGCAGCTCTATCATGTACTGACTATGGCTATTTACATCTATGTCATTTTGAATCAAATGTATTCTTTTTTCTTTTTTTTTTTTTTTGCCTAAATGTTAAATCTCGCACTGTTTTCCACATAATATCGTTTATATGCAATTATTTTTTGACTACTATGATAGATTTTTCAATTTCAAGTTTGGAAAATTATCTGTGAAATCTTTATATTTCAATGGAAAGGTTAAAACTGGCACGCATTCTCCTATTTCCACCAAAATGTTCCTGTTTGGGCTGAAGCTAGAGTCAAAATGATTCATTACAAGTTGTGCAAATAGCATTTTTTGTGTGGGTTGATCACACTGTACCCAGATAAACAGCTGCATTTGACCTAGAAATCCAGCTTTTTCTGTTCTGATACTGATGTTGATACTTTGGCTTTAAGTATTTGCCAATCTCCCATTTTAGATTTTTATAATTTATTTCCTTTAAACACAAACAGCATAAGGTAAAAAAAAAAAAGTGTTTTGTAACTGTTATTTATCACTTCAAATTACAGAACAGCTTTGTTTTGGCCCAACATTGTCCAGTAAATCGTCTTTTTACACCAGTTTGTTCTCCTTATTCTGGAAGTTTTCGTAGGTGCCGCCATCATAATTGGGATTTTATTATTTTGTACGGCGCTGATCCTAACAGCAAATAAGTGTGTGACTCATTGGACACATGAACACTGAACATTTTACGCAAATGAACCGACTTTATGTCATATTAAATCGGCAAAACTTTTCTCAAATTCTCCATCGACATGAATGGGATTCCCGTTTAACCGGAAGTGCCACCACACAGAGCGTTTAGAGACAAAAGTGAGCGGAATAAGGTGAATAAACCAGAATGAGATAACGGTTGAATCGATACTTTGGAAGCCGATATGCGATCCACCAAAATGTTCAATATCGGCGCAGATATCTGACCAGTATTGTGCATTCCTAATTTGACCCATTTAATAATTTCTATTTTAAACTCTGTAATTTGGATTTTGGGGATTTTGGCACACACTTAACATGTTATTTAAATCTTGCAGCCTCAGCTTTTAGCCCTGTATGTTTTTTTGGTGGAACAGGAGAATATAATGTGTGTCAGTGATGAGCCTGGCAGTGCTAAAGCTAACGGAGGACCCCCTAAGACCCACTTACTGCGAAATGTGGCTACAACTTCACTCCGAAAATCATTATATTTTATCGTTTCAACTGTATTTCCTTATATAAACTAAAATAAAGTATATTACGGAGAAGATAGAAAAAGAGAGATTTCCTGTTTGAAAGTCTTAATCTATTTTTATGGTTATTATCAATAGAGAATTTATGTACCTAATGAAATGTGTAAATTTAATGTTTAATTTTTTATTGTGTTTTCTGTGAATTGAGAGGAGTTTTGGGTTGAATAATTAGTGCTTTTTGGGCACGTGGGTTTGTGAATGAATCCGTGCTCTCTATAGTATCAATAATAAAGCAAATCACAGTTCAATGTTTGTACAAAAAAGCTGTACATAAAATTGTACATTGTTCATTTTGTATTTTCACAGATTAAACGCTGATGTATGGTGCTCACGAGTGGCTGTCTGTTATTATTTTACTTTAAATATAATTAAATATGTTTAAAGGGTCCATATTAGGCTACGTTCTGTATGTTATAATGGTGTTTCTTCGTCACAGACAGACCTGGAGTTGTGTTTTGTTTAACACACGTATGTTTAACACACAAACTGTTTTTTTTAACTACCACTTCATGACATCACAAGGTGGAACAGAGCATTTTGAGCTTCAGAGAGCTAAAAATAACACAACTCCAGGTCTGTTTTTGATGAGGTAACAACATTATAACATGACTTAAAGCTCACAAGAGTCAATTTTGTGTAATAAAGGACCTTCAACTCTACATCAGTCTCCATTAGTTTAACCTACGTCTTTTTGACTTGTTTGCCGTCAACATTATTTGGATGATCAATAATTGTGATTGTATAAGCACTAAAAACATTCTGACAATTTCAGAAGCAAATTTAAATAATGTTTCTTCAATTTATAGTCCATAAAAAGTAAACCTAAATGTGAAATATGTTTATTTCAGGAAAGCAAGATGAAAAGAACGGTGAAAAAAGGTTATGGACCCTCCACCTATAAACATAATGCTTCCTTAAAGATCCAGTATGTAACTTTTCTAGTGTAGGGTCTTGCTTGTCTCCACCGAAATTTCAGTGCTTTTCCTGTAATGTTCCACAGTATGGGCTTAAATATATTTATCTCCATGGAGAAAAGCATGGTCAAGTTACAGTTTAGATCTGTGGACAGGTCACCCCACTCACAGTATGAATGCATTTTTTTTAAAGTATTTTTGAGTAATAAAAACACCTGTAATGAAAAAATCCATGATATGTTTAATGCCAAACAAAGCACTAGCATGTTCATGGAGGCAAGGAGGTAATGGACCTTCCTCCAGAAAACTTACATAGTGGGAATAGTGTGAAACTTTTACCCAAACTACAAGCATAGTCTTTTAACCCATCTCCTCAAGTGAAAAACCTGGGTGTCATTTTTGACTCTGACCTGACTTTTATCCCACACATTAAGAACATCACAAAAATAAGTTTCTATCTCCTAAAAAACATATCCAGAGTCTGCCCCATTCTGTCTCGGGCCAACATGGAGACACTGATGCTTTTATCACCAGTCGCATAGACGACTGTAATGCCTCTGCTCTCTGGTCTTCCCAAAAAGTGTATTTCAGGTTTACAATTATTACAAAATTCAGCAGCACGTGTCCTGACCAGGACCATAGGGCGGGATCACATTACACCGATTTTAAAATCACGGCATTGGCTCTCTTGAGTTTCAGGATCGATTTTAAAGTTCTTTTACTGGTTTTTAAATGTCTTAATGGTCTTGGGCCTTCTTATCTTTCAGAACTGCTTTTAACCTACAAACCCTCGCGGACCCTGCATTCCTCCGGCAGCTCCTGGTCATTCCCAAAGTCAGGACACACTCACGGAGAGGCGTCTTTCCAGCACTACGGCCCTCGTCTGCCGGAGGACCTCAGGGCCAAAGAGAACGTTTGTGTTTTTAAGAGTAGGCTCAAGACCCACCTGTTTAGCTTGGCTTTTGATTGAAATTTTATACTTTTACTTGTTTTTATTATTCATATTTCATTATATGTATTTATTTTAGGAGTACCATTAACTTGAACTCATATTCCTTTATCATTTTTAGGATTTCCAGTGTTTCCTCTATAGAAGCCCTCTGCACCGGAAGCAGTGATCGACTGCGGCTGTCGGAGTCTGTCCCGTGGGCTCCTGGTGGAGGGATGGTGCTTGGGCCTCATCTCTCCCCTGGGCCCTGTGGTGGTTCCTGGTGGCGGTGGACGGCTCCTCTGGTGGTGCTTTCTCAACTGGTTCGCCTGTATTCAGCCTCATGTTTTACTATGTGCAGTTTTATGTATTTTAGCATGTTAGTGTGTGTGTGCATGTGTGTGTGTTTGTGTGTGTTTGACTGTTTGGGTTGCTTGGTTGTGTGGGGTCGGGCAGCTGTAGGGGCTGGTTGGGTGGGTGGAAGGAAATGTGGGGTTGTTTTTAATCACTGTAAAGCACATTTTGTATGAAAAGCGCTTTATAAATAAAGTTTGATTGATTGTATTATCTGTATTATTTGATCATAGACTCTATACTGTATAGAAATGGACATACCATACTTAAAAGTCTCTCTTCTTCTACTACTCTTTGAGGTAGTAATTCATCTTTAATGTCTGTTTGATCCATATTAAACCCTCTTGTGCTTTCTCCTGCCCTCCTGCCTCTGTATCAAAGCTCATGTAAAATGCATTTGTCTCAGGGCAGTAAAGATGGCGACGCAACTCTGGGCTTGGTGATTCTGCGCTAAAAGCCCCAAACAGCTGTGAGTACATGTTTGTTAGCCTGTGTATATAACCCGCCTTCCTCCTCTACTGCCTCTGTGTGGTCTCTACACCAGCCACAGACACATGTAAACTGCCCCAGGGCGGACTGAGATGGCGAGGAACATGAGAGAAACCTGCAGCTCCAAGCAAAATATATACACACTATATACAATAAAGGCATTCAGATGTCTGTGTGTGAGAATGGGAGAGCGTAATGTTAAATAATAAATGTAAATGAGGGGGTGACATCTGGAATTATACTTGCGAGTACCTACCAGCCTGCTCTTAAAGGCACATTGTGTAACTTTTCTGGTGGAGGATCACTCAAATGCTTTTCTTCACGGAGATGTGTGGAAAGTGATAACTTTCATTTAATTTCCTGTTTTATCGTTTTATCGTTTAATTACAGTATGGTATTAAACCTTTCTATCTTCATGGAGACCAAACCAGACGAAGTTACAGGTCAGATCTGTGGAGAGGCGACCCACTCACAATCATAATGCCTGTTTTTCCAGATATTTTTGAGCTATAAAACCACCTGTGATTGAATAAATGTAGCTGTTAACTTGAAAACTACCGCTTCATGACATCACAAGGTGGAACAGAGCATTTTGGAGCTTTGCAGACTAATAATGCGGGGTTACTCAAACGTGTGTGGATGAAATAAAACTCCAGGTATGTTTTTGATGAGGTAACAACATTATAACATGACTTAAAGCTCACAACAGTCAATTTTGCATAATATAGGTCTTTGAGTGTCCTGAAAAGCGCTATATAAAACTGATGCATTATTATTATTATTATTTAACAATGCTTTGATATGCTATTAATGTAACACAGCCCAAAAACTACTGAGGAATTACACTGACTTGTACCATGTTTTAGCCTGTACCATTTCCATGATTTATCCTGTACCGCACATTATTTACAGTGATTTAAAGCCTGTGTCCGATAGAAATTGCAAAATGTGATTGACTTTTATTCAAATTTGGATCTCAAGGTCTGTGAGAGGGGGAGGCCCATGTATAATGCAGATGGGTGACCTTCCTCCTCCACAGCTCCCTGATACATCAGTGTAAAACTGAACATGTGAAGGACGAAGTCTGACGGATGGAAACGCCAACATGGAAAAAACACAAAATATCTGAACTGAGCAGGGAGGGTTTAGATAGAAGGTCAGAGCGTATGCACAAGTGTAAGATTTTGTTATTTTAGTTCATATACACTCGAATACACTTTGAACTGTAAGGGGATATTTTATAAAGGTTACAGAGTAGTAGTAGTAGTAGCAGTAGTAGTACTTTTGTAAAAAACGTATTGGAGGAGAAAGTACAGATAGTAAAGTAAAAGTAATACGTATCCACTTTAAAATGTACTTCATTAGCAAGGACCATGCTACAACAACGGTATACGATATAAGATTTATTGATGATGGATAGATGTAAAGGCTTGGAAAAGACTCTGGATGGAGGATAAACGAGAGACACAGGGTGGGACGGAGGGGGTCGAGAGAGTGGAGACATACGGTGTAGGGCTTCTGGGTAATTGAAGGTGTGGTTGAGCTGTGGTTGGCTGGAGAGGAGCAGGGGGAAGTGGAGGTGAGGTCCTGCTCCTGAATCTCATATTCACTAGCCTAAAATTTACCTAAAATTTTACATTATTTTACTTACCTAAAAGTACAGTACTTTGCAACAAGGAAGGGCATCTTGGAGAATAAAAAATACAGAACTACAAACATGGATGACCAAAAGAAGGGATGTGGACGGATGTAGTGAAAGAAGACACAAAATTACCAGGCAACTGAGAAGACAAACAAGACGAAAACACACGCACGAGCTGTTTCAAATTCAAACGCTGCTTTTGGGTGCAGTTTTCACATTATTTAGAGCCGATTCTTGGCCAATACCTCCTCATCTCCTGCTCCAAACCTCAAATAAATCTCACACATGGGCCCTCAGCGTCTACACCATATGTTTAAGCAGATGTTGAATGGCTCCCGCTCTGGTCCCATCCATCTTGACAGGATATAAAGATGTATTTTAGAGGCAGTACATTTGAATCGAATGCTTTGTGGAATTATTTATGGTGTTAATTGTGACATTATTGAGTGCGTGTCTGCTCCTCTGGCTCTGTGCTGTGTAGTTTTTCACTGGTCGGCTGAAAGGATAATTATACAGTCTTTTTCAGTGATAAATGTCTGTAATGGAGCTCTGTAGAACTGCTCCTCTGAAAGCTCAATGTATGGTACCCTATATTGCCTTGACTAATACTGTGGAATAGCAAAATATATTAAAATTCAAATGTAGAATCTTGTTTCTTTGATTTATTTAAAATTGTGTTGGTAAATATTTAGTTTAAAGCTGCATTGTGTTTAATGTCATACTGTGGAATATTCCAGGCAGAGCAATGAATGGTGGAGGGTCGCTGCTTGCTTGTCTCCGTGGAGATGATATTGCTTTGCCTGGAATGTTCCATGGTATAACATTAAACATTTCCATCTAGCATTTATTCATTACGGGTGTTTCTATTGCTCAAAAACACAATAATTCCTCCTGTGAATAGGGGCGACTCTCCACAGATCTGACTTGTAATGTAGCACAGTGCTGTGTTGTGTTAATGGTAAGAAAGTGGAGTATGTGTGAGTGTTGGTGGTGGTCGGAGGGGCTGATGGCGCAGATTGGCAGCCTCGCTTCGGTCAGTCTGCCCCGGTGTGTGGAGTTAATGAACAATGTCTTGAAAGGCGCTATATAAATGCAATAATTAATTAAACCAAATTTTGTTGTGTTAGATGTTAAAAATGCAACAAAACAAGTCCAAAACGGTGCAGAAATTGTGAAGAAATGAAACAGGTTCTGTAGTTTATAATGTGTTTTAAATGTATGTGTATATTTCTTGGTCCTGTCTGTGATCTCAGGTCTGGGCAGCAGCAGATGCTCTGAGCCCTGGAGGGTCTTTTCACTGAGTTACACTTTATCACACAAACATCTGCTCATCTGCTGCTTTTACTGCTCTATGTTTCCTGGGACCTATGCAAATGTTCCACAGTATGGAATTGAAATTGTATCTCCATAGAGACAAGCCAAGGTCAGGTTGGGTCTTTTTTTTTTTTTTTTTTAGCAATGCAGACAGCTGAAATGATATTACAAGTGAAATAGTTTTATGCCATATTGTGGAACATTCCTAGCAATGAATTAACATACGTATGGAGACAACAGCTGGCTGACACTACACCAGAAAAGTTACATAGTGCACCTTTAAAGAGTTTTCAGTGGTGCTCTAATGGTCATGGTGTTCATTTCCTTGAGTTTTTACTATCTTAAACTTAAATTTCTGTAGTCGTGTTTGAGTTTTACTTTAGTTTTATTTGATTGTGTGCCCCGTCCTAATGTGTCTCACCTGTGTCTCATTCCTCTGTATGTGCATTTATACCCAGTGCTCTCCTCTGCCCCCTGCTGGTTCATTTGTCAGTGCTGTCCTGTAACCCCTTTGGATTTTTGTGTTTGGTTTTACGTTTGGTCTCAGTCCTGCATTTTGGGTCCTCTTTCTGCTCTAAACACGACACTAATAACCACCTAACCTGGCTATCATCAGATTAATATAAGAATATCTGAATAAAGTTCTACACATCGATCTGGCATGGCTCTTCCTGAAAGGGACTGGAACCAAATATCGGAGCGTTCAAACGAATACTTCACAATAGCAGAACAAGCCAAAAAAAAAAAATCATACTTTAGTAAATTCCAGCCGAGATACAAAGCACTTCCCTCTATGCCCTTTTCAAACACATATTTCCCATGTTTTCGTTAAAATAGGCTGAAGTACATCTGTCTGCGTCGCCATGTTTGGTTTCACTCGGCACCGGCTTTGGCACGAGCCACAGTGCTGCTCTGTGATTAGTCAGAAATCTCCAGAATTTATCTTTCTGGTGAGGTTAAAAACTACCCATTTATTATTACGATTTAGGCCTGTCACTAAAACAGATAAAAAAAATTAAAAAATATATATATACTTCCTGAAATTAAAGCCCCAGTATGTAACTTTGGACCAAAAATACACTAAAATCAAAGCTTTTTTTTTTTTTTTTTTTTTACACTCATAGCGTGCTTGCATCTCCACAAACCTGACTCTTATTTGGCTTTCTTGTTTCCATGGTAATATTGTTCCTTATATAATCTTCCACAGTATGTCATCAAACACATCTATTTCCAAGGAGAATGTTCCGAAGTATGTCTTTAACTTTCTATTTGATGTGCCAGTGCCAATTCCAGAAAGTTACACACTGCACTTTTAACCAGTTGCTATAGAAAACTTCTTATTTTCTTTCCCACATCTGTCACCGCTAAATGTTCCCTTAGCAACCATTACACGCCCCCCCCTCCGCACTTCTCCGTTATTCGTCCCGATATCTAACAGCTCCGCGGGGGAACTGCTGATAAAGCTGCGTCGTCGTGTATGTTCATATTTGTTGAGTTATCGATGGGGTTGTCATGGTTATTTAGCGCAAATGGGGCTTGTGTGTTTTGTTTCTTTTGATTAAACAACCAGAACATCTGCAGTTTTCTCCATCAAATATTCAAACATCTGCGAGGAGTCATCCAGGGACCGCAGAGATGGATGGGGCTGTGTGAAACTGTGATATATTGGGGATTAGGAAGCTAAGCTAAAGGCAAAGCGCTATTATTTCACTTAAAGAGAGAAATATGCAAATGAGGAAGATATGGTCGTGTATCTCCACGCAGATCGGTGCCACAGTGGTGTAGTCGTGCGTATATTCTTAGCTAGAGGGTCTCAGGTTCGATACCCAGCCATGTTCTTAAATGAGCCCATATTACACTATTTTCTAATCTGTTTTAATGTTATTTCCTCATCATAAACAAACCTGGAGTTGTGTTTTGTTTCATTCACACATGTTTAACACACAAATCCTGCGCATTTAGGCTGAGTTCTTCCCTGTTCCACCTTGTGATGTCATGTGATAATACAGGAAGTGTTCCACTGACCTTCACTAGAATTGTTTGGATGATTTCAGTCCTGGAATTGCCGATGTCTGCTAAACTAAAGGTAAAATGTAGCTGTTAAACTAACGCTTCGTGACATCACAAGGTGGAACAGAGCATTTTGAGCTTTGGAGATGTACAGACTAATAATAAAGAATTACTCAAACATGTGTGAATGAAACAAAACACAACTCCAGGTCTGTTTTTGAGGAGGTAACAGCTTTATAACATGGCTTAACGCTCACAAGAGTCAATTTTGTATAATACAGAACCTTTAAGCCTGTGTGTTTTGGTATTGTCAAAAAATCAATACTCAGATTCTAATCAATCCTAAAATCTTTTGAAACTAGATGCTCATTTGAACAAGTCTCATTACAGAAGAGGACAAAATGGGATCTTACTTTAGTCCCTTAGTCTTGGCGATTCATGTCCAAATTAGCGTAAATGCTAATGACCAGGTACATCTGATAAAAGCGTTTATGCAAAATCGACTTTTCAGAGCTTTTCACCATTTTAGCCCACTCATTACGCACCCAGAGCTGTGTTTAATCAGCGGACTTCTTTCTTTTATTAAAGGTCCTTCATTATGCAAAATTGACTCTTGTGAGCTTTTAGCCATGTTAAAATGTTCAAAAACAGACCTGGAGTTGTGTTTTGTTTCATTCACATGTTTGAGTAACACTTTATTATTTGTCTGTCTACATCTCCAAAGCTCAAAATGCTCTGTTCCACCTCGTGATGAAGCGGTAGTTTAGTTTTTATTCAGTGTAATATGGGCCCTTTAAGTTGTTTTGGATGAATATTGTGATTTAAAATGTAAAAATGATAACATAATGATCCACGGGTGTTTATGACAGATTATGACAATACAGCAGACACAAGCGCAATACGTCTTCTTAAATATTTTTCTGTTTCTCAAATTCAAAAATAGCATAATACAATTTAATTTATATGCACTATCTTCTACCCTGAGGCTTTGGGTCAGTATTAAATCATCCACTCCCAGAATCCAGTGGACCCCTTTAGTGAACAGAGCTGTCACACGTTTAAGTGATTCTGTGAAAAATGGAGTGGGATTATCTCCTGTTCTTGAATGAGTTTGGTCCAAATGACGGTCCTCTTATCTCCCAGCTCCAGAGGCATATTATGGGATGTAGCGATCAAATGGATGTCATTGAAATTAATGTAATCGTCCTTAAATTAGCTGCTCCACTCGGAATTTATGAACTAACCAGAATTCCATTTCCTCTGGCAAAGATACGGTTTTATCAGTGGCTTGTGTTCACTGGGTTTCAAAGATAAAAGTTGTCATCTAAAAGTGTTTGATAATGGAAATAAATCAAGCAAAACATTATTATGTAGTGAATAACGTATATTTCAAGGTGCATTGTGTAACTCAAATGGCAATTAACCTTTTTATCTTCACGGAGACCAAACCGGACCAAGTTACAGGTCAGATCTGTGGAAAGGCGACCCCGCTCACAGTCATAACGCCTGTTTTTCTAGGTATTTCTTGTTATGTGAATAAATGTGAACTTATTTAAAACTGGAACCACCTCTTTGTCGCTTATCATTGTCAGATAGGGCAAATGCCTTGGCAAGGGTCTGAGCGTCCATGTATTGCCATATTGTTCATATTGTCTGCTCTAACACCTGTCCTATCACCTGTCTCCTCTGTCTCTCCTTCCTCTCTTCTTTCTCCTCCTCTCTCTCTCCTTTCTCTCGTCCCTCTTTCCTCCCTCTCTCCTTTCTCCTCTCTCTCTCTCTTCTTTCTCTCCTTGTCCTCGCCATAGTTTTGATGTATTGCCATATTGTAAACATCCTGTCTACTCTACACCTGTCCACCTGTCTCCCCTCCTCCCTCTCTGTTTCTCTCTCTCCTCTTTCTCTCTCTCCACATCGTCTCTTTCTCCTCTCTCCCCCTCTCTGTTTCTCTCTTTCCTCTTTCTCTCTCTCCACATTGTCTCTTTCTCCTCTCTCCCCCTCTCTGTTTCTCTCTTTCCTCTTTCTCTCCTCATCTTCTCTCTCTCCTCTCTCTCTCCTCAGTGTCTCTCTCCTCTCTCCCTCTCTCTTTCCTCCTCTCCCTCTCTCTCCCAAACCCCCCTCTTTTTTCTTCCACTCCCTCTTTCTCTCCTCTCTCTCTCTCTCCTCTCTCTCTCTCCTTTCACTCCTCCTTCTCTTTCCTCTCTCTCTCCTTTCTCCTCCTCCTCTCTGTCCTCTTTCTCTCCTTGTCCTCGCCATAGTTTTGATGTATTGCCATATTGTAAACATCCTGTCTACTCTACACCTGTCCACCTGTCTCCTCTCCTCCCTCTCTGTTTCTCTCTCTCCTCTTTCTCTCTTGCCTCTCTCTTTCCTCTTTCTCTCTACTCGTTGTCTATCCTCCTCTGACTCTCTCTCCCTAACCCCCCCCCCTTTTGTCCTTCTCTCTCTCCTCTCTCTTGCTCCCTCCCCTCTCCCTCTCTCTCTCTCTCTCTCTCTCTCTCTCCTTCGCTTTTCTTCTTCTTCTCTCTGTACCTGTGGGCTCTGCGTCTGCTTTTCTAAACGCTGATTTGATTTGACGCGCAGACGACAAACAACTGGAACGAGCGAGCGACCGAAATAAAAGAACAAGGCTTCAGAAAAACTCTCTCCTGCGTTAGCATCAGTGCTAATCAGAGTTGGGGGGTGGAAGAGAAGATGGAGAGGAGGAAGAGGAGGAGGAGGAGGAGGAGGAGGGGACAATAAAAAGAGAGGAGGATGGAAAAGAGGAGGAGAGAAATGGTGAATGTTTCTCATTTTTATACAGTGCTTTTCCACCTTTAAGGCACTCAAAACACTTTAAATCAAGGAACAAGTGTACGCAGACACTGGTGGCGAGGTGGGTTAAGTGTCTTGCCCAAGGACACAGTGACAGCAATTCATCTGTGGGAGCTGGAATTGCACCGCCAACCTGTGAGTCAGTAGATCTGACCGCTCAACAGTGTCGAGAGTGGAATTCCAACCGCCAACCTTCAGATCAGTGAACAAACTGAACCACCAACTGAACTGCTGTCACTGCGAAAGAAGAGGGGGGAAAAAGGGGAAGAAAAGTGGATAGAGAAGAGTGGAGGAGAGGAGAGAGAGGAGGAGAGGAGAGAGAGGAGGAGAGGAGAGAGGAAGAGGAGAGAAGA
Source organism: Taenioides sp. WSHXM2023 (assembly GCA_029959045.1). NCBI lineage: Eukaryota > Metazoa > Chordata > Actinopteri > Gobiiformes > Gobiidae > Taenioides > Taenioides sp. WSHXM2023. The sequence continues at coordinate 5,636,738 of CM057104.1, read as the reverse complement.
GAGCGAGTGGAGCGGGAGAGGATGAGAGAGTCATTATCTCCTGGAAGCAATGCCATAACTTTAATGTAGACCTGCTTGTCCATGGAGGCAAGCAGGTGAACTCTCCACAGGAAAAGTTCCGTAGTGCAGCTTTAACATCCCCAGGTCCTCTTTTAGTCCAAAATACTATCTCTAAAAACAATAAAAATAAACTTACACTTGAGAAGGGAGAGAAAGAGAGAGAGATGGAAGAAGACAAAAAGAAGAGGGGGTGGAGGAAGTGTGGAGAGAGAGGGGTGACGAGAAGTGGAATATGTGAGAGAGGGGGAGAGAGAGAGAAAGAGGGGTGGAGAGAGAGGAGAGGACAAGAAAAGGAGGGGGTTAAGAGAGGGCAAAAGAGAAGAGATGAGAAAGTGATGGGAGGGAGAGAGAAAAAGAGAAGGATGGAGAGAGAGCTGAGGATCTGGAACGACATTGTAATAAACGTCTAGAATAGACAGCAAAGACTTGTTACTTTTGTGCAGCTTTTTGCAAAATGTACGTCCACATTTACTCTATACTGTGATACTTTGCAATGACATCATGCTAGGGCATTCTTTATGTATGTGTATGGGAAAATGTTCATCAGTTACCATGGCGACACAATGCACACATTAGCAAACCTGCCAAAAATGTTTTTAGATTCTGAAAACTGAAACTGAAAACTACAAAATGGAGCAAAATGGAGCTCATGGTTCTGTTTAGTTTGATTTTCAAAAAAATTGTGCGAGTGACTGACGGAAAAACTGTTGGCTAATGCTAGCTAGCTTGTGACTGTAAGTTTATTTGAGAGGGAGTTGTTGAACAGCACAAATAATTTCCTTTGTGGATCAATAAAGTTTGTCTAAGTCTAAGTCTAAATCTGCTCATCTGCTGTAATTCCAACTAAATCAGCTCTTTCTGGTCAGATTGTGTTACAGCAAAGCTCAGGTTGAAGTCTAATTGAGCTTCAGACAGAGCAAAGCCTCTAGTTAGCATCACACCCCCTGAGAATGTTGACGACATTAGCTGCAAAGTATCAATTCTAGTATTTTTCAAAATAATACTTAAGTAGGATTTCTGTTTGAAATTAAATTGAAATGTTTTACCCTCGGCAGGTGTTCCGGGCGTGTCCCACTGGAGGAGGCCCCAGGGAAGACCCAGGACACACTGGAGGGACTATGCCTCTCGGCTGGTCTGGGAACGCCTTGGAGGAGCTGGAGGAAGTGTCCGGGGTGAAGGAAGTCTGGGAGTCCCTGCTTAGACTGTTGCCCCCGCGAACCGGCCCTGGATAAGCAGAAGAAAATGGATGGATGAAATGTTTTAAGGTACGTCACGATTTGAATCTTATAGTTAGCCCTTTAAATGCATAAATGTTTTCAGCTGTAAAAAGTGGAATACCAGTGTCAAAAGTCTGAGTAATACAGAGATAGTGAAATTAAGTATTGTACAAATAAAAGAGAACTCGCTCTGATCCACCGCTGAATGCACGGACCTTTACTTAATAACCATAATCTCATTTAGTTCTGATTCATCGCTCCAGCAGCTCTTAAATCTGACTCATATTTGCCCATTTAACACAGCATCTATTTTTACAACTCCTCTCCGTTCAGTCTGTTACATCAGCTGGACCTCATTTAAGTCCGCTCTTCTTCTGCTCTTCTTAAAATCTGTCATCTGCTAATGGAAAACCTCTGAAAAAGAATCTTATCATTTTTATTACACAAGTCTTAAGGTTAATAGGAGAGAGGTCCATTCGCACACTGTGTAATGAGAGAAGTCACTGGACCGTGGGCTAACGATTCTCTGAAAGATGTGACTGTAAAGAAGCAATGTGTGTCTTTTCTGTTAGCAAGTTTAGGCCACCTGCTTGTCTCCATGGTGATTGCTTTGCCTGGAATGTTCCACAGTATGTCATTAAACAGCTCTACTTTACATTTATTCAACGATATGATGGTTTTATAGCTCAAAAATACCTAGAAAAACAGGCATTCTGACTGTGAGCGGGGTCGTCTCTCCACAGATCTGACCTGTAACTTGGTCTGGTTTGGTCTCCATGAAGATAGAAAGGTTTAATGCCATACTGTGAAACATTCCAGACAAAGCAAAAATATCACCACAGAAAAAAGCATTTGACGGACCCTCCACCAGAAAAATTATGCAATGCAACTTTAAAACCACAACGTGTAACTTTTCTGGTAGAGTATAGGCTACCTGCTTGTCTCCATGGTGATGTTATTGCAATGCCTGCTTTAAATGTCCCGCAGTATGGCATTCAACCTAATGGTCACACTTTATAACTAATAACTCCACTTTTAATAGCCTTAGTAAAGCATGAACATAAACTTAAAGGCCTGATTTTTTTCCATGGATTTGAGCAAAACTGTTGTCATTTTATTATTGAATTATCAGGAAGTGCACGTTAGCATGGTAGCTGTTATTAGCATTACTGTGATGCCAGAACTCCACTTTGGTCTCTGAAAGTTGTAAAAAGTGCTTATAAACTCATCATGATGAATAATTAGGACACTCTGAATGCATAAGGTAAGTGAGGAATAACTTTGGACCACTGCAAACTGTTTAAAACTAACTAGTTCTGTTTTTCACGTCTTTGGGACAGTAAAATTCAGACTTTTACTCTCTCACCCACTCGCATTCACAACCTACCATGATTTAAGAGCGTTTTAGTGCTTGGAAAGTTCGATTTGGCTTTGTATGAGCGCGCCCTTGTCCCAAACCTGCCACACATCTATCAAACGTACGTCCTCCACGTTTTTAATGCCAAACATGAGTAACACAGATTCCTGCTGGTCTCCATGGAAATATTACTGTTTTTCCTTGATTATGCCACAGTATGGAAATAAACTTTGCAGTTATAATGGAGACAGGCTAATGGTCAGATCTACGGAGAAGCAAACCTGCACATGGTAAGAGTTTGTTTTTTTTAAGGTATTTCTGAGCTATAAAACTCCTGTAATTGAACAAATGCAGGGGAAATATGCTTAATGCCCTACTGTGGAACATTCCAAGCAAAGAAATAACATCTCCATGGAGACAAGGAAGTAGCGGACCCTCCACCTTAGAAGTTACACAGTGCCCCTTTAGCCTTAACCTTTATAAAACATCATATTCATAACGTAGTCCTATGACACAAAACCTTCTACTACTACTACTTTTATGGGTTTAAAATGAATTAGTTCTGTTTTTCACGTTTTTAAGGACTTTACTCTCTCTTACCCACTCTCACTCATAACCTACAACGATTTAGAGTCTTTTAGTGCTTGGACGGTTTGATTTGGCTTCGTATGAGCGCGCCCTTGTACTAAATCTGCCACAGATCTATCAAACGTGCACGCTAAAAACTCCACATTTTAAATTCCAAATATGAGTAATACAGATCCACAAGAGAAAGTAGATCGTCTTTGTCATAGACTTGGTGATTTATGGTCCCTTCGCTCGTGTTAAAGACGTCTCCTCTTCTTCAGATGTCTGTAGTGAAGCCAAGATGTTCCTCTGCTCTGTCTGTGGAGACCGGCCGTTCATCACCAAGATTTACACACGCATAATTCTCCAGATGTTTTCATGATCTTCGGATAAAGATAAAATAGAGGTTTAAGGTTTGCATGAGAAGCTTACATTTAGGAGAGTCAGTTATTAATAGGTATTTGTCATGTAGGACAGTTTTAGGTTGAGAATAGCTTGGAATGTTCCACAGAATGGCATTAAACGCATCTATCTACTAGTCGTGTTCATTTGATTATATTTGTTGGTACCGTTTTATAATTTAAAGGAGTCTATATTAGTCATCTATGTTATATTATTGTTTCCTCATCACGAACAAACCTGGAGTTGTGTTTTGTTTCATTCACACCTGTTTAACACACAAATCCTGCATATTTAGGCTGAGTTCTTCTCCTAAACTGAAAATGCTCCGTTCCACTTTGTGATGTCATGTGGTAATACAGGAAGTGCTCCACTGTCTTTCTAAACTCCACACACCTACACTAGAATCATTTGGATGATTTCAGTCCTGGAATTGTGGAATCTCTATTGAACTAAAGGTAAAAGGAGCTGTTAACTTGAAAACTACCACTGCATGACATCACAAGGTGGAACAGAGCATTTTGAGCTTTAGAGATGTAGAGAGACTAATAATAAAGTGTTATTCAAACATGTGTGAATGAAACAAAACACAACTCCAGGTCTGTTTTTGAGGAGGGAACAACTTTATAACATGCATAAAGGTGCAATGTGTAAGTTTTCTGGTGGAGGGTCCGTCAAATGCTTGTCTCCATGGAGATGTTATTGCTTTGTCTGAAATGTTTCACAGTACGGCATTAAACCTTTCTGTCTTCATGGAGACCAAAGTTACAGGTCAGATCTGTGGAGAGGCGACCCCGCTCACAGTCAGATTTCTGAGCTATAAAACCACCTGTAACTGAGTAAATGTAAAGTAGAGCTGTTTAATGCCATACTGTGGAACATTCCAGGCAGAGCAATGACATAACCATAGAAACAAGCAGGTGACGGACCCACAACCAGAAAGTTACACAGTGCACCTAAAGCTCATAATAGTCAATTTAGCAAAATATAAACCGTTAAATATATTTCTATCACTGGACTCGATTTCTTCACTGTAGTGTTAGCTATTCAGTGTTTCTGGGAATATTCCACAGTATGGCATTAAATGTAAACGCAAAGTAATTCATTTCCATCTTTTACTGTTTGAAAATACAATGGAAAAAAATAAAAAATCTGTGCGCTAGGTTGCCTCTCCACAGTAACTTAACCGGTGACATTCTTATCTCGATAAAGATAGATAACATTAATGCCATACTGTGGAACATTTTTGTCAGTGTAAAAACATCTACATGGAGACAAGCAGTTGACATATTACTCCCCCATCAGAAAAGCTACATTTAAAGCACTTTTAAATTGTATTCTTCACATCTGTATTTACCATAATCATTGTTTTGAATTGTAATCAGGCATTAGCCACTTTTCTTTTTGTTTGTCTGAGCAATTAAAGCCACAAATCAGTACACAACACAAACCATAGATCATCTTTAAGTCTCCAATACGTTTCAAATTAATCAGGAATTATCCGGCTACAAACGCCTGTTCCTAAACACCTCCATATTGGAAATCTACACCATTAAACCCTTTTGTTTACTCACAACAATTAAAACAAATTAGCAGATATTAAGCCTAACGCTGTGCTGTCATCTGGCGTCGCTAACTCACTTTGACAGCTCATTTTTCATGATTTGGAGCCGACTGGAAAGGCTCTAAACTCTTGTAATGAAGAGGTTTTGTGTGTGCAGATGCAGGCTGATTTTCAGAACAATGATTTCTGATGGAGACCGGGTCAAACGTCGATGAAAACCAAACCAGGAAGTCTCCGGAGGGAAGTGGACATTGATGTGCGATGTTACAGTCTGTGGATGAGGTTAAAGGTGCGCTATGGAACATTTCTGGTTGGGGGAAAACGCCAGCTGTTTGTCTTCATGGAGATGTTATTGCTTTGCCTATTAAATGCGGCTATCTTATATATTTGCGTTATTTTTATTGCTAAAAAACACCTTGAAAAACGTGAATTCTTAATGTGAGCGCGGTAGCCTCTCCATAGATATGACCTGTAACTTTCCATGAATTCAAACAGTGACTCTTATTTGAGGACCCTAAACTAAGTACATAAAAGAAAAACAAAATAAACAAATAAATAAAAACCCAGCAACTATAAACATCAGTATGGATTGACGTGATTGTCAATTCTTTGTGTGTGTGATGTTAAAACCATCCAACAGGTGGCAGGAGAGTCCAGTGTAGCCACTCACGCCCATAACTCATGGACTAGCCCCTTTTTTTTAAGGCAAATACTATTGTTTTGAGCGGCTGCTGAAAGAGGTTCTAGTTCTGGTTTGAATACCATCCCTAGAGACAAAATGTAAGACTCTTGATTGTTTATGTCAACAAACTTTATTGACTTTTTGGTTTGCGCGAATACCTTACATTTATTCAGTAGTTGTGGTTTTTATAGCTAAAATAGAAAAACATGCATACTTACTGCGAGTACTGTGAGTGGGCTCGCCTTTCCACTGATCTGACCTGTGACTTGACCTGCTTGTTTCATTGGCTTGTCTCTGTGGATAAGTTTAATGTCATACTGTGGAACATTCTAGGCAAACAGTAACATTGCCATTTACACTAGCAAGTCCCTCCACCAGAAAAGTTACATAGTGTACCAAACCGTACTAGTAAACTACTACTACTACTACTACTACTACTACTACTACTACTACTACTATTCCTATTCATACAGTTTTTCTCTTAAAGGTGCATTGTGTAACTTTTCTGGTGGAGGGTCCTGCCCCTACTTTTCTCCATGGAGATGTTATTGCTTTGTCTGGAATGTTTCACAGTATGGCATTAAACCTTTCTATCTTCATGGATACCAAACCAGACCAAGTTACAGGCCAGCTCTGTGGAGAGGCAACCCCGCTCCTAGAAAGAATGCCAAAAAAAACCTAGAAAAACCTAGGTATTTTTGAGCTATAAAGCCACCTGTAATTTAATAAATGTAAGTTAGATCTGTTGAATGCCATACTGTGGAACATTCCAAGAAGAGCAATTCCATTTCCATAGAAACAAGAAGGTGACAGACCCCCAACCGAAAAGTTAGATGACATTCTTAAAAGTGCACTATTTCCTCACTGGTCGTCTCCACCTGGTTTAACATGTTGTCCTTCATTTTGGTGGTAAAAAGGCAGCTTTAGTGTCGTGTTCTGTCCAATTTCCTCTGAACCTGAAGATCCTTCTCTGTCCCCCTCTTTCTGCTTCTCTGTCCCCCTCTCAGCCCCTCTCTCTGCCCCTCAAAGAGCCCCCTCACCCCCTGTTTAATCCTCAGCCTGTTCACCCCATGCATTAAGCTCCCCTTTAGTCACATTATTAGCACAGCCACCCACGGACAGAGGGGCAAATAAAGAAGCCAGAGAGAGACCACCTCACCTCAGGGCCACTGGGGCGATCGGAGCGCGCTGTGCATGTGTCAATCAAATAAAGAGGCTTTAAAACTAATATCAGGTTTAAGAGGCTCAGGAGCTGCTCACTGATCAAACAAGGATCAATACTCTCCCAATACAAAGCCTATAGCAAGCTTCAAAGTACGGCTGCGATGATTAAACGACAAATAGTGACTAGTGGAGTGTAAAAAATCATCATAGAAGCCTTCAGTCACCATATGTCACCCTTTATTTATGTTTAAAAAGTCTCAAAAATACAATAGAAACAATCGTTTGAATAATCAACAAATTGAAAAATGAATTGCTGACCAGTCGACTACTAAAGCTGAATCCGTTTACACCCTTTGGCCATACCACTTTCCCCTACCCCTCCGTTTTGCGTGTTCTCGTGTAGAGGTAGGGGAAAGTGGTAAGGCTATATACCCCTCCAAACGAAGATTTTTCAGAGGCACACTCCAAACAGAGGGGTATGAGCAATTTCCCAGAATGCCTTGCGAATCACAGGCAAGATGGGCTGCTACCAGGACCACAGAGACCAATGAAGTAGACGGCATGTTGGATTTCTGGCAAAAGCTTGTCGTGTCTGCTTACGTAAAAGCTGGCGGAAACGACTGATGACGTATGTGATTGTTGAAGGGGTGTCCCAATTCGTAGGGGTGGGGTAGAAATTAGAAATAAAAAGGGATTGACCCTAAAAAAAAGCTAAAAATTTTTTTACAAATGAACTTCAGTGACATGCAACATAAACAAAGCTGCAAACGCATGTTTTTATGGTCACATTAGTAAAAGTTCACATTTTTATACAGCGCTTTTCCACCTTCAAGGCACTCTGCATACAGTTGTACAACAACTCACCCTTATGTAACAGATAATACTCCCTACAACTGTACAACAACTTAATCTAAGTAACGGATAACCTTATGCCCTGTCAATCAGCACAGTATTTGTCGTTCTTGTCTCTTGTTTATAGCTGTGATTTTTTATAGTTTATTACTTATTTTTCTATTTTATTTAGACTTGTAAATATACATTTATTTTTATAATTATGTCTCATTTCACACCTCTCTCTTGTTCTTTTTTGCTACACCATCTATTTTTGTTACTCTGTTTTTATATTATATTGTGATGTTTGAGCTGCTGTATCCAAATAATTTCCCTTGTGGATCAATAAAGTTTGTCTAAGTCTAAGTCAAAGTATCAAGGAACCATTAACTCATTCATACACCTGTGTACACAGACACTGGGGGTGAGGTGGGTTAAGTGTCTTGCTCAAGGACACAATGGCAGTATTCATCTGTGGGAGCTGGACCAACCTGTGGGTCAGTGGATCCGACCGTTCAACCAATGATGTTAATGTCGAGAGTGAGATTCGAACCGACAACCTTCGGATCAGCGGACAAACAAGCTACACAACTGAGCTGCTGTCACCCACAGATATTGTCACATTTAAACACCAAACTGTCTTATAGTGCTTATTACATATTTATTGTTAATCAGATGAATTACGTTTTAAATCACTGTCTAAAAGTTGACCAGCGGGACAAAGCTTTGCAGCAATAACAAGACTTTATTAGGCTACTGACCATCCAAGTTTTGGTTTCTGCCATGTGCATTTTCCTTTGTTCAGTTGCCTTTGTAAAACTGATGCTTGACGTTGGGTTAGTGTATTATATTTATCCATCATCTATAAACTTTTCATAATCCATCAAGAGTCATTCTGCGAGGTCCTGGATTTGACGCAGTGTTTAGTGTTTTTACAGAACTGATTTTGAAAGTTTATTTTGACACCTCGTCCTTATTTCCTGTCTTTCCCCTGATGAAAAGCCTGGAAACGCTCTGTTGACGTTGAGCGAGGTGTAGTGAAACGCGCTCTAGTCACGCTTACGTCACAAAACCGGAAAACGTTTGGAAACATGCGGATGACGACTTCAGGGGAGGTAGTAACTCCGGCAAAATCTGGGAAAACTGAGAAAATGTCCCAGTTTTCTTCATCTAGATGCGATTGTATTCTTTCTTTTTTCCTTTAATACATCGCCTATTAATTTGTGTATTATAATCTGTCTAATTTAACTAAACCGGAAGTCGTCATCCACATTTCCAAACGTCTTCTGGTAAGCGTGAATAGAGCCTAATGGGGGGAGTTTCAGCCTATTTCCAAGTCTCCAAACTAAACTAGGCTCTGTTTAAACATGAAAAACATACAACCAGTGCAATCCAAAAGCAGCCACACAGTCTAAATAATGAATCGTACATAGGACTTTTAAATTTGAACTAAACTTTGTCCTATAGAACTGAGCCTGCTGATAAATACACAGTCATGTCCGCTGACCCTTCATGATTGATTCGATGTGAAAACTGAGGCCAGATGGAGAGAAGCTGACCATGTGATGACTCTTTACGGGCTAAGAGTGGAGCTAATCCTTAAAACTACCACTTTAAGAAGAAGAAGAAGAGGGAAAAGTGCCATTGCCTTAGGCCTATTTCAGAGCAAATCCACCACTATTCTTTTCTACAATTGGGTTTCTACAACAAACTGCACTGACCTGTTTGAACGAGCTTAAAGGTGCACGCTGTAACTTTGTGGTGGAGGGTCCGTCACCTGTTTGTTTCTATGGAGATGTCATTGCTCTGCCTGGAATGTTCCACAGTATGACATTAAACTATTAATCTACTTTACATTTATTCAATTGCAGGTGGTTTTATAGCTCAAAAATACCTAGAAAAATAGGCATTCTGACTGTCCTCTCCGCAGAGCTGACCTGCTTGGTCTGGTTTGGTTTCGGTGAAGATAGAAAGGTTTAATGCCATACTGTGAAAACATTCCAGACACAGCAAAAACATCTGCACGGACAAAAGCATTTGACGGATCCTCCACTGAAAAAGTTACACAATTCACCTTTATACCTTCTGATTTGTGGATAAAATGATAAATAAAAAGTTATTTATTCATTTAAACTTGTCCAGTTGACAGAATAAAACTTTCTTTTACTCTGGACCCTACCTGGAAGCAGCATTACAAATGTTACACATATTTGCGAACAAAGAGCTCCTTCGTTTTACACGTCACTGAAATAAAAAAAAATCTGATTGGACGATCAAGTTTGATTCAATCTCAAGATGTAACGGAGGGAATGGGACCTGTATGTGAATATGCAGGAAAAGGAGACGCAGGCTGTGTTTTTTGAAATATTTAAAGGTGCATTGTGTAGCTTTTCTGGTGGAGGACCCGTCAAATGTTTTTCTCCCTGGAAACGACCAAACCAGACCAAGTTGCAGGTCAGATCTATGGAGAGGCGACCCCGCTCACAGTCAGAATGCCTGTTTAGCTCGGTATTCTTGAGCTATAAAACCACCTTTCACTGAATAAATGTAAAGTAGAGCTGTTTCCATATATAGAAACATATCCATAGAGATAAGCAGGTGACACACCCTCAGCCAGAAAGTTACATAGCGCACCTTTGAAGTTTACATGAATCCATTTTGTGTTCTGTTCTGCTTTCCTCCCAGTATATTAGTATTTCCTCAGCAGACTCATTCAGACATAATGGTGACAAACAGGAGCCTTCTCTTCCTCTCGTCTTTAAGCGGTTCTGACACAGCCCTTTACACATCAACAGTCACTCTTCACTTTAATCCTGTGTCAGACCTCCGGCTGGGAGCGCTCGCCTCACATCACCTCAACAATCAGCTGCACAATTCAATCACAGCTAAAGAAAAGTGTAAAGTCGAGCCTCCTTTCATCCCTTTAAGAGAGAGGACAAAGTGTTAAAGGGACGGGCACTTCAAAGGGAACAGGCCAAGACTAAAGGGGTGAAATGCTCGGGAATGTGGCTAAACGCCCAGAGAATGTGACTGCTGATGCTGGGGACACAAAGTAAACAAGACTGTAAGGAGTTTAGTGTTGGGCAAAGAACAGGGATTAAAAATCAGATTTCATAATAAAAAAATATTTAGGCAATCCGTTTTGTAACCATGTAAAATTACTGGATTTTCTTTTTAACATAGAGTAGCCCACTGCCAAATGAATTTCAAATATCTTAATATATTTATACTGATTTGTGTAGATTTTCTTCAATCACAACTGAAGCTGGGTTGCCAATTTCTTAACTTACACATCCAAGTATCCTCCAGAGGCACTGATTCATGACTGACTGGAGCTGGGAGTAATGAGGATTCAGATCAGTCCACTTAGGTTTATTTAAACCAACTGGATTCCAGCACTGAAACTGGCAACGCAAATGAGAGTCATGTGACCTCCAATTTTCATCAAAGCAGCATTCTTTTTTTGTCAATCTGACAAGTAAATACCTGTGGAAGAGGAGACTAGGCCTCCTGGATGATGTAATTGGACTGTAACGGGAGATAAAGGCAGGTTTATGATCCAGTGTCAAATCTACACGGTTGTCCCGATGCACACAAACGCCAATCAGAGAGCTGGCAGTGTTTGCTGTGCTGTGTATGTGCTGTGTACGTGCATCTCGGCCAAAAATGACTACTCATTGAATTTCCGCAGAACTCAAGGGCTGTAACTGGTTAAACCACAAAGACAATAAGGACAACTGAGTAAAAACAGCCCAGAGCAGCTAAAGTTTGGCACTGACATATCTGCACATGAACATGTTTATTGTCACGCAAGTAAACAACAAATTATTATTATTATTATTATTATTATTAATAATAATGTATTTATTTTATTTAATTTTTTTTTATTAATTTTTTATTTATTTATTATTATTATAATTTTTTTTTTCATAGTTTGGATTCCCACAACGCACCTGACCCCTGATGAGTCAAACCTGACGCTGGACTATAAACCAGCCTTAATGTGGAAGCCATAGTTTGTCTTAAACTCTGCACAGAAAACTGACAGGAAGTGGAAGTGAAGGCTGACCTCTTTGTAACGCTGTAATCCACATAGTTCTCATAACAACAGTCAAATCCTGTTCTGAGATTTGATCCTTTTAAAGTCCGGACTTAAACCAGAACTAAACCCGAACCGAGAAATCTGCTTTCAGCAATGCCTCAAAAGAACATGAAAGAGAAGCTGTGGAAAGGATTAAAGCGCGAACAATCAGCCATTGTAATAAAAGGGCCAGGGTGGGATCAGCTTTACTCATTAACAATTACTGCTACTTCTGACAGCAAGAAAAATGACTAAGAACCGACTAAGAAAGATTTAGAGGAGAGGTCCAATCACCGCTGGTACAAATTGCTTCATTTATTAGGATTAAAGCTACCGCCAGCAAAGTTCTTATGAGTTTAAGTAGTGTGTAATAAAATCTTTGGTCACTAGAGGCAGACAGGATCCAACTGAAGGTGTTTTTAGGGTTTGATGTTAAAGTCGGACTGAACAGCTGAAAACCACATTTCAAAGAAAGCTGCTAAAACTGGGCAACACCTGGAGGACTGAAGAAGAGAAGAAGGAACAGTTTGTGCTGCCTTCAATGACCACTGCAATTTCAAGTACTATGTGACATCACGTAGGACTTCCCCGATTACAGACAGGTGTTTCTGATTATAAAGTGGAACTAAACACAGCTGATCGCCAAACACTACGCACTTCAAGCAGACAGAGCCCAGTGAATATGCACACACCCCTATACTTTCCCTACACGCGGTGGTCTTTTCTTTCACCTACGGCTAAACAGGCTGCACCATGAGGACTGCAGGCACCGGCGGAGAAGGAGAAAACGCTTTTTTAACACGCACAGACAGACCCAGGCTCACCTGACCAACAGTAACTCTGCAGCGCCCATTCATACAAATATACGTGATCCGAGCTCTTTTTTTACCCAATTATGTAGGTCGGCCAAAGGGGGCGCTCAAAGTGGAACTAAACACTAAATACACCTTTTTTTTTTTTTTTTTAAACTAAACTGCACACATTATTATCTACTGTTCCTAATAATGTTTTGGCAATTTTAGTGCAAACTAGGTACATTTGCAGTTTTCTAGTCAAAAACGGTCAAAAACTGGGTGTGTGTTGCCTCCAGTGGATACTCTAAGTACTAGGTGACGTCACACAGAATTGTCCTGATTACAGACAGGTGTTTCTGATACAAACACCTGCATCTGGATCTGCAGGGGCGGAGTTTGACGTGTGGATACCTGTTCGACCAATCACACTGTCCTCTCCTCCCTCCTTACTCCCTTCTTTACTCCTCCAGGTACTGCACAGTTTAGCAGCTCTATTTGAAATGTTAAGGGCAGAGTTTAGGTGTTTCGTCCAACTTTCATTTTAGCTTTTGATTCTACTGTTAAGACAAACTTTGTGTGCTAAAAAAAACACTTTAGGTCTTGTGTTTCTACTTCTGAGCTAAAACACTAAATAAAAACAGACTATGCAGCATTCTTTCAAACATCTCCCCAAACTCAAACTCATCCATTATCTGGTGTCCGGTTTTATCAAAGTCACAGCTCGTGTCAAACTGAAATGTTCTTGATGAGATTCTGGTCACGTTCTCCTCTGAAGACAATGTCAGAGGAGACACAGCTTCATGCTCAAGTTAAAGAATTGTTTATTCTTTTGGCAGCTAAGGGAGATTTGAAAGTGAAATGGTTTACAGATGGAAACACACCTGCATGAGCCTAATGGAGCTGCTGTTGTGTAACAGACACTAGACTCAGAGTTTAACAGTGAAGCTGGTGAGTTTAGTACAAGGAAATATGAGACGTTAGAGGAGAGAAATGGTAGAAAAAGTAGTAGTAGTAGTAGTAGTAGCAGCATCTGAAACCCAGCGATACGTAAAATAAAAAAAAAAGTTTATCGGAGCAGCACTTTGTCCTGAGTCTCAAACCTCACTCCTTCCTCACTTCGCTCTAGAATCTAAACAAGTCCATATTTCTCTTCCGCCCCCTCTCGTCTCTTTTGTTCTGGCCCAGATCACATGTTTAAATTATGAGCTGCTGACACAGAGAGGGGGCCCGGGGCCAAACCATCCGTCATACTCACGCTGTCAGCAGGTAAAAGATGGAAGCCCTGGAGGTACAAAAATCCCCCCTTTTAAAGCAAAGCCCAAACACAACAGCTGACTCATATTTAAATGTCTCTTTACAGAAGTGTGGGCGGTGAGACAAGGGGCTGTGCGGTGGATTTGGGGCTGTAAATGAAGATCTAATGAAGTTATAATGAAGAATAACGAACTCGTATAAGAATCTTTAAAGGTTATATTACACAAAATTGAGTCTTGTGAGCTTTAAGTCATGTTATAATGTCGTTTCCTCCTCAAAAACAAACCTGGAGTTGTGTTTTGTTTCATTCACACATGTCTGAGTAATCCTTTATTATTAGTCTGTCCACATCTCCACCTTGTGATGTCATGAAGTGGTAGTTTTCAAGTTAACGGCTACATTTTACATTTTGATCAACAGCGATTCCAGAGCTGAAATTATCCAAATGATTCTAGGGAAGGTGTGTGGAGTTTAAAAACACAGGGGAGCACTTCCTGTATTACCACATGACATCACAAGGTGGAACAAGGTGTTTTCTGTCTTAGAGAAGAGCTCAGTCTAAATCTGCAGGGTTTGTGTGTTAAACATGTGTGAATGAAACAAAACAAAACACAACTCCAGGTGTGTTTATGATGAGGAAATGACATTATAGCTCAGAAAAAGCATTTAAAGAACCATTGCCAATTTAAAGCCAGTATCTGTAACTTTTTAGCCAAAAAACAAACTAAAATAAACTCAAAAACTTACCGTGAACGGGCTTGCATCTCCACAAACCTTATCTGGCCTGGAAGAGGGGCCATTTCCTGCTTGTTTCCATGAAAATATTGTTCTTTTGCCTAAAATATTCCACAGTATGGCATAAAACATATCTATCCCCCTGAAGAATGTTCTATGGAATCAAGCAGGTTATGTGCCACCTCCGGAAAGTTACAGAATATTCCAAATATTCCTGTACCTGCGAAATGTGAAAAACAGAACTAGCCAATTTTTAACAGTTTGCAGTGGTCCAAAGTTATTTATTTCTCACTTGCTGCAATGAGTTTTTAAGCGCTTTTTAACAACAACAATTAGCATGCTAACTGTACACTTCCTGATTACCGGACAATTGCCATATTTACATGAGAGCTTTAATTCCGATTAAAAGTCATTTAATTCGGAATAAAAATGAATTCCGCTTTAAAAAGACCACGTAAACACTTAATTTCTCATGAAAATTATTATTCGGAATTAAACTTGATTCCGAATTAAGTGGATGGTTTATTCCGATTTTAAAGCCGAATTAATTTATTCCTTGATCATGTAAATGTTTATTCCGCTTATAATAATTCCTGTCGTTCGGCGCGTGCTTGTTGGGTCGCCCTTCTGACGCGATGACGCACGGCGAGACGGCGGCCCGGAGCAAACGTTGGTCTCGAACCGAAACAATTTTGTTAATAAATCCGCTGGAAGAACTACAAATAATTAAAAGAGTGCATGGCAGAAAACAGAAAAACACTAACCAAACCGAGATGACAAAAAACCCGTAGCAGCTGATCGTGTTTTTTCTTCCGGTCGACGTAAATACGTTCGTGTCCCTGTCCAATCAGAACCCTTCCCGACCTCTAGACGATGAGCGGAATTAAATAAAGCCGATTTTAACATGTTTTCCATGTAAACCTCAATTCTGAATTATTATTATTATTATTATTATTATTATTATTATTATTTATTATATTATTATTTATATTATTTCCATGTAAACTCGAAGGAGAATAATTTAATTCCGAACTATTTACTTCTATTTTAATTCGGAATTTAAAAAAAAAACAAAACATCATGTAAACGTGGCCATTAAAACGCTTTATAATTACATTTAGAAGCACACAGTGTATTTATTTTACTTTTACAATAAATCTGTTCAAATACACGGAAACAAATCAGTTCCAGGGACTTTAAGCCTGTTTTAAGTGTTGTTGAGCTCTGTTGGTATTCCACAAAAGAATCAAACGGAGATCTACAAACGGACAGAAAAGGACCACCCAGGCTCGAGTCAAAACGATGCTCCACTCCACAGATCAGGAACAAAGTCTAAAGAACTCATCTGTGGATGGGTTTTTAACACAGAAAGACTGGCAGTTCTTTGACAGTCCCAGGTCCCCACCGTGTAGAGACATTTTGTACTGATTCACTTTACAGCTGTTAGCCCATGGTGCGTTCAAGTGCAGTGGAGTGGGTTGGACAAAGGAGCCCTGGGGAGACGTGATTAAAAGCTTGACAGAAAAACAGACCAGGAGTTGGCTGGAGTTGAATTAATTTAGTTCAATGTGTCTGTGTCTCGTTTGGGATGAAGCTGAGTTAGAGGAACATTTAGAATTAGAGACAGAGGCAAACAAAGTATATTCAAATTACTATTACTACTACTACTACTACTACTACTGCTAATACTATTACCACCGCTGCTGCTGCTGCTACTACTACTACTACTGCTACTACTACTACATGAAAATACTCTTGAAAATACACATGAATAAATCCAACATTGATCATTTTAACGCCATAACGACGAACATCCCAAGTGAGGAAATAATATCTCCATGGAAACCAGCAGGTGGCTGACTATTCACAGAAAAAGTTACATATTGCACCTTTAATTTTCCATAATACGTTAGACAGAATATAAGATTGCAGGTAAAATAAAGCTGTTTTGTTTAATACAAGTTGAAGGTTGAATCTTTACTTTTTACAAACAAAAATATCTGAAGTGCCCCAGATTTGGCCTGTGTCCACATTTTGACAGATTCCTCGTGATCGGTGATAAAAATGACTGACAGGTGACCACTTAAACGTTTCTAGAACACAAACCGGAGTCCAAACGCTCCGTACGTCACAGTGAAATGGATAATTATCACTTCAGGGCCCCAGTGACATAGAACAATGACAAAAGAAACCACGTGAAACTGATGTATGGCTTTAACTTTAACAGATTTCTCATTAAAAAGCTACAGGGTCTGATCGTACCCGCGTCCTTATATGGGCAGGTTTAAAAACGTCAGCACAAACTGTATAAAAAGTGAGAAAGTTTAAAGGTGCATTGTGTAACTTTTCCAGCGCCTGGTTGTGTCCATGGAGATACAGCATACTTTTTTAAAAATGTATTTATTTGGGGGAAGTAAGCATTTTCCGTTTAACATTAGTACAATAAAAACAACAGAAACAGAAAAAAAAAAAAATAATAAAAAATTGACCAAAGAAGAAAATTTATTTAATTCCACCGCACTTTTCCCTGGAATGTACCACAGTATGGCATTAAACAACTTTAGTATTTAATTATAGGTGTTTTAGCAATAATAAAAATAAAATACCTTCAGAAACATGCATTATACTGTAAGCGTGCTCACCTCTCCACAGATCTGACATGTAAATTGGCTTTAATATCATAATATGGGCAATGTAGAAAGTATTTATATTTATAAGTACACATTTTCATTTCAAATTTCCACATTTTTATCTTTATTTGTAATGCATAACTGAATGTTTATTGCAAGTGTTTTGTTTTTTCTTTTCTCTGTCCTCGTGATTTCCAAAAAATTGAATCCATGTAACAGAAAATGTGCGTCACTCTTGTCCTTACCCGAGTCCTGCTGTCATCAAAAACACACCTGCATATTTAAGCTGAGTTCTTCTCTCACACTGAAAACACTCTGTTCCACCTTGTGATGTCATGTGGTAATACAGGAAGTGCTCCACTGTGTTTTTAAACTTCACACACCTTCACTAGAATCATTTGGATCATTTCAGCACTGGAATTGCCGATCTCTGCTGAACTAAAGCTAAAAAAAAAAGCTGTTAACTTGAACACGACCACTTCATGACATCACAAGGTGGAACAGAGCATTTTGAGCTTTGGAGATGTAAACAGACGAATAATAAAGGGTTACTCAAACATGTGCGAATGAAACAAAACACAACTCCAGGTCTGTTCTTGATAAGCTTACCTTTACTTTACTTTCATTTTTATTCTATATTCTATGTTGGAAAATTAAAAATGCACTACGCAACTTTTCTGGAGGGGTGCGCTACCTGTTTGTCTCCATGGAGATGTGATTTCTCTGCCTGGGATGTTTGTCATTATGGCATTTAAATGATCTACCTTATATTAATTCAAGTGCAAGTGTATTTATTGATGTTAAATAAATAAATGAATAAACACTCACGAGCTACAGTATGTCAATGATGTGTGAATGAAACGAAACACAACTCCAGGTTTGTTTTTGAGGAGGTAACAACTTTATAACACGATTTAAAGCTCACAAGAGTCAATTTTGCGTAATATAGGACCTTTAATAGTCAACAGCAGTCAATGTAAACTGTCTCCTTGCTTTTGTTCGTCTTTTTAGTCAAGAATAATGCAGTTTCACGTAATAATTTGAACACAGCTGACAGCACAGGCCTGTCTGTCACTGCACCCGCTCCCTATTCCAACAACACAATCCTCCATTACACATACACACTGTAACCCTCAGGTGTGTCTATCCAAATGATTGATTGTGAGCTGTCAAAAGCAGAAACTGACGCCAA
This sequence comes from Taenioides sp. WSHXM2023, assembly GCA_029959045.1. NCBI lineage: Eukaryota > Metazoa > Chordata > Actinopteri > Gobiiformes > Gobiidae > Taenioides > Taenioides sp. WSHXM2023. The sequence continues at coordinate 5,618,211 of CM057104.1, read as the reverse complement.
GAGGGGAGGAAAGTGCTTTAAAGGCGCTGTACCTGATTTTTACTGTCTTTAAAGGTCCTATATTACGCAAATTTGACTCTAGTGAGGTTTAAGTCGTGTTATAATGTTGTTACCTCCTCAAAAACAGACCTGGAGTTGTGTTTTGTTTCATTCACAGAGAGAATTATTGTATTTTTTACCAACAGAAACAACTGTAATGAATAAATGCTCGATATATGTGTTTAATGTCATACTATGGAACATTCCAGGCAAAGTAATAACATCTCCATGGAGACAACCACCAGAGAAGTTGCGCACTGCACCTTTACAGATACACTATGTAACTTTTCTGGTTGAGGGTCTGTGTAATTACTTGTTTCCATGGAGATGATGTTACACAGTATGACACTAAATGTATTTATCTTGGATTTATTTCATTACAAGATTTAAAAACGTATTTTTACTGTGAGTGGGGTCAGCTCTCCACAGATCTGACCTTTCACTTGGCCTGGATACTGTATGTTTAATGCCATCCTGTGTAACATTCCAGACAAAGCAGTGAAATCTCCATGGAGACACAATGTTACCTGCTGGTGAGGTTGATGTTACTGGTTTGAACTTAGAAGGCTTCAGATGTAGTGATTTTGTTCAGTAGAATCAACTGAATGCATCGTTTTTCTGTTTTTATTTGCATATTTTTCAAGCTACAAATGTGTTAAAAATAAACCAGCATGCTAACAGTGCACTTCCTCAATCTCAGATAACAGTAAAACGATTAGAATCAGATGCAGGCAGTACACAGCGGACTTATTTTGACCTTTAGATCTGCTTATACAACACATCTGTACTGGGACAAGACAAATTTTGCTAAAATACACGGACAAAAATGTGGGTACAGGTCCTTTAAGTTCAACAAAGCGCCAAATCCTGCATCTGCCTTAGAAACGAATGATTAATGCAGTGTTTTGGGTAATTCCGCACTTCAGGCAAACGAATAGGAAATACAATCTGAGAGAGGAGGACAGTGAGCCAAAGATCTGGGAATAATTTAGTTTTTAGTCTAATTGTTACTGAAAAGCGTGACAGATTTTGGGGGAAAATATGAAGAGTTTGGTTGAAGTTTCATTTGGACGGACAGAGTAAAGATGGATGGCGTGTTTAAATTGTGGATAAGGTTCGTGTGCAGTGTCGTGAACTGTAAAATATTAAGAAATAATACCTCAAGTACTCCCAGGACTGTCACCGTACACTGCAAAGATTATATACGAGTAAAAATACCTGAATTCTAATCTTATTTTTTTTTAATAGTTGCTTTATTTCATTATTACTTTGTCTGGAATGTTTCACAGTATGGCATTAAAACGTTCTGTCTTCATGGACCAAACCGGACCAAGTTACAGGTCAGATCTGTGGAGAGGTGACCCCGCTCACAGTCAGAACGCCTGTTTTTCTGTATTTCTGAGCACTAAAACCACCTGTAATTGAATAAATGTAAAGTAGAGCTTTTTAAAGTCGTACTGCGGAACATTTGAAGCAGAGCAATGACATCGCCATAGCAACAAGCAGGTAACGAACACGCCCAACCAAAAAGTTACACAGCGCAACTTTAAAGGTACACTATGTAACTTTTCTGCATGTCTCCATGGAGATGTGACTTCGTTGCCTAGAATGTTCCACTTCACACTAAAAATACTTAAAAAATACTTACAAATACTTTATTTAAATGGACCAGACTCGCATCTTCTTAAACAGGTGACACCATCTGGCCAGGTTACGAGTCAGATCTGTGGAGAAGAGACCCTCCTTACAGCAAGAATGCATGTTTTTCAAGGTATTTCATGCAAGGTATTTCACATATGTTTTTCAAGGTTTTTCAAGGTTTTTCAAGGTATTTCACATATGTTTTTCAAGGTTTTTCAAGGTATTTCACACGTTTTTCAAGGTTTTTCAAGGTATTTCACGCATGTTTTTCAAGGTTTTTCAAGGTATTTCTGAGCCGCTGTAAATGAATTCATGCAACGTAGACCACTTTAATGTCATACTCTGGAACATTCCCCCACCGGCAAAGTTGCATAATGAACATTTTTCTCTCTAGACCTGATTGTAAAACACACGAGTGACGCGTGCTCCAGCTGTGACAAACAGGAAGTACGTGATGTCGGACTGTCAAATCTGAAAAGGTCAAAGGTCAAAGGTCAAAGCAAAGAATGAAGTTTGTTTTTCCAGATCTAATGACGATTGAAATGTGGCCCTGTTGTTTATTATTGAACGCGACACAATGAAAGAGGCTGACCCTTCATACAGCTCCATTGTGACCGAGGCTTTTGTTCTAAATATAAACTACACAGATGGAGCTATGAGAGGGGGACATTTGCTTTGAAGACTATAGAACATGGCAAGGATTGAAAACGATTAAAATTATTCACTAAAATTCTAAATTACTAGGTGTGAATAATTATATTTTGGGTATATTTTATTTTGAAGGAGCATATTTTACTTCTATAGGGTATTAACTGCTAACACATAACATTTAGATCACCATGTTGCCTTTTATTGTTTTGAAAATGGTATAGTTGCGTATTAAACGTATTATTTATAAGTTTATCTTTCGTTTTTGATGCTGAGTCGCCAATCCCTTTGCTCCCTGTGCTAAGTCACTCCCCTTCAGAGCACAACACAATCAGCGTACATCCCACTAATGAAACTACTGCACATCGCATCGGGTTTGTGAAGTTTTTGTACAGTTTTGTGTCATGTTTTTGTATATTTATGTAGAATTGAATTGTCATGTGCAAACCAGGATCAAACCAGGACTATAGAACAGGACTAAACCAGGATCCTATTAGGACTGAACCAGGACTACATCAGGACTAAGATGGGGTCAAACCAGGATTAAATTGGGACTAGAGCAGTGCTAAACACGAAACTAGACCAGGACTACATCAGGACTAAACCAGAACTACATTAGGACTAAACCAGGACTACATTAGGACTAAACTGGGATCAAACCAGAACTAAACCTCAATCAAACCAGGACTAAACCAGGACTAGAACAGGTCTACATTAGAACTAAACCAGGAATAACCCAGGAGTATAACAGGACTACATCAGGATCAAACCAGGACAGTTTTGTGTCATGTTTTTGTATATTTATGGAGAATTGTCGTGTGCGAGCTTGGGTGACCATAAATAACAAGTTGGTGGACCCATTACCAGAAAAGTTGCGTACATCTTTAAGTTCAAATCAGACCTATAATACAAAATTGTTTGAGTAATCTTTAAATCACTTATTTTCAAGACGCCAAATTGCTGATCAGTCCCCAATTTCACTGCCACCACGATTCTATACTTACTTCAATTTTATTTTCTTTATTGGTGAACCACGGCAGCATTGCATTAACATCTTGGTACAAATAAAAAATAAAAAAAACAGGAGGAAGAGGTGCTAACGACTTCACAGCGCTTTGTTGTGGTGACGTTTATGGCGACGTCAGCTCCCATTGGGCACCACAGTTTTCTAATGCGGAAAGTCAGCGGATTTGTTTCTTTTATTACGTTGTTTTAGATGAATATTGTGATTTCAAATGTCCAAATTATAACATAATGATCAGCAGACTTAAGCACAATATGTCTTCTTTAATGTTTTACTTCAGATTTGTGCTTTGTTGTGTCAGCTTTAGTCACACTTGGTCTTGGTTAGAACAGTTTGGAACATTAGCGCAAAAATCAGGCTGAAATACTGTCTCCAAATGTGGCCCAGCTGTCCATCCTCATAAGGCTTTAATTGAATCTGTTTTGGTGCTTGTTCTGATCACGGCTCCAATAAAACATCTCCTCACATCTGCTCTGTGGCTGTAGGTCATGTGACTCACACCAGGGAAAATACAGACATTTTAGGAGCAATTTGAAATAATCACACAGGCTTTAAAAGTTTAATAGGTCTTTTACAGAAAGTGTTTTTTGGAGAATCATTCGTTGGTCTAATTGTGAGCTAAATTTGACCTACTCAGCCTGTTGAGTTTAAAATTGCACTCTGTAACTTTCTGGTTGGGGGTCCGTCACCTTCTTGTTTCTATGGAGATTCATTGCTCCGCCTGGAATGTTCCACAGTTTGACATTAAACAGCTCTACTTTACATTTATTCAATTACAGGTGGTTTTATAGCTCAAAAATACCTAGAAAAACAGACATTCTGACTGTGAGCGGGGTCGCCTCTCCACAGATCTGACCTGTAACTTGGTCTGGTTTGGTCTCCATGATGATAGAAAGGTTTAATGCCATACTGTGAAACATTCCAGACAAAGCAATAACATTTCCATGGGGAAAAGAATTTGACAGACCCTCCACCAGAAAAGTTACACAATTCACCTTTAATAATTAGTTTAAAGGGCCTATATTACACTATTTTGTGCACAAATCCTGCATATTTAGGCTGAGTTCTTCTCTCAAACTGAAAACACTCTGTTCCACCTTGTGATGTCATGTGGTGATACATATATTACATACACATATACTACATTTGGATCATTTCAGCCCTGGAATTGCCAATCTCCACTGAATTAAAGGTAAAAGGAGCTGTTAACTTGAAAATTACCGCTTCATGACATCACAAGGTGGAACAGAGCATTTTGAGCTTTGGAGATGTAGACAGACTAATAATAAATTGTTACTCAAACATGTGTGAATGAAACAAAACACAACTCCAGGTCTGTTTTTGATGAAGTAACAGGTTTATAAAATGTCTTAAATCTCACAAGAGTCAATTTCGCGTGATATAGAACCTTTAAATGTTTACACAACCATTCAAAAATGCACTGTATACTTATGTAATCCGATAATTTCTTTTTCAAACAGGAAAAGAAGTTAATTTGAAAAATGCGGAGAGCTGTTGCCATTTTTTAGAAAACAACATCTGTGAATTATGTGTTTTGAATAATGTCCTTTATTCCAAACAGATTAGCGCTGTCAGGGCAGGGAGATCTTGGGCTTTGTTGTGTACACAGCTCAGACTAAAAACACATAAAATACTGCGCACGATTTGACTAATGCGAATAATGTGAATACAGGAGGAGGGAGTTCAGTTTCACAAAGACAATTTCAAAACAAAAACAGACCCAGTGGTTTCCCTTTGTTCAGCGTTTCAGAAAATGTTTTGAGCTCAGTTTGACACAGCGGAGGTGAAATGGAAATAATGGATGATTTTGCTGTACAAACATCAACATTGGGACTAAAATGGGGCTAGAACAGGACTAAACCAGAACTAAATCAGGACTATAGAACAGGACTAAACCAGGATCCAATTAGTACTGAACCAGGACTACATCAGGACTAAGATGGGGTCAAACCAGGATTAAACTGGGATTAGAACAGGGCTAAACACAAAACTAGACCAGGACTACATCAGGACTAAACCAGGACTACGTTAGGACTAAACTGGGATCAAACCAGAACTAAACCTCAATCAAACCAGGACTAAACCAGGACTAGAACAGGTCTACATTAGAACTAAACCAGGAATAACCCAGGACTATAATTAGGATCAAACCAGGACTAGAACAGAACTAAACCAGGACTGCATCAGCATCAAACCAGGTCTAAACCAGGACTACATCAGGAACTAGACCAGGACTACCTCAGGACTAAAGGGGGATCAAACCAGGACAAGAGAAAGAAGGATGAGTGAGGGAAAGAAAGAGAAGTCAGAAAGAAAGAGGAGAGGGAGAAAAGAGAGAGGAGAGAAGAGAGAGGAAAAGAAAGGAGTACTAAGTGAAAAAGAGGAGGGAGGGAGAGAGAGAGGAGATGGGCAAAGCGAAGGGAGTAAGAAAGAGGAAGAGAAAGAAGGACAAGTGAGGGAAAGAAAGAGAAGTCAGAAAGAAAGAGGAGGATAAAAGGAGAGAAAAGAGAGAAGAGAGAGTTACATAAACAGAGGAAGAGAGAGGGAGAGAAAGAGAGAAAGATAAGAGGAGGAGGAAGAGGCGAGAGAGAGAAAGACAGAGGAAGAGAGAGAGATGAGAGGAGGAGGAGAGAGTCGGGGCAGGGTGAGGTCACTGACGGACTTCAAACCCTTTGTAGAACACAGAGCCTGGAGTGAGACAGGTGCTCTTCACTTCACAGGTCAAACTTCATTAAATCTCAGAGGAAGTTTGGCTGTTTTCACAAATCATTAGAGGTTAAATGTGCGTCAGTGCGGTTTTATTCAGCAGGTTTGTTCTAATCATGTCAGCGCTGTGTGTCTGATATTGGATTATAACATGGTAAAAACATCTGAGTTATTTTACATTTGTCCATCAGCTCTCCGTAGACGACCATAAAAACCATGAGGCGTGTGCTAAAGAGGAGAGCTATAAAATAAAAACCAAAACAAGAAAATAATACTTTCTCACCAAATTCTGACTTGATCTCCCAAGAGTGGTTTGCTGCTTTTGTGGCTACCTGGCTTAGTTTTTAACATCACATCATGGGATTTTAATCGACTAAGAAGTGCAGCATGTGCAGTTCCAAGGACACGAGTAAGGGACTGATTGATTTTGTGAAATGAGCTGTTTGTTTTTCCTGTATCCATGGAGGAGCTAGCTACGAACATTTGAGGTGCTACAGGCTTTTTACACCATATATGGCAGCAAATGTGGCAGACCTTCCAGAGGAAATCCTCCAAGACCTTCAAGAGGAAACACTTTGAGGGAATGGATTGTTTCATCACCAACTGAAACACCAGAGCGGAGTAAGAACGAGGCTCTTCCTGTTGTCTTCACCTGGCGCCCCCTGGAGGCTGCTATGATGCTGCAGGACACAGAGGAGGGACACTTTTGTCCTGTGGGCTCTCCTCAAACAGCCCTGAGATTTTGCCATGAGTGACAGTAAAGCTAACAACAACAACTAGCATGCTAAGATAAGATAAGATAAGATAAGATAAGATAAGATAAGATAAGATAAGATAATCCTTTATTTGTCCCACAATGGGGAAATTGCAGTAACTCTAACTCACACTTTCTGATTATCAGACAGTGCAGTTCTTTCAAATTAGATGCAGACAGTACACAGCAGACAGTCAAGAGCTGCTTATACACACTGTAAAAAGCAGTTAAAATGACTTAAATTAAGAACATTTGACTTTATTTGAGTAAAATATCTACCAATGGAATAAGTGTGTTTTTCTTAAAATCGCAACATTCGATTTTTGTTTCTAATTACTAAGTACAAAGAGTTGTTGTTGTTTTCTTATCTTAAAGGTCCACCATGTAACTTTCTGGTTGGGGTCCATCACCTTCTTGTCTCTATGGAGATGTTATTGCTCTGCCTCGAATGTTCCACAGTGTGACATTAAACAGCTCTACTTATATTTATTTATTCAATTACATGTGGTTTTATTGCTCAAAAATACCCAGAAAAAGAGGCATTCTGACTGTGAGCGGGGTCGCCTCTCCACAGATTGGATCTGTAACTTGTTCTCCATGAAGACAGAAAGGTTTAATATCATACTGTGAAATATTCCAGACAAAGAAACAACATCTCCATGGAGAAAAGCATTTGACAGATTCTCCACCAGAAAAGTTACACAATGCAGGTAGTATTGTATTCTATTGTATTTTCATATTTCAACTATGAAAAGTCTTGTTCCATTGGTTGATCATTTTACTTGTTAAGTGAAATTTACTCAAATTGTGACAAAACCGTCTTCATTCAAGTCATCTTCATTTGGCTAGATTTTAGTTTTTGTAGCGCAAGACTAATTTTTCTCAAGTACGTGGGGGAAAAACAGCTACAGGCCCTTTAAGAAATCACTTACTCAAACACCCAGTATGTAAATCCACTAAACACAACATTTATTAATCAGACTTTGTTACAACATCGACTCCAGTGAAACCAAAGCCTGACTTAATCAATCATTACCCCAGCTCCCTCGGGCCAATGTTCCACTTTCACTTTAGGTCAATCCAAGGTAAAACGCCATGGCAACAAACTAATTAAGTCATTACAAGGTTCATGTATGTCTCACGTCAAGCCAATGTGAAAATCTGTCAAGCAAAAACACGCTACCTGGATTGGACTACAGCTGTCGGGTTTGATATGGAGTTTAATATGAGTAATGAGGTCAGATCTGGGTCAGTCGTTTGCAGTGCCTTGTACGGAGGCAGGCTTGTTCTTCAAAGGGAGAATTAAAGAGATTGGAGAAAGATTATGAAGGAAAGACAAGTCCAAACAGAGCGACGTGAGGGCCAGAAGCAGGTCAGAGAACCAACTCTGTCGGAAATATTATAGGTCTCAACAGCGGCGAATAAAAAGTGGATTTATACGTCGGAATAAGTCAGTTGTGGTGAATGTAATGGACAGAAATGGGTTATGCCATTATACTGAGGATTTGTGATGTAATTTTGCACTAAAAGATGAGCCACTTAACAATTATCAAAGCTGCCATTAAAGAAGTACTGCGCAAGGTTTCTGCTGGAAGGTACGCTACCTTATTATCGCCATAGAAATGTTTTTGCTTTGTCTAGAATGTTCCACAGTATAGATTAAACTTATGTATCATGAGGGAGACAAGCAGGCTACAGCACTACACATGTCATGCCATGGAACATTCCAGATAAAGCAATAACATCTCCGTGGAGACAAGTAGGTAGCGAACCTTCCACCAGAAAAGTGCATCTTTAAATTGTATAATATTACAATGTATTCTAGAGTATATACAAATCTCTTGGTGCGGTATTTTCCCGATATACATCACAGTTCGATATTCCGATTTTGTGGAGGCTAACGAAACTGCAAATATGCTGCTTTTTTTTTTTTTTTTTTTTTTTTTTAATGCCTTGACAAGACAAGACAAGAGTGTCATCATCCACAGAATTAAAATTTTAAAATGCAACTGCAGGGATGTAACAACAACCGATATATATCGTGATATCGTCAAAAGTCTCACAATAATATCATGGACCATTACAATATATCGAATTACAAGTCTCTTTGCTTAAATTCATTGTTTTGGTGCAGCAACAACTGAAAAACAGAGGGAACTACATAGACCATGATGCTTTGCTGCAGTTTCAGTCCAATCTACATGATGAAATAACTGTTATTAAGCACAATTTAAAAGCAATATTAATTTGGATTATGACAGAAAAGTAGCATATTCACAGTTTTGTTATAATAAATATCGCACCGTGAGTTGCGTATGGTGAAAATATTGTATCGAGAGATCATTACATCATTAGTAATCTGCACTGAAGGATCATGGTCTATGTAGTTCCTTGTGTTTTTTTAGTTCCTGCTGAACAATAACAAAGAATTTAAGCAAATACACTTGTAATTTGAAATATTGTGATGGTCCACGATATTATTATGATGATATCTTTACCTTTACCACTAGGGGTCCTCGCCCCTCCTTTTGAGAAACACTGTGTTGTGGTGTCCCCGTATGTTGAATGATTTATGGACATACATTGTTAAGACCTCAGCACTTAAGGGTAAAGTAAATAGCGGAGGATTATGGAGCTGCCTGTAACCATAGCGATAACTGGAGCCTAATGGAGACAAGAGGTTTGAGTCTGAATGCATATTAACATAACAAGATAATATATTTTTAATGCTATTATTCTCTGTTTATTCTGCAGATATAACAAACAAAGAACAGACAAAGTGGTTTAAAAGGCCTGTATTACAATATTATCTCTTATAATGTTGTTTCCTCGTCACAAACACACCTGGCGTTGTGTTTTGTTTCATTCAGACACAAACCTGAATATTCTCTCAAACTGAAAACGCTCTGTTCCACCTTGTGATGTCATATGGTGATACAGGAAATGCTCCACTGTGTTTTAAAACTCCACACACTTTCACTAGAATCATTTGGATGATTTCAGCCCTGGAATTGCCGATCTCTACTGAACTAAAGGTAAAAAGGAGCTGTTAACTTGAAAAATACCGCTTCATGACATCACAAGGTGGAACAGAGCATTTTGAGTTTTGGAGATGTAGAGAGACTGATAATAAAGGGTTATTCAAACAAAAACTGAACAAAACACAACTCCAGGTCTGTTTTTGAGGAGGTAACAGCATTATAACATGGCTAAAGCTCACAAGAGTCAACTGTGTGTAATAGAGGAACTTTAAATATACAAAATCAGTGTCAGGGCAGTTTTGCGTCACAATTTGACAAACTGAAATCAATACTTGTCTGTAAAGGAAACAAAGAAGTGGTTTAAAGGGACAATAAGCGCGGTTGACATATTGGAGTCGATAGCTTCACTTCTCATTACTGTAAGTGTCCGGGGCAGGTCACTGTAATATGGCCGTCATGTTGACAGCTGTCGACAAAGAGGAGAGGGAAGAACTAGCATAGCCTTGGTTAGCCTTTTGGGGGATGTGAATGGACAAAAAGCTGCATTGTGTAACTTTTCTGATGAATAGTCCGTCAAACGCTTTTATCTATAGAGATGTTATTGCTTTGTCTGGAATGTTTCGCAGTATGGCATTAAACCTTTCTATCTTCACGGAGACCAAACCAGACCAAGTTAAAGGTCAGATCTGTGGAGAGGCGACCCCGCTCACAGTCAGAATGTCTGTTTTTTCTATGTATTTTTGAGCTATAAAACCACCTGTAATTGAATAAATGTAAAGTAGAGCTGTTTAATGTCACACTGTGGAACATTCCAGGCAGAGTAATGACATATCCATAGAAACAAGCAGATGACGGACTCCTAACCAAAAAGTTACACAGTGCAACTTTAAAGGATCAAACTGTGATATAAACAGGATTAACTCTTTTTAAAGCTCCTATATTACACGAATGTGACTCTTGTGAGCTTTAAGTTGTGTTTTGTTTTGTTTCATTCACACGTTTGAGTAATCTTTTATTATTAGTCTGTCTACATCCCCAAATCTCAAAATGCTCTGTTCCACCTTGTGATGTCATAAAGCAGTAGTTTTTAAGTTACCAGCTCCTTTTACTTTTCGCTCAATCGACGTTAGCAGTTCCAGGGCTGAAATCATCCAAATGATTCTAGTGAAGGTGTGTGGAGTTTGAGAGAAGAACTCAGCCTAAAATATGCAGGTGTGTTTGTGTGTTAAACATGTGTGAAAGAAACAAAACACAACTCCAGGTTTGTGATGAGGAAACGACATTAGAACATAGATCAGAAAATAACGTCATATTCACCGTTTAAAGTGAACATCTAAAATTTAACTTGGCTTTTTTTTACTCCGTAGTTGCAGTATTTGATGAGATGTTTTATGTGTTGAGTGACCCAGTTCCTCCCATGCAGTATTTATTTACGCCTGTCACCCCACTAGAACAGGGGCATTAGAGCGAGGGGCATTGTCTGAGGCTATTAAAGAGTCTACAGGGGTCAAAGGTCAAGCTTCTTTGACCTACATACAGTACACAGGAAAGAGGACAAACTAGTCTTATAACTGTGAAATAAACACATGTATTCAAATATAAACTTCACCAACTGATCTTATCAAAACACTTTTTTTTTTTTTTTTGGATGATTTGGTTGATAGAAATGTAAAGTTTTTTGCCGTTAGGAGTTCAGGACTATGGGGAGACAGTGGCTCGGTGGTTAGAGCACTCGCCCACTAACCCAAAGCTCAGAGGTTTGATTCCTGCTATTATTTTGTCCTTAGGCAAGACACTTCACCCGCCTCGCCTTGTACAAATGTGGTGTGTGAGTAAATGACTAGTGTTGGCTGATCTATGTGTTATAATGTTGTTTCCTCATCACAAACATAAGTGGAGTTGTGTTTTGTTTCATTCATACAAGTTTATCACACAAACCCTGTAAATTTAGGCTCATGTGGTAATACAGAAAGTGCTCCACTGTGTTTTTAAACTCCATATACCTTCACTAGAATCATTTGGATCATTTCAGCCCTGGAATTGCCGATTTCTACTGAACTAAAGCTGAAAGGTAGCTGTTAACTTGAAAACTACCAATACATGACATCACAAGGTGGAACAGAGCATTTTGAGCTTTGGAGATGTAGACAGACTAATAATAAAGGATTACTCAAATGTGTGAATGAAACAAAACACAACTCCAGGTCTGTTTTTAGAAAGTAACATTATAACATGACTTAAAGCTCACAAGAGTCAGCTTTGTGTAATAGGAACTGATATTGTACCTGATTTGAATCGATATATTGGAAAAGAGTCGCATGTCAAGGTAAACAACCCAGTGACAGCATGAGGGATGAGCTCAGTTACCGATTGGCTGAAACAAAGCTAAGCCCCGCCCACAGCGCCGGGTGTAGATGGATTTATCGCTGTCTTCTGCCTCGCGGGTCTGGCCTCATACGTCCCCTCCTCCTTCTCAAGATAAATACTCCGTCACTCCCTTCTCCACCTCTACCCCGTCTTTCTCTCCCCCCTCACCCCTCTGTCCCAGGATACCAATTTACCCCGCCATCCATCATCACCAAACACACCCATAATACACCCCCAAACCGAGTGAATACACAACGCCAAATGGTAACAAAGAGGAAATGAACTTGAAGCTTCAGCTGTTTGTTTTCTGTAGTTATTTGTATTAATATTTTAACGTGACTATGACAGTTTGGACTACTCATTTCACTAAAACACAGTTAGGATCATTATATTTAAACATTTACAAAGCATTTTACAATTTTGGCAATATTATTTTGTGTACAGAAGGCCAAAACTCCTCTAATGTACACAGGAATTATTCTTTGACAAATAAAATGATAAGAAAACGCCTTTATTTTGTTGAAATAATAATTAGTATCAGAAAAATGTGATGTCATCAATATGGGACTCTCTACTTCCTGTAATTTTCAGTAAAGAATCATCAAAACTTCTCATACGTAGTTTAAGTGAATGTATTTTATATATTATACCTTTTTTATTCATCTGTTTCATGTTACACTATATTTTCTGCTACTTTTTGACAACTATTTATCAGCTGTTCTTCACACGTCTGTTTTAGAAATTAGAATTATCTCATGTTTTGTCACCGATTTAGAGACTCGTGCTCATCAATGTGCTGTCGAGTCCAAGCGCGAACTGCGGAAATATTTAGGACTCTTAAAGGTTTTTCTAGTTCACGAAGGACACCAGGGCAGTGCTTGTATTTACGACAGTAGCATGCTGACTTTGCTAAGTGGCGCTGGCTCGTACGTACATTGTGACGTATTGTAATTGACAAACAAATCAGTGTTTAAATAGAGCTAAATAATAATAAAAGCTAAATAAATACAGCTAAAATAGAGCTAAATAAAATATAAAATAAAAAAGAGGTTTAGCATATCCATATTGGTATGGCTGTGGTAAAAGTAAAATAACACTCACTATTACGCTAAAAGAGGTTTGTTAGGTACTTTTCTAATTTATATTGGAATAAAACTTCAGTAAAGTGACTCAACTAGTAGAAAATGTAAACTTCCCCTGAAACTAAGTATTCCAATAAAGTAAGCTTCACTCTAAATATCCTATGAAATGAATTAAACAAACTTTATTGATCCACAAGGGAAATTATTTGGACACAGTCGCTCCTTCATCACAATATAATATAATAACAGAGAGTAACAAAAATAGATGGTGTAGCAAAAAGAGCAAGAGACACGTGTCAAATGAGACATAATTATAAAAATAAATAAATGTATATGTACAAGTCAAAATAAAATAGGAAAATAAGTAAAAACTATAAAATAAAGTATAAAATCACAGCTATAAACAAGAGACAAGAACGACAGTGCAAATAATATGCTGATTGACAGAGCATAAGGTTATCTGTTACTTGAGATTAAGCTGTTGTACAGTTGTAGGGAGTATTATCTGTTAAGTTAATCTGTTAAGATTTAGGTCTACCACTGTGATAGAACAAAAAAAGTCAGGTACTCGGTATCGGCAAGTACTCAAAATGAAATACTCGTACTTGTTATAGAAAAAGTGGTATTGCTGCATCCCAAGTTTAATACTGAATACCTGAAAAAGCATATGTCTTCTACGACTACTACTACTACTACAGCTACTACTACTACTACTATAACTACTTTTACTACTACTACTATTACTTTAAATCTAATATCAGTTGTGATGTATTCGCCATAGTCCATGATGTATACTTCCTGTGTAGAGCTCGTGGTCATTATTGTTCTAAACTGCTGTGATCGGCCCCGCCCCTTTCGGAAAAGCTCGCAGGCGATTGGACGGATGATGGAGTGTGACATTAACAGCAGCCGCGGGTCCATCCAAAGTTCAGAGCGCGCTACAGTTATTTGTTTCCTCCAAAATGGCCGCGTGGACAGCCTTGTATGATAATGTGGTCGCTGTACATCAACTTAATTGACACTTAAATCTGTCAGCGGGATTACAAATGGTGACCTTCTTTGGGGAACAAATGCTTTTTAGTGTGAGCGATTGCACGTGTAAGGAGGGAGAGAGAGAGGGAAGGAAGGAGGGAGAGATAAGGAGGGAGACTGAGGGGGAGGGAGAGAGAGATGGCGAGAAAAAAGAGAAAAATAAAGAAAGAGAGAGAGAAGGATAAATAAGGCTAGATAGACGGGGGAGAGAGAGGGAGGGTAGAAAGGAGACATAAGGAGAGAGAGAGAGGGAGGGTAAGAAGGAGACATAAGGAGAGAGAGAGGGAGAGTAGAAAGGAGACATAAGGAGAGAGAGAGGGAGGGTAGGAAGGAGACATAAGGAGAGAGAGAGGGAAGAAAGGAGAGATAAGGAGGGAGAGAGATGGCAAGAAAAAAATGAGAAAAAGAGAGGGAAGGATAAATAAGACTAGATAGAGAGGGGGAGGGAAGGAGATATAAGGAGAGAGGGAGGGAGGGTAGGAAGGAGACATAAGGAGAGAGAGACAGAGAGAGGGGAAGAGGTAAAGATAAGAAGGGAGAGCGAGAAGGAGGGAGGGACAGAGAGGGGGGAGAGAGAAAGGGAGGGAAGGAGGGAGAGATTCAGAGAGAGGAGAGAAAGAGAGGGGAGAGAGAGAGAGAGGGAGGGGAGGATGGAGACATACAGAGAGAGCGAGGAGAGAAAGAGAGAGGGAGGGAAGAAGGGAGAGATACAGAGAGAGGAGACAAAGAGAGAGGGGAGGAGGGGAGGAGAGATACATAGAGAGAGAGGAAAGAAAGAGAGAGGGAGGGGAGGAGAGAGGGATATGGAGGGACAGACAGAGAGAAGAAGGGACGATGAAAAAAAGAGGGGGAGACAGAGGACAGATAAGCACATAACTTATTGTTTATCAAGATAGTTCAAAATCCTTCATTTTGATCGTTTTGGTTTGTGAGTTTGGATAAGAGCAGGGCCGTTTTTACCGTTGTTGGGGCCATTTACAAAATCCTGTTTCGGTGCCTGCGTTTCAGTGACGGGCAAAACCAGTGATTTTTGTTTCGATCCGATACCAAGTAACATCATGACAAGTTTTGTGATACTAAAGAGCTTTGTATTAAAATGCTTTGAAACTCCTCGACTGTAAAGAATTTTAACTTTATGAACTTAACTTGATGTCATTATCTTTGGTCCACCCAAGCTTGAATTGATCTAAAAATGAAAAATACTTTAAGTACAGATGTTTTTTTTTTTTTTACAAATTAATATTACAAAAAAATGTATATGAACTTTCAAGTAGCAATATTTTTGTGTGAGAATCGATACCTTTACCTCAGTCAGTATCCCTGTGATATTTTGGGATTGATCCACCCACTACAAAGTACAATAGTGTGAGGGTGACTCTATACTTTGTCATTTCATAGTAATACTGTAGTATATTGAGATTGTGAAAACTCATTGTGTAGAATGGAGTTCAATTCAAAAATAATACAGCAATACAAAAACATGCTGACATATAAAAACCCACACTGCGTTTTGCCTGTTATTTATTACTGTTAATTACATTATATACATTCATCTGCTGGTTTTGCATAATTAATTTGTACTAAACGCTAATTGAGATATGGCCAATTTACCATTTCAGTCCAAAACACTATTGAAAAACAAAAGCCAATTCCCCACCCACACTTTTTCTTTTTCTTTTATCCTCTGGGGTGTTCCTTATTGTTTTGTTGTCAGTGCCGTGTGCATTCTGTGATTTAATCTGCTAAACCACCACCGGGGGAGCTGTGTCCCACCCCCTCAGGCAGGACAGGTGTAAACTGAACACACCGGCTAAGGGCTGTCATCACTGTTCATTTGTATAGAAGATTTAACACACATCAACATTATTAGACCAATGGGAAGAGGCTCATTTTGATTCTGTACTTCAAACATACAGGAGGTAATCGATTTTGACAACAGAATGCGTTTAGTAAATACATATGCTAATAACAGGGCAGTAAAGTGGAGGAAAGTGTTACAAAAATACAAAAAATCCTAGAAATTTTGCACGGTTGCAGGTTTCATCACTACTAGACTTGCTTACTGTCATTGGGCAAGATACTTCTCTCACCTTGCTTGTAGAAAATGGAATGTTATTTGTTTTTTTGTGATTCTTGTGAGTCGAGACAAAACAGATCGTCTCTAAAACAGCAATTTGTAGAAAAATATTTTTAAAATATCATAATTGTCATAGTTATACAGGTAGATCTAAGGGAGATCTGTATACTGGAGCTATTTATCTGAATATACTTTGATGTAAATGTAAGTTTAAATTTTGAAGTCTGAAGTTTTAGATGTCATCCATGCATGTTTGAGTAATTTAGCGATCTCTCCTGGACTATTCAATCCCTCTTTATGGTTAGCTGTTCAGTGCTCCGCCCACACCCATGCTCCCTCACGACAATTCTCCATAAATATACAAAAACATGATATAAAACTGTACACTACAACTTCACGAACCTGATGCGATGTGCAGTAGTTTCATTAGCATGCCGATTGTAATGTGATAATGCTCTGTAGGGGGAGTGACTTAGGTTTTAGCAATTAATATCTCATATAGTAAGTCCACAGAAGGCCATGGAAGTGTAATACGCCCTCTTTAAGCATAAAACTGCAACTGAAGTTCAAGTTAATGCTATACTGTGGAATATTTCAGGCTTAGCAATGACGTATCAGTGGAGACAAGAATGTGGTTGAAAAGTTGCACAGTGCAGCTTTAATTCTGGTTTCAAATGCAGTCTTATACATTCATACTGTTTTGGAAATCATATTGTTTACAAATTAAATACAACATTGCCCATCTCCCCTGTTAACACCATTACATCCACCGCTGACATTTTGAGGACCAACAAACCTTTATATTACCCCCTCGGCTCCTGCTTCCTGTTTTAACGACCCCAGTGCATCGTGGGTACTTCTCACAGGTACAATCTTGTTTAGCCCAATCCCCCGCAGACCTCCATCTCTCCGGGGACCTGATCTAGCCTCTTCTAACCCCTGGCCGAGCCTCTGTCCTGGGCTTCAAACTCTGTCCTGGACTATGGAACTCTGGGTAATTAGCTTGGGGCTCATTAGCGTCAGGAGCAGAGACGAGCTTGTCCCTGGCGCTGATGACAGGAGAGGGCCCAAATAAAAACATGGAGGTGAAGACAGCTCCTGACTCTGGGGGGTAATTATGTGACAGTTAAGGGCTGTAGGAATCATCGCGAAATGTTGTGTTAAAGTTGGACTGTGTAACTTTTCTGGCGAAGTGTTGTTTCCATGGTGATGTCATTGCTTTTCTTCATGTGTGGTATTAAACTTATCTGTCTTGGATTTTATTTAAAAATGCACTGTGTAACTTTTCTGGTTGAGAGCTCACCACCTGCTTGTCTCCATGGAGTTATTGCCTTGTCTGGAATGTTCCACTGTATTGCATTAAACCTATGGGAGTTTTTATTGCTCAAAAACACATGCATTTTTAGTGAAAAGGCTTGCCTCTCCACAGATCTGACCTGTAGATTGGCCTGATGTTGCCACCAGCTTGTCTTCATGCAAATAAATAAGTTTAATGCCATACAGTGGGACATTCTCATTCGTACATGTTCTTCATTTGAGAATAAAGACATTATTCATGGTTTCAGCGTTCTCTTATATGCATTTTGAGAAATGTACCCCATTCAGAAGGTCTAATAGTTGTGTTTTAAACTGTTAATCGCTAAGGCAATTGTCCTATTTCTTTTTTTGAGAACTTTGCCAAATTCAAAAGGTCTAATATTTGTATTTTAAGTTGTTAGTCTTAATAGTCAGTATGACAACGGTCCTAATTTTTCTTCATCGTTCTCAAATCCATGGATGCAAATGACTTCGTGAACATTTTGAGAACTTTACCTTATTTCAAAAGATCTAATATTTTGTTTTAAATTTTTGATCGCTATGGCAACAGTTCTCATTTTTACATAATTTTGAAAACCCATGGATGCAAATGACTTTATGAACATTTTGAGAACTTTGCACGATTCGAAAGGTCTAATATTTTATTTAAAATTGTTAACTGCTATGGCAACGGTCCAAATTATATATATTGTTTTCATAATTCTGAAACCTATGGATGCATATCACATTACTTTTGTTAAAAACTATAGCAGTGCTCCTGATTTTTCATCAATCTGAAATGGCTTCATGAACGTTTTGAGAACTTTGCCCCATTCAAAAGGTCTAATTTTTTGTTTTAAATTGTTAATCACTATGGCAACGATTCTAATGTCTTCTTCATTCTGAAATCCATGGATACAAAACCAATAACATGGAAATAAACCAACTTGATCTCATTCAAAAGGTCTAATATTTTGTTTTAAATGGCTAATCGCTATGGCAACGGTCCTAATTTTTCTTCATCATTCTGAAAACCCATGGATGCAAATGACTTTATGAACATTTTGAGAACTTAACTCCATTCAAAAGGTCTAATATTAAGTTTTAAATCGTTAATCACTATAGCAACCAGTTTTTTTTCATCCTTCTGAAAACCCATGGATACAAATGAGTATATGAACATTTTTGAGAACTTTACCCCATTCAAAAGGTTTAATATTTTGTTTTTAAATAGCTAATCGCAATGGAAATGGATACTTGACTTTGCAAACATGGACATAAAGCAGCATCAACAAAAGAAAAAAAAAAGAAAGAAAATACAAAAAAGAGCCATATATGCCAGATCCAAGTCCATGTATCTGATCTCTCTTTCTCAGTTGCTCACATATCCCTCCATACCCCGGGCCGTCTCTGCTGTCACATGGAGCTGAGTTGATGTTTTGATTGACAGCTGAACCCATCCCGTACGACAAGTGATAAGAAGTCTTCGTGGCATATTTTGGTCCCCCACTTTGCCCTTTGGTCACAGGTTGAGGACATCTGAGCTGAAATGCATGCAAACTAATAGGGTGGGGTGACTGACATGCGCAGCTATGGGGGTTAAGTGTTGCGATGTTGTCAGTACAAGTTTGTGTATATTCTGTTCTTTGCATATGGGCTTCTCTGTGGATCTGTCCGTCTATGTCCGAACTCCTCCTCATCACCGGGGCTGTGCTGTCACTCACTCAGAGAAGAAGAGAGAGTAGATGAGTGATGGAGACGCTATTTTGGAAAACTTCAGGGAGGATTTTTGTGGAGATGTTTCGAAGACTCAGTTGCCAGAGATTAAAGGTCCTATATTACACAAAATCGACTCTTTGTGAGCTTTTAACCATGATGTTACCTCCCCAAAAACAGACCTGGAGTTGTGTTTTGTTTCATTCACACATGTTTGAGTAATCCTTTATTATTAGACTGTCTACATCTCCAAAGCTCAAAATGCTGTGTTCCACCTAGATTTCATTAAGTTAATAGCTCCTTTTACCTTTAGTTCAGTAGAGTTTGGCAATTCCAGGGTTGAAATCATCCAAATGATTCTATTGAAGGTGTGTGGAGTTTAAAAACCTTTTGGAGCACTTCTTGACGCCACTTTGAAAAACTTCAGTGAGGATTCTTGTGAAGATGTTTCGAAGAATCAGCTGCCAAAGATTAAAGGTGCACCATATGTAGCTACATACCCTGTCGGTCTCCACGGAGAAGTTATTGAATTGCCACGACGTTCCACAGTATGGCATTAAATGATCCATTAAGTACTTTGTTGTAGAATAAATTAAAGTAGCAGTATAATCGAAGTAGTTTATTTATGTATTTTCTATGAACCCTCAAGACATTGTGAGTGTTTTCCATTCGAGTTTAGTACAGTCCAGTCTGCCTATGCTTCTGTTGTAGGGAGTATTTTACCTCTGAAGACATAGGCCAAGATCACAGTGACCGAGCTGGAAGTGAAGCCTTCAGAACAGCAGATAAATCAAATTCCTTTAACACACTTGCACAACTTTGATCACTCAAAAATATCACAAAAAACAAGCATTGTTATTGTGAGTGGGTTGAGGATAAGTGTAAAGCCATACTGTGGAACATTTAATCAATCACAAATCCGATCTGTGTATAACTCTGGGGATGATTCATAGTTTTGCTTGAGGGACCGGACCAAACTCTGGATCTTTAGCTTAAGCGTGTGACAGCTACAAAAGACTACAGAGCCTTTTAGAAGAAACTCCCTCTAGGTGTTTTTCAGAATCTAGAAGGTAATGACGTCAGACTCCCACATGGGGATCAGGACACAGATTTCACTTTTAATTACATTGCACTTTGCCATCAAATATCTAAAAGGTCAACTCATAAATGCTGAACCTGGGATTTGCAATTATTGACCAAACCCAAGAGCTCACGGTATTACAACATAATTTTGCATTTTAACAATATTCATTTAAGCTGCCCCCATCTGTATTAAAGGTGCACTATGTAACCTCTCTGGTGGAGGGTCTGTGGAATGTTTTTCCCCGTGGAGATGGACCTTATATTTATTAAATTACAGGTTGTTTTATAGCTCAAATATACTTAGAAAATAACGCATTCTGACTGTGAGCGGGGTCGCCTCTCCACAAATCTGACCTGTAACTTGGTCTGGTTTGGTCTCCATGAAGATAGAAAGGTTTAATGCCATACTGTGGAACATTCCAGACAAAGCGATAACATCTCCATGGAGAAAAACATCTGACAGACCTTCCACCAGAAACGCTGCACAATGCACCTTTCACTAATATTGGCCTATAGAAAGTGTCCTCTTCTGCTTATTGTAAAAACAGGGTAAACCAAGTAAAACCAAGAATAATCCACAAGCAAAATTGTGAAAAGCAGATTTTATGGGAATTTAGGCTTCCTACCGGATTGTTTGGTGGATTGCCAGAGCTCAGGATCAAACGTCAAAAGGTTTTGGCCAAAGTTTTTTTTTACCAAAATTCCATAGCGAAACATGAGCAAAGACAATAAAAAAGTCAACAAATGCGTCAGAGTGCAGTGTCAAAATGCTTTTAAATGATGTTTAGTATTGATATTTTGCAGCTGATGTCATCAACATTCCCTCAGGGTGTGAAGCTAACTTTAAGCACTACTCACACTAACACAATCTGACCAGAAAGAACAGATTTAGTTGGAACTACAACAAGATTTGTGCCATTAAACAAGTCCCTCTCAAATAACATTACAGTCACAAGCTAATTAGGCACTCTCACCTTTTTGCTGAAAATCAAACACATAAACCGGACCATGGATGCTCGTATTGATCACAAGCTCCTGAAAATGTGCTGTTTAAATGCATTTTTATATTTTTTCTTGAGTTTTAAGACAATCTTAAAACTTTTTTGATGTTTTTTTCTCATTTGTATATTGTGCGTCCATGGTAACTGCCAAACATTCCACCAATACACGTAGGGCCTACATGTAGAACACCCCCAATGTGATGTCACTGCAAAGAATAGCATCTTTAAGATCTCCATTGTTTAACATTAGGCACAATCCCGAGCTTTACTGAATAGTCCCGACCTCTCGTCTCCCAACAGCTTCTCCTGTTACCACGATATTTAACCACTTCTGTGTAAGCTAACAACGCTAACACTAACGCTAACCTGCCCGATTCAGCGAAAGCATCTTGTCCTGGGATTAAACAAGCCTCCACCTGTGCCGTCGTCCTATGGGGCCTATTATAACCGCAGCCTATTAGCCGCTGACTCAGCAGAACACAACGTTAGCATGTCTTTGATCCGCGCTAACACAAATCCAGCGGGCAGCAGCAGCGGCGTTCCTGTGCTAAGCTAATTAGTGCTAATTAAACGGTCTCCAGCTGCCTGATGTGTGCTTCCTGGCTTTGTGTTTGCAGGTGGCTCTGGTGCATTCCTCACAGCACACGATCAAAGCCATTGTTCAAGATGAGAGGAACACATACTCCACTTATTACCAATGACGAGGTGTTTTAGGCTAATATAAAGGGCCCTATAGTCTATACTCATACAAAATGGAGCTGGAACTGTTAAAAACACAATAGTCTATGTAACGTCTTGGGTGGTCACTAATAAGTTGTGTATTTTCCATCTTCTTTAATCTTTTCATTAATTTTACAATTTCTTTGAAGCCATTTGAGTAATTTCCTTTTTTGAATTTGGTTAAAATATTTTTTTTTTTCAAATTGACAAATATATAGGCCTAAATTCATACCAATATTAAATGAAAACTAATGTAGTACAATTTCTTTAAACTCCTGTTTTGAGGGGCTATACTACAGAAAGGTTATTGAATTATTATTATTATTATTATTATTATTATTATTATTATTATTATTATTATTAATGTATTTATTTATTTATTTTTTGTGCTGTACAATTTTTTGGCAAACCACGGTAAAGGTAAGTTTATTTGTATGGCACAATTCGTACAAAGTGCTTTAGAGAATAAGAAAGACACGACAAAAACACTACAAACAAATAAAAAAATAATCATCATAAAATGAACATTAAAAGAGAAAAGGAGGGCCGCATAGGTACTACTACTATAGCTACTCATACTACTGATACAGAATGGAGCTAGGTTTTCAAAGAACTTTAGTAGTTTCCAGTATTTCCAATGTTTCCAATGTTAAAAACACAACAGCTCATGCAACATCTTGGGTGGTCACACAAGCCGTGCATCTTCCATCTTCTTGCATATGTTTTTCTTTAGTTAATTTTACAATTTCTTTGAAGCCATGTGAGGAATGTCCTGTTAGGAGGAGTTATACTACAAAAACATTATTGAATTAGGTTAAAATAGCTTAAAACTGTTTCTTTTCTATACATTTTTTGGCAAAACATGGTGAAATATATAGGACTAAATTCACAACAGCAGTATCATAGAAAGCCAATATAGCTGGATCACTTAGTTTTCATTTTATTACACACCTAATAATCTCCATACCTTTTATAGCGTCTTTTTACATGTATTATAATGTTACGCATTAAATACAATCACCATATTTTCTAACCCAAATTGATGACTCAATAGTTGACATGGTAAAGGAACTCAAAAAAATATATATACATCAAAATATCCCATAGTGTATGTTCTGGTATTTACACAAAAAAAAATTGTATATGGGTTATTCCACTTATCTTCACAACAAGAAGGAACCTAAATGCATATTATTATACTATACTATTTTGTTGTTAAAAGTCCTTTTGATTCTTTATAAACTCTTACATTTTCATTCTGTTCAACTTTGTTTTAAAATATTTCTGTGATTGCTTTCCACTTTAGACTTTCACTGGCATAAAAAATAAAAAAAAAACATGTTTTATTTGAACTCCATAAGGTCAATACGCCGCTAATGCCGTCAACACGCTCGCTAGCAACTAAGGAATGTGAAATATTCAGCATTCATATGTACTTAAAGTGATTTTTATCATTCTTGACAGCTGCTTTGATTCAGTAATGGCTCATTGAGAATCACTAACCCTTTCAGTGTGGCATCTTAACCTTCTCACCTCTCATTTTAAGTCTTCAAACTTAACTCGTCATATTCTCAAGTCTTGTTTGTGGTTTTGTTCAATAGACGATTTCAAAAACATCTCCCAAATGCGATTTCGAGGCGCTCATCTCGTAAACAACATCCTGAGTGGGTTTTATTGTGAAATGTGCGATGTGAAGGGCTCTTATTGTGAAGGGAAGTGTAAAGACAGCCACTTCAAACGCTCTTTAGAAATGGCTATGGTGAAGAATTGAAAAAGGTTTAAACGAGGTGATTGTTGATGTTTCTGAAGAAGGCCATAACTTTGAGCAGGTTAGAGGTGGCAATGCAAAAGTTTGGAGTAGTTTTGAAATTTTAAAAAGATGTTAATTGTTTTTATGAGTCAAAGTCATTTAAGCCTTTTCAAATTTAATAAATGAGTTACGAAATTGGGCTATTTTTTCCAGCCATACCTCAAAACTAGTATTCAGACCACTTTCATTTAAGGTGTACCAGTTTTTTTTTATATAGTTAAGTCTGTTTTGGCCCAGTATATTGTAAAAGTGAAACCAATGTGTGCTGTCTGCGTGTAATTATAAATGTTTTTATTGTTCCCGAACCAGGAAGTAGCACTGTTAGCATGCTAGTTGCTGTTAGCATTATGCGTTTAGCAGTGAGCAGGTGTAACGCTGCAACATTGTCAATCAAACCTGTTGTTTGTGGAAGCAACCTTGGGGAAAGAAGGCATACAGACATGCATTTGTCTGTTATTAATGTTCATATCTTGATTTACGGACAAAATAGCGAAATAAAAACACCAGGATCATGTAGAGTGGGTTAAAACAAACATTTTAAGACCAAAATGATGAGTCTGACAACAGCAGTTACAGAGAGAGGGGTGACAGTTTTTCAATAGAAACTGAATTGGAGCCAGAGTCGATGGAGTCAGAAGTGCACTCATGCTCACTTCCTATTTGGAACGAGGTGGCTAGCAGGTTAGCTATGCCCGTTTATATATACAGCCTATGTTTTTTTTGTTTTTCAATGGAAATTTCTAAGTTTTAACATTCTAGGCTAAACAGCATCGTCATAGAGAAAAGAAGCTTTGGGACCCACCACCTAAAAAGTTACGTAGTACCTCTTTAAACTATAGACCTAGAATGTCGTGATGAAACCTAGCAACAATCCTTCTGTAACTTTTTTTCAATTTATCCAAACTATTTAGCGAAACATCAACAGCAATTAAAAGGGCGCAACCTCGAAAAGCTTATAGGTCAATGAATAACACTTCACATTACATGGCGACGGATTGGACAGGACAGGCTCACAAAGCTACCCAGCATGCCTTTCTTCAGCTGACAGGAAGAAGAGAGAGAGGGGTCAAAGGTGAAGGGGATGAATCAGCGATCAGAGGGTTTCAAAGTGTAGTTTATAAAAGAGACAGCAAAACAAAACAGCTCAATTAGATCCTCTTAAGTGATCAAAAGACGAGCCAGAAAACCAGGAAGTGTACGCAGATTCTTGGCAATGAAGTAATGAATGAGTAATACTGAAAAGAGGTCCATTGTTGTTTCCATAATAGTACCGATACTTTGCAGCTCATGTCGCCAACATTCTCTGGGGGTGTGATGCTAACGGTAAGCACTGCTGTGTCTATAAGCATCGTGACTCGAGTTAGACTTTAATCTGAGTTTTATTTTAGCATAACCTCGCTCGTCTTTTTGGTGGAAAAACAAACTCGTAAACAGGACCATGAACGCTCGTATTGATCACAGGCTCCTGAAAATGAGCTGTTTAAATCCATTTTGTGTGTTTTTCTTTTTTATGTTTTTTTTTTTTCCAGACTAACTTTTTTGGCAGTGTTTGCTAATGTGTGCATCGTGTCACCATGGTAACTGCTGAACATTCTACCATAAACATACAGCCCTGCGTATCATCTTTATTTGATATTATTGGCCTATAAAATGTTGTGATTCCATCTGAAACCAGCATTAGTAATAAAAAGAAACTGTATATAATTTTGAAAGGGTTAAAGGTTATTAGCGCAATAATTGTTTTGAAGGTATACAAAATATTGTCAATAATAAGAGGCTTGGATGAGCTGCGAAACGTATTTGACCAAATAAACTTTTATCCAGTTGACAAATTGAATTTCTCCTTTTGTCATGGATTCTACCTGGACGACTGAGGGATTCTACACACGTCAATAATAAGAATAAATGAAAACTCAAACAACACAGCAAAAAATAAAAATAAATAAATAAATAAATAAATAATAAAATAAAATATAATAATAATAATAATAAAGGAGTTATCTAGAAAAATTGTATAAAGTAATATTTCTCAAGGTTCAAGGTTCTTTATTTGTCTTTCAAACATGACAGAATTAAATTTGTTCCTCCTTAACTACAAGTTCTGTACTTGTGTTTAAAGATACACTGCTTACATTTTCTGTTGGAGGGTTGATCACCTGCTTTTCTCTGTGGAGATATCATTGTTTTTATCTGTGTCCATAGAGACAAGCCGGTGACAGCACCAGACCAAGTTATATGCTAGTATATAGGTCAGATCCATGAAGAGGCAAGCCCTCTCTACTACGAATGCACGATTTTCAACAAGGTATTTTTTTTACTAATAGAAATACAAGTGAAAAAACCAAACAAATGCAGGATAGATACGTTTAACTGAATACTATGGAACATTCCAGGTAAGGCAACAACATCTCCATGGAAACCAGCAAGTGGCAGAACAGAAAAGTTACACAGTGCAGCTTTAAGTCTATGTGAATCTAAACCAAGATATTTACAGACAAAATCAAATGCATAATATGTAGAGTAATTTAATATTTGTAAGTTTGCAAGTATCTCCACAGCAAAACAGTTTCTAGTAGTAATGTGGCTGTTTTATATACCAGATGCCCTTCCTTTGCCATGCCACAAAGTATCTTGCCCAAGGACACATCAAGCAAGTCCCAAACTGGTAACCTTCTCTTCAGATGGTGAACGCTTAACCGATCGCACCATTTCAGACATAGTGAACCACCCCGCTCGTAGGAATGCAAGATTTTCAACACAGTATTTTTTGGATAGATACCTTTAACTGAACACTACGGAACATTCCAGGTAAGGCAACAACATCTCCATGGAAACCAGCAAGTGGCAGAACAGAAAAGTTACACAGTTCAGCTTTAAGTCTGTGAATTTGAGCAATAGCCTACGTGAAACCAAGATATTTACAGACCAAATCCACTGCATATTATATAGTATAGCATATAAATGACATATTTGGAAGTATTTTTGCAGCATCTCTACAGCAAAACAGTTTGTAGTACCAATGTGGGTGCTTTTTTTTTTGTTTGTTTGTTTTGTTTAACACCAGATGCCCTTCCTCTGCTATGCTACGAAATATCTCGCCCAAGGACATAGCAACTTACACATCAAGCAAGTCCAAAACTGGCAACCTTATCGTCTGATGGTGAACGCTTAACTGACCACACCATTTCAGACATAAAGGACCACGTTTTTAAGACAAATTAACACCTCTTTAGTCAAATGTCCCACCGCAGAATCTCTCAGGATATTGCGACGTTCTAATCATTGAGAAGTTAGTTAAAATTCTCTCCACTTTGGCACCATTATCGTACATCAAAATAACGAATGGGCCCTTCAAACACTGGTAATTATAATTTGATAAATCCTCAGCAGAAAATTAAGTCTGTGTCAAAACATTCGTTGGGAGGGAGACGGATGGGGGGAGACGGAGGTGATGAATCGTCGTAATCTGCGGCGCATGTAACCACGGAAACGCTAAACAGAAAGAGATGGATGGGGAGCAGCGCTGCAAGGTCAGAGCGGCGGGTGGGCGGAGCGAGGGGGGAGGGGTCAGGGGCGGGTTTAGCTTCCTGTTATGGGTGACATTTTGAGGACTTTTACCTGCAGACTGTATAAAGAAGTGGATTAAGTGAGTGTGACCCATAGCGTTCAGCTCCAGTCAAATGAAGCTCACTGAGGGCTGCAGCTATGGGGCGAATTTGGAGCCAGTTCCATTTTAGAATAGGAATTTATTCACGGACAAAATAGCGAAACAAAAACACCAGGATCGTGTAGAGCGGATTAAATCGAACATTTTAAGACTAAAATGACGAAGCTCACTGCAGCAATTACAGAGAGAGAGGCGACAATCTTTTAATGTAAAGTGAATTGGAGCCAGAGTCGATGGAGCCAGAAGCGCACCTGTGATTATTTCCTATTTGGAACGTGGCAGCTAGAGAGTTAGCTATGTCCATTTATATATACAGGCTATGCTTTTACCCCATTCAAAAATAAATTGTTAATCGCCATGGCAACATTCTTATTTTGTTCATCATTCTGAAATCCGTGGATATCGTTTAATATGGGGGATTCTGAATGTGCCTTTTTCCCATTTTAAAGATATAATATTTTGTTGTCTAATTTTTCATAATTCTGAAACACAAAGATTTATTTATTTTTTTTTTTTTACCTTTGTTCCATTTTCTGTACTCGGTAAAGTGTGCCCTTTGTAGATGTCTTTGAATATTTTCTATTAAATTAAAAGTGAACTATACAACTTTAGTCGCCCTGGAGATGTCATTACTTTACCTCGATTGTTTCATAGTTGAGCTACTTCTATTTGTAACTCCAGTCTGCTAAATTAAAACAAGAAAAACAGTAGAGATGTGAGATCTCCCATAAAACATTATCCTGAATATGACTCAGATCAGATTTAGTGAAGCTCAACAGGCCGAGTTAAAATGAAACTGTGAACAAGTGAGTGGGTTAGTTTCAGAGTCGTTTCAGTGTAGTTTCAGTGTCATTTCAGAGTCGTTTCAGTGTCGTTTCAGTGTAGTTTCAATGTCGTTTCAGTGTCGTTTCAGTGTCGTTTCAGAGTCGTTTCAGTGTCGTTTCAGAGTCGTTTCAGTGTAGTTTCAATGTCGTTTCAGTGTCGTTTCAGTGTCGTTTCAGAGTCGTTTCAGTGTAGTTTCAATGTCGTTTCAGTGTCGTTTCAGAGTCGTTTCAGTGTCGTTTCAGAGTCGTTTCAGTGTAGTTTCAATGTTGTTTCAGTGTCATTTCAGTGTCGTTTCAGTGTCGTTTCAGTGTAGTTTCAGAGTCGTTTCAGAGTCGTTTCAGTGTCGTTTCAGTGTCTTTTCAATGTTGTTTCAGTGTCATTTCAGTGTAGTTTCAGTGTTGTTTCAGTGTAGTTTCAGAGTCGTTTCAGTGTCGTTTCAGTGTAGTTTCAGAGTAGCTTCAGTGTCGTTTCAGAGTCGTTTCAGTGTAGTTTCAGTGTCGTTTCAGTGTAGTTTCAGTGTCGTTTCAGAGTAGTTTCAGTGTAGTTTCAGTGTAGTTTCAGAGTCGTTTCAGTGTCGTTTCAGTGTAGTTTCAGTGTCATTTCAGTGCCGTTTCAGTGCAGTTTCAGTGCCGTTTCAGTGTCGTTTCAGTGCCGTTTCAGTGCAGTTTCAGTGTCGTTTCAGTGCCGTTTCAGTGCAGTTTCAGTGCAGTTTCAGTGCCGTTTCAGTGTCGTTTCAGTGCCGTTTCAGTGCAGTTTCAGTGTCATTTCAGTGTCATTTCAGTGTAGTTTCAGAGTAGTTTCAGTGTCGTTTCAGTGTAATTAGTTTCTCTTCTTTAGACAAATATAAGAAGAAGACTTGGATGAGCCACTTGGATGAGCTAAGAAATATGTTCACTCTAACTAATAATTTAAAGGTGCATTGTGTAACTTTTCTGGTGGAGGGTCTGCCACCTGCTTTTCTCCATGGAGTTGTTATTGTCAGAATGCCTGTTTTTCTGGGTATTTTTGAGCTATAAAGCCAGGTGTAATTATCAATTCGAAGTTTTCAACTCAACATTCGAAGCAGAGCAAAGATACATCCACAGAAACAAGAAGGTGGCAGACCCTCAACCAAAACGTTACATAATGTACCTTTAATAATTAAATAATTTAACATTTAATTTGCTGTGGATCTTACCTGGATGACTGATTACAAAGACATCTAACCACTGAAACTATAATAGACTTGTTGTTGTTTACAGTAAGGAGTATTATTAGTTTGTTAGTTAAGTCTTTTGAACTATACTAAGGTGTGAACTTTGATTTAAGGCAATGTTTACAATACAAAAACATGACTAGGGTGTGTTAGTTTTAGTGTAAAACTGAAGAAGGGACTTGAACGAGTGACAAAACATATTCTACCACTCTTTGTCTTTAAAACATGTATGTTTAAGTATGTTAAAGGTGCACTATGTAACTTTTCTGGTACCTGTTTGTGTCCTTGGAGATATGCTATGGAGATTGCTTTCTCTGGAATGTACCACAGTATGGCATTAAACTTACTTATTGTTTGTTTGTTTGTTTGTTTGTTTGTTTGTTTGTTTGTTTTACAATACCTTGAAAAACATGCATTCTACTGTAAGCGCACCTCTCCACAGATCGGACTTGTAAATTAGCATGGTGCTTGTCTCCATGGAAATAGAACATGAAAAATTCCAGGAAAAACAACAATATCTCCATGGTTGCGGACCCTCCACCTGGAAAGTTACAGAATCCAGTGATGTAATTAAAGTGAACACTTATCTTTTGCCTTACATTCAGTAAAGATCGGAAATTCCAGGCCTGAAATCATCCAAATGATTCTAGTGAAGGTCTGTGGAGTTTAAAAACACAGTGGAGCTCTTCCTGTATTACCACATGACATCAGAAGGTGGAAC
This sequence comes from Taenioides sp. WSHXM2023, assembly GCA_029959045.1. Taxonomy (NCBI): domain Eukaryota; kingdom Metazoa; phylum Chordata; class Actinopteri; order Gobiiformes; family Gobiidae; genus Taenioides; species Taenioides sp. WSHXM2023. The sequence goes on along the minus strand of CM057104.1, from coordinate 5,587,805 downwards.
AGAGTGTTTTCTGTACCTAAAAATGCAGGATGTGTGTGTTAAACATGTGTGAATTAATCAAAACACAACTCCAGGTCTGTTTGTGATGAGGAAAACATCAGAAAACAGTGTAAAATTGGCCCGTTAAAACAACAGAATCCAATTTTCTTTAGTGCTGTAATTAATTATTAGTAAAAAATTTCGCCAATTTTTTTTCCCTCCTCCTCTTAGCCTCGAGGGGGCGTGTCTGACCCACTCCACTCACTCATCTGCCCCTTTCACAGTAACACCACCGCACTGAAAACCACCGGGCACACACTCACTGCACCGTCATCCATCACACCCACCTCACGGCCTCTCCTCTGACCCAGCTCGTGATGCCTGACTGGGGCTGGAGCGGGAAAGGCGAGGGGGGTGGAGCTGGTTCTTTACTTCAGCCTGCATTAGAGATATTAAACTGGGGATGAAGGATGGAAGCTGGCCGTAGTCAAAGTTTTCTTTAATGTTGTGTTTTTGCTGAGTAAAACTTACTTAAAGGTCCTATATATTGTGCACAATTGACTTTTGAGAGCTTTTGTGAGCTTTTAGTCATGTTATAATATTATAAGTTGTGTTTTGTTTCATTCACACGTTTAAGTAATCCTTTATTATTAGTCTATCTACATCTCCAAAGCTCAAAATGCTCTGTTACACCTTGTGATGTCATGAAGCTATACCTTTAACCTTTAGTTCAGTAGCGATTGGCAATAATGTTTGCCCTTTAAACTCCTGTATGTCTAAAATTTGTTGACTAAACCTATTTTCGTCAAATGATAAAAATTAAAGATACGTGAGTGAAAGACACGAGAGGAGAAAAGATCCAAGTTGTTGTTGTTTTTTTTTTTTTAATCCCATAAACAAACTCAACATCCAAGGAACGCAGTACATCAAATAGGAAGCAATGCCATAATATTTATCTTCATTAAAATACAAAATATACTAAACTAGACTAAAACTAAAAGAAATTACGTGACTAAATATTGACTAAAACTGAAAATCATTTGAACCAGGGTGTTTTTGATGACTAAGACTAAATAAAAACTACATTTAAACGTAAACTATGACCAAAATGAGATATTTTCATCAAATTATAACAACTTAAGGCAAAGGAAAAAGTGGAGACTAGATCCTATTTCCGCTTTTCAAACCTTGAGCTCCAAACAGAACTTAAAAGAATGTTAAATGTCGTAGAACAGAGATGTACGATACAAAAGAGAAAAATATATCTAAGCCTTTTTGGAGATTTCGTTGACTGAATTAATAAAGTGACACTTTTATAGCTAAAACTAAAAGAAATGATTATTCATGATGATTATTTTTAGACTTCCAGGGTGGAGGGTGGTGGTTGGCCTCTCCTCTGACCCAGCTCGTGACATCTGCCTGGGGCTGGGGCAGGAGGGAGAAGGGGGTGGGGTTCTGGTTCTTTAATCCGGCCCATATTAGGACTATTACAGTGGGGATGAACCAGGGTGGAGGGTGGTGGGGCGTGTTCGTATGACTCGTGTTTTTAGGTTTACGCTGGTGTGTTAATTCCCTTATAGTATTTGGTCAATAACAAGTTCGTGCTTCCATTTTAATAAGGGCTGTATTTTGTTTGCGTGTTTCCATGGAGATTTTTTGGAAAGTGTCCATATTACACTACTTTTTGATCTATGTTATAATGTTGTTTCCTCATCACAAACAGACCTGGAGTTTTGTTTTGTTTCATTCGCACATGTTTAACACACAAACCCTGCGCATTTAGGCTGTGTTCTTCTCTCCGTTCCACCTTGTGATGTCACGTGGTAATACAGGAAGTGCTCCACTGTGTTTGTTAAACTCCATACACCTTCACTAGCATCTTTTGGAGCATTTCACTTCTGGAATTTCCAATCTTTACTGAACAAAAAGTAAAAAAGGTAGCTGATAACTTGAAAACTCCAGCTTCATACATCACAAGGTGGAACAGAGCATTTTGAGCTTTAGATATGTAGACAGACTAATAATGCAGGATTACTCAAACATGTGTGAATGAAACAAAACACAACTCCAGGTTTGTTTTAGAAATAGTATAATATAGGACCTTTAAACATAATAATGAGTGTAGGCTTTGTTTTTGTATCAGAACAGCTCTTTTCCACTTCATACATTTTATAGAAATAGTGTAATATATGACCTTTAAACATAATAATGAATGTAGGCTATGTTTTTGTATCAGAACAGTTCTTTTCCACATCGTACATTGGGCCAGCTTGCATCATACCTCTCCATTCCCCACATGTTTAAATACTGTTATCACAAACCTCGCCGGAGAGATAAATATTCTGTCATCTCAATAATGGCCGTCCTTCTTCCCACACACTTCCTGTCCATCGCCGCGGAGACAGAGAGCCTACTTCCTGTTTTTGTGGAACCATTTGTATCTGAGCGTCCAAGGTAAAAAGCATGACTAAAGCTTGGCAGAAGATTAAAGCGGTGCTCTGCTCAAGACATTAATAACACTCAGATACTGGAAACAGCCCATTCATACGACATCAGAGGCCCTTCATCTCCGCTTGCGGCCGATAGGAAAAGGTCAACTGTTTTTCTTTTTGTTCTGAACGACTTGAGAGAAATGGGCGAAGGGTTTCCAAGGCGCTACCATCTACTATTTGTCAGAGCAGCGATGTGGTTTATATTACGTGAAGCTACTGTGCCAGAGAAAGAACTGCAAAGAGGAGAAAATGGAGAGTATTCTATATTAACACTTTGCAGCTGATGTCATCAACATTCCCTGGGGGTGTGATGCTAACTGAAGGCTCTACTCTGTCTGATGCAGTAACCCTAGTCTGTGTACAGCTCCAAAACTCAAAATGCCCTGTTCCACCTTGTGATGTCATGAAGCTGCAGTTTTCAAGCTACTTTTTACCTTTTGCTCAGTAGAGATTGGCATTTCCAGATTTGAAATAATCCAAATGATTCAAGTGAAGGTGTGTGGAGTTTAGAAAAACAGTGGAGCACTTCCTGTATTACCACATGACATCACAAGGTGGGAGAATAGAGAAGAACTCAGCCTAAATATGCAGGATTTGTGTGTTAAACGCAATGTAGGTTTGTTGGCTGAGAATTGAACAGAATCTTACAGCTTGTCGCAAGGAGGGTTTGAATAGGGCCCTGGAGAGATCACTAAATTACTCAAACATGCATGGATGACATATAAAACCGCTTCAGGCACTGTAAACTGGCAGAAAGCACACAAAAAATCGATTCTGCATAATACCCCAACTTAAAAAAAAATAAATAAATAATAGTAATAGTTAAATGGTGTTTTTTAAGTTCAACTCACTTCACACACTATATTTACACAGATCAAGTGTCTTGCTTAAGGACACAATGGTAGAAAGTACAACTGAACGGAGCTTGCCTTGAACCACCAAGCTTTGACCACATAACAGTATTCATTAACAGCTGATTTTACGTAATATCACCTGTTTAACTAAGAAAGTACGTCATCTTTTTTCAGTCCAGTCCAAGCCAGGAACTATGGGCGCACTCACACTAGGGCAGGGGTGTCCAAACTTTTTTTCTTCAAGGGATGAAGTGCAGGGCCAATTGAGGACCATAAACGGGTGGTCAGTACAATGAACAATTCAAATCTGTGCTTTTAAAATTGGTTAGAATGAGCCATGAGACCTTTATTCATGCTTAGATTCTGAATATGACACAGTAATTATTTGATATTGGCTTTAATAAGGTAGATTTTCAGAAACTTGTAGTAAAAAGTACTACTTAAGGTAATATGGGCCAATTCACCTGGAAGCTTGAGGGAAAGAGAAAAATAAGTCTGAGGGCCGCTTTTGACCCCCCGGCCATAGTTTGGCCACGCGTGCACTAGGGCCTTAGAACCGTACCGTGTATAGTGAAGTGGTGTGTGTACATGAGCTCTGTGCCGTGCTTTTGCCCACCTTTTCCGGGCCAAAGTCCGAACCGTGCCGCATCTGGGCGTGGACAAACGTACCAAAGGTTTAAGGGCTCTCCACGGTTCGATTGGGCTAGTGTGAGTGTTCCCTAAGCCTCTGTTTTAAAGCTTAATCGTGAATGCGTCAGAGCTTGACAAAAACATGCTTAGTGATGGTAACAAATGTCCCCTTACAGGTTTAGGAGTTTCTCACTTTGCCAAACGTCTCTGCTCCAGGATTAATCTGCATTTGTTATTATCTGTGTGTGAGACTGGAGCACAGATATCATAAAACTCTCCTCTCGAGAAGACAGCCTCTCCACGGGTAAACTCCACTTCTGTCACCCAGGCTCCAGATCAGGTCCCCAGCCCAAACCTCCACATCGCACCCCCATGAGACACGACTAAATTATACGGTACTGACGTTTGACCCCTTGACCTTTCAACTCTGCCCACATGACTCCAGGAAGAGGTATGCGTAAGTGCGCTGCCCGATTTGCACCAGAGTGAAAGAAGAGTAAAAAGAAGACATGTTTTGAAAAGGTGGCTTCATTTTATACAATTTATGTCAAGTCCGTTATAATTTTACGGGTTTTTCTAATTATTATTCCATTTGGTTTACCTTGCAAGTCCAGAATAACATCTCTGTAACTTTTTATACAGAGGGGTATCAGTCTGGTCACCACAACCTCCATCAAACATTATCGTCCAATCAGAGTTGTTTATTTCAGTGACACAACTGAAACGAAGGAGCTCATTGGTCGCTTATGATTTACAATAAAATCAAACTTCTCTCACCTCAGATTGACAGAGTTTAGAGTTTGTTTCAGAGTTGTAAAATCTCAGGCAAACATTTGCAGTAAATATTTATTATAGTTTTACATCATCCAAGCCGCAGTTTGTGGGAAAAAGTTGTGGGGAAAAAGCTGAAAATTCCAAGAACCAGGTCTGAGTTCTAAAAATGAATGTTATCAACAACTTTCTGTTTTAGTTATTTTGTGTATTTGTAAATAAAACAAACTTGCTCTTGTTTTTCTTGTGTTGCTATACTTAACACTTTATGGCATTGCCTCTATGTATGTCATGTATGTCATTTATTGAAATGCCTTCACCCATAAGGTTAGACCAGTATTGAGTATTGGTATTGAAAAAAATACTCCAAAAGTACTTTAAAAATTGTGGTATTGCCTTTCCCTTGCCAGGATTCATAATGTATATTTTCATAAATTCTTCCTCTTCTCTCCTATCGAACAATACTACAAATCCATACACGTCTACTACCCCTTAAATACTCCTTACATAACCTTCCTCCTCTTCTCTTCTGTCCTTGGCATTCAGTCCAGATCTATACACCTGCTCTCTCTCTCTTTCACTGTCTTTCCCTCCCTCTCTCTGTCTCTTTTTCTCTCTTTCTCTTTTTCCCTGTGTCTCTCTTTCTTTCTCTCTGTCTCTCTCTCTCTCTCTGCCCCCCTCTCACTCCCTCCCCCTCTCTTTCGCTCCTTTACTCTTTTTCTCTCCTTTACTCTCTTTCTCTCCTTTACTCTCTTTCTCTCCTTTACTCTCTTTCTCTCTCTCTCCCTCCCCCTCTCTTTCTCTCCTTTACTCTCTTTCAATCTCTCTCCCTCTGTCTCTCTCTTTCTCTGTCTCTCTCGCTGCCCCCTCTCGCTCCCTCCCCTCTCTTTCTCTTTCTGTCCTTTACTGTCTGTCTCTCTCCCTCTCTCTTCCCCTCTCCCTCTCTCTGTCTCCCTCTCTCCCTCCCTCCCTCCCTCCCTATCTCCTCCCTCTCTCTCCCCCTTTCTCTCCCGCTTTCTCCCTCTCCCTTCCTCTCACTCCCTCTTTCTCCCTCTCTCCTCTCTGTCTTTCTCTCTTTGTGTCTTTCTTTCTCTCTCCCCCCCTCTCTCTCCCTCTTTCTCCCTCTCTCTGTCCTTCTGTCTGTCTTTCTCCCTTTGTCTCTCTCTTTCTCTATCCCTCTCTCTCTCTATCTCCTCTCTCTCTCTCCCCCCTCTCTCTCCATCTTTCTCCCTTTGTCTCTCTCTTTCTCCCTCTCTCCACTGACCCCAGATTTCATGACTAACTCTGAGCACTCGTCTCTTGACTCCGCTCCCGGCTCCTCCTCTCATACATCAGCCGAACTTCAGCGGACTAACACAACCTTGGCCTTTCCTCAGATTATTGATACGTTTCTGGCAGCGCGGCGTGGCTCATTTGTCATGATTATAGCTGAGTTCGTTCGCTGTCAGGGCAACTCTGGATCGATGCCTGTCCTCTTCCCTCTTTGTCATATCGGCAGTGCAAACAGCTCTTCCTCTACAAATAAGCCTCTATCTATTATCTGTCTGTCTCACTGCCACTCACGGCTTTGTTGGGTCCATACATCATAGTTAACACAGGGAGTCCGGATTTTATATCAGCGACTTACACTATGAATGACATTTTAATAATAAAGAAATATATATACTGTATGTTTAAATTAAAAATGTGGAGCTTTTCTGGCGGTTGTTTCCTGTTTGTCTCTATGCAAAATGTTATAGCTCTGACTAGAATGTAAAATTGTCTAACTTACTTTTGTTTTTTTTGTTTTTGTTTTTACAATTCTGGTATTTGTATTGCTAAAAATACGCTGAAATTACATTGTGAATTGGCTTGTCGCTCCATAGATCTATTTTCTTAAGGTGACCCCTTGTAAATCATAATAACTTTAAACTTTATCCAAACATATTTTCATGTCCATATATATAGTTTTCTTTCTCAGAATATTTTATTTTACCTATAATTTCTTGACCCCCTTTTTTATTCTTTTGATCAGGCATAATTCTTATATCTTTCCTTCTTTTTTTATTATCATATTCATTTAACACATTTAATCTTATTGGTTTAATTTTCATTATTAAAAATTACCATACTATTTTTTTGTTGTATTAATTTAGCAGTTTTATATTATTAACTTAAAATTCATTATTTTAAATTTTTTTATTAAAATTCCTGAACATAATTTTGAGGGGGTATATAGGCAAAATAAAAAATATAAAATCCAATAATGTAGAAAACAGAGTAACATCAAACATAGCGAATCGTTCCTAGAAAACGTGACAAAAACAAAACAAAACAGTAACAAAAAACAAAAAATAAATACATATATACATACATACATACATACATCTCCATAGATCTGACTGTAACATACATTCCTTGGCATCTTCATAGACATAAAAAGTTAGTAAGGTTAATGCCATTCTGGAACATTTTTGCAAAGTAACAGCACAGTCTTTGTCAGTAGTCTCACTAATCTCTCACAGACATTCGCGCAAAGGAAAACCGGGTGATGTGTCTTGCTCAAGGACATAAAAACAGTATTCATTGGCCAGTGTTGGGATTGAACCACTAACTTTCTGGTTATAGGACGACTGCTCTACCATTCAAAACCCCCCGTTGTCATGACAGCGAACCAACAACCCTCATTTTGACGATTTCAGACCTAAAATTACCAAATCTATACTGAACTAAAAGGAGCTGTTAACTTGAAAACCCCCATTCATGACATCACAAGGTGGAACAGAGCATTTTGAGCTTTGGAGATGGAGACAGACTAATAATAAAGGATTACTCAAACATCTGGATGAAACAAAACACAACTTCAGGTCTGTTTTTGAGGAGGTAACAACATTATAGCAGTCAATTTAGTGTAATATAGGACCTTTAAAAACTCCACATGGATGACCGCTCATGTGGGATTCCTGGTTCACTCTTTACTTTAATCATTTTAGTTTTATGCCGCAGTGGTTTGGTTTGATTCAAGGTCGTGTCGACAGATAAAGCGGAGTTACAGACCACATGTGTTGCATTCATAATGAGATTAAAGGGTCACAACACAATAATGGGCTGTCAGACAAGAGGGGCTAATGATAACCAGCACTATAAGGCGTTTTACCTGTGGATTTCAAGTGTCCCTCTGCTCAGACTGTCTCCACTGAGCTAAAATTACAAAAAAAAATATTGAAATCATTCACACCCTGAGCGCATGAGAGAGTGGCAGCTGGGTACAGTAGCTCAAAATAATTTCCCTTGTGGAAATCTAGAAAGTAAGATTCAGACTCTATAACAAAAGCGTTATACTCCACTCTACTCCACGGCCTTTTGTGCTATACCACAAAACAGGAGTCAAAACAACAATCAAAAGTTACAGTCTTGATTCAAATATTTTCTGTAGTCACACTGAATGATGAATCGCCCATTACATATTTAATAAAATGTAAAAATATTTAAATTATATACGTGAATTTAAGCTGTTTTTGTGCTATTTATATTGATTTGAAGAACAGGACATTCAATCTCAACTAAAATGTTTAAATGGCAGTCACAGCGTTCAAAATGAGACTTTTTTTTTTTTTTTTCTTCCATGAAGCCACGTGAGAAACAGAAAATATTGACTCAATTATAATATAATAATATAATATTAACTGTATTTCTTTATAAAATGCAGTTAATAGCGTTTTGTTTTTTTTTGTTTTTTTTGGACAAGCTGGTTATGACAATGAAAAAGTGAGGTTGTCTTTCAAAAACATCATCATCATCATTTAAAAAACATCTCTAAAATAAAAGCAATGCAGCTTTAGTCCGTGCATGAGGTAAAATAAAAATAAATATATTTATTTTGTAATTCCCGGCTGGTCAGAGTGTGACCCCGGAGCTGTACAATGCCCAAGTCGGACCACAATAAAACAATAATTCCACAGTAATATTTATAAATCACTACAGGGTGAAGCACCGGCAGGAGGTGGGGGTGGCTCACATAAATAAAAAGCTCTAAATTAACGTTTTATTTGTGCGCCTCCATTGAAGAACTTAGTACTTCGCCCCCATCACTCCTCGAAACAAAAGTGCCTTGCGCCGCCTCAGTTTGGACATAAAACGGGGCAGACACTGACAGACTCGTGTCACTTAGAATCAGCTCAGACCCTTCTGTCCTCACCTCTGCCCCTCACAGTACTGCAACTTAAAGAAACACTGTGGAGCTTTTCCAGTGGTTGTTTCCAATTTGTCTCTATGGAAATATTACTGCTTTGACAAGACTGTAAAAGTGTCTGTCTCAAAAGTTTTCAAACAGGTGTTTTATTGCTGAAAATACATGGAAAAACATACATTATATTGTAAGTGAGCTCGCCTCTCCATAGGTCTGACCTGTAACATTGCCTGGTGCAACTGCTTGTCTCATAAAAAGGTAAGGTTAATGCCATTCCGGTACATTTTTGCAAAGTTATAGCATCTCTATTGGATGCTTGGGTGCCGGTCTTTGCCAGTAGTCGCTCTAATCTCTCACGGACATTCGCACTAAGGCAAAATGGGTGAAGTGTCTTGCTCAAGGACATAAAAACAGCATTCATTTGTCAGCACTGGGATCCAACCACTTACTCCTGTTGTCATGACAGCGACCCTTCACCCGCCTCCTCTCTCCTCTCGTCCCTGTCGCCTCTGCTCCATCGCAGCTCAGAGGGCCAAACATGTCCCCAGACATTAGGATCCAGACCAGTCCAGCCCCTGCAGTGTCACAGATGCCCTCCCGTCATCTAATAAAGCTGCACTGTGTAACTTTCTGGTTGTGGGTCCGTCATCTGCTTGTTTCTATGGATATGTCATTGCTCTGCCTGGAATGTTCCACAGTATGACTTTAAACAGCTCTACTTTACATTTATTTTTTTATAATTACGGGTATGTTTACTGCTCAAAAATACCTAGAAAAATAGACTTTCTGACTGTGAGCGGGGTCGCCTCTCCACAGATCTGACCTGTAACTTGGTCTGGTTTGGTCTCCATGAAGATACAAAGGTTTAATGCCATAATGTGAAACATTCCAGACAACAGGAGAGATTCTTTGTTCAAGGTTGTAGCACCAGAGCCAATTTCCACCTGTCGTCCCTGGTGCAGGTTTTTTAAGTTTGATGGGCAGGTTTGACGAAACCTCCACCAGAAAAGTTACACAATGCACCTTTAACACTCAAACTCTGCATATTTAGGCGGAGTTCTTCTCTCATACGGAAAACACTCTGTTTCACCTCAGCTGGTAATACAGGAAGTGCTCCACTCTGTGTTTAAACTCCATACACCTTCACTAGAATCATCTGGAGGAGAGGAGACAGAGGAGAAGAGGAGTAGAGGAGGAGAGAAGAGAGAAGAGAGAAGAGGATGAGAGAGAGGAAGAGGAAAGGAGGAGAGAGAAGGACAGGGAGACAAGGAGAAGAGAGGAGAAGAGGAGGAGAGAAGATAGAAAAGAGGAGAAGAGGAGAGAGGAAGAGGAAAGGAGGAGAGAGAAGAGAAGAGAAGAGGAGGAGAGATAGAAGGAGAGAGGAGAGGAGAGAGAGGAGGAGAAAAGAGAGAACAGAGGATGAGAGGAGCAGTGAGAAGAAGAGGACAGGAGGAGAGACAAGGAGAGAGAGACAAGGAGAAGAGAGAGCAGAAGAGGAGTAGAGGAGAAGAGATAGAAGGAGAGAGGAGATAAGAGAGAAAAGAGGAGAGGAGGAGAGAGAGAAGAGGACAGGAGGAGAGATAAGGAGAGAAAGACAAGGAGGAGAGAGAGGAGGAGAGGAGAGGAGAGGAGAGAGAGGAGGAGAGAAGAGAGAAAAAAAGAGGATGAGAGGAGGAGAGAGAGAAGAGGACAGGAGGAGAGACAAAGAGAGAGAGACAAGGAGGAGAGAGAGGAGAAGAGGAATAGAGGAGGAAAGATAGAAGGAGAGAGAAGAGGAGAGGAGAGAGAGGAGGAGAGAAGAGAGAAAAGAGGATGAGAGGAGGAGAGAGAGGAAGAGGAATGGAGGAGAGAGGACAGGGAGACAAGGAGGAGAGAGAAGAGAAGAGGAGGAGAGATTGAAGGAGAGAGAAGAGGAGAGGATTATGAAATGACAATGTTTAAAAGTATCTTCTTTGACTAAACATCTCATATGATCCCAAAAGCCTCGTATAAACCCCAGAATAAATTCTGCTGCACCTGAACAACATATGGTCCCTCCGTCTCACCTCCATCTCTCCTCCGTCACCTTCTATCCCCCCCTCCTGCTCATTCGACAGCTGCTAGCTAGCTCACAACCCCATGTTGGTGATTGGCTGTTTATTAGCGTCGTTAGCATTAGCATCGATGGATCATGTTTGCTAGCTGTGGCGCGTTCGCAGATGTTGAACGACACAAACCGCCTGCTCGGGCTGACAGCATGTTAGAGGCTGTCTCCATGGAAACCCGATGGGAGTATGGGATAAATCAACGTGCCCTCCACCTGAAGGAGAACATCTGGAGAACATCTGTGGCACCTGCATCTGTGGGACTGTCATCATTTTGAATCAGGAAGTGGAGTTTAATGTTCAAACTGAGATTAGATTTGGTTTAATGGAGGAACTCTCTGGAATATTCTCTTGTCGACTCAAGTTAGTTGTTACCGTAAGCAACAGATACGATGGTTTATGTATTATAATATTAGACAAACTTTACTGATCCACAAGGGAAATTACTTGGACACAGTAGCTCACACAGTACATCATAAAAAAAATATAAAAATGGTAATAAAATGTCTAAATAAGTAGCAAGACTCATGTCAAATAAGTCATAATTATATAAATGTAAATGTAAGTGGCATGTTTTTGGTTGTTTATTGATAATCACACCAGTTTCTTGTGAGAATTATTCTTTTTTTAGATGTTAAAGAATGTTTATGGACCTCCAATAGGCCGTATATGTTGTGGCTAAAGTTAAAGTTGTAACAATACACTTTTACCATTTCCTGACCCTTTTTGGCTAAAGTCTTACGCCTGTTGTCAGCGACCAGTGTATAAAACTGTCCGTCCATCTTTAATCGCATGTAGAAAGAGAGTCAGAGCTCTGTTTCTGCATTAAATCTTTAAAACTGTCTTCTTTTAAGTAAAAAATAAATAAATATAGTAATATAAATACAGTATATCACAGTTATATAGAAGAGGCCGTAAGGAAAACAGTGCAAAGATGATACGATGATTGACAGAAACATAATGTCATATCAGATAAATTAGCTGTTCAAATGAAAACTTTAATATTACCTTAGAAAAAACACATCTCGATTTAAAGTCCAAGGTAAATGTGAGATTTGAATCATGTTATTACTCGCTATAAACGCATTAACGTTCTAAAAGAGCGACAGACTCAATTCTGAAGCCAGGTTTAGTCAGGTTTTGTCCTGATTCAGCCCTAATTTAGTACTGGTTTTGGTCTGGTTTAGTCCTTGATATAGTTTTGGTCCTGTTCTCACCATCTTCTGGTCCTGGTTTAGTCCTGATATAGTCCTGTTTAGTTCTATGTAGACTTGGTTTGGTTCTGTTCTAGTCCAGGTTTAGTCCTAATGTAGTTCTGGTTTAGTCCTGGTTTAATCCTGGTTTAGTTCTAGTTTAGTCCTGGTTTAGTTCTTATTTAGTTCTGGTTTAGTTCTGATGTGCACTTCTTTTGGTCCTGTTCTAGTCCTGGTTTAATCCTGGTTTAGTTCTGGGTTAGTTCTGTTTTAGTTGTGGTTTAGTCCTGGTTTAATCCTGGTTTAGTTCTGGGTTAGTCCTGATGTACACTTGTTTTGGTCCTGTTCTAGTCCAGGTTTAGTCCTAATTTAGTTATGGTTTGGTTCTGGTTTAGTTCTGGTTTAGTCCAGGTTTAGTCCAGGTTTAGTCCAGGTTTAGTCCAGGTTTAGTCCTGGTTTAATCCTGGTTTAGTTCTGGGTTAGTCCTGATGTACACTTGTTTTGGTCCTGTTCTAGTCCAGGTTTAGTCCTAATTTAGTTATGGTTTGGTTCTGGTTTAGTTCTGGTTTAGTCCAGGTTTAGTCCAGGTTTAGTCCAGGTTTAGTCCTGGTTTAGTCCTGGTTTAGTCCTGATGTACACTTGAGAGAAAGAGAGAGAGAGAGTGGGGGGAGAGAAGAGAAGGAAGAGGAGAGAGAGACAGGGTTAGAGACGGTGCTACAGGAAATGCAGACAGAACCAACACTGTCAACTACACTGATGTAACTCTATCTGACAGAAGAACGGATATAGACAAGAGAGAGAGAGAAAGAGGGGGATGAGAGAGAAGGGGAGAGAAAGGAGAGAGGAAGAGACTGTGTGGTGAGAGAGAGAGAGTGACCCAGGAAGAGGAAAACGGGCAGAGATATTGGGAGAGAGGGTGGGAGACAAAGATAAAATAGAGAGAAATGGGGGGAGAAAAATGATAAGTGACACATAGACAGACAGGCAGACAGACAGAAAAAAGTAGGGATGGGAGGGAGAGATGGTGGGAGAAAGAAAAGGATATTATAGAGGAGAGAGACGAAGAGAGAGACAGAGAGAGACAGAGAGACAGAGAGAGGAAAGACAGAGGTGGGGATAGAAACAGAATGAGAAAAAGCGCAGAAAAAATTAGAAAAAGGGGGGAGTGAGCGGGAGAGGAGAGGAGAGATAGATAGATGATGGGGGTAGGTGGGGGTAGGTGGGGGTAGGTGGGGGTAGGTGGAGGTAGGTGGGGGTAGGTGGGGGTAGGTGGGGGTAGGTGGAGGTAGGTGGGGGTACTCTCAGACAGTCCTGAGTCAGTCACCTTGGCTGTGATGAAACTGTGTGAAAGCTCCGTCCATTATTCACACAGATCAGGATCAGACTGAAACAACTGTGAATGTTACACAAGGACAAGGTTACAGATAGTAGTAGAAGTAGTAGTAGTAGTAGTAGTAGTAGTAGTAGTACTAGTAGTAGCAGTAGTACTGATTCCGCTACCACAATGATAATTAAAAACACTCTTTCTGTAGACAATAGAATGTGATATTCAGCATTAAATCGTAGTACTTTCTTTTATGTTACCATGTACACTTATAGTCCTGGTTTAGTTCTGGTTTAGAGCTGGTTTGGTCCTAGTCCTTGATAGTTTTGGCCCTTTTCTAGCCATGTTCTAGTCTTGGTTTAGTCCTACTTAAGTCCTAGTATAGTGCTAGTTTAGTCCTGCTTTAGTCTTGCTTTAGTCCCTGGTTTTGTCCTGGTTTTGTTGTGTTTTAGTTTTGGTTTAATCCTGGTTTAGTCCTGGTTTAGTCCTGATCTGTTCAAGTCCTGGATTAGTCCTGGTGTAGTCCTTATGTAGACTTGGTTTAGGCCGGTGATCGGTTTAGTCCTGATGTAGACTTGGTTTGGTCCTGCTCTAGTCCTGGTTTAGACCTGTTTTAGATCTGGTTTTGTTCCATATAGACTTGGTTTGGCCCTGTTCTAGTGCTGACTTTAATCCTAGTTTAGTCCTAGTTTAGTTCTGGTTTTGTCCAGGTTTAGTCCTGATGTAGACTTGTTTTGGTCCTGTTCTAGTCCTAGTTTAGCTCTGGTTTAGTCCTGGTTTAGCCCTGATATAGACTTGTTTTGGTCCTGTTCTAGTCCTAGTTTAGTTCTGGTTTAGTCCTGGTTTAGCCCTGATATAGACTTGTTTTGGCCCTGTTCTAGTCCAGGTTTAGTCCTAATTTAATTCTGGTTTAGCCCCAATGAACACTTATTTTGGTCCTGTTATAGTCCTGGTTTAGGTCTGGTTTACTCCTGAAGTAGTCCTGGTGTAGACTTATTTAGGTCCTGTTCTAGTCTTGATTTAGTCCTGGTTTAGCCCTGATGTAGACTTGTTTAGGTCCTGTTCTAGTCCAGGTTTAGTCCCAGTTTAGCCACAAATTTGATGCGATTAATTTAATTAATTACAAGAAAATTACAAGAAAATTAACAAGTTTCCCATTATTCTGATTATTTGTAGGTAAATAAAAATATATAAGCTGATTTATTGATGAAAACAAATTACAGCGATAATACCCCTGAGTCTGTGAGCACATGTTTGAAAGGGAAACATATTATTATTGTGATTACAGCCTGGATACAAATGCAGTTTTTCTATTTAATTAAAGTATTAGTGTGTAAAATCCCTGTAGAGTTCATTGATTTCCAGTGGGAGGCGCAAACACAGGAAGATTAAAGGTTTCTAAATGCTGTTGTACGCAATAAAATATAAAAAATATACATGTAGCTACAATAATTGATCATTACACAACCTCTCTGTGTACCAGTATATACATGAAGGTGGTAAACAAGACTTAAAGGTGCAATGTGTGACTTTTCGGAAGGAGTGTTTTGCATTAAAGGTCCTATATTACACAAAATTGACTCTTTTGAGCTCCTCATAAACAGACCTGGAGTTGTGTTTTGTTTCATTCACACATGTTTGAGTAACACTGAATTATTAGTCTGTACATCTCCAAAGCTCAAAATGCTCTGTTCCGCCTTGTGATGTCATTTAGTGGAAGTTTTCAAGTTAACAACCACCTTTTATGGCAAAAGGAGAAATTTAATTTGTCAACTGGACCGAGTTTATTTGGTCGAATACGTTTCGCAGCTCATCCAAGCTGCTTCTTCAGTTCACTGAACGTTACTGCTAGCTTTTGGTGGTGTGTTTATGTAGGAAAAGCTCGCAGTAACGTCAAGGTTTTGATCGGAAAGGTAAGTGTTTTCCAACTCGCATAGAACCGTGTCACTCGCCATAGGACTGACGTTTTCTTTATTGCTTTGCTTATCAACAACAATGTCTTCTAGAATTAATCATTTTTTGCGAGTGGATCTTTCTAATGTTCGCGAGTAGTTTTTCATGGCCGATTCTTTCGTAGTTTGGCTCACAGAGCTCTTCGACTCGTGCCCCATATTGATCGTAGGAGCCCAATCTGGGTTCATTGGATCGTAAACTGGTGCAGGTTTTCCTGGATAAGTGAATGAAATTTTAGTTCAGTAAGTTTGCTTCTTTCATTAAATAAGCTCTGAAACAATCTGAACAGCAAATACCTTGATGAAAGTGACGTGAGCAAACTTCAGGTGTCATGATGGCACCATTCGAAATCCCTTCGCGGTTTATGTTTGCGAGCCATAATTCTTGTCTTTTTTTTTCAATAATTCCCTTGTTTGAGCTCCCTGATGAGTAATTTCCAGAGGAACATTGAAAAAACGAATCGTTTTTTCCCTTTCAGAACGGCTAGAACAGCCAAATACACAACAAAACCATGTTTCTCTGATGCTACTGTACAGAAGTCAATAGCGTGCCCGGTGTCATGGCGGCGTAGTTACCGTTGCTATGCTGTCATGTGGTGGTGCAAACCCTCTATTGTGAAACATTCTAGGCTCCACCTTAGAAGTTACACAGTGCACCTTTATACTGCAGTTCGTAAACAATCCCACATAAAATAAATACGTAAATAAAGACATAAAAAATGGCTTCCCCACTTTAAACTCCCACTGCGTCAATATTAAAAACAGACATAGTATTCAAAAATCAATTAGCAGCCTCCCTCCCCTTCCCCGTCCAAATCCCCTCAGTATTTTTACACTGCAGTCTGGTTCTTACTCTGTGTTTCCTGTGTCCTCCTGCTCTGATTTATCTCCCTGTCAACTTCGCGCTCTCATATAATTAATACTCCTCCTCTCTCTCTCTTTCCCACTGCAGCAGACTCCATTTTGATTTATATCGTCCCCGGACACGCCATGTTTCCGCTCCATTCACTTCTTATTTATGCAGATGACCAGTTTCACGCGGGTCACACCAGCCCCGTACTCACCACTGATCAGGGAGAGTTATAGTTCGCCACAGTATTTAGAGGTTAATTTATCTGTACAACAAAGAGAGGTGTGGAAATAAAGACACAGTTTATTGTTCAAATAGACAGCTGAGCGATATATTAGAATAAATTATGGATTTCTTGTGTGAGAAATTACTGGAAAGTCTCTAGTATAATGTCTTAGCTAAGAACAACAAAGAAGTGCAGCATGTGCAGTTCAAAGGACACAAGTAAGGGACAGTTGGATTGTGTGAAATGAGCTTTTTGTTTTTAGACTTAGACTTAGACAAACTTTATTGATCCACAAGGGAAGTTATTTGGACAATATATCCATTGATCCTGTATCCATGGACCTAAGGAGCTATGGACATATGAGATGCTACAGGCTTTTTACACCAAATGGCAAGAAATGTGGCAGAGGACCTTCCAGAAGAAATACTTTGAGGGAACGTTCCATTTCATCACCAACCGAAAGACCAAACCGGAATAAGAGTGAGAAGTAAAGAGTGAGCTACCTTTTGCCTTTGCTTTAGCACAGATTGGAAATTCTAGATCTGAAATCATCCAGATGATTCCAGTGAAGGTGTGTGGAGTTTGAAAACACAATGGAGCGCTTTCTGTATTACCACATGACATCGCAAAGTGTTTTCAGTTTGAGAGAAGAACTCAGAATGATAAATATGCAGGGTTTGTGTGTTAACATGTCTGTGAATGAAACAAAACACAACTCTAAGTCTGTTTGTGATGAGGAAACAACATTATAACAGATCAGAAAATAGCGTAATATGGGCCCAGCAGATATAGGCGTATACTGCATATAACACAACTCTTTATTCCCCCAAATAATTTTTTACTTGACATGTTCTTTATAGCTACATAACTCTCTTACAATGTCCAATCTAAACCATGCCAGAGCTAACACCTGAGCTCGTGGTGCGACTGTTAAATGCGCTCTGCTAAACAATAGGAGTGAGTTATGTTTCCTCTACACTGGAGCCTTGTGCACAGCCTGCAGATTAATACCCCACATTATAAAGACACCTGATAAACCAGGTCACATTGGCTCCATCGAATTTGCTAGAAAAATTACCCCTATCCTTGCCATTACAGAGCGCACTGAAGGTTAAAGTGTGTATAACTATAAAACAAATACAGATTGAGGGAAGCATTGGCAGAGGGACATTATTTAAAGTCCTGCAGGAGATAAAGAGAGAGGGACAGAAGATTAAGACGTAATAAAAACAGTTCAGGAGGAATGGACATTGTAAATAGTGCAGTTACAATGGGACATTTCACTGGACACGGCTTAAGGCAGGAGATCAGTCATTTTAATACTTCGGTGAAGGCTACAGACAGTGATATTAGAGTCCAAACACTCCTTATAAATCACATACGGGCAAAAAAACATGGACTGGGGAGTATTATCTCCCTTTGAGTTCATGTTTACAGCGGATTTTTGCTTCTGTAATTGTCCTGTTAAAGGTACACTGCGGAACTTGTTTGTCTCAATGGATATTTGACTGTATAATGTAGCTATCGCCATGGAGACAAGTGGCAACATCAGGTCAGATTCAGATTTATGGAGAGGCGAATCTCGTTCATAGTAAGAATGGAAGGTCCACTGTGTAACTTTTCTGCTTGTATCCAAGGAGACGTAATTGCTTTGCCAGGAATGTTAAAGTATACTACAATTTTTTTTACATGTTTAGTACATGTTTGAGTAATTTAGCAATCTCTCCTGAGAATTGTTGTGCCCACAAGACACAACAATTCTCCAAAACTATACAAAAACATGATACAAAACTGTAAACAACAACTTCACAAATCTGAAGAGATGTGCGGTACCTTCATTTGCGGGATGCACACTGATTATGTTATGATAGCGCTCTGAAGGGGGAGTGACTTAGCGTGGAGGGTAGACAAAAGTGAAACTTATAAAACATGTTAATACGCTGTTACGGCAATTTAGCTTTTTCAAAACAATAAAAGGTGATATGGTGATCTAAATATTATGTGTTAGCATTTAATAACAGTATATCTAAATGTTCCTTTCTCAATGGAAACTAGCAAGTGGCGTCACCAGGCAAAGTTATAGGTAAGATCCATGGAGAGGCGAGCCCACTCATGATCAGAATGCATGTTTTTCAGTGTTTTAATATAATACTGTGCTTCTAATTAAATAGAAAAGATAGATAATACCATACCAGGCAAAGCACTAACATCCTCAAGACAAGCAGATGGCCTATACCTCCACCAGAAAAGTTACGCAGTGCACCTTTAAAACACAATAATATGGTTACGTTAATATATAATTTAGAATGTATTTGTTATTTATTTGTTAAGTAGCCTTCAAAACACAATATACAACACACAAAAGTATACATGTTTGAGCAATGAAATAAAAATCTTAGACACATTCCATGCTATACTGCGGAACATTCAGACAAAGCATTAACATCTCCATGGCGATGTCATGAATTTTAAGATGTTTTCTGCCCAAATAAATCATTGCGGTCTTTGTAACAGACTCCAGACGTCTCTCCATTGACCAAACTGAAGAGCAGCTATCATCTCCCCGGCGGGTGTAATAAGATGCACCATTTACACAGCACCTGTCAATACCCCTGTCGATACAGGGACACTTAACATCCATCAAACCAAGAATCAATGACATTTTTCTGCTATAAAACTCACCAAAGGATAGCTTTCAAATGACCGCTGGAACGAGAAACACAAGACCACAGCAGGGAGGTTTAAGAGATTGGGTTCGTCTCGGTTTTCGGTCGTTTGGGGAGTTCTAGTTCAATACGGAGGCTGAAAAATGTGACAAAGCAAAATTCCCCACAGACTGGCTCCTCCTGAATATGTGAAATCAATATGGGAAATATATAGCGCTAATGAAATGGGAGGGACAATGCTAAGTAAGAAAGGCTGGGTTTACATTTTTAATCCAGATGCCCTTCTAGAAGCTGTTGTGTCTGTCCAAAGTATGACTGATTAAACTATTCATTTCAATAAAACAGTTAAAATCATTACATTTAAGCAAAGAAAAATGGAGTTAGAAGCAATGCCTCCCTTTGAGTTCATGTTTACAGTGCGTTTTTACTTCCGTAATCGTCCTGTTAAAGGTACACTGCGGAACTTCAAGGGTATACGCCCCCTGCTTGTCTCCATGGAGATGTAATTTCTTTGTTTTAGCTTTATACCATGTTATTTTGTAGTTCTTTCATCAAAAACATGCCTGAAGAGGTCTTATATTTCATCCATGCATGTTTGAGTAATGTAGTGATCTCTCTTTTCAAATCCTTTTCAAACCCTCCTTACGTTTAGCTGTAAGATTATGTACAAGGCTCCGCCCACAAGCCTACATCACCCATGCTCCCACACAATAGTTCTCCATAAATATATAAAAGCAGCCTACAAAATAATACACTATAGTTTTTAATCCAGATGCCCTTCCAGAGGCTATTGTTTCTATCCAAAATATGACTGTTTAGACTACTCAACTACTCATTTAAATAAGACACTTTTTATTTTATAGGTTTTAAATGTTACTTCCTGGTTGGAAATCGTGACATCACAACAGAGAAGTCCATGATTGGTTACCTAGCAACCACGCTGTAGTTAGGCCAAAACTCCTCTAATGTACACGCAAATTATTATATGACAAATAAAAATATGAGAAAACACCTTTATTTTGTTGAAACAATGTTTGAAGTATCAGAAAAAATGTGTTTTGTAAGTATAAATTGTGTCAAACGTTTGGACAGAATTCTCCCAGTGTGATGTCATCATTGTGGGACGCTCTAAAATAGAACTCTCTACTTCCTGTAATTTTCAACATATTTTTCAACTTTTCTTCACAAACTGCTTCTTGATTTTTGTAAAACTATAATTTATATTTAAAACTGGTATTATCCCACTGAATTAAGTCAAAATTTTAGAATCATCAGAACCTCATCATACTGTATCATACGCACTTTAAAGAACACATTTTATTCTTGCTTCGTTCAAGCTTTTTTCCTTAATCCATTCATCCAAAGTCTCTGAGCCTCAAAAATGAATTTTGTCTGTTTAGTTACATCAGAGGATTTTTTTGTTTGTTTGTTTGTTTGTTTTTTTCATGAAGAAATGTAATATATGATGATTTTTTTTGGTTTACTGATTTGATTATAAAAGATGGATGTGACAAAATCTTGATGAAAAATAAAGTCAAAAGAAAATGAAAATAGAAAAAATAAATTAATTAAAATTGGCTGTCCAAATGATCACTGCTTTAAAGGTGCATTGTGTAACTTTTCTGTTGAGCGTCCATCATCTGCTTGTTTCTATGGATATGTCATTGCTCTGCCTGGAATATTCCACATTATGGCATTAAACAGCTCTACCTTACATTTATTGTAAGGTAGAGCGGTCAAATCCACTGACCCACAGGTTGGCTGGTGTGATTCCAGCTCCCACAGATGAATGCTGTCGTTGTGTCCTTGGGCAAGACACTTAACCCACCTCGCCCCTAGTGTCTGCGTACATTGGTGTGTGAATGGGTGGGTGGTTCCTTGTTGTAAAGCTTTGAGTATAAAAATGTGACTATTTACCATTTATTCAATTACAGGTGGTTTTATAGCTCAAAAATACCTACAAAAACATGATTCTGACTGTGAGCGGGGTCGCCTCTCCACAGATCTGACCTGTAACTTGGTCTGGTTTGGCCTCCTCTGACAGACCCTCCACCAGAAAAGTTACACAATGTAGCTTTAAAACTGTAAATTCATTGTCTTATGTCGTCTTCACTGTCAAAGGATGTGAGCCGGATGTGATTCCTTGTATCCTGTCACTCTTTTTTTGTCTCTTCTCCCTCTCTCGCTCTCTCCTCCTCATCATCATCTCCCCCCTCCTCTTTCTATCACACGCTCTCTCCCTCTCCCCCTCTTTCGTCTCTCTTCCCCTCCTCCATCCCTACCTCTTTTGCCCTCTCTCTCTCTCCCTCCTCCTCCTCCTCCTCCCTCTTTCTCTCTGACAGTTGTGAACACACTGACAGCTCATAAATCACAGCTTTAGCCCGGAGCAGAGACACTTAATCTTACTCCCCTCCTCCTCCTCTTTTCTCTCTCTCTCCCTCTCTCTCTCTATCTCCCTCTGCTCTTCTGCCCCTTTTCTCCTCTCTCTTTCCTCTCTCTCTTCTTTCTCCTCACCTCTCTCTTCTCTTCCTTCTCTCTCCTCCCCTCTCTCCTCATCTCTCCCTCACTCTGTCACTCCATCCACTCCTCTCTCTTTATCTCTTCCCCTATCTTTCTCCACTCTCTTCTCTATCTCCCCTTGTCTTCTCTCTCTCCTCTCCACTCCTCTCTCTCCTCTCTCCCTCTTTCTATCTCTCTTCCTCTCTCTTCTCCTTCCCTCTCTGCTTTCTTCTCTCTCCCTCTCTCTATCTCCTTATCTCTCCCTCCCTCTCTCTCCCTCTTTCTGTCCCTCTCTCTCTGTCATTCCATCCACTCCTCTCTTTTTTTTAATCTCTTCCCCTATCTTTCTCCACTCTCTTCTCTATCTCCCCTTCTCTTCCCTCTCTCCTCTCTCCCTCTTTCTATCTCTCTTCCTCTCTCTTCTCCTCCCCTCTCTCCTTATTTCTCCCTCCCTCTCTATATATATCTGTCCCCCTCTCTCTGTAGCTCCATCCACTCCTCCTCTCCCTCCATCTCTTCCCCTATCTTTCTCCACTCTCTTCTCTCTCTCCCCTCCTCTTCCCTCTCTCCTCCTCTCCACCCCTCTCTCCCTCTTTCTCTCTCTCTCTCTCTCCTCTCTTTCTCTTTCTCTCCTCTCTCCCTCTCTCTCTTCTTATCTCTCCCTCCCCCTCTCTCTTTCTGTCCCCCTCTCTCTGTAGCTCCATCCACTCCTCCTCTCCCTCCATCTCTTCCCCTATCTTTCTCCACTCTCTTCTCTCTCTCCCCTCCTCTTCCCTCTCTCCTCCTCTCCACCCCTCTCTCCCTCTTTCTCTCTCTCTCTCTCTCCTCTCTTTCTCTTTCTCTCCTCTCTCCCTCTCTCTCTTCTTATCTCTCCCTCCCCCTCTCTCTTTCTGTCCCCCTCTCTCTGTAGCTCCATCCACTCCTCCTCTCCCTCCATCTCTTCCCCTATCTTTCTCCACTCTCTTCTCTCTCTCCCCTCCTCTTCCCTCTCTCCTCCTCTCCACCCCTCTCTCCCTCTTTCTCTCTCTCTCTCTCTCCTCTCTCCCTCTTTCTCTTTCTCTCCTCTCTCCCTCTCTCTCTTCTTATCTCTCCCTCCCCCTCTCTCTTTCTGTCCCCCTCTCTCTGTAGCTCCATCCACTCCTTCTCTCTCTCCCCTCCTCTTCCTCTCTCCTCCCCCTCTCATCTCCTCCTTCATTCCTACCCACAGAAGATAAAATGATTTGTAGACAGGGGTCGGAGCGGTGGCAGGGGGCAGCACCTGACAGAGGGACTTGATTAAAAGACGAGTATCACCGACCTTCACTGCTGGGGGAGATTGTCACTCTGAGTTATTTAATCTCAGGTTGGGTTCAAGGCAAAGATATGGGCCCGTCAATAAATACAACAGATTTTCAGTGTCAGCTGTGAACGGCATAAAGTCGTAGAACTGGTGTGACACGGGCTGAGCCACTAAATAAACCCGAAATACAAAAGCTTTAAAAGTCCCGCATTACACTAAATTTATTATTGTGAGGGTTAATTCATGTTAAAATGTTGTTTCTTCATCACAAACAGACCTGGAGTTGTGTTTTGTTTCATTCACACGTTTGAGTAACACTTTATTATTAGTTTATCTTCATCTCCAAAGCTCAAAATGGTCGTTTCCATTTTTTAAATTTATATATATTAATACACTTTACATAATAATGATATAAATAAATAAATACATAAATAAATAAAACAAAACAAAATAAAACAAAATAAAATAAAATAATAAAATAATAAAAAAAAAAATAATAATAACAAACTGAAAAACAAAAATAAAAGTTAATAGCTGTTTTTTATGTTTTGTTAAGTAAAGACTCACAATTCCAGGGCTGAAATGATCCAAATGATTCTACTGAAGGTGTGTGGAGTTTAAAAACACAGTGGAGCACTTGTTGTTTTCAGTTTGAGAGAAGCACACAGACTAAATACGCAGGGTTTGTGTGTTA
Source organism: Taenioides sp. WSHXM2023 (assembly GCA_029959045.1). NCBI lineage: Eukaryota > Metazoa > Chordata > Actinopteri > Gobiiformes > Gobiidae > Taenioides > Taenioides sp. WSHXM2023. The sequence continues at coordinate 5,564,144 of CM057104.1, read as the reverse complement.
AATAAGTGAATGAAACAAAACACAACTCCAGGTCTGTTTGTGATGAGGAAACAACATTAGAACAGATCAGAAAATAGTTTAATATTGGCACTTTAAATGTTGTACAAGTTGTAATTTGAAATAAACACAGTTCACCTTAGTCCAGAAGTTTCCACGGGCACCGTCATCATCATTTGGTTTTATTATTTTGCATGAGGCTGCAGCAAATCAGTTCTACAGAGACCATAAAGCCGTTTTAAAGCTGCATTGTGTAACTTTTCTGGTGGAGGGTCTGTCGATTGACCTGTAACTTAATCTGGTTTAGTTTCCATTAAGATAGAAAGGTTTAATGCCACACTGTGAAACATTCCAGACAAAGCAATAACATCTCCATGGAGAAAAGCATTTGACGGACCCTGCACCAGAAAAGTTACACAATGCACCTTTAACTTGCTAACATTTGAATCAAATACTGTGAACATTTAATTTTGTCAAAATACTGTAGTAATACATGTAGTAATATCTTAATAAGGACCAAAATTAACTCTCTGGCCACTGCTTGAATTATTTCCAAATAATTTCAAGTTACCTTTTAGAAAGAATTGTAATTAGTTTAAAGTTTGGTGTTGATTTAGTAAAGGAAAAACTAAATATATATACTGAATTTCTAAACTAAACTGTAACATATAATCATCTAAAGGTGCTCTCAAAAACCTCACAGTAACATAAAGATATAAATCTATACAGAAACATTTTTTGGTTTGTGAATCGATTTTATTTTTCTTATTTTGTCAGTTTTATCTCACTGTCCTTGCCTTTGTCCCTTCAAAACTTCCCTGTGGTTTCTCAGTGCGGACACATTTATTTACGTGATGGATTTTAAAGGTACCTTCTGCTGGTCAGAGCGTGGATCGTATCCCAGAGTTCTCAGCAGGACAAACCACAAAAGGGGCGGGGCCAGTTTCCGGACAGGAACTATTGAACTTTCCTCTGCACGGGTCACTCCGGCTCTGACAGGGCAAAAACACAGCGTATATTACTGCATAAATGTACTTCCTTCAGTATTTGTAAGCAGAACAACAGTATTTTAAAGGCTTGTATTGTGTTATATATTGGCTCTGATGTATTTTCAATGGGAGAGTTCGCATAAGCCTAAAAAATCACAACAAATAAAAATATAAAAACAAAAAAAGGGCAATACCAGAATTGCATTAGAAAACCACGTGTTGAAATGTTTAGCATAGTTTATTGATGATACGTCATGTAATTAAATTATGCTGGAACATTTCGCACTAAAAATGTACAGTTTGAGAATGACATTTTTGTTTTATTTTGTCACATCATACTCTAATAATTTAACTTAAGAAATTCGAGCTGGAAGTTGGATATTGACTCTTCGTTGCCTTCAAATTACATCACAACATAAGATGAGGGCAGCTAAAATAATATTGTTTTAAGGCATTTTTTAGCGTATTTTGTTGAGTTTTAGGGTCTAGTCTGAAACACACACACACAAATCACATGTGCGTTGATATTTCTTATAATTTCCTCATTGTGGGACTAAAAAAGGTTCTCTCTTACCTTAAAAACACAACGTAATCAATATATAAAACTGAGAATCTGAAAACTAAAGTTAAGTATGTAACTATGGTTCTATGAAAGAAAAAATGAAATACAAACATTTATATTAGTTTTTATTTTGCTGCTTCAATAAAATGAATAAAATTTAACTTTAATATCAGTATAAAGTGTGCAACTTTTCTAAACACGTCAGTCTTGGAGGGGCCCATAAGAAAAGTTTGTGTTTTAATCTGGAAATAATGAAAAAATAATAATTAGCATGCTCACGATAAGGTATTTTTGAGCTATAAAACCACATTTAATTGAATGCATATACAGTAATATCATACTGTGGAACATTCCGGGTATTTAAGCAGGTCAAGCAGGTGACAGACCCCCAAAAAGTTACATAGTGCACCTTTAATAGAGCGTATTAACCTAATGATGAAATTTGAACACTTTCCGGCTGCCTTAAAATGTCACATAATTGAAATCTGCAAGTTAATATTTATTTTACGAATCAACAATATGATAAAAGTTTCTGTTCTCCTCCGGTCTTAAAGCTGTTCGGAGTTGCAGTCTGAAACGGGGAGGGGGGCATCCTTCCTTCGCAAAGCCAACACCCGCTCAACACAAAGCCCCTCTCTCCTCTGTTACTCCTCTGCTGTTTATTTTTACTCCAAACACTCACTACAATGAAGCGCAGGTCAAGGTGAGGCTGGGACGCCGAGGGGCCAGAGGGACCACAAACATGGAGTCTTTGATGGTGATTGCAGAGAGGGGAGGAGGCACAGAGGAAGGCCCAGGAAGGAGCTCTCTGGCTGGGTGGGACCACAGCGAGTAGCCCCTCTTTGAAGCTCCAGGGTGGTGGTTATGTGGAGCAAGGGAGAAATATGGGAGGGATTTTGTTATGATCAGAAATGGTATTCTTGATGTTTAAAGGTTCTATATTACGCAAAATCGACTCTTGTGAGCTTTAACACGTGCTATAACGTTATTACCTCATTTACATGTTTGAGTAATCCTTTATTTTTAGTCTGTCTACATCTCCAAAGCTCAAAATACTCTGTTCCACCTTGTGATGTCATGAAGCGGTAGTTTTCAAGTTAACAGCTCCTTTTACCTTTAGTTCAGTAGAAATAGGTAATTCCAGGGCTGAAATGATCCAAATGATTCTAGTGAAGGTGTGTGGAGTTTAAAAACACAGTGGAGCACTTCCTGTTTTACCATATGACATCACAAGGAGGAACAGAGTGTTTTCCTTTTGAGAGAAGAACTCAGCCTAAATATGCAGGGTTTGTGTGTTAAACATGTGTGAATGAAACAAAACACAACTCTGGGTCTGTTTGTGATGAGGAAACAACAGATCAGAAAATTGCGCTGCTATTACTACTACTACTACTACTACTACTACTACTACTACTACTACTAGAACTAGAACTCCAACTACAACTACAACTACAACTCCAACTGCTACTACTACAACTACTAGTACTACTACCCAAACTCTTACTTCACGTCCATTTCGTCGTCCATTTTGTTGACCTGCATTTGTCCTCCGTGGACTCGGTGTTATTTCTCACAGCTCTTTGCTAATTGACTTGAGTGACAGATGAGATTTCACTGGGTTGTGCGGCGCTCACTTTTCCGTGGTCTGTCAGGGGCCTGTGAACGCCTCGGAGCGATGGATCAGGTATTACTGTGAACGCAGAGTCACTTCAAATGTCCCCGTGAACCGAAAGACAGAAGTGTGAAGTGTCCAACAGGCTGACAACAGTGAAATCAGATGGCTCCAGTTACACAATATTTAAGTTATAGTGACAATGCAGGAGCTTCTCTAAAGGCGCATTATGTAACTTTTCTGGTGGCTTTCCCGCTACCTGCTGCTCTTTATAATCAGTATTAGTAACAGTATTTTATTGTTTAAGGGTCATATCTGTGAAAAGGCAAGCCCGCCCTTTTTCAGTGTATTTTTGAGCAATAAAAACACATGTAATTGAATAAATATGTGGTAGATAAGTTTAATGCCATAGTGTGGAACATTCCTGGCAACCCTAACCCAGGCGCAGTAATAACATGCAGTAGTGTAACCTCAACCATGCGCATACACGTACATTATGGTTTATATAAAGGTGCACTATGTAACTTTTCCTGTTGTTTAGGAGTCTCTCAGCTTGTCGCCATGTTGCTTTGCCTGAAATGTTCCACTGTATGGCATTAAATCTATCTTTCATTTATTCAGTTTATAAGGATTTGGGGTTTTTTTTTCACATATTTGGTGTGAGTGTGCTTCTTTAGAGATCTGACTTGTAACTGAGGTTGTCAAATGTAGGAATGTACGAAAAATGAAAAGAGCTTTTAAAATTATAAATTTTGCTTTTTTTTTTTTTTTTTTATCGAACCAGGGCAGTCCTATGTGATGTCACACAGTACTTGAAATTGTAGTGGCGACAAGGGGCGGCACAAACACAGATTTAGATTTTTTTATTTTTTTATTTTTTTTACCAGAACCTGAAATTTTACCTAGTTTGTATTTTTAAAAAAAGCCAAAAATATCTAGGGAGAGTAGATAATGCTATCAAGACACCATATATACAATTTAGCAGCAAAAAAATTGATTTTAGTTTCACTTTAAGTACATATTATTCTTAAAAACAGCATTTCAAAACCACAATTCTCAAATATTCAACCTTTTATTCCCCTGCTGACATTTTTGCTGTCTGTCATTAGTGGAATATTAATTATCGAAGTGTTTTTTGTTTTGTTTTGTTTTGTTTTTTCATCTAATCTCACATCTTAATTAAAAATCCAAAACCAGCTCTGGCCTGTCACAGCAGCAGTGTGGTGTGGTGTTCCCAGGGGGCGATAGCGAGTCACAGTTCCTGCAGTGATTGTGTGTAATGACATTTCTGAGAACATGTGTCTGTCTGCAGGGAGGGACCAGCTGTGAGGGACCTGACAACCAGATGGGACTATTGCAGCAAAGCATCATGGGAAAACGTCACTGATTTTTTTAACATTCATCAAAAACACCTTTGAAACTAGATGTACTGTAGTAGTTTTAGTAGTAATAGCAGGAGTAGCAGAGGTAGTTGTAGTAGTAGTAGAGGTAGTGGTAGTAGTTGTAGTAGAGGTAGTAGTAGTGGTAGTAGTAGTCATAGTCGTTTTAGTTGTAGTAGTAGTAGTCGTCGTAGTAGTGGTGGTAGTAATGGTAATAGTAGTAGTAGTTTTATATAGTTCTTTTATTGACACTCAGAGACGCTTAAGGAGTGGTAGTAGTAGTCGTAGTAGTAGCAGCAGTAGTAGTAGTAGTAGTAGTAGTATTTAGAGTTGACATTTCAACTCCCTTTCAGATGTCACTTTTAGTGTTTTAAAGTGAAACTGCCATGCCCCTGTTTACAAGCAGCGGTTCAGTGGTTAGCTCTTACGCTTCACAGCAAGAAGGTTCTGGGTTCGACTCCTGGAACCTGCTTTTCTACGCCGCCACATTCCAAATAGGATGATGACGTTCGTATTAACCCGCTCTACATGATCCTGTGTTTTTATTTCGCTATTTTGTCCGTAAAAACTGTACAATCCTATTCTCAATATGGAACTCGGCTCGAAATTTTCTGCCAGCCTCGATGAGCTTCATTTGACTGGAGCCGAACGCTATGGGTGACGTCACACTCCCTTAGTTCACTTCTTTAGACAGTCTACGGCGCATGCGCAGCTTTACGTTCCAAACTTTAACGGATCTGAACCTGAAAACTTTCTGATGACAGGGTGAATGCTCATCGACTGCATCATTAGCGTAAATCATAATAAAACTGAGTTCTTGGGGAAGTCACATTTTGCACGTTGTTTTTAAATTCCATCCATCAAAACGATCGCTTTTCCAGCTAATCTGTCCTTTTGCACGCAACACTTTGTAAACTAGAGGAGCAGGCTGACAGTTTTATAAATGAGAGTAATTAAATCATACATGGGACCATTGTGCTTGGAGCTGTTCTGATGGAAACTGGATGGACTCCAAACCATCTGTGTTTACTGAGCGGCGATGGGCTGCTAATGTATGAAAACAAACACAGACATCCGGCGCTCTAGAGGGAGCTGTGGGGACCGCTTTGATCGCCCGTCCCCGGAGAGAAAGACGATTGTGTGCAGGATTATGTAGGATTATATTGTACAAACGACAAAACAAGGAGAATTCTGGGGGATTACAGATCTCACAGAACAGCTCAGAAGGAAGCCAAGACTGAAGCAGGAGTGCTGAACAATACCAGAGGAGGATTAGAATGAATGGGCAGACTCAAAAACTATAACGATGAACGATGAGTGAAAGGTGAACTATGGAACTTTTCGGTAAGGGGTCTGCTACCTGCTTGTCTCCATGGATATGTTGTTGCTTTGCCATAAGTTTAAAAGTGTGGCATTAAACTTATATTAATAGCCTGGGATCTAAAATACACACTTCTTCAATACTTTATGAAGATGTGAGTCTCCGTAAATTAAGTTACACTTTATTTTCCCCAAAGCGAAATTTGTCCTCTGCATTTGACCCACTCTTCAACGGTGCTGGGGCATCACCTCACGAGCAGTGGACGCGCAGTTCAGATACTCTTAGTCAGGAGTACTTTATCTGGAGGATTTGACCTGTGGTGCTTGTTTTGGGTTGATGGGAGAAACCAGAGTGTCCAAAAAACCTACCCAGACACAGGAAGAAGATGCAAACTCTGCACAGAAAGTCCTGGCGACCTGGGGAACCTTCTTGCTGTGAAGATGGCGTGCTGGCCTGTTCAGATGTGCATGATTGACAGGTGAATTTGCCACTGTCCGTATCAAAACAGACATGGCTGCTTACGAGGAACGACGAAAGGAAATAAATATTACACCTGAAAACATCATGATCATGTGAGGCGAGAGAAATGTGATTTTGTTTGTAAATCATGGCTGACCAATGAGCTCCTTCGTTTCACATGCGTCTCTGAAATAAACAAATCTGATTGGACGATAATGTTTGGTTCTGGCTCGAGACGCGACGGAGGGAGAGGGGACCAGACTGACATCACTGTGAATAAAAAATACAGAGAAATATCACCCTGGAATTGCCTTATACGTACTGCTGGGTTTCAGACAACATCACAGAATTGTATTTTATAATAAAAAAAAAATTATATAATATTATTTCAGCTAAAATCAGCTTTATTCAACTGCAGATTCTTGTTATAAAACAGCAGTGTCTTTGGTCCAGTCACTAATAGAAATTATCAAGTTCCATATCTGGGAATTTACCTTTCTGATATTTCATGGCAAAGTACAATGAAATTAAAAAGGAAAAACTGCCTCTTATACTTATACAGTACTTTAAATAGTTTACATAATTTACACTGTCAGGCAAAAAACAATGCTTTAGTCCTACAGCTTGGTACTCCCCACCACAAAAACTCAATATCCACAAGCAATACTTCAAAACAAGCCTGTATATTTATTATTATTATTATTATTATTATTATTATTATTATTATTATTATTATTATTATTATTATGTATTTATTTATTTATGTGTAATTTTTTTTAATTAAAAATTAAAATTAATTAAAAACACTAGAATATAACATTTAACAAAATATAATAATAAAACATAAAAGCAAGACACAAAAATGTAAAACAATACCTACAACAAAAATAAAATAAATAATAACAAATAAAAAAAACAACAACACAGACACAAATTTAATTAAGTAACACAAAAGTAAGTAATGTGGCAGTGCAGCATAACCACACTGCAAGACCAACTTTTATTTTTATTTTGGCCAATTTATAATTTCATTTTCCTTTTTCTCTCTCTTTTTTTTAGTCACTATACTTAACTAATATTATTTTCACCATCATCATTTCCTTTTATCGTCTTTTACTTTTTGCTACAACCTTAAGGTGTAATTTTAAAGTTTATTTTCTTGTTCTTCTCCCCGCGCTCCAGCTTCAGTGCAGCAGATCCGTTTGGTTCTCGTACATGTGGCTTCATAAATCTGCTGTATCTCCTCTGTGCGCCCAGGCTCCAGCTCATTCACACGTCTATCAGCCTCTGCCCGCGTGCCCTTGAGCAAAGATTACAGATGCCCTGCCTGTGATATACGACCCGTCATGGGAGGGCGGGGAATTAAACTTCAGAGATGGAGAGGAATGGACAGAGGGAGGAGGGAGAGAGAGAGGGGAAAGAGGGGAGAAAGAGAAGAAGGTAGAGAGAGAAAGCGAGGGAGGAAGAAAGAGGGAGAGAAAAGGAGACAGAGGAAAGAGAGGGGAGTGTGGGTATAGAGCAAGGGGAGATGTGGGTAGGGAGAGAGAGAAAGACAGGAGAAAAAGGGGGAGAGAGAAGGAGGGGAGAAATGTGGGGGAGAGAGCAAGAGAATGGGACTCTTGGGAGAGAGAGAGAGAAGGAGAAAGAGAGAGGTGAGAAAGAAAGGGAGAGAGAGGGGGCAGAGGAGAGAAAGAGAGAATGGGGAAGGGAGAAAGAGGGAGAAAAAAGGAGAGAGAAGAAAGAGAGGGGAGTATGGATATAGAGCAAGGGGAGATGTGGGTAGGGAGAGAGAGAGAAAGACAGGAGAAAAAGGGGGAGAGAAAAGGAGGGGAGAAATGTGGGGGAGAGAGCAAGAGAATGGGACTTGAGAGAGAGAGGGAGAAAGAGAGATGTGAGAAAAAAGGGAGAGAGCGGGGCAGAGGAGAGAAAGACTGAGGGAAGGAGAGACAAGGAGAGGGGGAGAGCAAAGAGGAGAGAAAGGAAGAGAGGGATGGATGGGGTGAGCAAGAGAGAGAGTCGAGGTAAGAGAGCAGGGGAGAGAAAGAAGAAAGAGAGATATGGAGAGATATGGAGAGAGAGGGGGTGGAACGGAGAGTGAGGAAAGAGAGAGAGCTGAAAGAAGAGGGGAAGAGGAGAGAAGAAAAGGAGATAGAGAAAGACGAGAGATAGCGAGGGAGAGAGTCAATAAGAGAAGAAATGGAGAGAGGCAAGGGGGAGGGAGAGAGAGAGGGAGATAGAGAAACAGAGAGGAGAGAGGAAAAGGAGATAGAGATAGAGAAAGAAGAGAGATAGCAAGGGAGAGAGAAAGAGGGGGCACAGAAATACAGAGAGGAGAGACAGGAAAAGGAGACAGAGAGGGAGAGAGAACAGAAAGAGATGGAGAGAGATAGAGCGGGAAGGGGAGAGAGAGTCAAGGAGAGGAGAAATGGAGAGAGACAAGGGGGAGGGAGATAGAGAAACAGAGAGAGGAGAGCGGGAGATAGAGAAAGAGAGAGAGGAGAGATGGAAGTAGAAAAACAGAGAGAAAGAGAGAGGGAGATAAAGAAACAGAGAGAGATAAAGAGAGGAGAGAGGGAGATAAAGAAACAGAGAGAAAGAGAGAGAGAGTATGTTATGAGTGAACAGTTGATTCGTGTTATCTGACCTCCGCAGCTCTCAGGTTTATCAGAGTCTGTGTCAGTGAAATAATAAAGACTGAAATCCTCCTGTGAAACCGAACGCTCTCTGTTCACTTTATACGGAACCTTTCCTTCACTTTAATTATCCTTTCACAGTGTTACAGAAATCCTCTTTGAAAATATGAGACCTAAAGATATTATCAGAATATTGTATAAAGTATATTTTAAGGGCCTGTATTATCCACTTTTCCGGGATTTGAACTACCGTCTGTTGAGGCGCGGGGTGTGGGAGGTGATTTTTTTTTCTGTCTGTTTGTTTTTGTTGTGTTTAAATTTCAAAAAGGGAAAAATAAATTTAAAAAAAGGCAAAAAGCACAAAATAATAAATCTATCATCTTGGAGAGAGGGAGAGAGGGGGAGGAAGAGAGAGAGAGAGCAGGGGAGAGAGAGAGAGAGAGAGCAGGAGGGCGAGAGAGAGAGAGAGAGAGAGAGCAGGAGGGAGGGAGAGAGAGAGCAGGAGGGAGGGAAAGAGAGAGAAGGAGGGAGGGCGAGAGAGAAGAAGAGGGGGGAGAGAGAGAGAGAAACAGCAGGAGGGAGGGAGAGAGAGAGAGAGCAGGAGGGAGGGAGAGAGAGAGAAGGAGGGAGGGCGAGAGAGTAGGAGGGAGGGAGAGAGAGAGAGCGAGGGAGGGAGGGAGAAAGAGAGAGCAGGAGGGAGGGAGAGAGAGAAGAAGAGGGGGGCGAGAGAGAAACAGCAGGAGGGAGGGAGAGAGAGAGCAGGAGGGAGGGCGAGAGAGAAGAGGGGGGAGAGAGAGAGAGAGAGAGAAACAGCAGGAGGGAGGGAGAGAGAGCAGGAGGGAGGGAGAGAGAGAGAAGGAGGGAGGGCGAGAGAGTAGGAGGGAGGGAGAGAGAGAGGGAGGGAGGGAGAGAGAGAGAGCAGCAGGGAGGGAGAGAGAAAGAGCAGGGGAGAGAGAAAGAGAGAGCAGGAGGGAGGGAGAGAGAAAGAGCAGGGGAGAGAGAAAGAGAGAGCAGGAGGGAGGGAGAGAGTTTGTTTTTGTTATGTTTAAATTTCAAAAACAAAAAATAAAATATTAAAAAAGGTAAAAAGCACAGAATAAAAAATCTGTTCTCTTGGAGGGAGGGAGAGAGAGGGAGGAAGAGAGAGAGCAGGAGGGAGGGAGAGAAAGAGAGAGCAGGGTAGAGGAGGAGAGAGAGACAGAAAGAAAGGAGAGAGAACAGAGAGAGTGAGAGGGCAGAATTAGAGTTAAGGAAAGAGAGAGATAGTAAGATAGACGAAGAGAGGGGGGTGGGTTTTTTCTGTCTGTTTTTGTTATGTTTAAATTTCAAAAACAGAAAAAATAAAATATTAAAAAAGGCAAAAAGTACAGAATAACAAATTTGTTGTCTTAGAGGGAGGGAGAGAGAGCAGGGAAGAGAGAGAGAGAGAGAGAGAGCAGGCGGGAAGGAGAGAGACGGAGGAAGAGAGAGAGCAGGGGAGAGAGCAGGAGGGAGGAGAGAGAGAGCAGGGAAGACAGAGAGAGAGAGAGACAGAGCAGGAGGGAAGGAGAGAGACGGAGGAAGAGAGAGAGCAGGGGAGAGAGCAGGAGGGAGGAGAGAGAGAACAGGGAAGACAGAGAGAGAGAGAGAGAGAGCAGGAGGGAAGGAGAGAGACGGAGGAAGAGAGAGAGCAGGGGAGAGCGCAGGGGAGAGAGCAGGAGGGAGAGCGAGAGTAGGAAAGAGAGAGAGAGAGCAGGAGGGAAGGAGAGAGACTGAAGAAGAGAGAGAGCAGGGGAGAGAGCAGGAGGAAAGAGAGAGAGAAACAAAGAAAGGAGAGAGGACAGAGTGAGAGTGCTGAATTAGAGTTAAGGGAAGAGAGAGATAGTGAGATAGAGGAAGAGAGAGAGAGAGGGAGGAAGGGAGTGAGGGGAAGCAATAGGGAAAGAGAGAGAAGGATAGAGATTGGAGGAGAGGGGTGAGTGGGGGATAGAGAGAGAAGAAGTCTTGGGGGTCAACCAAACAATACCAATCAACCTTTCAATCAAACTTGTCTGGCGGAGGGTCCATCACCTGCTTGTTTCTATGGATACGTCATTGCTCTGTCTGGAATGTTCCACAGTATGACATTAAACAGCTCTACTTTACATTTATTCAATTACAGGTGGTTTTATAGCTCTAAAAATACCTCGAAAAACAGGCATTCTGACTGTGATCGGGGTCGTCTCTCCACAGATCTGACCTGTAACTTGGTCTGGTTTGGTCTGCATGAAGATAGAAAGGTTTAATGCCATACTGCGAAACATTCCAAACAAAGCAAGAACATCTCCACGGAGAAAAGCGTTTGACGGATCCTCCAGCAGAAAAGTTACACATTGCAGCTTTAAAGTAAAAACAAAAAGAAAGGTGAACATTTTTGCATTTAGCCGTTCAAATTAAAGCAACTTCAATTTAAGTGTTGCAAAGTAGAATTATTTGTTGAAAATAAAAAAAAGTTTCATATATCGCACTATAGTTTTGAGTTGTCACATTGTTGAGGTTTTTAGTGAGTATGTGCGATCTTATAAGTGTGAGCTAAACGACAAGCCAAAACAAACGAGGGAAAAGAGGAGGAGGAGAGGAGAAAAGAGGAGAAAAGAGGAGGTCATATACAGGGCAGGGTCTTAAATCAGAGCAAAGAGAGAGAAAAGGTGGGGGAGAGAGAGAGAGGGGAAGAGAGAGTGGGAGAAAGGGTGGAGAAGGAGAGAGAGATGGAGAGATACAGGAAGAGAGGGGGAAATAGGAGAAAAGGGTGAGAGAGAGAAAGGAAGAGAGAGGGGGAGAAAGAAGGGGTAGGGGAGATAGAGCTAGAGGAAGAGAGAGGGGGAGAAAGAGGGGGTAGGGGAGAGAGAGATGAGAGAGAGAAGGTGGGGGAGAGAGGGAGGGGGAGAGAGAGATGGAGGGGGGTAAGATTGAGAGAGATGAGAGAGAGAGGGGAGGAGAGAGTGGGAGAAAGGGTGAAGAGGGAGAGAGAGATGGAGAGAGAGGGGGAGAAAGAAGGGGTAGGTAGGTGAGAGAGAGCTGGAGAGAGAGGGAGAAAAAAGGGGATAAGAGAGAGGGGGAGAGAAACAGGCTAGAAAGCAACGATAAGAGACAGAGAGGGAGTTAGAGAGAGGGGGCAGATGAAGGGTGAAAGAGAAGGAGGGGATAGAGAAAGAGAGAGAAGGATGAGTGGGAGAGAAAAGAGCAGGAGAGAGAGATGGAGGGATAGGTGAGAGAAAGAGCTCCAGGAAGAGAGGAGCGAGGAAGAACTAGAAGGAGGAGAGAAAGGAGGAGTTAGCACTTACAGTCACAACAGCTGCTCTACAAAATCAATTAAACTCTCCATGGATTTACCAGGAATGCCGACAATTTGTCCAGAAGATTCTAAGAAAAGGTTTGCCTGGAATGTTCCACAGTATGGCATTAAACTTACCTATCTCCATGGACACAAGCTGCACCACCAGACCAAGTTACAAGTCAGATCTGTGGAGAGGTGATCCCGTTCACAGTAAGAATGCACATTTTTCGATATATTTTTAGCAGTAAAGACACTTGTAATTAAATAAATACTAGATGAATGTTTAATGCCATACTGTGGAATATTTCTGGCAAAGCAACAGCCACCTCCCTACCACCAGAAAAGTTACATAGTGCATCTTTAAACCAGGACAGGACTGTATAAGACCATATCTTTATTACATTACATTAATTCGTGGGTTCAAACTGTTATCGGGGACATAACGTTCTCAAATTTTCCACCGCGCGACGTGACGGCGATGGCTGCGTAAACCGCTTCCATGGCGACCAGGCGTTGACAATTGGAGCTGTATCACTTTAATTGTTTTGGCGTTTAAAGGGATTTCCTGATGCTCAAAGTCTGCCAATAAAAATAAAGCTTGCTCATAGGATATAAAGTCATAGAGGGGTATTGTCTTAAAGGGGAGTGGACGATCGGAGGAAGACGCTAAGTGAATAATGGCGTATCGTAATATAGAATTTGATATACGGTGTTTGGACTAAGATACAATGGTGTTTTCTTATAGCTGCGTGTAAAATAAATCAGAGGGGAGCTATTGTCTTAAAGGTATGTCCATTTCCTGCTACTGAAACTCCACTTTTGTTTATTTATACTGACAGAGAAGAAGGTGAACTTTGTGACAGTTTTCGTTTTCGTGTTGATAGGCCCGTTAATGACAGTTAAAGGGTTCATATTGCGCTATTTTCTGATCTTATAATGTTGTTTCCTTATCGTAAACATACCTGGAGTTGTGTTTTGTTTCATTCGCTGGAACAGGAAGTGCTCCACTGTGTTTTTAAGCTTCATACGCCTTCACTAGAATCGTTTGGATCATTTCAGACCTGGAATTGCCAATCTCTGCTGAACTAAAGGTAAAAGTTAGCTGTTAACTTGAAAACTACCGCTCCATGACATCACAAGGAACAATATTTCAGGGTTACTTAAAGTTTTGCATTATAAAGAACCTTGAACCTTGAAGACATTGAACTTTGTGAACTTTTGAGTTTTTGTTTTGTGTGGATAGTCCCGGTAATTACAGAGATATGAACCATAAACATTTGGATCATTTCAGACCTGTAAAGCTGATAACTTAAAAACTACAGCTTCATGACATCATAAGGACTAATATTTCAGGGTTACTCAAACTCAAGTGTGAATGAAACAAAACACATGCATTCTAACATCACTTGAGTCAGTTTTGCATTATAAAGGACCTTCAAAGATACTGACAGAGAAAATTTTGAACTTTGTACCAGTTTTTGTTTCATGTGGACATAGTCTCAGTAATTACAAAGATATGAATCATAAACCAGGTCAAAACATCTGCAATCTGACAGTTAAAGTTGTAAATTGTCCCTGCGTTTTGTATGGAATGTTCATTATTGATGACATAGGTAGAGGTTTTCACCGCTACTTACTGAATTTTGTACTTTTCTTTTCAACTTTTTTCCACAAACTGTTAACTGATGTAAAACTATGATAAATATTTAACACAGACACTATCCCACCAAACCAAGTCATAATTAGAAAAGTGTGAAAATCTGTCACATGAACCTTAAAGGTTCTATGTTATGGAAAATTGACTCTTGTGAACTTTAAACCATGTATAATGTTGTTACCTCCTGTGTTTTGTTTCATTCTCACATGTTTAATCCTGTTTTATTAGTCTTCCTACATCTCAAAAGCTCAAAATGCTCTGTTCCACCTTGTGATGTCATGAAGTGGCAGTTTTCAAGCGAACTTTTACCTTTTGTTTAGTAGAGTTTGGCAATTCCTGATGTGAAATTGTCCAAATGATTCTAGTGAAGGCGTATGGAGCACTTCCTGTATTACTACATGACATCACAAGCTGGAACAGAGTTTTTTTTTCTGTTTGAGAGAAGAACACAGCCTAAATATTTGTGCGTTAAACATGTGCGAATGAAACAAAACACAACTCCAGGTCTGTTTGTGATGAGGAAACAACATTATAACACAGATCAGAAGAAAACCTAATAAGTGAATGATTTACACACAAAGTCCACACCAGAGACAGAGCGGGGCCCATATCAGGAGCTCACAGGGAGATTATCCTCATATTGATTTGTCTATGGTCCAAAGATAACACTGTGTTTGAAATGGGACTTTAAAGAGTTAAGATGGAGTCAATGGACAACCTGCTCCGATCATTTAAGATATTGGACTAATATGAAATCTGGTCTTGTTGCAACCAAAAGAAAGAAAAAAAAGATAATTTAAGTACTTTTACTAATTATGGATATGGATTATATGCTGCCTATGTTTCTATTAAGTCTGAAAGATCTGTTGATATAATGATTTAAAAATTGTTTTGAAATTGTCACATTAATATTTTTATATTTGTTCTATTCCTTTGTGAATAATGAATTCTATAATAATGTCATTTTTAAAAAATAATGTTATTAATAATAATTTGAATCACATAAGTGTTCTTTGAATTGGTAAAAAAAAAAAAAAAAGTGTTCATGGGTTATTGTAAAGCAGAAACTGAAAAGGGTAGAGGAATAATTTTGGACATTTTATTTATTTTAAAAAGTGAAAATGAAAAGTTTAAAGTTAAAGATCCTATATTAAGCAAAATTGATGTCATGTTATAATGTTGTTACCTCCTCAAAAACATACCAGAGTTGTGTTTTGTTTCATTCACATGTTTGAGTAACTCTTTATTATTAGTCTGTCTACATCTCCAAAGCTCAAAATGCTCTGTTCCACCTTGTGATGTCATGAAGCGGTATTTTTCAAGTTAACAGCTACTTTTTACATTTTGTTCAGTAGAGATTGAAGGTGTATGGAGTTTAAAAACACAGTGGAGCATTACCTGTATTACCACATGACATCACGAGGTAGAACAGAGAGAGAAGAACTCAGCCTAAATACGCAGGGTTTGTGCGTTAAACATGTGTGAATGAAACAAAACACAACTCTGGGTATGTCTGTGATGAGGAAACAACATTATAACATAGACCAGAAAACAGCGTAGTTAATATTAAATACTATTATCTTACGTATACATTTTATATACATACTTTGGGTTATACTGTACATCTCTAACCAAGCCCCAACCCCAATACGAGTAACTACAATGACTCTGTTTTTATCCACCCACAGTCGCCTCCACGTTCATACTTTTCTCCTTGGTCCATTTTCACATCCGTTTTATTTACGGTTCAGTCAAGCATGGTAAAGCCAAGGTCACTCTGTAGGTTTTATGTGTCCTTTATGAGACAGCGCCCCCACAAGGCCAAAGACTCAACCTCAAACCAGACAAAACCACTTCAGCTCAATTAGCACCTGTCACTGCAGTCTGTCACCACCGGACCTCCTGTTCACCAAAAGCATTAAACCACCGGGGAATAGACCAATGCGGGATAAATAAAGCTAGAGGAGAGTAATCGCCATGGTAACCTGTGTTAGTGACAGTTGCAGCAGCCATGTTTGGACCACAGACTGTATAGAGAAGTGAGGGTGACGTCAACCAGTCAAATGAAGCTAATCGAGGCTGGTGGTTATAAAGGCGTATTTGGAGATCCATATGTGGAATTCTGACCCCAAGTTTCATAACAACCAAAGAGCCAATCAGGAGCGAGGGTGTTGAAGGTAACGCCCATTCCAATTTACGCTTAGCAACGCTCTGAATCAAACTTGTTGCTAATGCTAGTGGGAGTGACCTCGGGGAAAGAAGGAGCCTGATTTGTCTGATATTAATCTTGATTTACGGACAAAATAGCAAAATAAAAACACAAGGATCATGTAGAGCGGGTTAATACGAACATTTTAAGAACAAAGTGGCGAGTTACAGAGAAACGGGTAACGTTTTTTTCAACAGAAAGTGAATTGGAACCAGAGTCGATGGAGCTGCTCATCTCCTATTTGGAACATGGCAGCTAGCGGGTTAGCTATGTTCATTTATATATACAGTTTTTGACTGTAAAATTCTACCCAATAACTCATGCAAACAAATAGGGATAGCACTTTTTATAGCTTTTTTTTTCTCTCAAATTTCTGATGTTTCTGTATGTGATCTTTATCTAATATCTATAAATTTGGCTAATAAATACTGTACCTCCATTATTATTTATGTATCTTAGGTAAATATAATAATTCTCAGGGGTTGTTTGTGTCTTGACATGCAAACATACTGTAATTCTGCATTCATTTTTCAAGTGAGAATATTAATTTTCATAATCACAAACTACCATTATTTGTCCATTACCATATAAGGCCTTTAATCGAATTTCTGGACCTGTTTTTACATTATTTACTATTAGAATTTTGCTCTTCCTAATGACATGACAGTTTTAAACTCAAGCTGGACACCTTTTCATTGGAGGGCAGATGCTTGAAACATGTTACATAAGCACTGGACTGAAGTATACACACATCTACATAGACTTTGCATATAAAACAGACTATTTTTTTCCTAGTTTGAACACAGCACTGTACCAGAATAGTTCCTCAAACTTTGTACTTCATTGTATTTAGTTCCTTCCCAACCCTCCTTTAACTGTAGTTATACCTGATTGGTCCAGCCTCTCCCTGGGCGCTGTGGTCTGCAGCCTCCCAGCAGAAGTGGCCTGAATGCCCCATAAATCTTGCTCGTCTCAGGGCTAAAGCTTCCTCCTCTCGACCTTGAGACGTGGAGCTCTGGGCGGCAGCGGAAAAGGAGGTTTGATGGACGAGACAGAGGAGCAGGAGACTGTGAAAGCAGAGAGGAACACAGATTATAAGACTGTGGTGTGAAGTAAAACAAAATACATCATTGTTCAAGATCCACTGTATAAAATATCAAACTACTAAACTAATAATGGTGGGGATTTTCACACTGTGGAGGAAGGAAGTAAATGTGTCTAACTCGTCTTTAGCTCTCAACAAACCCTTTGGCCACACCTGTTTGTTTCCATGGAGATATCAGTGCTTAACCTGGAATGTCCCAATGTATAGAATTAAACTACACATGCACTCGAGTCACTAAACGACAAGTCCACCAGGAGCAACTTAAATCCAATCCGCAATATTAGACCACAGCAAGAGAGAAAACCATGTCATGGACTGGGACAGTGCTACGGTCAAAGGCCCAGAGAGCAACAAGTACCATCGTTG
This sequence comes from Taenioides sp. WSHXM2023, assembly GCA_029959045.1. Lineage (NCBI taxonomy): Eukaryota > Metazoa > Chordata > Actinopteri > Gobiiformes > Gobiidae > Taenioides > Taenioides sp. WSHXM2023. Next base: position 5,546,560 of record CM057104.1, on the reverse strand, counting down.
GACCAGGGAGCCCATCGAGATCCGGTCTGTGAATCGAGATGAGGGGGGCGTACCTACTCTCTCACACCTGGGATACAGTTCTGAAGAAGTCAGACTTCAGATGGCGCTGTTGTCCTACTGCTACAAGTAGGAAAACAGCGCCAAAATCTGTTTAAATCAGCTGAGCAGACACTTCACAGTAACATCATGTGACACATCTGAGGAAGGTGGCAGAGTGCAGCCGAAAATTTCATAGTATGAAACTTAAAGACTTTTGTACGTAAGAATCTGAAGTATAATCAACACTGAAGACCTAATGAACGTAATTGGACTAAACTACTGGTAAATGGTCACATCTTTACACAGAGCTTTTCCACCTTAAAGTCACTCAAAGCGCTTTACATCAAGGAACCACTCATCCTTTCACACACTAGTGGGGACAAGGTGGATTAACTATTGGTGGAATCGCACCACCAACTTGTGGGTCAATGGATCTGACCACAATCAATGATGTTTATGTTGAGAACAGGATTCGAACCGCCAACCTTCGGATCAGTGGTTAAACGCTCTATCAGCTGAGCTAATGTTCTTACCCTTTTTTAGACTGTTTGGTTGAAAAAAAGAAGTTAAATGATTTGAATGAGTTTTCAAATCAACTAACCAAACATCAACAACCTCTCGTACCATCCTCAGATAATCGTTTACACACTATATTGCTGAAGTGTTTTGCCTAAGGACACAATGGTAAAAAGTACATGTGACTGGAGCTTGTCTTGAACCACCAACATTTGACCACACAACAGTATTATAACCGGAATGTTCTGAAGTATATTCTGTTAATTATCTTACTATTAGACTGATCTTACGTATCGACTGATCCCTGTCGATCTTGTACTGAATTTACTGCATAAATGAAGTGAAAACAACACTACGTTGACCTCAAAGCACCTCAGCTACACCCACAACCTTTTGCTAGCTCTCCCTAAATTGCTATGGGAGTTGTGTTGGCATTAGCCCGTTAGCTGTAATATCTTTTTGTCTTTCATTTGCTTTTCCTGTTTAAAGTTCTGGGGACTCCCCCATCACTCCATCACCACTGTGCACTTTGTCAACACCGACTACATCCCCCTGAACCACAATCGCACTAGACGCCCACCGGGGAGCGCTTTCACCTCCCATTACGTCCACTATATCTGCTGACTGGGACAACAGACGCTCAGCGCCGTGTTTGGCTATTGCACAGGCCAGCAGAAATAAGAAAGAAGAAAGGAGAGAGAGACAGGGAGGGAGGAGGTGAGAGAGAGAGAGAGAGAGCGAGATAAGGAGAGAGGAGGAAAGAGAGAAAGGAGGGGAGAGAGAGAGAGAGAGAGAGAGAGAGGAGGAGGGGGGGAAGGAGGTGGATGGAGGAGAGAGAGAGAGACAGAGAGAGCAAAAGAGAGAGGGAGGAGAGATGAGAGATTGAGTCAATCAGGGTAAAGGATGGGAAGCTCAATTTGTTGCTACGTCAATAACATTACATAAGAACAATATACTGTTTAGTGGCATTTTAAGTTAAATTAAATAAAAATACATACATTTTCCTTGTGTTTGAGCATAATGTGCCTTGGAAGTGCGTGGTTAGCATGCTAGTTGTGGTTGTTAGTTTTACCGTGATGACAAAACTCTGCTTTGGTCTGGAAAATTGAGAACAGCATCAATCTCCCAGTCACACTTTATACAGGCGAGATGGGTGAAGTGTCTTGCCCAGTTACACAACAAAAGTATGTGACACTCCAGCAAGTATCTCACCATCAACCTCTGGGTTATTTACGAAATGTCATTACTATCCAAAACACTTTATTCCATCAGCACATGTTATAAACACAACAGTTTCAAAAGATGATCCATGGTTTGAGAACATCGGCTGTAAATAAATCACAGAACTATAATCAAATCTGAAGGTGAACCCAAGTTTATGTTGTGAAAATAGAAAACAATCCCTACAAAGTCCAACCTTTGTGAAAGCCGGATGCCCTGTCAGCTGAACACGGGCAGTTTGAATTCCCAAAATGCATTGCGCTCTACGGGAGAATTCTTTCTGGGCCCAAACTCCCAGGAGCTGCAGTACCTGGAGCAGCCACTAGTCAGTCTTGAGCCGGGAGGAGAGAGGGAATGCCTTTTTATTATGGATCCATGATATAACTGGACATAGCTAACCCGCTAGCTTTCCAAATAGGAAGTGAGCATGGGCGCACTTCCGGCTCCACTGACTCTGGCTCCAGTTGTCTTAAAATGTTTCGCCCCTCTTTCTGTAACTGCTTCTCCTGGTGTTTTTATTTTGCTATTTGTCTGTAAATAAATTCCTACTCCAAATATAGAACTCGCTCCAAATTCACTCCTATAACTGCTGGCCTCTGTGAGCTTCATTTGACTGGAGCCGAACGCAATGGGTGATGTCACACTCCCTTAATCCACTTCTTTATACAGTCTGTGTTTGAGAATGATATGAAAGTAGGTAACTGAAACCAATGCATATAAACAAATACAATACTAACAAAAGTGTGGGATATAAAACGAATAAAACAGTAGATTAAATCCTCTATAATCCATAATAATCCAGCGTGTTGGGGCCCCACATTAGTCAGAGCCCCGGTGACATGATCAGTTAAATGAGCGCGTCTCGTCGGCGTCAGGGCAGAGCTAATTACACTCTGACAGTTTAGAGTTATTAATGAGCTGCGTCTCACAGTGATGATGTCGTTATAAATGGCCTCTGTCACAACCTCGCATCGCTGCACTGCTCCCCACACACGAGGTCGTTAGTTTAGCCGCGATGACGCACCACAGCTATAAAAAGCGTCTGTGAGACATGCAGAATGGGCTTTGAAAACGGCGGAATTAACACACAAGAACGTTATGTATTTGTTGTTTGTTTGATTGAACTTTTTTTTTTAATAGAAAATTTTTGTTCAGAAATTGTTGATTTAAATGTTTTCAGGTTTTCTGGTGGAGGATCCGCCACCTTTGTCTCCACGGAGATGTTTTTGCTTTGCCTGTAATGTTCCGTGGTATGACTTTTGACATATCCATCTGGCATTTATTCATTACGGGTGTTTCTATTGCTCAAAAATACAATAATTTCATCTTCTCCACACAGATCTGAGCTGTAATGTAGCTTAGTGGTGTAACCTGCTTGTCTCCATCATGATAGATGGGTTATAAATTAATAGATAAAGCAATTAAATCTGCATGGAGACAAGAAGGTAGGTCCAAGAAGGTCCACCAGAAAAGTTAAGTAAATGTTATACTTTTGGTTTTAGGCCTTAATTATAAAGTACACTCTATAATTACTTAACTTTTAATGAATAAAGCGTGAACAAAGATGTAATTAATAATGAAGAACTAGTTAATTAAGAATGATTCAAGCATAGTACTTAATAAACTTAAAAAAAAAAAACAAGAAAAAAAAAACTTAATACCCTAACTAAGAGACTGTACTTCACTGTGATTCTGCTGGGGGAGCGGCACCAGTAAAAGGGACACTGGGCAGATTGACAAACTGATCCGTAAAGCGGGTTATGTGATCAGCTGTGAGCTGGAGACATTTGTCACAGTGAGGGACACGAGGACATTGGACAAACTGCTCTCCATCATGGACACTCCTGCTCACTCACTGCACCAGACTATAGAGGGACAGAGGAGATAATACTCCCTACAACTGTACAACTCACCCACTGCACCAGACTATAGAGGGACAGAAGAGATAATACTCCCTACAACTGTACAACAACTCACCCACTGCACCAGACTATAGAGGGACAGAGGAGATAATACTCCCTACAACTGTACAACAACTTACCCACTGCACCAGACTATAGAGGGACAGAGGAGATAATACTCCCTACAACACCAGAGTATAGAGGGACAGAGGAGCTCATTCTCCAACAGGCTCCTACAGCTCCACTCAAACAGTGAGAGATACAGGACTACATTCATACTATAATACTCCCTACAACTGTACAACAACTCACCCTTATGTAACAGATAATACTCCCTACAACTGTACAACAACTCAGTCTTAAGTAACAGATAACCTATGCCCTGTCAATCAGCATTTTATTTACACTGTTGTTCTTGTCTCTTGTTTATAGCTGTGATTTCATAGTTTATTTTATATTTTATTACTTATTTTTCTATTTTATTTTGACTTGTACATATACATTTATTTTTATAATTATGTCTCATTTGTCTCCTGTCTCTTGCTCTTTTTTGCTACACCATCTATTTTTGTTACTCTCTGTTATTATATTATATTGTGATGTTTGAGCTGCTGTATCCAAATAATTTCCCTTGTGGATCAATAAAGTTTAAGTCTAAAGGTCCTATCTTACACAAAATTCATGTGCGCTTTAAGACACGTTATATTGTAATATTGTTACCTCCTCAAAAACAAACCTGGTCTGTTTGTGAGGAGGAAACAACATTATAACAGATCAGAAAATAACATAATATGGGCCATTTAACTTCAATTTGTTGCCTAGTTGTATAAGTCTATTGACCTTTGAAACCAACCACCTCCTGTTTTTTGTACTAAACCTTTCAAATATTAACTTGCATCCAGAAAACCCCAACACTGCCTTCGTTTCTCTCCGTCTGTAGCTCATGTAATCTTGTTAAACCCTGCACGCTTTGGGTATTATGTTATTGAAATGTCACTTAATTGGATAAACATTTTGGTGCCGTAAACATCACCTCGTGTTTACGCGAAGAGGGATTTTCTAAAGCAGAACTGACTCCTGCCACTAGGGGCCTGTGTGGAACAAAATAAGGCGATGGAAAATTCACTTAGTCCAGATTTGAAAGGTAGAGCTTGAACGGGAGTATGTAAAATGCTCCCGCTGTATAATTAATTTGAAGGATTGGGTTTGAGGAAGGTCGCGGCGCTTTGTCGTTTTCGTCCAATCAGGTGAGGGATTGCTGGTTCTGCGGCGTAAGCTGTTAGCGCTGAATTGTATTATACACGGGGGCATTTGGAAACACTAGAGTTATAGATTCACTGTTACAAAGAGGAGCAGGTCTTTGTTAAGCTGGATGCCCTTCCGTTATAACTATCTTCAAAAGGCTCATGTTACACTATTTTCTGATCTGTTATAATGTTGTTTCCTCTTCAAAGAATACTTTAAGTTGTGTTTTTAAACTACATACATCTTCACTACAATCATTTGGATGATTTCAGCCCTGGAATTGTCGAGCTCTACTGAATAAAAGGTAAAATGTAGCTGCATGACATCACAAGGTGGAACATTTGAGCATTGGAGATGTACAGACTAATAATAAAGAATTACTCAAACATGAAACAAAACACATTTCCGGGAATGATTTTGAGGACTCATTCAAGTTTGTCTCATTCTCAGTTTTTGGACAGGCTCATGTGAAGCTCAGAACCTCCAGAATTCCCTCCCTGAGCTGCAGAAGCTGCACTAGCACTGACTCATGACTGGTGCAGGTTCTGGGGTTTAGGTAGAGACCGTTCAGATCAGAGAGAGACATTTTAGGTTTAAATCAACTGGATTTCAGCTTGGATGTGAAGCTCATTCTGCTTTCTGATTGGATAATGGTCCAAACACCAAATTACAAACTTGACCAATGTTTTTGTAATTAAAAATTCAAAGCTTTACAGTTTTTATTAGTAAAACATTTGATTAAAATCTTAAATAGATTTCCTTTAAACCCTTTCCTACAGGATACAAATCTTTGCCTCTTCATAACCAGAGGTAGTTTATGTGTTGTGGCCTGGCTGTGGTGAGAGGAAGCGTCTGGGGAGGGGGAGGTCTGCTCTGACGGATGGACAGAGATGACAGAGCGGTGTTCATTCTGCACGCTACAGCGCGCGTCCTGCTAGCGCCGCGCCACAGCGCAATAAATCACCGCTACGCTTCCTGTATCTACAGCTTATTACAGCCACTGTGACAAATATATAATCCTCCTGTCACCAACACGGACTGAGAGAGAGAAGGAGGAGAGGAAGAGAGGGAGGAGGAGAGAGGGAGGGAGGAGAGAGGGAGGGAGGAGAGAGGGAGGGAGGAGAGAGGGAGGGAGGGAGGAGGAGGAGGAGAGGGAGAGAGGAGAAGAGAAGGAGGAGGAGGAGAGGGAGGGAGGAGAGAGGGAGGAGGAGGTGAGAGAGGAGGGAGGGAGGAGGAGAGGGAAACAGATAGGGGGGCAGAGAAACAGAGGGGGAAAGGAGAGTAAGAAGGGAGGTGGCGAGAAAAGAGGAAGGAGAGAAGCAAAGGGAAGATGGAGATAGAGAGACAGACAAGGAGAGGTGAGGGATGAAGAGAGGAGGGAGGGGAGAAAAGGGAGGGAGAGAGTAGGAGGAGAGGGGATAGAGAGCTAGAGAGAGGAGGAGGAGGAAAGAGAGAGGGGGAGAGAGAGGGAGGGAGAAGGGAGAGAGAAGGGGGTTAGAGACAGATGACAGAGGGAAAATGAGGGATGAGGAGAGGAACAGAAAGAGAGGAGGTGATGGAAGGAAGGATAGAAGGGAGGGAGAGAGAGAAGGAGGAGAGCGAAGAGGAGAGGGGAAGGAGGGGGAGGTAGAGAGAGAAAGAGAGACAGACAGAAGAGGTGAGGGAAAGAAAGAACATTGGCTCATCAGTTCTGCTCCAGACACAGACAGGCCCAAAAACAGCAACAAGCAGAAAATATATGAAGGATGGAGATGGTGGTTTTATTTACTTTTGGCTTCTCTCATTAATGCTCATGAAGATGCCTGAAATGTTCCAGATTATGGCATTATGTTTTCTATTTCCATGGAAACAAGTGACACAAGTTTTTTTGTGTGTTTTTTCCAGTATAAACACCCGTAATTGTCAAGAGAGGAAAGTAACATTTTATGTCAAAAATAGACTAAAATAAAAGCACGTTCTTTCATTATGGATGTGTTTATTGCACACTCCTTACTCTGAGCGGGCTTGCATCTCCACAAACCTGACTCTTACTTGGCCTGGAGGAGGAATGTTGTTCACTCTTTTTGTTGAAAATCAAACACCTGAAAAGGACCGTGAACGCTCGTATTGATCACAGACTCCTGAAAATCTGTTGTTTAAATCTATTTTGTGTTTTTTCTTGAGCTTCAGACTTCATTTTAAAACTTTTTTTTTTTTTTTTGGCTATGTTTGCTTTGTGTCACCATGGAAACTGCTGAACATTCTGCCGTACACATACATGCATAACACCCCCAGTGTCACTGCAAACAACACACAACACAACATTTTGAGGACTTTTACCCATACAAAAGACATAATATTTCGTTTTAAATTGTTAAAGTTGCATTGTTTGTGCACGTTTAACACACAAACCCTGCACATTTAGGTTTAGTTCTTTCTTCTCTCAAACAGAAAACACTCTGTTCCAACTTGTGATGTCATGTGGTAATACAGGAAGTGCTCCGCTGTGTTTTTAAAATCCAAACACCTTCACTAGAATCATTTGGATGAATTCAGACTTATAAATTGTCCAAAACTACCTCTATATGACGTCACAAGGTGGAACAGAGCATTTTGAGCTTTGGAGATGTAGACAGACTAATAATAATAGACTATTCAAACATGTGTGAATGAAACAAGACACAACTCCAGGTCTGTTTTTAAGATTAGAACATGTCTTAAAGCTCACAAGAGTCCATTTTACAATAGGATGATAAAGGACCTAAAATAAAGGCTTAAATACAAGCTCCTATCACAACATTTTGAGTAGTTTTACCCATACAAAACACAGCCTATAATATTTAGAGTTAAATTGTTAATCATCAACTGCCCATACTTGGTCGTACATCCTGAGTGACAGATTTCTCCCCATATTTCATCCTCCACCATTGCTCGCACACAGCGTTTATGTAATGGTCAAATCAATATCTGTGAGCTGCTGCTGTCCGGACGCGATCAATACAAACAGAGTAATACACATTCACACATTCGCCCGGACCAGCGCTTTCCCAACAGGAATATTTAAAAGCCCGTGCCATAAACCATCTCATGTCATAAGCTCTATATTGCGTTACGGTAAATTATAGTTAAGTAAATGTAATTACCGTTATATGAAGCGCCATTTTACGTCGCAGAGTTCGTCAATAAAAATTAAAAGCGTCGTAAAAGTAGGGGTAGGGCGCTGGGAGCATAATTTATAGGGCATTTTGTTTTGACGTTTATTGACGGGAGTTAAAACACTGGTGAGAAGCTATTGTAAAAGTCAGCGGACTGTAAATAGAAGCGCGTATAACTCACTTAAAGGTGCGCTGTGTCACTTTTCTGTCGGGGGTTCCCAAGGAGATGTCACGGCTTGGAAAGTTACACAGTATGGTATTAAATTCATCTATCTTTCAGTCAAATACATGTGTTTTTATCGCTTAAAAATACCGCGATTAACATGTTATCTTGCACGTGACATTTCCATAGAGACAAGCAGAAAGAGGCCCTGCTCCAGGCGAAATACGAGCCAGGTTTGTGGAGATGCAAGCTTCTGAGACAGGACAAGTTTAACAGGGCAATAAACACGACTTAAACAAATAAAAATACACTTTTATACAGTTTATTTTTGCTATAAAAGCTGCATGATGAAGCTTTAAAGTGGAACTACAAGGAACAGTGTGATTATCCACACTTCAAGCTGCGACCCTGGAGAAAGTTATTTGTATTTAGAAACACCTGGCTGTAATCAGAGCAGTCATGTGTGATGTCACGTTGTACTTGAAACACACACTCCACACTTTTGACTGTTTCTCTATACAAAGCTGCAAATTTCCCTGTTTTGTAAATAAAATTGCCAAAAAGGACTAGAAACAGTAGACAATGCTATTAACACAGTTTAACAGCGAAAAAGGTTAATTTAGTGTTTAGCTCCATTCCATTACACAGAATTAACTCTAGCGACCTTTAAGACACGTTATAATGTTGTTACCTCCTCAAAAACATGAAACAAGGAAACAACATTATAACAGAGATCAGAAAATGGTGTTATATTTGCCCTTTAAGTGTGTACCGGTGTTCTTAGGAGGTATGTTGTCTAATGTAAATAAATTCAAGTTTTGTCTGGCACGATTACGCAGCTACAGAGTGAGAATGAGCTGGACGCTGTACCACGCTGTACTTAACTACAACAACAGACCCTCTTTCAAAAACAAGTCGGTCATTTCCTCTGTGGGCGGGGCTTTCCTCATCCACTTTCCCACTTGTCGCCTCCTTGTGTTAAACAGGGTCGAAAGTTCACAGCCCCACGTTCAACTCTGTCAGATGAACTCCTGACCCAGAGAGAGGGAGGAGAGGGAGGAGAGGGAGGGAAGGGAGGAAGAGGGAGAGAGACAGAGGGGAAGAGAGAGAGAGAGAGGAGAGGGGGCGGAAGGAAGGGAGGGAGGGAGGGGATGTTGAGAGAGAAGGAGGGAGAAAGAGAGGGGAGGAAGGGAGTGAGAGAGAGAGGGAGGGAGGGAGAGAGAGGAGGAGGGGAAAGGGTGAGGGAGGGAGAAAGAGGGGGAGAGAGAGAGGGAGGGAGAGGGGAGAGAGAGGGCAGGGGAGAGGGGGGTGGGGGGAGAGCAGAGGGAGAGAAGGGAAGGAGAGGGAGAAAGAGGGAGAGAGAGAGGGGGGAAGGAAAAGAGGAGAGGGGGCGGAAGGAAGGGAGAGAGGGAATGGGGCTGTTGAAAGAGAAGGAGGGAGGAAGAGAGGGGAGGGAGGGAGAGAGGGAAAGAGAGAGAGGAGGAGACAGAAATAGAGGGGGAAGGGAGAAAGAGAGGTGAGGAAGGGAGAGAGGGGGGTCAGGAGGAGGGAGAAAGAGAGGGGGTTGAGAGAGAAGGAGGAAGAAAGAGAGGAGAGAGAGGGAGGGAGGGAGAGGAAGAAGGAGGGAGAGAGAGGTAAACGGTAGTCGCATTCACAAACATATCCTGACTCTACACAGCAGCCAAAGTCAAGATAAGATCAAATTCTGAAGTGGAGAGAGAGAGACAGAGGAAGAAGGAGAGACAGAGGGATAAGAGCGAGGGAGAGAGGGGTGAGAAAGAGAGAGAGAGAGTGAAAAAGAGAGGTAGAGAGAGTGAAAGGAAGGGAGGAGAATGAGAGAAAGAGAGGAAGTGAGAGAGAGGAGGTAGAGAGGGGTAAGGTAGAGAGAGGCATAAGAGACAGAAAGAGAGAGAGAGAGAGAGAAGAAAGAGGGAGAAAGAAAGGGTAGAGCAATAGTGGGGAGAGAGAGAGAAGAAAGGGAGTGAGAAAAAGAGAGAGGTGTGAAAATGAGAGGAAAGAGATGGAGGTGGAGAGATTGAAGGGAAGGGAGGAGGATGAGAGAAAGAGTAGGGTGGGGTAGAGAGAGAGGTAAAAGAGAATAAGAGACAGAGAGAGAAAGAAGAAAGGGAGAAAAAAGAAAGGGTAGGGTGATAGTGGGAAGATGAGAGAGAGAGAGAGAGAGAGAGAGAGAGGAAAGGGAGTGAGAAAGAGAGAGAGGACTGAAAAAGAGGAAAGAGATGGAGGAGGAAAGAGTGAAGGGAAGGAAGGAGGATGAGAGAAAGAAAGGCAGTGAGAGAGAGGAGGTAGAGAGAGAGGTATAAGAGAATAAGAGACAGAGAGAGAGAGAGAAGAAAGGGTAAAAAAGAAAGTGTAGCGCAATGTGGCGAGAGAGAAAGAGAGAGAGAGAGATGAAAGGGAGAGAGCAAGAAAAAAGAAACACAGAGCTTGAAAAGAAAGGGAGTGAGAAAGAGAGAGGGGGCTGCATAGTCCGCAGCAGCAGCACAAAGCCCGTGATAAGATCTCTCTGAAGTGCAGTCCGTTTGGTATTTACAGAGCTGCCCCTGTCCCATAAATCACCTTAATTGGTTTGGTGATAAAGACAGCGTCGCCGTGGTGATGTCAGTGTTTACTCCAGGTCCGGTCACAGTTCAGGAGCCGAGCGGAGAGCGGCCGTCACAAACACAAACATCAACAGCACCAGAGCGTCACCCGGACAAATGAGGAGAGACAAGAGACATGGCAGCCAGAAAAGTGGAGTCTTTACAAATCAAAGCTACAACTGAACTGGGATGAAATATTAGCTACAGTCTGGGTTATTTTCATACACAGACAAGAAATGTGTACTTTTTAGGAATTGTTTTCTAACCTGGCAGAAGTCAGATTGATGTGGTCAAAGGTAGTAGCCAAAATTGTACGCAAGTAGCCAATACATAAATATCAATCAAGGAAATGTATTTAGTTAAAAAAGTAAAAAAAAAAAAAAAAAGAAAAGAAAAGAAAAAGAAAAGCCAGAGTAACTAAAAATCTGATTTATAATTTGAAGTTTAATTGCATGAAATATTAGCTACAGTCTGGGTTATTTTTAAACATAGAGACGTAATGTGCACTTTTTGGAAACCTGGCAGAAGTCAGCTTCGTCAGGAGTTCAGAGTTGCGTAGAGTATCCAAAAATACTCAAAAATTCCAAAAAAAACTACAAATTTAGTTCAAAATCATAATACTTACTTAATAGAAATACAAAGTAATAGTCCAAGAAATTCCAAAAAAGTAAGAGTAATAGTAATTAGAGTAACGGTGGATGTAATTTGATTTATACAGGCTCTTGATTTATAATTTGGTGATAATTTGAATTATGAATATTGCACAAAATCTGATATTTTCAAAGTATAAACCACCAAAATATTGTCAATAAACATACTTACTCACAGTGGAAAGAGGAACCAAAACTCTCTTAATTAAAAGTAATGTTACACTGAAAAATACATGACATAATTAAAGTAGGAGTCGGAAAACTATGTATAATTTCATTTAAAAGTAAAATTTGAACTGTTCAATTAGAGCGTCAAATAAATGAGGAGAGACAAGAAACATGGCAGTTCAGTTTATTCAGGACTAACACCAGAGCTCTATAAGCTTTACAAATCAATGCTAAAGCTCAACCAGGATGAAACATTAGCTACACTCTGGGTTGTTTAAATACACAGAGATGTAATGCTCATTTTTGGGACTATAATCTGTTAGAAGTGAGATTTGTGTGTTCGAAGGCGGGTAGAGTATCCAGAAATGTTAACGCGTTAGTTCAAAATAATAATACTCAATAGAAATCTAGTATTTTCAAAGAACAGACCGCACAAATTAGAAAAAGTCAGTCATAACTAAAGGAATAGAGTAAGAAACACAAACGTTCTAATTATTTCATATTGTCAACGTGAAGCTTTTGTCATTTGTAGAAGAGGAACCACAACTTTTACTACTATATTGTAAATTATATATTACTCAAATAGGACTAATCGTGTCTGAAAACTCCAAAAACTACAACTGTATTAAAATAGTACTCAAGCAAAGTAAATATACTGTCCAACTCTGTGTATTTTGCAGTAGTTCTACAGTACTTTTCCTGTCATGAGAATTACTATAACTCATTGTTCAGTAAATGAAAGATGGAACAATACTTTTTTTTGGTTATCCATATATTGTGCGTGTATTTTCTTCTGCTGATACGACATTTGAACTCAAGAGGGTCAAATAAGACACTTCATAATTTTTTTTTTTTTAATTTGCACTTTATTCAGTGCTTTTCTTTTTTTTCCACATAAATCACAGTATATTTGCATGTGTTGTTTTTTTTGTTTGTTTGGTTTTTTCCAACACATAAAATTGATAATAATGTAAAGATGCATTTCAAAAATTAATAATAATAATAATAATAATAATAATAATAATAATAATAATAATAATAATAATAATAATAAATAAATACAGAATACAAAATAAAAAAAAAAAAAAAAAAAAAAAAAGAGCCAGCATTTTAATATGTCAGATCAAACCTTAACCTACAAAAAAAAATTGGAAAGCCTACTTGGATTATATTAATTGTAACGGTGAAGAAAACTGAACTGTATGAAGTGTGGAGTAACATATAAAAAATGTATTAAAAAATATATATATAAAAAACATATAAAATGTAAAGGATTTCAGTGGCAGACTACTGAAATCCTGAAAACTCTTGAACAGAATATTTTGTAATATTTTGTATATTTAATTGTAATGCTCTCAGTTAGCCGGCTTAGTAAACAGTATTTCTCAAACTTTGGTCATTTATGTTCATAGCCTATACTCTCTCTATACTATTATCTCAGTACAGTCTTTCGTAAACATACCATAACGTGCGAATTTGTCACGCTTTTGTCAGTTTGGGTCCAAAAATAATAAAGAGCATGACTTATTTTATGGTGTACAAAGTTTAAAGGGTCTCTCACGTCCTCCTGACACAAAACAGAGGAATGTGTTCCCGTCCTGAGACCAGATTTTGGACAGATTTACAGTTTAAACTCACTGTGATAATTACAGCTCCTGGCCTCTGAGCTGAAGGGCTGTTTTTCACTCAAGATCCTTTATACTGCCGGCATTTTTTAACAAATTTGAGGTGGAGTAAACAAAAATATATATAAAAATACACTTCCCAAGACTAGAAATGTATAGTAAGAAATAGCTATATGTTTTTATTTAAAGGGTCCATATTACACTATTTTCTGATCTATGTTATTTTCTCATCACAAACACACCTGGAGTTGTTTTGTTTCATTCACACATGTTTAACACACAAATCCTGCATATTTAGACTGAGTTAATCTCTCAATCTAAAAACACTGCGTTGTGATGTCATGTGGTAATACAGGAAGTGCTCCACTATGTTTTTAAACTCCATACAACTTCACTAGAATTATTTGGATTATTTCAGTCCTGGAATTGCCAATCTCTGCTGAACTAAAGGTAAAATGTAGCTGTTAACTTGAAAACTATACCACTTCATGACATCACAAGGTGGAACAGAGCATTTTGAGCTTTGAAGATGTAGATAAACTAATAATAAAGGGTTACTCAAACATGTGTGAATGAAACAAAACAAAACAACTCAGAAAATGGCGTAATATTGGGCCTCTAAACGTCTTCATGGGTATAGTCAGATTAAAGGTCAGATCTGTGGAGAGATGAGCCTTCTCACAGTAAGAACACCCTTTTAGTTCTTTATTTCGTCATTAAAAAAATGTTTCTTGACAAACAGGATGTAAAATTAGATAAAATGTCAAAATTAAACATCAGTAACACAGGCGAATTGGATGACGACTACCTCTGAAACCTTTTGTTAATTTCCACAACATGAAATCTGCTTTAAAAATGATGTATTCAAATCAATAGAGCCAGTTCTCTTCTAACAGTAATATCTGAACTTTGTGGAGAAGCTGAGGCAACACAATGAAAGGCGCTCCCACGTGTCTGCGGTTGGTCTTTGCATGATGAATGGTTTTAGGAGACCCAGAGAAAAGGTCAAACACAGCGTAAGGACCTGAACGCTACCGGGGCAATTAAGACAACATGATTAATAACCCCACCTGCCACTGTAAACAACACACACTCACATCTACACACGGAAATTAGGAATACACTAGGACCAGTGGTGGAACACAGCAAAGTAAAAGTAGTAAAAGTACTGCGCTTAAGTCAAAATTTGAAGTATCTTTACTTAACTTTACTTAAAGGTGCACTGTGTAACTTTTTGGTTAGGGGTCAATCACCTGCTTGTTTCTATGGATATGTCATTACTCTGCCTGGAATGTTCCACAGTATGACATTAAACTGCTCTACTTTACATTTATTCAATCATAGGTGGTTTTATAGCTAAAAAAAAAACAAAAACAAAAAAACAGGCATTCTGACTGTGAGTGGGTCGCCTCTCCACAGATCTGACCTGTAATTTGGTCTAGTTTGGTCTCCATGAAGATAGAAAGGTTTAATGCCATACTGTGAAACATTCCAGACAAACCAAAGCATCTAACGGACTCTCCACCAGGAAAATTACACAATACACCTTTAAGTACATTTTAAAGTGGATTCTCTTTACTTGTACTTTACTACATTACATATGAGAGCAGGTCTGTATTTTCTACGCTACTAAATTTTTCAACAGTGTAAAGTTTCATCTCACTAAGACTGGGAAGAAAAAATTAAAAGAAAAACAGGAGAGGAGTTCCCCAAGGATCACCACTTGGACCACTAAACTTCTCAGTGACAAAGATAAACATTTTGTCTTTTGGTAGCAATGACAGAGAGCACATACTGTATTTTTTGCTTCTCTTGGTGATTTAATTTGTATATATCAAGAAGATATTTTCATTTAGAAACTAACAAATAATTTTATATAATTTAACAAACAGGACTTTTTTTTTTTTTTTTTTTTTTAAAGAATAATAGCGATGTATATATTCAAAAATGAAATCATGAAATCTAAATCTATAAACTGTAGATGGAGCAAATATAAAAAATAGACTTTTAGATACATTATTTTTTGTATGTTTATCTGACTAAAAAATTATGCAAATTCAGGAATTATTTTGGAGAATAATAGCGATAAAACAAGTCAGTCTTAAAATAATCATAAAAAATCAAAATCTATACACTGCAGAAGGAGCAAATATAAAGAATTAAATTTTAGATACATTTCAACATTTTATCATATTTCACCATTATGTCAATTTATTTCCATTGTAATTTTCTACTGTTTTCTTATTGTTTGTAAAGCAAAAGAAAAAAAAAAAAAACGCTATGTAAGTCAAATGTATTGTCATTTTTTAATATTTTTTATTGTTATTTTTTGTATCAACAATATTTCTCTGTCTAAAATAATTCATATTCATATATTTGCTTTTGCTTGTCTGTCTCTGTGCATTTGATCCAAAGCTCCTCAGACAGGGCACCAGTCTCTCGTGGACTGAAATAATGGCTGACAAAAATCATCATCTCAGAGTCACAGTAATGTCCAGTGGCACCGTGAGCGACTCCACCACCACAGACCTCCACTTTAATCTGCTGCAGTGATGGGACAGGCCCGCTGCAGTGCATGATGGGAGGTGACCGGGGGGCGGGGCCAGTGGTGACTGATGGAAGACCACAGTGACAGAGAGCAGCTGTGTGCGATGACTTTGCTTTGACAATGTAGAAGGCAAAAAAATGCTGCAATTGTGAATATGGAATCCAACACGAAGATCTTATACGGCTGCTATAAATATTATTATAGACATGAATGTAGAAATTAAACACTGCAAATTGTATTGTTACTTCAATATTGTATTTTCAATGTTTTGGAGACAGAACGTAATATCTCAAATTACAGTATTCATTTTAATGTTTATATAGTGGAGAGGTCAACTGTATTGTAGCCTGGTGAGGAAGCCCATCCTATTTTCTGTTTGAAAGCAAGAGAATCTGGGTCAAGGCAAATGTGGCGTAAGACCTTTAGAGGACATACTTTGAGTGAATGAACACAAGGGACTGTTGGATTGTGTGAAACAGTGTGAACTGTTTATTTTTCCCATATTCAGGGAGATTCTGCAAGAGGCAAGTGAAGGAGTTAGCTACATTTGAGACATTTGAGATGCTACAGTTCTTTTACACCATATTGGCAGAAGACCTTCCAGAGGAAATCCTTTGAGAGATTGAACCATTTTACCAACCAAAACACCAGAGCAGAGTAAGAACCACCTTTCCTGCTGTGTTCACCTGGCTCCTCCTGGAAGCTGCTGTGATGCTGCAGGACACAGAGGAGGGACACTTTTGTCCTGGGGGCTCTTCATCTCCTTAAACTGCTCTGACACAGGATCTGCTGACCCTCCCTGACCAATCCTCCTGTTAAACTGCACTGAGACCTTTGACTGAGACATGAAGGCCACTGAGACGCTCATTTCCCTCTGGATCAATAAAGTATCTCTCTCTCTCGCTCTTTAAGAACAAATCATGGACAAAACTGTGTCAAAGAAACATAAGACACAAAACTACAGGTCTGAGTATAACAATCCCTAAATTATTAAAACATGAAAGCCAAATGGACCTAATTGGACTAGTCATATCACTGAGTTGGCTGCACTGAAAAGAAGCAAAGGCTCATGGTCTATGTAGTTCTCCCTGCTTCAACAACATTTAGGCAAAGACGCTTGCAACCAGATACACTGCAACAGTAATCAATAGTTTTATTAGACTGGATAATACTGGACAATATAATACTTTTACACTGCGCATTGATTTTGGTGAGTAGTTGAGATCAAATTTTACCATAATGTAAATCAAATTAACCTTTTATTTGCACTAATGAAGTAATACAGTCTATACACTCTATAAAAACAATGTTGTAGTTTGTCAAGCCCGTGTGCAATTACCCAGAATCCCCTTTGGCTGGCGTTCACTGGAGAGGGACTGTGCCGCCATGACAGTTCCACAGATTGATAAATTAATTGGGTTGTTCTGGGACATGCAGGAGTGGAGGGGACATATGCTCGCCTTGTTACACAGGAGAGACGCTCTGACCCCAAAAGTGAAGGGAGCCCACGCGGAGAGCCTAGTTCCTCCACCGGGAATCACAAAAGACAAAGTAAAGTGCAATTTGTTTTAGATTTTTAAAAGGAGGGATGATAAATGGTGTAGATTGTAAGTGTCACTGAATTCCAAATGTTATGAATTTATTAGTAAAGAAAGCAGTGAAGGTTTTGTTTTTGCTTGAGTAATGAAACTAGCTGCATTTTAACCAAGATGGGGGTTTGTCACCTTCTTGTTTCTACGGATATGTCATTGCTCTGCTTGGAATGTTCCACAGTATGACTTTAAACAGCTCCACTTTACATTTATTAATTTACAAGGGTTTTACTGCTCAAAAATACCTAGAAAAACAGATCTGACATGTAACTTGGTCTGGTTTGGTCTCCATGAAGATAGAAAAGTTTAATGCCATACCGTGAAACATTCCAGACTAAGCAATAACGTCTCCATGGAGAAAAGCATTTGACAAACCCTCCACCAGAAAAGTTACACAATGCACCTTTAATGATGAGGTATTACACTTCTATGGCGTATTAATTGCGAATACATATTTAGATTACCGCGTTACGTTTTATTGTTTTGAAAATGTATATTTGTTGAGTCTCCCATCTCTCGTGCGCTAAGTCACTCCCCTTTCAGAGCGCTATATCACATTACAATCACAGTGCGTTTTGCTAATGAAACTACAACACATTGCGTTAGGTTTGTGAAGTTGCAGTGTATTGTTTTGTCCTGCTTTTCTATTTATGGTGAATCGTTGTGTGGGAGCACGGGTGAAACCGGCTTGTGGTCGGAGCCTTTGACAGAATCTTAAGAGTAACCATAAGGAGGGTTTGAATAGGGCTGGGGAGAGATCACTGGATTACCCAAACACACATGCATGACATATACAACTACTTCAGGCACGCTTTTGATGAGGGAACAACGTTATAGTATAGTAGAAGGTTCCAAAATGTTGATGTTGCATAATACTCCTTCTTTAAAGAGAAAAAAATAAAAAAAGAAGTCAAATTACAGAGAGAGTAACAAAAACAGATGGTATAACAAAAAGAGCAAGAGACAGGTGTCAAATGAGACATAATTACAAAAATAAATGTATATGTACAAGTCAAAATAAAATAGAAAAATAAGTAATAAACTATAAATAAACTATAAAATCACAGCTATAAACAAGAGACAAGAACGACAGTGTAAATAATATGCTGATTGACAGGACATAAGGTTATCCGTTACTTAAGATGAAGTTGTAGGGAGTATTATCTGTTACATAAGGGTGAGTTGTTGTACAGTTGTAGGGAGTATTATAGTATGAATGTAGTCCTGTATCTCTCACTGTTTGAGCGGAGCTGTAGGAGCCTGTTGAAGAATGAGCTCCTTTGTCCCTCTATAGTCTGGTGTTGTAGGGAGTATTATCTCCTCTGTCCCTCTATAGTCTGGTGCAGTGGGTGAGTTGTACAGTTGTAGGGAGTATTATCTCCTCTGTCCCTCTATAGTCTGGTGCAGTGGGTGAGTTGTTGTACAGTTGTAGGGAGTATTATCTCCTCTGTCCCTCTATAGTCTGGTGCAGTGGGTGAGCAGGAGTGTCCATGATGTAGAGCAGTTTGTCCAGTGTCCTCCTGTCCCTCACTGTGACAGATGTCTCCAGTTCACAGCTGATCACATAACCCGCTTTACGGATCAGTTTGTCAATCTGCCCAATATCCCTTTTACTGGTGCCACAGTGAACCACATTTGATTGTTTTGTTTATAATTGGACAAAATAATATTTAAATAAAGATTGTTCAATATAACAGATAATAGTACTTGTTGTTGGCAAATCACCCAGCCCTATATACTCATACTTTGCATACTTTACCTGCATTTGTTCCCAATACATTTTAAATGTCACTTTGTCCCATGTAACCTGTACATCACAATAGTCATTAATAACTGTCAGAGCTCAGTGATGCTTCTGTCTCGTTAGCGTAGCCGTGCGTTAGCTTTACAGACCGCTCTGATTATTTCCTACAACGGTCCCGACCAATTACCTCAGTGAAATGGTCCCACATAAATCAAAACTTAACAAGGTGGCAAATCTGAAGTTAGCAGACAGTAACTATACGTCACTGTCACTGCTGCTGTCTCCTGGTGTACGACCGACCACCAAATATACAGGTCCCCGAGGAGTTTAAACCAGAGATTAGCATATGAGGAAAAAACTGTGCGAGTGCAGGAGGGGGGCTATGGGAATGCAAACCTACAAGAAAGATGTTGCTGTCAGTTAAAGGTGTATTATGTAACTTGGACTGGTGGACGGACGCTAAAGGTGCTGTAACCGATTTTCACTGCGATAAATAGAACTAGTTCATTTTAAAGGGTTTGCAGTGGTCCAAAATTACTTACCTTATGCATTCAGAGCAAAGAAATTATTCACCGTGATGAGTTTATAAGCAACTTTCAGAGGTCACGGTAATTTTAACAACATCTAACAAACAACCGCGCACTTCCTGATACTCAGAAAATAAAACACTAAAATTAGATGCAGACAGCACGCGGTGGACTTATTTTGACCCGAAGAGCTATTTATACAATATATCTGGGGCAAAACAGGCCCTTTAAACATATCTACGTTGCAAATTCTTACTGTGAGCTGGCTCGCCTCTTCACAGATCTGACCAGTAACTTGGCCTGTTGATGCCACTTGCTTTTCTCACTGGAGATGGAAAAATGTAATTCCATACGGCAAAAACAAAAGAATCTCCATGACTCAACAAGGACAGTTTAATGCCTTACCATGGAACATTTCAGGCAAAGCAATATTAGCAAAGCAAAGCAGCATCTCCATGGAGACAAGGAGACAAGGAGGTAACGAACCCTCCAACATAAAAAAGGTTCCAATTACGTAAATGAATCTTATTTTAATATCAGATGAGTTGTTGATTTTTTTTTTTTTTTTATTATTATTATATATAAAAGGAATAACAAACGCTCTGGTAAGTGGTTGCCTGGTTACCATACTTGTCCCACTAGCTTTGACTTCACATTGTGTCATTCATTGCCTGTCCATTTCTGCAGCTTTGAAACATTTCATTTGAAGTGAGTGAAGTGAATCTAATGTCTCCATCTAAATAACACATCTGTCTCCTCTCCCTCTCTTTTTCTCTGTTCATTTTCTCCTCACATGATCAGCTCCATCCATCACCGCAGACAGCTACATCAAGCAACAACAAACATGCTAACCCAGCGCAGTGAGAAATGCTGACGCCCATATAACCAGAACATAAACATAGGGCATTTTGAGTGGTTTTGAATGGCGTTTTTCTGTTTAAACTTGATTCCAGGCCCAATGGGAGTTCTCATAGGCTTCATGTGTGATAGAGAATGTTTTGGTTGGTTAGATGTTGACATGGGAGCGATCGCAGAAGTGTGTAAATGGGGTAATATTTATTTTACATGTTTCTTTAGACTGGGCTCAAAGAAGGGGTAGTACTTGGGCGCGGAGCAATGAGGCAAAACACTGATTTAAAAGGGGCTGTTTTCAATGTTTTTCATGTAATAAAGTAAAAATCTTTGACATATTGAGGTTTAAAGGTTCTATATTACACAAAATTGACTCTTGTGAGCTTTAAGTCATGTTATAATGTTGTTACCGCCTCAAGAACACACATGGAGTTGTGTTTTGTTTAATTCACACATGTTTGAGTAACCCTTTATTAGTCTATCCACATCTCCAAAGCTCAAAATGCTCTGTTCAAGTCTGTGATGTCATGAAGTGGTAGTTTTCAAGTTAACATCTAGTTTGTTGCCTTTAGTTCAGCAGAGATTGACACTTCCAGGGTTGAAATTATCCAAATGATTCTAGTGAAGGTGTGTAGAGTTTAAAAACACAGAGGAGCACTTCCTGTATTACCACATGACATCACAAGGTGGAACAGAGTGTTTTCTATTTGAGAGAATGACTCTAAATATGCAGGATTTGTGTGTTAAACACAAGTTCAAGCATGTTTTTGATGAAGTTCTGACCGCTTATATAAACCAAAACAAAATCTTGATTAAAAAAATATACAGAAGGTATTCATGAATAACGCAATTTGTACAAAAAACATCAGATAGAACCTTATAATTCCAAGGACCACGATTTGTCTCGCTTCAGTACAGATATATTGTAAAAGCAGCTCTTACAGGATCAAAATGAGACTATGTGCTGTCTGCATCTAATTATGAAGCATTTTTGTCATCTGCGAACCAGGAAGTAATGAAGGTGCACTGTTAGCATGCTAGCTGTTGTTACCGGAGGTGCTTTGGTCTCTGAAAGTTGTGAAAAGTGCTTATAAACTCATCATGGTGAATAATTAGGATGCTGTGAATGCATAAGGTAAGTGAGGAATAACTTTGGACCATTGCAAACTGTTTAAAGAGGGAAAAATCAGGTACAGCTCCTTTAACTGAACAGATACTAACAATAGCACATTACAAGTTTTATTTAAGTAGTACATGGGATCGCCCTTCCACAGAGCTGGCATTTAACTTGGCCTGGTGGTGCTACTGCTATACTGTGTAATATTTCAGGCAAAGCAATAATATCCCCACCGAAACAAGCAGATGGCGGAAGCTCCACCAGAAAACTTACAAAACGCACCTTTATCTACAAACCTCAGCCAAACGTTCTTCTCTTTAGTTAAATCCACGTGAGCTTGTCTGTGGCCTCTGTATTTTTATATCTCTGTGAACTCCTCCGCCGCTGACAGGTTAACCAGCCCACCTGCCTCTGCTCCTGCATGATACAGTGTCCTGCTCCCAAATACGACAGCTCCACTTTGTCTTAATGTCCCACAGTGTCCCACGGTGCTCGGACTGGACAGGACTAGTCACAATCAGTCGCCATGGAGACGGGAGAAGGGGAGAGGGCATAGAACACTGGAGAGGACAGAGCAGCTGGTGTACAGGGGTAAGTTTGGGCACCATCTTGGTACTGTACCCTAAAAACTGAGATGATTTTATGACATACGTATGTTGGTAAATGGTAAATATGGCTCTTTTTCACCTTCAAGTCTCTCAAAGCGCTTTACATCAAAGAACCTCTCACCCATTCACACACACACACACTCATACAGAGTATACAGACACTGGGGTAAGGTGGGTTAAGTGTCTTGCCTTACAACAACAGCATTCATCTGTGGGAGCTGGAATTGCACCGCCAACCAGTGGGTAAGGAGATCTGACCGCTCTACCAATGATATTTCACTAGCAAGGACCACGCCACGACAATGAAATACGATAAAGATGTTTATTGACGGTGGGTAGATGTGATGGATGTGATGGAGACTCAGGGCGGGGGCTCCGTCTCCAATCCAAAATGGTCACCCAGATGATTCGGAACCCCCCCTCCTTAAAGATGATGTCTTCAGGCTGAAGGATGGACGAGAGACACGGGGTCGAGAGAGCGGACACGGACGGTGTTGTCGGGAGAGGCTGTATAAATAGGGCTTCTGGGTAATTGAAGGCGTGGTCAAGGTGAGCTGTGCTTGGCTGGCAAGGAGGTTGAGGCGTGGTCCAGCGCTTGAATCTAAATTAATAATATTAACTCTACTTATGCTGAGAGCGGGATTCGAGCCACCAACCTTCGTATCAGTGGAAAAACACAGCTACTGTTGCGCCATTCAGTTCTCTGTTGTGGCTGAACATATGAATAAAGTCGTACACCGATTCCTCTGCAGTTTTCTTAATTTAATCTACATTTCTTAATTTAATCTACATTTCTTAATTTAATCTACATTTTTGTCCTCATTTGGGTTAGTCCAGGTTTACATCTAGTACCAGTGTGGTCTTGTTGTAGACCTGGTTTAGGTCTAGTACTTGGAAGTCCATAAATTCTTTTAGGTAGTACGTGGTTTGAGAAGCACTGCTCAGCGTTATCCAGAGCTGCACAATACACTGCTATCGAAACAAAATCATGTTGACACAATTATGAAATCGCCAAAGCAACAGTTATTTCGATTATAGAATGTCTTCTGCAAAAAAAAAACCAAACAATATCTTCATTTCGGTCTTCATACTGCAGTCTTCTCTCAAATGCCAATGCGCCTGGGATGGTTTACAATCTGTACTCTGGACGAAATCCTATTTTTCAAACATACATTGTAAATCATCAAAATCGCAATTAGACTTTTTCCAAAATTATGCAGCCTTAATGTTATCCCAAATTACAGTACAGTTGCATTAAATTACATTTCAAATCCATTCATAAAAATCATATTACTTTTATTTTACTCCGTTACCAAGATTAGAAGAAAACCAAACCAGGCATAACAATTTAAAGGTGCATTGTGTAACTTTGATCGTGGACGGTCTGTCATATGCTTTTTATTGCTTTGGCTGGAATGTTTCACAGTATGGCATTAAACCTTTCAGTATCGTCATGGAGACCAAACCAGATCAAGTTACAGATCAGATCTGTGGAGAGGCAACCCCGCTCACAGTCAAAATGTTGTTTTTCTGCTATTTTCGAGCAATAAAACCACCTGTAATTGAATAAATGTAAAGTAGAGTTGTTTAATGTCATACTGTGGAACATTCCAGGGAGAGCAATGACATTTCCATAGAAACAAGCAGGTGATGGACCCCCAAACAAAAAGATCCACAGTGAATGCAGCCTAAAGAACATTGGTATTATAAGTTGTCCCGCTCTTATTTGTTTACATGAGTTGAAATCTACAGTCCAAACATGGCCGTCGGAGTAGCACGATAATATATAACTGTTCTCATGTCCTCTGTAGTCCTTTATTCCCTCTTGCCTGGCCCTGCAGTCTCTCACCGCACCAGCACAATTCATCAACTTCATCCCGGCGATCTCCCAGAGTTCCTTGCTCCCAAACCGCAGCTGTGCCGGACGGCGGTGATGTATGGTGGTGCCGAGAGGCAGGAACACTTATCAGATTCCCCATTATGCTGTGCTTTGTGAGGCTGAGGACCAGAGAGCTGCTTCTGCGGTGTTTAAAGAGATACTGATCCAATACGGAGCCAGTGCTAAAGACGGGACAGATCCACCATAATGATCGGGCTTCATTTAGATAAATTACACTCAGGTAATCCGTTTGTAAAGATTGGGAGGTGGAGGAAACAAAGGAGACGGTCGCTGGTGCAAATCGGTAACTATTGATACTGTGCGGTGGCATCATGCTGGGGGTGTTCTGCCTTTGCGTTTATGACGGAATGTTCATCAGTTGCCAAAGTGACACAATGCATAGGCCTACATGAGCAAACACTGTCAACGAATGTTTTAAGATCGTCTGAAAACGCGAGAAAAATACAAAATGGACTTAAACGTCACATTTTCAGGAGCCTGTGATCAGTACAAGTGTTGATGGTCCTGTTTAGGAGTTTGATTTTCAACAAAAACGTGAGAGCGACTGACTGAAATGTTGGTCAGCTTGTGACTGTAATGTTATTAATTAGAGGGAGACTTTTTTTAGCTGTAAGATAGACTGGTTTAAAAGGCGTGGAACATGATATTTACTGTATTAAAAATGTGAAAAACAAATTTTAATCGGTTTGCACTGATCCAAAGTTATTCCTCATCTACCTTATGCATCCAGAGCATCCTAATTATTAATTTTATAAGTCCTTTTCACAACTTTCAAAGACCAAAGCGAATTGCTGTTTGCTGTCACAGTAAAGCTAACAACAACTAGCATGCTAAAACGCACTTCCTGATTATAGGACAATAAAACGCCTTCGAATTAGATACAGACAGTACAGTAACAGACTTGTTTTGAAGAGCTGCTTATACAATATATCTATACTAGTTATAATCTGCAACCCCTGTGAATCATTTTATTATAATTTGCAAATTTTAAAAGGCAATATTCATCGAAAACGACTCAGTAAAAGAAACAAGCCCGCTCACTTCTGCGTTAGAAAACTGCGGTGCCCAATTGGAGCCGACGCCACCGTAAACATCATCACAACAACGAGTCGGCACCTACGAATTTTTTTCCATTCGTACCAAAATAACTACGCGACTCTGTTGAAGTCTATGAGTATCACGATTAAGAAAATAAAACTGGAGAACAAAGTAAGTACAGAGCAGTGGGCATGTACCGATGGTGGTGAAAACTGGCAAAATGGCGTCTTGAAAATAAGTGATTACTCAAACATGCACTAATCACTCCAAATAAAACTTCGAGAAGGTAAATGAGACGGGGTAACTACAGCATGGTTGAAAGGCTCTGAAAAGTCAATTTTGGATAATAGGTCCGCTTTAATCCTCGAAGTTTCACAATAAAATACGTGTACTCTGATATGTAGTCATTCGTTTCACTATCTGAGCTTTGACTCTTTGATTAGCACAGATAAAATGAAATGTTCATTCTTCATCTCATCCCCCCGCTCTGTTCATTACACCGTCATAAACGTGACAAGTTTTTATGGTTATATAGCGTTCAGAATGTGCATCGATGAATCTTTAGTGATAATGTCTCATATAATTTGACAGGATATATGAGGTTAGCAGTTATTTTTCCGTAGTATTTCTTTCAGTTCTTAGCTTCAGAGTAAGTCATTTTGTCAAGTTTTGATCCTGGAATGGTTTTAATGTAATCTATGGGCCTTTAAATCATATGAGCATACAAGTATTTACATGCGCTCCAACCATACTCTATAAATGGACATAGCTAACCTGCTAGCCGCCGCGTTGCAAAGAGGAAGTGAGCACGGGGGCGCTTCTGGCTCCATTGACTCTGGCTCCAATTCACTTTACATTT
Source organism: Taenioides sp. WSHXM2023 (assembly GCA_029959045.1). Lineage (NCBI taxonomy): Eukaryota > Metazoa > Chordata > Actinopteri > Gobiiformes > Gobiidae > Taenioides > Taenioides sp. WSHXM2023. The sequence continues at coordinate 5,520,513 of CM057104.1, read as the reverse complement.
AAAAACATCGCTCCTCTCTCTGTAGCTGCTGTGAGCCTCGTCATTTTGGTCTTAAAATGTTCGGATTAACCCGCTCCACATGATCCTGGTGTTTTTATTTCGCTATTTTGTTTGTAAATAAATTCCTATTCCTAATATAGAACTGGCTCCAAATTCGCTCCTATAACCCCTAGCCTCTGTGAGCTTCATTTGACTGACTCCCTTAGTCCACTTCTGTGGTTCCAACATGTTTATGGCAATTGTTTGCATAAAGTGGCTATATAATTAAAGAGAAATTTTTAATCTTTAGTTCACTTAAAAAATGAAACAAAAGGGTTAATCAAAACCTGTAATTAAAAAAAAAAATAAGATGAAAGTTGAATTTAAAAATAGCAACACTAATTTATGGTTGATCATTAAGAATATGGGGGAAAGGAAGGTGAAGACAGAGACAGAATGGAGAGAAAGAAAAAGAGAGGGACAGAGAGGAGAGAGAGACACAGAGAGAAAGAGAGAAACAGGGAGAGAGACAGAGAGAGGAAGAGAGAAACCAAGAGAGAGACAGAGAGAGAGAGAACCCGAGAGAAAGAGAGAGAGAACGTGAGAGGTAGACAGAGAGAGGAAGAGAGAGAAACCGAGAGAGATACACAGACAGAGAGAGAGAGAGACAGAGAGAGAGAGAGATACGCACACACAGAGAGAGAGAGAGAGAGAATGCGAGAGGTAGACCGAGAGAGAAACAGAGAGAGCGAGAAACAAGAGAGAGAGAGAACAAGAGTAATAAAGAATAAGAAAGGGAGCAAAGGATAGAAAAAAAGAAAAGGAAGATAGAGTGGAGGGGGGAGAGAGGGAAGGGAGAAGAGTGGGTCTAGAGAGAAAGACATGGGGCAGAACAAGAGAGAGAGAGAAACAGATAGAAAAAAGCAGTAGAAAAGAAGGAAGAGAGAGAGAGGTGTAGAGAGGAGGAGTGTGGTGGTCCTAAAAGCCGTGATGAATGAGCGAGGGCCAGAGGAGAACAGGGACACCACAGATACATACATCATCTTACCCATCAGCCCCTGCTCCTGCTGCTCTGTAAAACACTCAACAATATGCACTCCACTAAAGCAAGGAAATAATCTACTACTACTACTACTACTACAACTACTACTACTACTACTACTACTACTACTACTACTACAAAACTGCAACAGGAAAAAGGATGCAATTTTTTAAGTACCATATTCCCCTCACAAACAGCAAAATATCCCGTTTTATTCTGAATAGAAACTTCTAACCCTGTGGCAGTTTCTGAAATGTGATTCTTGTTTTCATTTGTCAGCTCAGTATTTCTGTCAATTCTTCTGGACGCATTTAAAATGTGAACTTTGAACAGAATTCTACTATTTAAACATTACTTTTAAAAAAAAAATCGTAAATCTGTCCGCAATTGCAACGCTTGTCAGATTAAATATTGTCAGATAATCAGAAAGTGTGTTTTAGCATGCTAGTTATTGTTGGTTTTAGAGTCACTGCAAAACTGATTTTGTCTCTAAAGGTTGTAAAAAGCGTTTATAAACTCATTGCGGTGAATCAAGATGATAGTCGAGATCGGAAATTCCAGGAAATTCCATGATTCTAGTGAAGGTGTGTGGAGTTTAAAAGCACAGTGGAGCACTTCCTGTATTATCACATGACATCACAGCTCAGTGTTTTTAGACTGAGAGATTAACTCAGTCTAAATATGCAGGATTTGTGTTTTAAACGTGTGAATGAAACAAAACACAGCTCCAGGTTTGTTTGTGACGAGGAAACAACATTAAAACACAGATCAGAAAAAAGTGTAATATGAACCGTTTAAGTTTTGGTTTATGTGCCCTTCAATTTAACCAAACTGTACCTCACTATATTAAAAAAACACAGACTCACCCATACCCCACTGTAGCGCTGTACTGCGTGTAGCTTGTATATTGTAGCTTGTATATTTCAAAGTATAATCTCACACAGGGGGAAGAGGAAAATGAGTTATGGTCCATTTATGAAAGGTTCCGGTGATGAATGAGACTGCATTTATCTGCATAAGTGAGTCCAAGGGCTGTACTCAGGTGGAGGGGTAGAAACAGACGCAGAGACCCAGAGAACGGGACCAGGTCGGGGTATTTAAAGCGGGAGGGGGGCAGATATTATGGGGCTATCATGGGTTCCTCTCACTCCCCTGAGAAAACTGCACCAGGGGAAAGACTGGAGAGGAGGCGATGTAATAAATGTTGGCCATGGAAATGTGCAGTTATTACAACAGATGCATAATGTCCAGGTTGTAGTGGGTACGACGCAAGCATAGGTGGCGATATTGATGAAATAAATATCTTGGCGTTCCATCAAAGGTTTAAAGGTGCATTGTGTAACTTTTCTGGTGCATGGAGGGTCTGTCAAATGCTTTTCTCCATGGAGATGTTATTGCTTTGTCTGGAATGTTTCACAGTATGGCATTAAGGCTGCGTCCCATTACTCTGTCTCACCCCTTCCCCTTCCCTTTATCTACGTCTTTGTCTTGCCCCTCGATACCGAGCTGTGAGGGCTCGGGGTACCAATGTTCCCCTAAGAAACGGGACACCACTCGATTAACAAAAAACTGACTTCACACTGATTTCACCTAAAAAGTGCCACGTCAAGGATTATCAGGTACCTCAGCTCGACAAAAAAATAGCTTTTTATACATGAAAGTTTGATGAAAACGATAACGTCGGCTAAACAGACATTACTACAATTAAAACCGCAACAACAGTTCACTAAAAGTAACGTAGAACATAAGCGTCATAATTGTAAACCTGTTAAACTGTTAATTGATATTTACAACTGCTGAAAATACTTACATTTATGAGACTCCTTGGCTGGTCGATGTGACGCTCCATCCTGATCCCAACACCTGCCTGAGCTTGTAGGCCGACCCCTTCGTTTCAAGTCTGGTCGAGAGCTTACTTCATTTCAAGGAGTATGTAGCCCGAGGTCGTGGCCCTAGCCCGTGATCAAAATTAGAATCGAGACGCCCCTCGCCCTCACATGAACGCACAAAACCAAGGGCTAAGGGTAAGACGAAGGGGTAAGACAGAGTAATGGGACGCAGCCTAAACCTTTCTATCTTCATGGAGACCAAACCAGATCAAGTTACAGGTCAGGTCTGTGGAGAGGCGACTCTGCTCAGTGCTCACAGTCAGAATACGTATTTTTCTAGGTATTTTTGAGCTATAAAACCACCTGTAATTGAATAAATGTAAAGTACAGCAATTTGTGAGCAATGACATATCAATAGAAACAACCAGGTGACAGACGTGCCCAACCATAAAGTTACACAGTGCACATTTAATGCAATACTGTGGAACATTCCAGCCGTGCACTTTTAACTGAATCTTGATTTTAATATGAAGTAATAATAATGCATTGAATTTATATTAAATTTTTCACCCAAAGTGCTTTACTGTGCATTATTTGCCCAATTTCTATGGTGCTCAGTATTGTAGCCGTAGCTGCCCTGGAGAAAACCAACCAGCATCAATATTAGGCAAAGTGGGTGAAGTGTCTTGCCTAAGGACACAACAACAGCTTGCACAAGAACCACTGCCGCTTCACTACTACTACCTGTGGTGTTATGAAGCAGTAGTTTTCAAGTTAGCAGCTGCGTTTTACCTTTTGTTCAGGCTGAAATGATCCAAATGATTCTAGTGAAGGTGTGCGGAGTTTAAAAACACAGTGGAGCACTTCCTGTATCACCACATGACATCACAAGGTGGATGTCAACTGTGGTAACTTGGTACTCCCAGCGGTCTCCCATCCAATTCTTTTATCATTTACTTTTAAAAATGCAGATTGCTTTGTGTTACTTTTATTAAAATCTGTTGAGTCCGCCATTTTGCGGATCTATTTACACAAACTTTCTTATAACTTGGTTGAAACTTTTAAATTGTTTTTGCTGTGATCAGGTTTTATTTCGGACCAATTAGGATCCTGAGTCTCCTGGGACAATGCTCCTCTCTGGGACTGTGCAGTTTTAATTAGAGAAACCTCAAAGGATCATGGGTAATGTCCTCGGATTAATAAAAACAGGACAAATTAATCCCCAAATAACTCCTCAGACAGAATGAGCTGCTTTCTGTATAAGGCGATAAACTTTTCTAATGTAAACAGGTTTAATTCTTGTTATAAAACGTACGTCCTTGTTCTGACCTTTGAGATGTGTTATGGGGACAAGTTAAAGGAGATGAAATATGTTTTAAAGGGCCCATATTTTCAGACTTGGAATTGCCAATCTTTACTGAACTAAAAGTAAAAGGAGCTGTTACCTTGAAAACTACCGCTTCATGACATCACAAGGTGGAACAGAGTATTTTGAGCTTTGGAGATGTAGAATGTAAAGGATTATTCAAACAAAACACAACTCCAGGTACGTTTTTGAGGAGGTAACAACATTATAACATGATCCATAGTGTGGTTCTTGAAAACATGTAGACTGTGACATTTTATCTTAATGAAAAAACGTACAGTTCACCCTTATGTAACAGATAATACTCCCTACAACTGTACAACAACTCACCCACTGCACCAGACTATAGAGGGACAGAGGAGATAATACTCCCTACAACTGTACAACTCACCCACTGCACCAGACTATAGAGGGACAGAGGAGATAATACTCCCTACAACTGTACAACAACTCACCCACTGCACTAGACTATAGAGGGACAGAGGAGATAATACTCCCTACAACTGTACAACAACTCACCCACTGCACCAGACTATAGAGGGACAGAGGAGATAATACTCCCTACAACTGTACAACAACTCACCCACTGCACCAGACTACAGAGGGACAGAGGAGATAATACTCCCTACAGCTGTACAACTCACCCACTGCACCAGACTATAGAGGGACAGAGGAGATAATACTCCCTACAGCTGTACAACTCACCCACTGCACCAGATTATAGAGGGACAGAGGAGCTCATTCTCCAACAGGCTCCTACAGCGCCACTCAAACAGTGAGATACAGGACTACATTCATACTATAATACTCCCTACAACTGTACAACAACTCACCCTTATGTAACAGATAATACTCCCTACAACTGTACAACAATTTAATCTTAAGTAACGGATAATCTTATGCCCTGTGAATCAGCATATTATTTGCACTGTCGTTCTTGTCTCTTGTTTATAGCTGTGATTTTATAGTTTATTTTATATTTTATTACTTATTTTTCTATTTTATTTTGACTTGAACATATACATTTGTTTTTATTTTTATAATTTTGATTCAGGCATGTTTGATGTTAGATGTGGGGAAACCATTATAACATGAATAATTTTGCATAATTTTAATAATGAGCATTTCAATGGGCTACACATATTTTTCCCCATGTAATAAAGTAACATTTGTCTGAGACTGCTGTGTACTGTCTGCGGATAATTACAGTATAGTGCTTTATCCTCCACGACTAGGAAGTGCACTGTTAGCATGCTAGTTGTTTGCACTACTGTCATGGCAAAAGTTGTGCATAAACTCATCATGGTGATTAGAATGCTAGGAATGCTATAGGTAATTGAGGAGGGGGGTCCGTTACCTGCTTGTTTCTATGGAGATGTCATTGCCCTGCCTGGAATGTTCCGCAGTGTGACATTAAACAGCTCTGCTTTACATTTATTGAATTACAGGTGGTTTTAAAGCTTAAAAATACCTAGAAAAACAGGGATTCTGACTGTGAGCGGGGTCGCCTCTCCACAGATCTGACCTTTAACTTGGTCTGGTTTGGACTCCATGAAGAAAAGCATCTGATGGACCCTACAGGAGAAAAGTTACACAATGCGCCTTTAAAATGAACTACTTCTGTGCTTTTTAAGTTCGTAAAAATCTTGTCCAGCAGTGGAACAGTTAACTCTCCTCAGATGTTACAGTAAGACTTGAGACCAGCTGCTCTGGGGTCAGTCTGAGGCCAGCGTGAATGATGGCTCTTCAGTAAATGCCAAAACGATAAATTTCACTTCACAAAAACCCACCTCCGAACTTTATTTACCTTTTAACTGAGCGCACAGTCAAATGTAGCCGTCACGATCCTGAGGTGAGTTATGGCGTCGTAAAAATCTGAGCCACAAACTAAAAGTGGCCATGAGGTTCGAGCTTTTTGACTCTTACTTCATAAAAACGACTGAAATGCTGTAATTCATCGTAGTTTTGTGAAATTCTTGGCAGCAAAAAACAAGAATGTTAAATTTTAGATGTAAGCCAAAAAAAAAAAGGGCTTTATGTGACAAAAAAAAAAAAAAAAAAAACAGACAAAAAATTCCTTCATAGACCTGATATTTTTTTACTTAATAACAGTTAAATAAAATTAGCCTAATACTTTAATATAAAAAAATAAGAAGGAGACTGATATATTTAAATTAGTTTGCATTTTCTTTTCTTTTTTCTTTTATTTATTTTGTGATAATATCGTCTTTACAACAAGATTTGACAAGCAGATTTGACCTATGGTGGATATTTTTTATTTATATATTTTGGGTTACTAGAAAAACCAGAGTGCCCAAAGAAAGCCACACAGACACAGGGAGAACATGCAAACTCCACACAGAAAGGCCTGGGAGTCGAACCTGGAACTCTTCTGGTTTGGAATAATTAATCCAAATTTCTCTTTGGAGCACTGCAAACTGTTTAAAATGAACTAGTTCTGTTTTTCACGTTTTTATGACACTTTTGGTCATTTTTTAATCTACCAATTTCCCCTATAGCTAATAATGACAAATATTTACCTTATCTTAAAAGTCCTATATTAAAATCATTAAAATTATCGAAATTGATGGTTGTGAGCTTTAACCATGTTATAATGTTGTTACCTCCTCAAAAACAGACCTGGAGTTGTGTTTTGTTTAAGTAATCCTTTATTATTAGTCTGTCTACATCTCCAAAGCCCAAAATGCTCTGTTCCACCTTGTGATGTCATGAAGTGGTAGTTTTCAAGTTAACAGCTACCTTTTTTTTTTTTTTTTTTTTTTTTTTTTACCTTTAGCTCAGAAGAGATCGGCAATTCCAGGGCTGAAATGATCCAAATGATTCTGGTGAAAGTGTGTGGAGTTTAAAAACACAGTGCAGCATTTCCTGTATTAAGACAAGACATCATGAGATGGAACAGAGTGTTTTCTGTTTGAGAGAAGAACTCCTAAATATGCAGGATTTGTGCGTTAAATGTGTGAATGAAACAAAACACAACTCCAGGTAAGTTTGTGATGAGGAAACATTATAACATAGATTAGAAAATAGTGTGATATGGGCCGTTTAAACTTTAGCCTAAACTCTTCACAAATGCAGGTTTCAATTTGTTCTTCTTGTCTTTAATCGCTGCTAATGTGAGCGTTTGATCAGATCACGCAGAAACATGAGCTCCAGAGCCGGGGGGGTAATCCTGTGCTCTCCAGGCCCAGGCAGAGATAAGGCTACTGGGATAAGCTCTCGTCAAACAGCCCCTAAGCCCCTGGAGCCTCGGTCACACTGTGTCTATAACACTCCAGCACACTGTCTGAGAATAGAGCGATCAGGGCTTTAACACAGACAGGATTAAGGAAAATGACACCTGGATTTGACAAATGCGTTAAACATTTTACAGTAATTATCTGCTCCTGCACTGGAAGAAGTGTTTGTGGAAAAGAACTACGAAGAAATGGCAGTGCAGTTTCCATTGTATTACCAGTAATTCATTGTGATTTAAAGGTGCATTGTGTAACTTTTCTGGTGGAGGGTCTGTCAGATGCTTTTATCTATGGGGATGTTATATCTTTGTCTGGAATGTTCCACAGTATTAAAGCATTAAACCTTTCGATCTTCATGGAGACCAAACCAGGCCAAGTTACAGGTCAGATCTGTGGAGAGGCGACCCGCTCACAGTCAGAATGTCTGTTTTTGTAGGTATTTTTGAGCTATAAAACCACCTGTAATTCAGTAAATGTAAGGTAGATCTGTTTAATCTCATACTGTGGAACATTCCAGATAGAGCAATGACATATCCATAGAAACAAGCACAGACCTCCAACCAAAAAGTTACACAGTGCACCTTTCAATGATCATATTCATGTTTAATCACGTAGAAAACGGTACAATACTGATTTACATTTAACTTGTATAACTGAACTATCCAAAACAGGCAGCACATTTTATAAATATGACCAAAGTTCTGCTGGTAGCACTGGGTATGACTCACTGATTTATGAGTGTCTTGCCTAAGGACACAGCAACAGTTTGCATTAGCGCTACTGTTGTACTTCTTTGGAACTTGGTATTTCCAGAGTCTCCCATCCAAGTACCAATCAGGCCCAGCCCTGCTTAGCTTCAGATGTTTGGGACATTGACAAGGTGGTACGGTCAAGTACTTTGAAAAAACTGCATTATTACTCTTAGCAGTAACATCTCCATGGAGACAAGCAGGGGGTGAACCCTAAACCTTCACCAGAAAAGTCAAATAGTTTAAGATAACCAATAAAACTGGAAATAAGACAATATGGGACCCAGAATACACACTTCAACACTTTACGAAGATGTGAGTCTGGCCACTGGTGAGTTCAGATGGGCGTGACTGACAGGTGGATTAGCCAATCAGGGACACGCATGGTCCATCAGTATCAAAACAAATATGGCTGCTTACAAAGAAACAGTAAAGGAAAAAATATCACAGGGTACTGAATTTCTGTAGAACCTATGAGCGAAGCACTAAACTCTGTGAAACTGAGGTGAGAGAAATGCGATTTTGTTCAAAATGATAAGTAACCAATGAGCTCCTTTGTTTCCATGTGTCACTGAAATAAACAAATCTGATTGGACGACTGTGTATAAAAAATACAGAGACGTGATTCGGGATTTGTCAGGCAATAAATAAAAGCAATGAATTAGATGAAGTGATATAAAACTATAATAAAATACTTTTAAATACAAAATAAAATCGTTTTTGTTCTTTTCTTCTCAGCCTCTCTCGTCTGAACTCTGCCTGAACCGCAGAGTGAATTATGATGCGCATCTCTCAAGAACAGAGCTGCTTTCTCCATCTCCATCTCCACACAGGGCGCAGTGTCTGAAACTACAACGTGGAGGCTCATCTTTGGATCTCGTCTCACATCGCCATGATTTAGTTTTCACGCACATCTTCACTGGCTCTTTTGTCCCGCTCAGGAATGCTACACAAGTGTCTGGAGGCTACACAAGTGTCTGGAGGCTACACAAGTGTCTGGAGACCACAGCGGCGAAAGGTCAAAAACAAATGTTAGTCCTGTTCTAAAGAGAGAGAGGAAGCAGGCTCATAAATCTGTTTAAATGAGCTGTTAGCATGTCTGCAATTAGCCACAAGTGAGAAGTGGATACATCATTTACTTTCCGATACTTGCGTTGACACTTCCTCAACTTTTTTATAAAAATATTTGAGTAGAGCATTTTCGACAGCCATGTAAAGTAAAGATAGATAGATAGATAGATAGATAGATAGATAGATAGATAGATGAAACAACATAATATGACTTAAAGCTTAAGAGTCACTTTTGTATAGGACCTTTTAACCTTTTTATTTCCCAGGCCCATTTTATTATTTTTCTTTTAGATATTAGAAGTATAAGTACTTCTTCTGCCTCCATTTGAATACTTATGATTGTTACGTAAATGGCTTATTTAAAAGGTCGGACTTTAGATAATATTAAAGTCCTGTTGATTCAATAAAGTCACGACTGGAGCTCCGGATATTAAATGTTTACAGCTGTCACCTCAGTTTTCCCATGATCCTTCACTGCACCAGTTTGAGTTTTGGCCGAAGACCAGTTTCACCAAGTTTTCAGCACAGTTTACCATCAAAACCATTCAATATCTCCAAGTAAATAACGCAACAAGTCAGATCTGCGGAGAGGCGTGCCTGCTCACAGTAAGAATGCGTGTTATTTTAAGGATTTTCTTTACAGTAAATACATGGAAGATAGATAAGTGTAATGCCAGACTCTGGAACATTTCAGACAAAGCAATAGCAATAACATGAAGACACGCAGTTTGCAGACCACCCACCAGAAAAGTTACACGATGGTGCTTTAATCTTGTCTTTAGTCTTGATTTGAAGGGTGAAAAGTTGCCTTATTACCGTGGTGATTTAAGGTGATTTCAGTTCACATAAACCTATTAACCCACACTGTTGTTTTTTACAGGAGCAAAGACAAACAGCCCCAGGTCCCAGAGCAGAGCCACAGTTTGGTCTGGACCAGTAAAAACTCACGATCAGGCTGAGTTTGGGTCAAATGTGTCCAAAATATCCCCGATAGAAACACACAGGAGCCCTCTGTACCAACTGGACTGGAGCTATCAACAGCACGGGTCAGATCTAGAACACTTTTATTAGGAAAAAGTATGAAGTTAAAGGTCCTATATTACACAAAATTACTCTTGTGAGCTTTAAGTCATGTTATAATGTTGCACAAACAGCACTTTGTGACAAAATGAACCTTCTGTACAATGTCTCTATAGCTAAAACTAGTATTTAAGGTTTTTTTGTTTGTTTTTAGATGAATTCAAAATATCCTCCTCATGTGCCTTATCTTAGCTTTTTAATAATTTAATGGAGCCTGATTTTATGTAACTGAAATCCACATATCCTCCTTCAAAGCCCCTGAACGCCTCACGCCTGCCTGTGATCTGGTCATTTAGCAGTTTAATTTGCAGTGACACCTCATCCTCACCTTAAGCATCTTAGAGCTCAATGTTACGCACTCATAATTTACCTGTCAGTGAACGCCTCGCTGTGTGTTTAACTCGTATTTCGTGTGTCAGTGAACGCCTCATGACTTTAACCATGAGAGCTTTAATGTGAGATAAAGGAGGACCGGGTTAATGTGACGACTGTAAAGAGTTTCTTGGTATTTCGTCAAAGAGACAAAGAAATCCCCACTGCAAGTTGCAATTACATGTACTTTTTTCTCATTCATGTACTTCATTATATTTAAAGGTGCATTGCGCAACTTTTCTGAGGGTCCGCTACTTAGTTGTCTCCATGGAGATGTTATTGCTTTGCCTGGAATGTTCCATGATATGACATTAAACATATACAGGTGTTTCTACTGCTCAAAAGCAGCAGTTATAGGGGCCAATCTGGAGCCAGTTACGTATTAGGAATTTATTTATGGACAAAAAAGCAAAATAAAACCCTGAGGATCATGTATAGTGGGTTAAAACGAACATTTTAAGCTAAAAATTGTTGACAATTTTTCAATGTAAAGTGAATTGTAGCAAGAGTTGATGGAGCAGGAAGCAGCCCCATACTCACTTCCTATTTGGAACGCAGTGGCTAGCGGGTTAGCTATGTCCATGTAAATATACAGTCTATGGGCATAACTCAATTATTTTTCTCGAACTGAATATTAACGTACACATGCATGTATTTGATCCACTGCACCAAACCATCTTTATTCATAATCTGCTTAAAATAATGTATTTGTTTTTATATCTCAATACCTTTTCCAACAAAATTGGACATTTTAATTTGTTTAGCTTCTTATCTGAAGTATCCTCTGCCAACTTTTCATCATTTTTATTTCCCATCACAGAATCTTATCCCCAGAACACGATCTAATAAAATGTGGTTTAGAGCAGATCAGGGGCAGATCAGGGGCAGTAAAAGTTCATGTGATTTGGGCCAGAGCATGTTAAAGTCCAGCCCAGGTGGAGTACATGCAGATCACAGCATGAGGAGGTCACAGAGGAGACCACAGATCCTGAAGGACTAAAGGACTAAAGGAGACTTGTTCTACTGATCCAAGTTTGATCCACTTTAAATTACACATTCCTTTGTTTGTGCAGCCTGGGGATTTTCACACAGTTCATACAAGTAAAGAAGAGAGAGACGTTAAAACAGACATATTCTGCAAAATTGATTTTTCAGAGCTTTGAACCATGTTAAAGTTGTTGACATCACAAGGTGGAACAGAGCATTTTGAGCTTTGGAGATGTAGAAAGACTAATAATAAAGGATTACTCAAATATGTGTGAATGAAACAAAACAGAACACGGATATGTTTTTGATGAGGTAACTCTTATATAACATGACTTAAAGCTCACAAGAGTCAATTTTGTGTAATATGGGACTTTGAAGAAATGTATCACAATAAGGGATTTGTTGGTCATGAATTCCAGGTGCATGCGGTAGTTTTCATGCCCAAAAGCACCAGAAAAAACATGACCAGTTTGTGCTATGGTGTGACACTCACACAAAGAGCAGTGTTTATGGAGAAAAAGACAGGATATTTCATGTTTTTGTGTGTTTTTTTGTCACATTTGTTATGTAAAAAGAAATTTCTACTTGTGCCCATTCAAACTGCAATTATGATTTGGTGAAATGGAGTCCTGTGAGCTTTAAGTCATGTTATAATGTTATTTCGTCAAAAACATACAAGGAGTTATGTTTTGTTTCATTCACACATGTTTGAGTAATCTTTTATTACTTGTCTAACATTAGTCTACATCCCCAAAGCTCAAAATGCTCTGTTCCACCTCGTGATGTCATGAAGTGGTAGTTTTCAAGTTAACAGCGACGTTTTACTTTTAATTTAGTAGAGATTGGCAATTCCAGGGCTGAAATTATCCAAATGATTCTAGTGAAGGCGTATGGAAAACATCATAACACGGGCCCTTTATGTCTTCACATTGTAATAAAGCAGACACCCCATGTCGCTGTCACTCAGGCACGTCCCTCTCGTTTAAAACAGCTTTAAAGTAACAGTGGAAGATCTGATGTATGTGAGTGGACATAACGCGCTGTGATCTGATTTAAAGAGACAGCGTCGCCAGGTTTTCTTTCACTCACTCTTCATCAATCATCTCTGTAATGTTTGTGCAGACACTGGCAGATGCACAGATGAGAGGGAGTTTCATATGCAAACTGTTAAACTGTTATATAGAGTAGGGAGTAAGCGTTCATTATGGAGTTGTACAAAATGTTGAATTAAGAGTTAGTGAGATTGCAGTTGTTTACACTTTTTAAGAGATACGGTACAGCTCTTTACGGAATGGCTGACCAAAGCGCAAACTACAAAACAGTGACGATAAAATATGTTTTATATAAGTTTAAACAAGAGCAGAAATGATGGTTTTAAAGGGAAAGTACATAAACACCAAACCCATGTTGGCATTTCCAGATCTGAAACACTTTAAAGGCGCACTGTGAAACTTTTCTCATGGTGGGTCCGTCGTCTGCTTGTCTCCATGGAGATATTATTGCTTTGCCTGGGATGTTCCATGGTATGACATTAAACGTTAAACATTATCCATCTAGCATTTTCTAGTTACAAGCGTTTCTATTGCTCAAAAATACAATAATTCTTTCTGTGAACAGGTGCGACTCTCCACAGATCTGACGTGTAATGTAATGTAGTGTAGTGCTATAACCTGCTTGTCTCCCTTGTGATAGACGGGTTTAAGCTATACTGTGGAACATTCTCGACAAAGCAATAACATCACCACGGAGAACAGCATTTGACGGAGGCTCCACGAGAAAAGTTACACAATGCGCCTTTAAAACTCCACCTGACAAAGGCGTAACCATCGTGTCTCCTTCTCGATCTCTAAGTCGACAAATGCGGCTCTCACTGTCCTGCGCTGTCTGCCTGAATACCTCGCCCGCTTGTCTCCACCCGCCCCGGTGACAGTAATACACGAATGAAGCGCTCCTCCCTAATCCTTCTTCTGAGAGGTGACATCATCTTTCTTTAGGGCGATTTTAGAGACATGATCTGCTCATTTCTCTGGCTCTGAACACTGTCACACACACACACTCACACACACACACACACACACTCACACACACACACACACACCTGTACGGCCCAGACACTGCTGAGGAAGATTAGGCTCCTCAAATTAAATCTTGATGAAGGAAAGCATTAGCTGGCTGAAGTTCAATGCTACGTGTGTGTGTGTGTGTGTGTGCGTGTGTGTGTGTGTGTGTGTGTGTGTCTGTGTGTGTGTGTGTGTGTGTGTGTGTGTGTGTGTGTGAGATTTAAAGCACCCATATTTTTTTATCTACAGTATGTTATAATGTTGTTCCCTCATCATAAACAGACCTGAGAGGTTCAGAGTATCTTAGTAGAAGTCCACAACAGGTGCTCCTCAAGGACAAGACTCAGAAGCTACCACATAGTGAAGATGAAGATGAAGAAGCTTGTAATGTAAAAACTTACAGTGATAAAGTAAAAAGCGGTCAAAAAGTCAGAGGAAATCTGTTGGAATTAGAATAAAAGTCCTTCAGTGGCTACATTTTGACCGCTTTTTACTTTATCACAGTAGGTTTACATTACAGCTTGGTCATCTTCACTATACGATACCTGGAGTTGTGTTTTGATTCTACATCTCCAAAGCTCAAAATGCTTTGTTCCACCTTGTGATATCATGTGGTAATACAGGAAGTGCTCCATACAGCTTCACTAGAATCTTTTGGATCATTTCAGCACTGGAATTCAGACTCTACTGAATAAAAAAGGTAAAAGGAGCTGTTAACTTAATGAAATCTACCTCTTCATGACATCACAAGGTGGAACTGAGCATTTTGAGCTTTGGAGATATGGACAGACTAATAATAAAAGATGACTCAAACGTGTGAATGAAACAAAACACAATTCCAGGTTTGTTTTTGAGGAGGCAACAACATTATAACACGGCTTAAAGCTCACAAGAGTCAATTTTGAATTAAATCGTAGTACTTTTCTATTCCGATGTGGTCTTATATCTGTGTAATCCCTCAGTGGTCCAGGTAGGTTCCACAGTGGTCCATGGGTCGTCTAGTTCAAGCATCAATTTGTATCTGCTTTTCCATATTTTTGACGACCCTACTGTAAAGAGCAGTTCAGATAAAGTATAAAAACATATTGAAATCACGTCTTTTACCCGTTCTTACTGTCAAACTCTTGCCTCCCTAAACTTGTCTCATGTTCTCAGGTCTGATCCTCTCTCCTGAAGTTTGTACAAAGTTGTGAGGTCCTTAAGATGGCAGCTGTCGCCTCGAATCTCAGCGTTAGCACTGAAGCTAGCTCCGACCTGCCAGGCCCCTCACCTAGAGCCAAATAATCTGCATCAGCTTTGGCTAATCGTGCAGACATTAAGAAACAGACTCACTCCTCTGGCTTCAGTGCCTCATCTTCGACTGCCATGTTATTGATAGTGTAAGTTTGAGAGTTCGTGCAAATGATGTGGAACAGTCTGACAAGAAGAGAAGAAGAAGAAAGAGAGAAAAAGAGAGAGGAGGGAGGACAGGAGATCAGAGCCTAGGTGAGATGTAATGTGTGAGGACAGCTGTTACTGTAACAGCTCAGACTCTGCTTAATGTGAGGCCTTGAGGAAAGATCTGAAGACTTAATTTCTTGTCATAGTTTGTTCTTTTAAAGCTGTATTTAAGTGTAGCTGTGATTTTACTGGTTCTAACTTAACTTGGGATGCCACTAGGGCAGATTTAAAGGTCCTATATTACACAAAATGGGCTCTTGTGAGCTTTTAGCCAGTTTAAAATGTTGTTAACTCCACAAAAACATACCTGGAGTTGTGTTTTGTTTCATTCACACATGTTTGAGTAATCCTTTATTATTAGTCTGTCTACATCTCCAAAGCTCAAAATGCTCTGTTCCACCTTGTGATGTCATGAAGCGGTAGTTTTCACGTTAACAGCTACATTTTACCTTTAGTTCAGTAGAGAACGGTGGAACACTTCCTGTATTACCACATGACATCATAAGGTTGAACAGAGGGGGGCCAGATAAACATTAGCTACCTCGTTATCTATTGGCTGTTAGGTTGTCAATCAAACTCCCTACATTTCTAGCGTAACTGACTTGCCGGCGCGCTGGGATTACATGGTTTACGTTCGCCTCTCACATATTCCACAGACGCAAGACGCCGTTTAGTCGACCAACGCGGTTCTTAGTGGCTTTTTCCAACTGTAGCTTCCTCGCAGTTTGCACAAAGCTTGTTGCAGTGGCAAACAAGAATCCACTACCAGTTAGCCGCAAAAGAAAGTCAGTTTTTGAGGTCGCTGAAAGAAGAAAACAGGAAAAGGAGCAGAGCTAAACAAAGGTGATTCTCGGAGATTCCTTCCAGTGATGGTGGCACTGAAGCAGGCAAAGGGTCTAAAGACTGACGCGTTGGTCGCTAAATTACTTCTGGACAGGAAACTTCTGCTTATCATTTAAAAACGTATAGTATAGTTACAGCAGCAACAGCGATTGTGAACCCGCACCGGCTGTAAACAAACATTTGAAAAAGTCGCTGGATTTCTGTCGCTGGATTTCTCGTTCCTTGGAAAATCCTCTATACAACCTTTAAACGTGTGAATGAAACAAAACAAAACTTAAGAAAACAACATTATAACATAGATCAGAAAATAGTGTAAAGGTGCATTGTGTAACTTTTCTCCATGGAGATGTTATTGCTTTGTCTGGAATGTTTCACAGTATGTCATTAAACCTTTCTATCTTCATGGAGACCAAACCACACCAAGTTACAAGTCAGATCTGTGGAGAGGCGACCCCGCTCAGCCAGAATTCCTGTTTTTCTGGGTATTTTTTAGCAAAAAAAACAAAACACTTGTAATTGAATAAATGTAAAGTAGAGCTGTTTAATGTCATACTGTGGAACATTCCTGGCAGAGCAATGACATATTATCGATAGAACAAAGCAGGTGACGGACCCTTCACCAGAAAAGTTACACAGTGCACCTTTAATGTATATAATTAATGTATTATAATTATAAAATATAGTTTATTTTTGTGTAATTCCACTTGTACATTAACAAATCTATATCACTGCGCCTTATCTGAGACTGTCTCTTGATATTTTTGCTATTTATTTTGAATTTCATTGCCAGTATTTTTGGTGTTTTTGTTATTATGTGTGAGCTACTGTGTCCCAAGTGATTTCTCTTGTGTATCAGTAAAGTTTGTCTGTATCTATGGCAGTATATAATTTAAATATCTGCTTTATTCCCCTCTTTCTTTCACTTCCTGCAAGTTTTTGACATCTGGCTTCAACTCGAGCTCTTTGCAAATGAAGTCAGCTTTTCGACTCAGGCCCAGTTTGACTTTTCAGTGTCAAAAACGTCTCTTAAACACATAATATCTGTAATACCTCCATCACTTTGCTCCCATCACCTCCTCTCAGTATCCACCCTTCTCCTCGCGTTCCAACGTCGCCAGCCCATTTCTCTGTCACTTTTTTTGCGGTTTGAAAGCGAGCTCAAGAAAAAAAGTCTAATTTTCCAGCACTTTAAGACATGCAAGGTGGATTACTATGCTATCGAGGTGATGGGGTGCAATTTCAAAACGTCATTCACGCGCTGGAAAAAATCACAGACTTATAATGTCTCTTGCCAAGTTCGACATTGTGAGTCTCGCCATTTACTTGTCAAATTTGAGTCGGGGAGAGAGGTGAGGGGGGTTTAATGACACGGGAGTATAAGAAATGTAGTTTAATGTATGTATATGAGCAAAGAAATATGTCTAAATTATAGTGTGAAGTGGTGAGGAGGTACAGAAAAGGGCAGATGGAGCTTTTCAAAAGGCAGGTTTAGCTGTAAAAATGTGAAATGATCTAGTTTTGTTGTGCACATTTGGCTTTTTGTATAAACTTTTTAACAAAACTATATATGGCATTTGGCCCATGAGCGCTTGCTGATATTTTAAGAATAATCCGTTGTAATTCAGTTTTGTACTGAAAAGAATATCGGGAGATGGGAACGAGGCCCATCCTGACTATCCTATTTTAAAAGTCAATTTAATCATACATTTCTTTGCAGTAGAATATTTTTATGTGCAGACTGTAGGTTTGGCCCTCGCCATGATAATGTCCAATCATTCTGGCTTTTGGCTCTACAGCCCCACAGCCAGAAGGTGGCAGGTTCAATTCCTAGGACTAGGAAGATCATTTCTGTCTGCGCACACTTTTATTTTATTTTATTTTATTTTATTTTATTTTATTTTATTTTATTTTATTTATTTTTTATGCTTTTTTATTACTGTGAATTTCAGTGTGTGTGTGTTGGGGCTTTTTTCAAATTAAATTGAGAAAATACTAATCGTTTTGCATAAATATAAAATATATTTAAAAATTAAATTAAAGAAAATCTTAATGTTTCTACCAACTAATTAAAAAAAAAAAAGAAAATGTATTGAAGATACAATATGCAATTTTCTTGAAGTGGCATGACACCTGCCTGATTCCATGGAAACAAAAAGTTAAAGCAATATTTTGTAACATTCTCCATGAAGATAGACACATTTTATGCCATACTGTGGAAGATTACAGCCAAGAGAACAATATTTCGATGGAAAAGCAGGAGGAGATCCTAACCCAGACCAAATACGAGTCAGGTTTGTGGAGATGCAAGCCCACTCATGTTTCAGTGCAATAAACACAATCGATAAGGAAAAGGAAAAAAAAGAAAAAAGAAAGAACATGCATTTTTTTTTAACCTGTTTTGGCTAAACAGCTGCATATTGTGGCTTTAATTAAACTAGTCAAAACCACAAAACAAGACACTGGGAAAACAATTCATTTTAATTCATGCAGACCGCCTCCTATTCTTTACAATGGCTTCCTTAAAACAGTTCATTTGTCCATCGACCTCTCAGCACTTTTGACACTCTATATTTAACTATTATTAATATAACAAGACCTTTTAATCTGCCAGTCACGTCCCTTTAACGTGGAACCAACTCCTTACAGCTTAAAACTACTGAAAAGGCTCCAATTCTGTATGAAAAAACGCAGTCAACTTCTGTTATACCTGCCAAGTTTGTATTCACGGTTGAAGGTTGAATTTTCCCCATTTACTTGTCATTTCCATATATTTCATAGAGGCCATTTAAGATACAATAATACAGAGGCAGGCTTGACTGTATAACGCTCGCTCGGTGAAAAGATGGAGAGATTCTGAAGGTAAAATTATGGCCTGTGACTATTTTAATGTACATTGATACAGAGGAGTGACAGACTGCCGTTCTAATGGACACGCTGTTGGTGATTCAAAGTGTTGGAGTCTGAGAAGTTTCACAAGTGTTTTGATCGGATCCTGAAATGGGTTTTTGCATCTTTATGTGAAAAAATATGTTTGCGAATGTCACTGGGGCTTAAAATGAGGTTTAAAGCTGCACTATGTAACTTTTCTATTGGGAGGTCTGCTGCGTGTCGCTTGAATGTTCCACAGTGGCATTAAACGTATCTAGCGCCACGGAGACAAGCAGGCGAGGCAACCAAGGCAAGTTAGTTCAGACAGGTCAGATCTGTGGAGAGGCAATCCTGCTCACAGTAAGAGAAGACACAAGCTGCCATACTGTGGAGCGTTCAAGCGATCTCCGTGGAGATCAACAGACCACCAGAAAAAAGTTACATAATGTACCTGCTACCTTCTTGTCTCCATGGAGATGTCATAGCGTGAATGTTTCACAAAATGGCATTAAAGTAAAAAATATGCTTACTGTGAGCTGGGTCATCTCTCCACAGATCTGAGGTCCAACTTGGCCTGTTGGCGCCAGTTTCCATGGAAACAAGTTAAATGACAAACAGAAAAACACTCTGTTCCACCTCGTGATGTCATGTGGTGATACAGGAAATGCTGTACTGTGTTTTTAAACTCTACACGCACTATATCACTAGAATCATTGGATCATTTCAGCCCTGGAATTGCCAATCTCTGCATAAAAGGAGCTGTTAATTTGAAAACTACCGCTTCATGACATCACAAGGTGGACCAGAGCATTTTGAGCTTTGGAGATGTAGACAGATAAAAAATAAAAATGACTCAAACATGTGTGAATGAAACACACAACTCTAGGTATGTTTTCGAGGAGGTAACAACATTCTAACCCGACTTAAAGATCACAAGAGTCCATTTTGAATATAGGACCTTTAAAAACAGGCAGGACTTTACATTTGGACAGACTGCAGACCCTCTGTGTATCTCCAGGACGTTTTAACAGCCTGAGCTCAGTTCATTACAGTTATGGAGCGTTCCCATGTGTCAGAGCAGCTGAAATATTGAACTAAAGTCCCTGAGTGAACAATGGTCGCCGCTCTTATTGTGACAGTGTGTATAATGTATAAGAGTTTAATGTGTGTTCTATTATTCAGATTTCATTAAACAAATGGATTTATGCTTCACTGTGCTTTGTCATTAGGATTCAGCACAGCTGTTTAATACACTACACAAGACATTAACTGTGCTAATGGATGACTTCACTTATTGTTATTTAGATTTTTTTAGTTTTTAAGTCACAAAAAACTAGAGGTGAGCAGAGTTAGACAGAGTTTAAGTTTAAAGCCCTATTGTGGAACTTTCTAGGCAAAGCAACAGCATGTACAGTATATCCCTGGAATGTGACAATCTGTAATATAATATAAACTCAAATTCTAATTCTAAACTTAATATATCAGCGTAAAGGTACACTGAGTAACCTACTTGACTCCATGGAGATGCTACTGCTTGGCCTGGAATGTTCCACAGTATGGCATTAAACTTATCTATCCAATTCTCCATAGAGTCAAGCAGTAAACATTAGGCCAAGGTCAGATCTGCGGAGCGGCTACCATGCTTATAAAGAATATGTACATTTTTCAAGTACTTTTTGAGCATTAAAAACATTTGTGGGGAAAAAATAAATATGAGATTGATGTTTAAAGGGCCCATATTCTGCTATTTTCTGATCTACAGTATGTTATAATGTTGTTTCTGCATCACAAACAGACCTGGAGCTGTGTTTTGTTTCACTCACACATGTTTAACACACAAACCTGCATATTTAGGCTGAGTTCTTCTCTCACACTGAAAACACTCTGTTTCACCTTGTGATGTCATGTGGTAATACTGTGTTTTTAAACTCCATACTTCTTCACTAGAATCATTTGGATGATTTCAGCCCTGGAATTGCCGATCTCTACTGAACTAAAGGTAAAAGGAGCTGTTAACTCGAAAACTACCACTACATGACATCACAATGTGGAACAGAGCATTTCTAGCTTGGTCCATGTAAACAGACTAATTAATAAAGGGTTACTCCAGGCATGCCCAAACTATGGCCCGTGGGCCAAATGAGGCCCTCAGACAAATTTTTCTAGGCCCTCAGGCTTCCAGGTGAATTGGCCCAAATTACCTTGAGCAGTTTTGACTGCAAGTTTTTTGAAAATCTACCTTGATAAAACAATATTTAATATTTATTGTGTGGTTTTGCTGATCTTAGCATGACTAAAGGACTGATGGCTCGTTCTAACATGTTAATATTTCAATTATTCACTGTACTGAGCCCCAGTCTATGGCCCTCGATCGGCCCTCTGCTTCATCTGTGTTTAGATATGTGGCCCTTGATGAAAAAAGTTTGGACACCCCTGGGTTACTCAAACGTGTGAATGAAAAAAACACAACTCCAGATATGTTTTTGAGGAGGTAACATTATGCCATGACTTAAAGCTTACAAGAGTCAATTTTGTGTAATACAGGACCTTTAACAAGCTCCCAATTATGTCTCAAACTTTCATTACCACGTGACATCACAAGGTGCAACAGAGTGTTATAGGTTTGAGAGAAGAACTAAACTGCAGGGTCTGTGTGTTAAACATGTGTGAATAAAACAAAACACAACTCCTGGTCTGTTTGTGATGAGGAAACAACATTATAACAGATCAGAGAATAGTGTGACACGGGCCCTTTAAACTGCTGAATCTTTATGTCCTTTCTCTGACCTTGTATCTGCTGATTTCAACTCTCTGTTTTCAGACAAAGCCATTTACACAGAGTCACCAAAAACAAGCTCCCGTTTAAGATTCAAACTGTGGATTCTGGTTAGTGCCTCCACAGCTCATCCATCACCACCACAATGAACGAGCTTTGGTCTGACAACTGAAATTTATGCGCGCCCTTCGCTGACATCATAACTCAAACCGCCCAGTCGAGAAGTGACACAGCAGCCCCCAAAACAGCTCCGAAGCTATCCATCAAAAAACACTCGCATATGTGAAAGTTTCGTCGTACAGCGCGATGTTTAAAGGCATTTGAGTAATAAGATAAGTGGGGTTCTTTCAGCCGGAGTTAATGATTAATGGAGTAGACAAAGAGGTGCTTTACAAACGTCTCTGAACAAAATGGAGGATTCGGGGAGACTGAACTGCCTGGAAATACGATGGGAACGTTTGCATTTGAGCTATAGGAGGGGCGACGCTCCATAGATCTGAATTGTAATATAGCGTAGTGCTGTAACCCGCTCCTTGCTCCGTCTGCCTCGTGACAGGTTTATCTACACTGTGGAACATTCTAGACAAAGCTGTAACATTTCCATGGAGACATCAAGTGCTGAACCGTCCACTAGAAACGTTACAGCTTGAATATTCCACAGTCATAAAACATGTCTACCTCCATGGAAACAAGCAGGTAATGCCAGCGAGGCAAGTTATAGGTCAGATCTGTGGAGAGGCGATCCTGTTCACAATAAGAATGCATGCTTTTTGTTGCTATTTTTGTGCAATAAAATAAAATTGTGCAATTGAAATGCCATACTGTGGAACATCCAACACCAGAAAAAATAACATAGCATTCCTTTAAAGCTGCACTATGAAACTTTTCTGGTGGGCGAGCTACCTACTTGTCTCCATGGTGATGTTATAGCTTGAGTAAAAACAAATCTTGCATTTATTCAATTACAGGTGATAATATTGTGCAGAGTGGAAGAAAAGGAGACTAAATATGACCTAAAATTATTTTAAAACAAATCTTTTTTTCCATTTTTCATGTCGTTACTGGTGATTTTCAGATTTTTGAATGTGGAGACGTCAGATTGATTACATCCTTGGCCAATATAGATGT
This sequence comes from Taenioides sp. WSHXM2023, assembly GCA_029959045.1. Classification (NCBI taxonomy): domain Eukaryota; kingdom Metazoa; phylum Chordata; class Actinopteri; order Gobiiformes; family Gobiidae; genus Taenioides; species Taenioides sp. WSHXM2023. The sequence continues at coordinate 5,497,669 of CM057104.1, read as the reverse complement.
GTGGATGGAGGATTCTGGGAGACCAAAAGGAACAGGAATATTATAGAAACTTTGCGTTTGAGCTATAGGGAGTTATAATGCAGTATAATACAGAGTAGAAGAAAAAGGAGGCTAAATATTACCTAAAATGGCTTTAAAAATAATATTTTTTTCTTCATTTCTCACGTTGTTATTGGTGATTTTCAGATTCTACAATGTGGTGATGTCAGATGTGAACAAGAGACAGTTTCCCTCGTGATTCCATTGTACTTTATCAGTACAAATATCCAAAAGATAATTGCACAATTGCAGGATTAATGATTAATGGAGTAGACAAAGAGGTGCTTTACAAACTTCTTTGAACAAAATGGAGGATTGTGGGAGACAAAAACGCCAGGAAATACAGCGGGAACTTTTGCATTTGAGTAAGGGAGTTATAATACGGTGCAGAGTAGAAGAAAAGGAGACTATATGACCTATAAGATTATGTAAAAACAAATACATACACGCACACACTTTGATAAATTTACAAAGAACTTAAATTATCAATCTGAATCATTTAATTTCCCTTATTTCATGCAATCTGTGCGTAAATTTCTGCCTATTTTTTGTATGTACGTTTAGAATAATTTGTATATATGCAATAAATTGAATGAAAAAATAAATAAAACTTTTTTTTACGCTTTAATTCTGTTGTCCCTGTCTGTTTTAAATAACATTGGTCTATAGAATGTTGTGATGTGACCTGAAACCCAATAAATGCCATTATAAAGTAAGTTAAAATAGAAGTAAAAGTTGATTTTTAAAAAATATACAAGGAGGTATAATAATGAACAGAATACACCTAGATATTGTGCTATTGTGAGTGACTGTGAGTCGGGGCTTGAACCAATGACCCAATGATTTAAAGGCGTACGCTGTACCTACTACACCACCACTGACACAGAACAGCCTGGACTATTGGAGCTGTAGGTTTCAAGATGGTTTCTCTGCTCACAGACTTCGTTAAACCGGTGTTTTCTGTGAAATATGGAGTGTAAAAAAGAAAGAAAAAATAGAATCCAGTTGACCTAATATTATTTTTGGAGTAAGTTAAGTAGAAGTTGTAAAAATAAAGGTTAGGGTTGAAAGCGTGAAATATATCAAAGTGAAATTAAAAGTGTAAGTAAGAGGCAACACCTGCTGTTATTATATATGTATCCAGCAGAATGAGGTGTCCACTAGAGGGCGCAATGGTAAAATTTTGAGTGTATTTTAATTAGTAGTTAAATTATAATAGTTATAGATGTGAAAATGAATAGTTTGGCTCTGCGCTAACCTCTTGTAAAGAAGAAGTAGTAATATTTACTTACAGGTACTGACCAATAGGTGGCAGAATGGAGCCTTTCTGTGTGGAGTTTGCATGTTCTCCCTGTGTCTGGTTGGATTTTCTGGCTCCTCCATCATCAGCCTGAAACACAAACAATAAAATGTGTACAGTATTAGCTAATCCTGCTGGTATTCAAGTCCTGACTGAATCTAGAGACGGGTCACCAGGTGCACTGCAGTAACCCACTGCTTGCACTTTAATACGGATATTGTGTATAAGAATAGATGGGTCAAATGCAGAGGACATTTTCCTATGGATCCTATAGTCAGATGTGTAAATAATTTGTGAGAAATCTGCCCAAGATCAAGCTAAAGTGTTGCTATTTGAGGACATTTTAATGAAGACTATTTACAGACAAAAATACAGTGCGCCTTTTCATCGTAAAGGGGGTCCACTACCTGCTTATCTCCATGGAAATGTTGTTGCTTTGTCTAGAATCACAGTATAGATTAAACTTGTGTATCACAAGGGAAACAAGCAGGTCACAGCACTACGCTACACTACAATTCAGATCTGTGGAGAGTCGCCCCTATTCACAGAAGGAATTCTTGTATTTTTGTGCACACCCATAATGAATAAATGCTAGAGGTTTATGTTTAATGTCATACCATGGAACATTCCAGACAAATCAATAACATCTCCATGGAGACAAGCAGGTATCGGACCCTTCACTAGAAGTCTACATAGTTTCCATCCCATCTGATTGACTTTTACGTCATAAAACCTGTTTAGAGTCCGTGTAAAATCCATAGAATTATAACAAAATTAATTGACAGTTCTTTAAATTTGTTGTAATTAATCAACACCAAAATGTAGTCGCTTTCAGAGTTCTTACACTTTTATTTGTGATGTTTTCTTTCTTTATTATTTATTTCAGTTTGAAGTGAGTGAAGCGGAGCGGAGAGAGAGGAGGCTCTGACAGATGATGAAGAGGACGAGTGTCGACACATGACAGAAGAGACGAAGACAACGCCACCGAACAGGAAATCAATACAGAAACACAGACAAGGCTTCGACATGTGACTCCAGGACCTGTGTGTTCTCGCGTGGAGGAGGCTGTGAAAATGACTGTGAAGAATTGATTTTTGTGTGGTCAAGATACACAATTTGTCCATGTTCAAAATAGTCTTCCAAAACTATTATCCACAAGCACAAAGGGGAAAAAAAGCACTGATAGGGCTATTCTGCGGCACTAAAAGAAAGACAAGATAATAAAGCGTATTTGTACGTGTAAAGAATACTTCAGATTGTAACTTAACATAAAATGACCGCTGTTGTTTATGATAATGAAGATTTTTGTGAATATATTTGACAATGAAAAATAAGCTAAAATTGGTCTTTCTGTAATTACTGCTCTGTTTGGTGTTATACTTGAACCCTCTATGCCAAGGTAAGCAAAAAATGTCACTGTTTTTGTTACTCTTATTGCTCGACACCTTATTCTTCTTAAATGGAAGGATTAGAGACATTCTATATTTTATCAACATGGAAAAAGATGAACTCTTGGAGGCTCATTGAAAACTTTCAAGAAAACGTGGGATCCATTTTTTCATTTTGCTGAATGATGTTTTCACTCTTGTCATTGATCTCTCACTCTCTCTTCTCAAGTCTGGTACCTGTTTATTGTGACTGGGTGACCTGCTAGTTGTTTTGACTTTTTTCCGTGTGTGTTACTCAGTTCTTTGTCTTTATTTAAGTATTTCATCCTGACGATGCCGATATTTGGAAAGAGTTATTAAATAAAGTCCTGAAAAAAAGACCCCGGGCCAAGATTAGTAATACATATTTCCAGTTACAATTTTTAGTTTTTTTAGTTTTATTCATTTGTTTTCATTTATTTATTTATTTATTTTGTATATATAATTATATAAAAATTAAATTATATATAAATTATATATATTGCATTATAAATACAAAAAAAAAAACATTTTCAAACAGTAGATTTGTAGATTTGAGATGGCTGGCCTGGCAGTCTATAAATGATACGCCCTGTACCTTTACTCAGCCTGTGTCTGAATTTCCTTATTGTGGTCTCAATAATGTTCCCTCATTCCATCTTAAAGAATCACTGTGTAACTTTTCTAGAGCGGGAGGGGGGGCTTTTCTCCATGGAGTTGTTATTACGTTTCATGGAAAGGTCTAATACTGTATGGCATGTGTTGAATTACAGGTGTTTAGTGCTCAAAAATACCTTTACATGGATTCTTACTACGACCAGAATCGTCTCTCCACAGATCTGACCTATAACTTGGCCTATTGGTATTACTTATTTGTCTCACAGGTAAGTTTAATGCCATCGTGTGGAACATTCTAGGTAAATCAATAACATATCCGTGGAGACAAAAAGGTGAAGGATCCTCCACCAGAAAAGTTACATAGTACATCTTTAATAAAGTCTATTTGGAACCATGTCTTCCAATCAGACTAAAAGCCCGCTCGGCCAATTATAGAAGCTACTCCTAAATGTACTTTTGAAGGTCATTAAAATCTGCCCAAAGCGTCCCTCAACATGTTTAAACACGTTTTGTCGCGAAGACGCCGCTCTGCGCCTCGGTGGCACGACGCATGCGCCTTTTACGCACGCTCCCCGTATAAAGCTCCACTTTGTGTACACTGTGGGTTAGTTGTGAAGAGAGAGCATCGCTGTCCCTCTTGTCTGGAGCGAGGATCTGAAGGACTACAACGAAGCGAGGGGCGGAGTGTGTGTGCGTGTGTGTGTTTTTTTTTACCCATAACCACCTCGCGATCAGACCCACAGCGCAGTCCTTAGTCGCCAGGAATGAAGGAATAACACTGGATCTTTTTTGCTTGTTTTATCGCTTCGTTTTGGGGGATTTACAGTTCTTTTATTGCCTTATCTCGTTTTCGGGTCGTTTCTATCGCGCGCCTAAGCTGATGTGATGTCCCACTTCGCTCTCTCCACGCCGTTCGGGTCATGAGCACGTCGCCAGCGGTGTCTGTCCTAACCAAGACCCAGAACACAGCGTGGAGGAGCGGGCCCAGTGCCGTGCTTTGCTCCGTGTCCCCAGCGGACCCCAAGCGCCAGGCCAAACGACTCCCGATCAAAGTGCTCAAAATGCTGACAGCCAGAGCGGGACACATCCTCCACCCGGACTACCTCCAGCCGCTGCCCTCCACTCCGGTCAGCCCCATCGAGGTAAGGACTAAGCTGGGACACTGGAGGGTGAATATACGGGCCGAAATAGACAGCGCGATACGTGGATAATATATGGTTTTTACGCACGGACTTAGTCATTTGATAAAGCGTATTGTTGTATGCCTGACTGAAGATTTTTGTTCTTTATACGCCTTATTTTGACGTGGTTTGGGGCTTAAATCATCTCGTGAACGCTTTTTATCTTTGTGGAAATTTAATTCACAGGTGGTTAAGTGTCTAACTGAGCGATACTTAAATATAAACAAATGTAGCTTGTAATTCCACATCGCGTAATCGTTTTGGGGAATATTTTAATGAGGGTGGTTACTGTTTTACGCAAAAATGTCACATATGTTGATCGACTTTGGCACACAGATCCAAACGCAGTGTTAATGAATAAGGAAAACAGCTGGCCTTTTCATAGGACTTCGACAAAATGGTTATGTTTTCGTCGGTGTAATCGTCCCACTGACTGAAGTAGCGGTTTCTGGTCACTTCTGCGCTTGGAGTGGTTCATTTAGTGGAAATAAGTGACTCTTTTACAAACGACTTGTCCATAAACGCCTCGTTAGTTGGTCTGACGTTGAAATGGACGGATTTACGCGTGTTTTACGCGTTTCTGGGCACGTTTGTCCCGAAGCCTGGCGCTGCTAAACCACGAATGTCATTTTGCATTCATTCACTCATTTAACTTTTTATCAAACCGTCACAGGCTGTTTAGTTTATGGGGTGAAACAGATGTGTGAGTAATGCATAATTGTCTCACATTGGTGGCGCGGTTTGTGGTTGTTTAACACGGGACAGTCCTAAATGTCACTGAGCTTTATTTCACCGAGACGGGAACATCCATCCATGACAGTTTCATGAGTAAAGCTTAATTTGGCCTGTTTATGTTTTTAGTTATAATGAATGCTCTGTTTTTCTCCCGTAGCTTGACGCCAAAAAGAGTCCTCTGGCGCTTTTGGCCCAGACGTGCTCTCAGATCGGGAAACCGGACCCTCCCTCCGCCGTTAAACTCTCCTCCTCCGCGGGCTCAGGCTCCAGCGGCTCCGGGGATAAAGACGCCAAAGCTCCGCTGAAGATGAGCGATCTCGGGTCTGAGGACAAGTCCAGTTTTAAACCGTACAAAACGGACAAGAAGGAGTCCAGCAGCGCGGAGAGGAACGGCTTTCGCGTGCCCAGCGCCACGTGCCAGCCTTTTACGCCGCGCACGAGCAGCCCCAGCTCCGTGACTTCCGCGTCTCCGGTGCCAAGCGACACAAAAGACAAGGAGGAAAAGAAGGAGGACAGACCAGACTCTGTCCCGAGGACTGAAGAGACGTCTAAATCGGCTCCTGAGCCTACGCCCCCGGTCTCATCCTCGAGCTCCACGGGCCTGGGGCTCGTGGCTCCGGTGTCTCCATACAAACCGGGCCCGGGGCACGTGTTCCCGTTGCCCGCCGCGGGGGTGTCGTACCCCTACGGCTACCCACAGCCTTTTCTCACACATGGAATGACCCTTGACCATAAGTCCACCAGCGCGGGTAGCAGCGGGCTGCTGGGACAGTTCTCGTCTCTGGCGGGAGGAGCGAAGGGGGGCAGCCCCCTGGCAGGGGCCTCTCCCCCGGGACTGGCTCCAGGACTGTGTCGGGACCCGTTCTGCCTGGGTTTTCACTGCGCGGGGCTCAGCGGCAGCAGCGCGGGCTGTGACTCTTTAAAGAGTGGGTATCCACTCATGTACGCGCCTCCTGCCGCGCACGCGCCTCTGCACGCGGCACACTCTTTCCCGGGACACGCGCTCTACCCCTATGGCCTCGTGGCCAATGACCCGCTGCCGCACGTGTGCAACTGGGTATCCGCCAACGGCGCGTGCGACAAACGCTTTGGCACGTCAGAGGAGCTGCTCGCGCACCTGAGGACGCACACGGCGCTCACCTCGGACAAACTGATACCGGGTTACCATAGCAACAGCTCGTCTCTCGCGGTGGCGGCGGCCATGGCGGCCTCATGTCACATGCACATGCCCAGCGGCAGCCCGAGCGCGCTCGCGCTCAGGGGCCCTCATCACGCGCTCGGACTGTCCCGGTATCACCCGTACTCCAAGAGCCCGCTGCCCGGGAGCGCGCCCGGGGCCGTGCACGTGCCCCCTGCGCCTGCTCAGTACTACTCCCCCTCCCCGTACCTGTTCGGACAGAGACTGACACCTGCACTGTACCAATAGCACCAGTGTGACAGCCCAAAGACCCGGATGTGGATTATTCTGCTTTAACTTGGAGGCACGTGACACAGCAGGAGTCCAGGGGTCAGCGGGGGTCACACAGAGCCTGGATTTATCAGATTGTATTTTAATAAAGTTATTTAAGTTTATCTGGAGAATTGCAGATTGTGACTCAGTGAAGGAGGAGCTGCTCTTTGTTCAATGAGGCTGAAGCCCAGAGTCTTTTCTTATTTAAAAACTTATTGTAAATGTAACATTTCAAACACAAGTAAAATTTACATGAAACCATCTGTTTTCACTTCATCTTTTACATCTCACTAATGATGGAAATCCCCTTTGAGATTTCTATGGCTAATGCTGCTAATGATTCAGGCAAATACAGTTTACACCTGTTTTTAGTTATACGCAGTGCACTGTTTGCCATGGTCTTTGGGAAAGTTAATAAACGTGTATTCATCTCTCATCGAGTAGTTTTAAAGCGAAAAGAAACATTATAATAGGGGAATATTTGAGGATTTAAAAGTTCCAATTTTGTGTTGAGGTTTTATTCTATGAACACAGCCTATAAAGTGGTGGTAAAAATACAAAAATTATCAAAAGCTTGTCGCATTCTCTTGTTAAATTTCACATATTCGGCAGTATGGTAAATAAAGTCACATCTGAACGTTGATTTTAACATTGGCAGGACATAAGACGGTTCACTGCAAGGATATAGCGCCCCTCAATGGCAGAAGGCGGTAACTACAACAACAATGAGACGACATGCTGTGGAGATGTCAGTCTGCTGCTAATGCCCAATCAGGATCTGCTGGCAATTAGAAAATCCATAATTACGATACATTCAATTACAATTAGAATAACCATTATAAAATTAAATGGCTGTAGTTAAACGGCTCATATTACACTATTTTCTGATCTGTTATATTGTTGTTTCGTCATCACAAACAGACATGGAGTTGTGTTTTGTTTCATTCACACATTTTTAACACACAAATCCTGCATATTTAGGCTGAGTTCTTCTCTCAAACACTCTGTTCCACCTTGTGATGTCATATGATAATACAGGAAGTGCTCGATTTGATTTATTCTTAATTATAAAAACTTTGGTGTTTTGGTTCTCAAGACGATTAGTCAATCAGAGTGAATGATGAGAATGAGCCTCACGCGTTGCCAGTTTCAAAGCTGAAATCCAGTTGGTTTAAACCTAAAACGTCTCTCTCTGATCTGAACGGTCTCTACCTAAACCCCAGAACCTGCACCAGTCATGAGTCAGTGCTAGTGCAGCCTCTGCAGCTCGGGGAGGGAATTCTGGAGGTTCTGAGCTTCACATGAGCCTGTCCATAAACTGAGAATGAGACAAACTCTGATGTGTCTCTATCTGCAGGTTTAGGCTCTGGAGACACAGGTTCAGATGGGATTGGAGTAACTTTTTTAAAACAGTGAGAGCGCAGGCTACACGTGGTTTCTTTAAAGCTGCATTGTGTAACTTTTCTGGTGGAGGGTTTGTCAAATGCTTGTCTTCATGGGGATGTTAATGCTTTGCCTAGAATATTTCATGGTATGGCATTAAACCTTTCTATCTTCATGGAGACCAAACTAGACCAAGTTACAGGTCAGATCTGTGGAGTCAAAACGCCTGTTTATCTATGTATTTTTGAGCCGTAAAACCACCTGTGATTGAATAAATGTAAAGTAGAGCTGTTTAATGTCACACTGTGGAACATTTCAAGCAAAGCAATAACATCCCCATGGACACAAGTAGGTGATGGACCCTACATCAGAAAAGTTGCACAATGCACCTTTAAGCTCCAGCTGTACAGTAGTTTCCCATCTGTTGAACGCATGTTAAACACATCACACTCACCTCATTCTCTTATGTTTTGTCAGTTGTGTTTTTCATTCAATCAGGGCTCTCCTAGTTTTACATAAACGTCATTTTAAATCAAATTAAAGAAGAAACAGCCGACATTATGAGTCCAAACCGCTCTTCAGTCATTCTCCACAAGATATTTTTACATGAGAAAAAGTTCATAAAGACATCACTTCCAAACTTGGACTGCCAGTGTGGTGTTTTTTTTTTGAGATTCTGTTTTATAGCTCAAAAATACCTAGAAAAACAGGCATTCTGACTGTGAGTGGGGTCGTCTCTCCACAGATCTGACTTGTAGCTCAGTCTGGTTTGGTCTTCATAAAGATAGAAAGGTTTAATGCCATACTGTGAAACTTTCCAGACAGAGCAACAACATCTCCAAGAAAGAAAAGCATTTGACGGACCCTCCACCAGAAAAGCTACACAATGCACCTTTAAATCGACTGTGCAATAATTTGACATCTGTTTTTTCCAGTCGACCTTTGGCGCTGACAGGTTTATAAGCATTGTAAAAGAAATGGGAGTGTTTGGGTTTTTTTTTTTTTTGCTTTGTCAGAAAATCCAATAATGAAGATAAGACATTATTGATCCACTGGGGAAGTTACTTGGTCAAAACTGCTCAAAAAGACACCAAATCTATTCTTAGCAATGAAAAGCAAATAGAACAATAACAAAAATATATATATATTAGTAGAAAACATGTGTGTAAGATATAAATATACTGATAAATATTAAGATAAAAATATGTATTGGGGGACAACAAGCACAAAGCTCGTATTTTATAACAAAAACAACAGAAAATTCCGTAATTTAGTAGGTTAAGATGTGCAATTGAAGTAAACTTTTAAAACTCAGACACGGGATACTGAAAATTCATTTCAACCAAAGTGAAACTGCAGTTAGAATGGCTCCAAATAACAGGAAGTCAAGGTAAACATGTTCTGAAACGCACGAGACTCTTGTATTAATTTAGCAGCTCATATTTAAAGGTCATTTTGCACAACATGGATTCTTGTGAGTTTTTAGCCACGTTATAATGTTGTTACCTCCTCGTACCTGGAGTTGTGTTTTGTTTCATTCACACATGTTTGAGCAACACTTTATTATCAGTCTGTCCACATCTCCAAAGCTCAAAATGCTCTGTTCCACCTTGTGATGTCATGAAGCGGTAGTTAACAGCTACTTCTTACTTTTAGTTCAGTAGAGATCGGCAATTCCAGGATTGAAATCATTGAACTGATTCTAGTGAAGGTGTGTGGAGTTTAAAAACACAATGGAGCACTTCCTGTATTACCACATGACATCGCAAGGTGGAACAGAGTGTTTTTAGTTTTTAGAGAGAAGAACACAGCCTAAATATTAAGGATTTGTGTGTTAAACATGTGTGAATGAAACAAAACACAACTCCAGGTGTGTTTGTGATGAGGAAACGTCAAAAACACTGGTTTAGTCTTGGTCTAGTCTTGGTTTAATCCAGATTTAGTTCTGAGTTTAGTTCCACTTTAGTTAAAATTTGGATGAGTGGTCCTCTCCACCAGAAAAGTTACATAATAAATCTTTAAATTATGTTATTATATTAAATGAATATTGATTTTGTCATTTTTATTCCTTCTAACATCTGTCAGCGCCGAAATCCGCTCTGGAGCAGCAAATGATCCTAAAACTTCTGGATTTTTATAATTCACAAAGCACAAGTTATGTTTTCCACTGTCATTTATCTAACATGTTATTCAAATGACCTTTCAAGAATTGTCTTTTTTATGAATGAACACACCAGTATATTTCGTAAACATCTTTTCACTTCCCCAGTACAAACTCCTCATTACAGTCTCCCTAATGCGTTTATTCATCTGCTAAAAACACAGGGGGAATTTTTCCTTCAAACATCTGTCAGCGCTGAAATCCGCTCTGGACCAACAGTTGATCCTAAAACAGCGCTCCTCTGTCTCTCAGCGCCGCTCCGTGCCCTGTAATTTGCCACACCAGTGACGGCGGCCATATTGGAGCCGTCATACTTCGCGGACTTTGTTGTCTTGCTTTGAGCCCGATGATTAATGGGTTGTGGTCTGGGTTTTCACAGTGATGGCTAATTTACTACAAGCTGAAAGAAGTCAAAGAAAACCAGCTTTTTTCAGTCTTGGCATGGGGAAGCGCATACTGACAGAGATAAATTGCCTAGTGGAGAACTGTAAACATGCTATAATTTAAGTGTTAAAATGGATGACATATTGGTATTGTGTGTTCCTCCCTGTACGTGCTTAAAGTGAAGGAGCGGGCGCCAGGTTTGGGGGTAATATTAGGTCTGCTGTACCCAAGCAAGAGCTGCGTTCATGAGATGGATCTGGCAACCATGTGTTTACAGTTTGGAGGGTTTTTTTAATGAAGTGACAGTGATAAGATGAGACATAAGCAGTTAAAGGGGAGTTAGTGGAGTACAAGCAGTAGCCAAAATACATACTGAACTAAAGGTACTGTTACTTTTTGCATGGTTAGGGGTCCGTCACCTGCTTGTTTCTATGGATATGTCATTGCTCTGCCTGAAATGTTCCACAGTATGACATTAAACAGCATTACTTTACATTTATTCAATTACAGGTGGTTTTACAGCTCAAAAATGCCAAGAAAAACAGGCATTCTGACTGTGAGCGGGGTCGCCTCTCCACAGATCTGACCTGTAACTTGGTCCGGTTCGGTCTCCATGAAGATAGAAAGGTTTAATGCCATACTGTGAAACATTCCAGACAAAGCACAATGCACTTTTATATATATTTTGTTATGAATGGTGCTCACACTGTATGTAGGACATAAATTCCCAACTATCTTCACCATAAAGTGTTCAAATATATCTGATATGGTGAAATCAAAGGTTTTATGGAGGTTAATCTTGCTGTTTGTAAAGTTTTAGGTTTATATTTTTTTTAAAAAGAAAAAAAAACTGTTTATGGAGTTATCTCAGAGCTCATCAGCCTCAGTATTCTAATCAACTTTATTACTATTACAGTATACGAATCAATACTAAAATAGTATCAAAACCAGATACTCATTTGAGCAGGTATCGATACTAAAAAAGTCACATTCACAGGACAGAAATGAACCTTTCCTGAAGCTTTAGAACGATCTTTAGCCGTTTCAGAACAAGTTTAAGAGCACAAAGACTAGTATACGCCCATGGACCACTGAGGGATTACACAGATAAAAGACCAGATGGGAATAGAAAAGAAAGTACTATGATTTAATGTTGAAAATCACATTCTATTGTCTAAAGAAAGAGTGTTTTTAATTATCATTGTGGTATCAGAATTAGTATTGCGTATCACGTCTATTCTTTAGTATCGAAATTAAGTTTGAAATTTGTAAACTTGCGAAATTTGCATTCTTTATCTTTCCTGGTGGAGGGTCTGTCAAATGCTGTTATTGCTTTGTCTGGAATGTTCCACAGTATGGTATTAAACCTTTCTATCTTCATGGAGACCAAACCAGGCAAAGTTACAGGTCAGATCTGTGGAGAGGCGACCCCGCTCACAGTCAGAATCTCTGTTTTTCTAAGTATTTTTGAGCTATAAAACCACTTGTAATTGAATAAATGTAAAGTAGAGCTGTTTAATGTCACACTGTGGAACATTCCAGGTAGAGCAGTGACGTATCCATAGAAACAAGCAGGTGATGAACCCTCAACCAAAACGTTACCGTACACAGTGCACCTTTTAAGTACAGAGCAACAGTATAGTCCAGTTTATACATGTTAATTTCAACCTGCAAATGTTTTGAGTATAATTTCCTTCCAAATCCTTGTTGTACATGTGTTCCAATCTGAGCAGCTGCAGATGTTTCCAGTGATGGAGGTCAAACCCAGCCCACGATGTGCACTGATAAACCAGAGACAGAGACAGGAGAGCAGAGGAATCCAGCATTTATGAAGAACATCTCATCATTTTCAGCCCAGAGCCCAAACCATCTCCCTCGGCGTTAGAGGCACCTCATTTTTCACTCAGACGAATGCTCCGTTTGGACCCAGTACTAAATGAAATCTGCTCAGAACCATCCGTCTTGTACAAAAGGAGCCTGGGAAAAGGATTACGAGTTTGGGTTCAGCCTTGCTCTGTCCATGTGATTTTGATATTTTCAGGTTACATAAATTTTGCTGTAATGCGTTTGCAAAAAAAAAAAAATAATAACATGATATCATAACCAGAGATTTTGAGATTTTAAAGCTCTATTATGTATTTTTTTCTGGTGGAAGGTACATAACCTGCTTGTCTCCGTGCAGATGCTATTGATACTTTGCAGTGATATCGTGCTGGGGGGGATGGTTCTACATGTATGTCTGTATAATGAAATGTTCAGCAGTTACCATGGAAACACAACACACACGTTAGCAAACACTGTCAAAAAAAGTTTTAAGGTTGTCCGAAAACTCAAGGAAAAATACAAAATGGATTTAAACAGCACATTTTTAGGAGCCTGTGAGCTAAACAAGCGTTCATGGTCCTGTTTAGAAGTTTGATTTTCAACCAAAAAGTTCAGAGTGACTAAACGAAAAAGCTTGGCACTGTAATGTTATTTGAGAGGGACTTGTTCCAGCCAGAGCAGTGCCTATAGTTAGCATCAGACCCCCAGGAACTATTGATCAGCTGCAGGATGGCATTACACTTAGCTTTCATGGAGACAAGACAAGTTACAAGTCTGATCTGTGGAGCTGTATCACCACACGACATCAAAAGTTCTGTTTGTGATGAGGAAACAACATTATAACGTACAGATCGGAAAATTGCGTAATAAAGGCCCTTTAAATAAACAACGGCGTGTTTTTTTTTTTTTTCTCCTCTCCGTCTGTCAGCTCCTGTCACGTCAAAACAAATCACTTTCTCCGAACACACGGGGCGACGCTGAGAAGCCGTACGACCCCAGCGCTCTTTGAACTCCTCGCTGCGGGTCACATGATTGAGGCTGAGTGGTGACAGGGAAATGCACCAACACAGCCACCAATAACCTGGACATGAAGCACCTGACAGCTGACAGGTGCGGCAGGGACCACATCCATCACACTGCACACGTAACCTTGACAATTAGTCCCCTCTGTGCCGCGGGTGAGCTACGAGCGAGACTCATTTTAACACACAGGGAAGTGTTTAAATAAATACATTCTGAGGCAAAAGGGAAGTGGACTACTCCCGAACAAATACCCATTGATATTTTGCAGTGGGGGCGTTCTACATGCATTTCTATAACGGAATGTTCCTCAGTTACCATGGTGACACAATGCACACACAAGCAAACGCCGTCAAAAAAGTTTGTTTGGTGATTTTCGTCAAAAAAAGGTGAGAGTGACTAACTGAAAAACTGTAATTGTAACTAACTAGCTCAGGTTAAAGTCTAATTTGAGTAACAGAGCTTCAGACAGAGCAGTGCTTACAGCTAGCTTCACACCCCCAGAGAATGCTGATGGCGTCAGCTGCAAAGTATCGATAATGTCATGGTAGTTTTTCATTATAGATATACTATATACTTTATCACAAATTATTCATTTTCTGAATACATTTCTACCCTGGGTTCAAACAAATAATTTAAGACTTAAAAACCATTAGTATTTAGATCTTAGTCATTGAAAATGTAAAGGGTTTTTCCATCTCAAACAGAAAACACTCCACGTTCCACCTTGTGATGTCAAGTGGTAATACAGGAAGTGCTCCACTGTGTTTTAAAACTCCATCTCTACAACAAAAACAAAAGGTAAAATGAGCTGTTAACTTGAAAAGTACAGCTTCATGACATCACAAATTGGAACAGAGCATTTTGAGCTTTGGAGATGTGACAGACTAATAATAAAGGGTTACTCAAACACATGCGAAAGAAATAAAACACAACTCCAGTAATATAGCACCTTTAAGTTGTCATTTGTACGAATAAAATAATGCATAACTTACAATACTCAAAGCTTACATGCTGTTTATATTAATAGTTCCCCACAGAGTTGAATAAAAACATAAAATATCTTGTTAAATCAGATCTACAGCCCGGAGTCCGTTCCATGTAGACTGGCCTCACTGGTCTCATATGTTTTAATGAAGCCCCACAAGTATTTGAAATCTCCATAAACATGTATCACGGTCAGATCTGACTCAAAGCCACAGACGCGAAACACACAGGGTACTTTAATGTGCAGCTAATAAGGATCATAACTTAGATCTGTGTCTCTGTAAACATGTGCTAAATGTCAGGAGAACCATTAAAACGCCTCATAAACCAGCCTCACTAAAGGGATAGCAACATTCATAAAATAAAGTTAAAAATACCCCTCATTATCTGGGTTTGTGTTCCCCATTTTGATCAGGTTTAACTTGACCTGTGCCTGATTTTTACGGTGTTAAAAACTTGAATAATCGCGTTAATTTGAGTAGTTTTAGTGGTGCAAAGTTATTTCTCACTTTCCTAACAGATTTATAGCATCCTAATGATTCACCATGATGAGTTTATAAGTGCTTTTCAGAACCTTCAGAGACCAGAGTAGCGTTTGCGGTCACACTAATGAGAATAATAACTAGCATGCTAACAGCACACTAGCCTCACACTAGGTTCACAGGCGATAACTCTTGTTTTTAAGCCAAAGAGCTGCTTTACTGAGCCAACATTTGACTTTATTGCATGCAGAATTGTTTTTCTCTGGAATGTTCTACAGAATGGTATTAATTTATCCATCTCAAAGGGGAAAAAACAAGCAGGTGACAGGCAATGCCAATTTACAGGTCTGATCCGTGGACAGGCGACCCCCACTCACAGTAAGAATTTGTGCTTTTAATTCGTGCTTTTTTTTTCAGCAATAGAAACCTATAAATGCAAGATATACGAGTTCATACAGTGGAACATTCCTGGCAAAACCTTAAGCATCTCTTTGGAAACATGCCGGACACCTCACAAGAAAAGTTACACAGTGTATCTTTAAACACTGATTTTCTTGATAAACAAAAATTGCCTAGTTCTCCTTTGACTGTTGCCATAGCAATCTAAAACAAAATATTCTACATCTTAAATAGTCAAACTCAGGCTGAAACCCATAAATAGTGAGAATGCACACTTCAGCACATACAAATCAAACCTGGACTAAACTAGGCCTAAAACCTAGAACTAAACCAGGACTAAACCAGGAACTAACCCAAGACTAAACCAGGACTAAAGGATTAACCTAGAACTAAACTTAGGACTAACCTAGTACTAACTGAGCACTAAACCAGAACTAAATAAGGACTAAACCCAGAACTAGAACAAGGCTAAACCAGGACTAAACCAGGTCTAAAGCCGGACCAAACCGTTCCAGAGTGAACCCAGCCTTACCACGCGGTGTAGCCATAACAGAAACCTCTTGTAGACTGGCGTTTGATAAATGCATTTTCTAACCTTGAGAGACTGCGACCCAAATGTGCAGTGAACTAATTACCGTGTGAAACATTCTGGCATGAACAGGAGGAAAAGTCCTTAGTCCGAGCCAAGTCCAGACCAGGTTTCTGCTCTGAAACTGTACTTATTGCTTATACAAGAGTTCACATGACCCCCATAAATCACCCAGAGTTTACAACAGGATAGCCTAAGTCATCAAGCTCCAATAAAGGCGGTGACAGATTAGCCCAAGCCCAAACAAAGGGAGTTTTAGTGAAATCCTGAAGCAAGCAGGAAATGCAAACCACATGGTAAAGACTGGAACGTGCTTAAAAAGACACGTAAGGAGCTGGAGACATGGGGTCAAGTTAAAGGGGACGTGACGGGCTGAACTACTCGTTTCACTAAAAACAGTGAAGATCCTTATATTAAAAATGTATCAAAAATGTAATAATAATAATAATAATAATAATAATAATAATAAATAATGCAGTTTTTTAGGTTTAAAATTATACATCCTGGTTAGAAATCATGACATTACTGTTATCTTGCATCCATATAGTACACTGGGCCAAAACTCCTCTAATAGACACAGAAATTATGATTTAACAAATAAAAATATAAGAAAACTACTTTTAAATAATCAATTAAATATCTGAAAAAAATAAATAAATAAATCTTGTGTGAAAATTGTGCATAACTTTTTGGTGTAATTCTCCATAGCCTCTATAAAATTCATAATCCAACTAGACCAGGACTAGACCCCCTCAAAAACTTACCTGGAGTTGTGTTTCATTCACACATGTTTGAACAACAGTTTATTATTAGTCTAATCAGGACTACACCAGGACTACACCAGGACTACACCAGGACTAGACCAGGACTAGACCAGGACTACACCAGGACTACACCAGAACTAGACCAGGACTACACCAGGACTAGACCAGAACTAGACCAGGACTATACCAGGACTACACCAGGACTAGACCAGGACTACACCAGAACTAGACCAGGACTACACCAGGACTAGACCAGAACTAGACCAGGACTACACCAGGACTACACCAGGACTAGACCAGGACTACACCAGGACTACACCAGAACTACACCATGACTACACCAGGACTAGACCTCCTCAAAAACTTACCTGGAGTTGTGTTTCATTCACACATGTTTGAACAACAGTTTATTATTAGTCTAATCAGGACTACACCAGGACTACACCAGGACTAGACCAGGACTAGACCAGGACTAGACCAGGACTACACCAGGACTACACCAGGACTACACCAGGACTAGACCAGGACTACACCAGGACTATACCAGGACTACACCAGGACTAGACCTCCTCAAAAACTTACCTGGAGTTGTGTTTCATTCACACATGTTTGAGCAACCGTTTATTATTAGTCTGACCAGGACTACACCAGGACTAGACCAGGACTACACCAGGACTACACCAGGACTGCACCAGGACTACATGGACTACACCAGGACTACACCAGGACTACACCAGGACTAGACCAGGACTAGACCAGGACTACACCAGGACCAGACCAGGACCAGACCAGGACTACACCAGGACTAGACCAGGACTACATCAGGACTACACCAGGACTAGACCAGGACTAGATCAGGATTACACCAGGACTACATGGACTACACCAGGACTACACCAGGACTACATGGACTACACCAGGACTACACCAGGACTAGACCAGGACTAGACCAGGACTACATCAGGACTACATCAGGACTACACCAGGACTAGACCAGAACTAGACCAGGACTACACCAGAACTAGACCAGGACTAGACCAGGACTACATCAGGACTACATCAGGAGTAGACCAGGACTACATCAGGACTACATCAGGAGTAGACCAGGACTAGCAAAGTCCCAAACCAAGTCAGTCATGACCAGATCAGAACCAAACCAAGATGAGTGTGAATGTAGTAATTATTGTTTTATGAGGAACCCATAAAACAGTTTGTGAATAAAATAAATATATAAATGGGCTTAATTAAATTTAATGAGTTGCATATAGGATTTATTTTTTTATTTGAAACATTTTAAAAGCTTTACGGTGTAATATTTCTGCTGGAGGGTTCAACACCTGCCTGTCTACTGTTATTGCTTTGCCTGGATTATTCCACAGTATTTCCATCTCCATCAATGAATTTCCTTCGGGATAATAAACTATTTCTAATCCAATCTCCATGGAAACAAACAGATGACACCAGCAGGGTAAGTTACAGGTTAGATCTGTGGAGAGGTGACCCCCTGTTAGCAGAATGCATGTTTTTCTAAGCATTTCCAGCAATCAAAACACCAGTAATTGAATAAATACAAGATAGATAAGTGAAAAACCAGAAAAATTACAAAGTGAATCTTTAATTTGAACCACAAAACAAGCTGCTCCCTATGACTAACTTGTTCTTGTACAAGCATCAAACAGCCCCATAAAACTGCCCCACCTGTTTGATTTTCTATAATATCCATTCTTTAGTTTTATGGAAAAGCTGCTGTTAAAAGCGGATTTAAGCAGAACCACAGTCTGTTCTGGACGGTCTCTGTTTAAGGGGAAAACACCTGTATAATATAATAGAGCTACATTAGAGTGGGCCAGATGTTTGAGGTCAGCGGGGAGGTCTGGTACAGGCTCAAATCTGCTCATTGAAAACCACTGGTGCTTCCACGGCGCATTCGGTTTTGCTTAAAGGTAAAAGCTGAAATCTGTTGCAAAATTGTGGTTCCATTTTGTCGCAGCTGAAAAGCTTTTGGAGATTGGTGGGAAGTAAAAGCGGCAGCCAGGGATAATGTAATAGAGCGTCTCCACGGAGATATACTATTACTTTCCCTGAAACGTTCAATTCAGCTTTTCAATTCAATCTTTATTAAGAACACATAATATCTGGTTCATAGTAAAAAATTATATAAATGTTCCACAGTACAGTGTTACTTCTATCTGGAGACAAACATGTGACACCCTCAGGTCAAGTTACAGGTCAGATTTGTGGAGAGACAAGCCCACTCACAGAAACAACGCGTATTTTTCAAAGTATGTTAGGCCCTAAACACACTGCACATGTCGGATTTTACATGTGCAACCTCACGAAATCACAGCAGCACATCAGCGCAATCAAACTTGACTGGGCGCGTTTAAGAGTCTTAGCCCCTTGTAACAGGTCTACAGTGAAACTAACCAGCTGAGTAGGTTTGTATTTGCCGTCTGTACAGGCTGATCACGGCAAACGCAAAGATTTCCAAAGTAAATCTGAAAGCAAACAACACAGAACTGCCACATGAACACGTTTGTGCTGACGGTAAATGCACAAAATCAACAACAAATGCATTTTTTTTTATGTATTTTGATGAGTCTTCAAAGCTCAAAATGCTCTGTTACTTGTGATGTCATGAACCGGTATTTTTTCCAAGTTAACATCTAACATCTTTTACCTTTTACCTTTTGTTCAGTAGACATGGGCAATTCCAGGGCTGAAATTATCCAAATGATTCTAGTGAAGGTGTATGGAGTATAAAAACACAATGAAGCACTTCCTGTATTACCACATGACATCACAAGGTGGAACAGGGTGTTTTCTGTTGAGAGATATAACCCTAACCCTAAATATGCAGGGTTTGTTTTGTTAAACATGGTGAATGAAACAAAACACAAGTCCAGGTCTGTTTGTGATGAGGAAACTACATTATAACATAGATCAGAAAACAGCATAATGGGCCTTTTAACTGAGCTGTCTGGTTCCTCTTCTGTTCCGATATTCTCTTCTGCGGCTGTTGGCTTTTCAAATAAAGGACCATTACTGCGGCAGCGGCCATTTTGGATCCTCATTAGTCTCTGTATCTGGGACATGGGCGATATTTCAGAGTGGGTCGTTAAACAGGAAATAAAAGACTGAATAAATCCTGTGTGGAAGGGTGACATTGATCTGTCCTCACCCACTGCTGCTGCTGCTGTTTTAAAGAGTCCTTTGGTGTCTTAGAATCCGTTTACTCTTTATACTGTTCAATTCTTTCTTTTGTAAGTGCTGTGTAAAAGCGATACGGTGTTTGTTTGTACTAAAATAGATAAGGTGAAGAAGCAACATTAAAAAACATTGCAAATATTAACTGACCACAGATGAGACTCATGTGAGACTTTCTGATTGGATGATCGTCTTGAGAACCAAAGTGCTCAGACAATTTCCATTTTAGGCCAACTTTCTATCCCTGCTACAAATTTAGTTGCAATTATTAAAAATGTTGACACTGCATCAACATTTGTCAAGAAGTACTTGTTCTGAAATAGTGAAATATGTTAAAATGTTGTTGAACACAGATACTTTGTGTTTTTAATAAAGTTGAATTGAATTATAGGTTAAAGGTCCTGCATTATACAAAACTGACTCTTGTGACCTTTAAGCCATGTTGTGTTTTGTTTCACTGACACGTTTGAGTAACCCTTTATTATTAGTCTGTACACATTTCCTTAGCTCAAAATGCTCTGTTCCACCTTGTGATGTCATGAAGCTGTAGTTTTTCAAGTTAACAGCTCCTTTTACCTTTAGTTCAGTAGAAATCGGCAATTCCAGGGCTGAAATTATCCAAATGATTCTAGTGAAGGTGTGTGGAGTTGTATGTGACACTGTGGAGCACTTCCTGTATGACCATTTGACATCACAAGGGGCAACAGAGTGTTTTCCGTTCAAGAGAAGAACTCAGCCTGAATACGCAGGGTTTGTGTGTTAATGTGTGAATGAAACAAAACATGACTCAAGGTCTGTTTTTGATGAAGAAACAACATTATAACAGATCAGAAAATAGCGTAATATGGGCCTTTAAGAGTGTGGTACAAAATAAAGTCTGTGAAAACATGTTTTTGAGTTAGCAGCTGTTATATTTCAGGTCTATAGTCGGTTAAGTGGCCAGGAGCTGCTCATTATAAGTAAACAACTCCACTTTTAATAATAGCAAGATCTCTGGAGACGTATTCTACATCTCATGACACAGTGGATCAAATGTCCCATACAATCCTTTACGCTTACAGCAGAGAACAGGCCTCTAGGGGGAGCTGTCTGCATAAATCACCAGCACACAGGATATAGACTAATCTACAGGGTGTCCCGTTACAACGCAAAGGAAAATCCACTTTAAACTGAAGAAGACAGCGCCAAAACAACACAGACTCCAGTTTGATGGTTGAGTTGAGAAGAATCATCTGTTCAAGACACAAAGAAAGTCCGGCTCCCGGTTTATGTCACAGTTTAGGGTGTATGAGTGTGGACAAGTAGAAGCTTGAATTTTCATATTGGAATTTTTTAATGATCTGTCTTCTGAATTGTGAAGGTTAAAGCTAGAGCTACTGTGATTGGTCATTCAAAGTGATGAAATGTAGGTTAAAACTCCTATATTTTGCAAAATTGACTCTTGTGAGCTTTAAGTCATGTTATAGTGTTGTTAGTTCATCAAAAACCTGGAGTTGTGTTTTGTTTCATTCACACATGTTTGAGTAACTCTTTATTTTTAGTCTGTCTACATCTCCAAAGCTCAAAATGCTCTGTTCCACCTTGTGATGTCATGAAGCGGTAGATTTCAAGTGAACAGCTCCTTTTACCTTTAGTTCAGTAAAATATAAAAAATGTGGCCAGGTAACCGTAGAGATTGGCAATTACGGGGCTGAAATTATCCAGTGATTCTAGTGAAGGTGTATGGGGTTTAACAACACAGTGGAGCACATGACATCACAAGGTGGAACAGAGTGTTTTCTCTGTTTGAGGGAAGAACTCAGCCTAAATGATTTTGTGTGTTTAACATGTGAATGTGAAACTGCGCGCAATTTATGGTGAAATGTGTAATGTAATCTGCAAACGAAGTAAAAAAAAAAAAAGAAAATCTGTAGTGGACTCAACTTTTCTGTAAGGATTTGTCCAGTGAAACCTACAAATCTGGTCATATTCTCTTCTTAACCTAACAAACAGCATAAAACACAATTGTAAATGTTTTTAAACTGGGCTCTGACATCGCTCGCATGTATCTGAGAGGTTTCCATTTGCCAAATTTCCCTTGATTTGTCATATTTTGTGATATCCTGAAGTTAATGCTAGTTTCCCCATTAAAATCACATGATGTTCCACCTCACTTTTGCCTCCAGCTGCCTCTATTTCAGACTTCAGAATGTTTTTGATTAATTTCATCTCTCCCTCCACTATTTCCCCACCCCAGACTTAAAACAACAGCGAGCATCCCCGCGCTACATTTAACTTATGTCACATTGATTTCCTTTACAACTGTGTGAATCACGGAGATCATTATACACCTTAAATTGAGCCATATCTCCTGCCGTAGCACAGTGCATCTCTATGGGACAAAACCACTTTAAAAAACCCAGTGAAGACATATGGGTTCATTTACAACTCAAACGCCACGCATCGATTCATGGCGGGGAAAAGAGGTGACAACATATTTCAGCAAGAAAGGTTTAAATAATTCAGGAGACGTCTAAGGCCAATAAATACAGCCATAAGTGGATCTGGAAGATTAATGACGAGAACAGGCTCTGAATAAATAAGAGGAAGTGAAATGTGCTTTACAGTGTGGTTTGAAGGATATAAGGTAATGCTACAAACTGCTTCCTTCTTCAGTGTGTTTTATAGCATTTCTATTAATACTAAGATAAATAAAAAACTATGTAACTTTTTGAATGGGGGTCCGTCACCTCCTTGTTTCTATGGATATGTCATTTCTCTGCTTGAATGACATTAAACAGCTCTACCTTTACATTTATGCACTTCCAGGTGGTTTTATAGCTCAAAAATACCTAAAAAACAGGCGTTCTGACTGTGAGCGGCATCGCCTCTCCACAGATCTGACCTGTAACTCGGTCTGGTTTGGTCTCCATGAAGATAGAAAGGTTTAACATTCCAGAGAAGGCAATAAATGGGTCCAGAGTATGACAAAAACAAAAAAAAATCGACATATATCTCATGAAGTCAAGCAGGTGTTACGTTGCCTCGAATCGAACCGTAGATCACGAAAAACATCCGTCCGAACTTGACACGATACAAACACAGCCGCGAATTTGTATCACGTGTCTCCCAAAAGCGGAAGACGTCTCCTCTCCAAAATTCTTGTAACGTTCAGAACAAAATATAGAACTTCTTTGACCTGAGATAAATAAGAGTTTGGTGATTTGATTGTTGATTCTGCAAAAATGAATACAACTCTCTCTCAGTCCTTTCTGTTTTTTGGGGGGTTTTTTTTTTACATATAAGCAGCCGTGTTTGTTTGTTTTTGATGCAAACGGAGCAGGCGTCTCTGTTAAATATGCTTGTTGACGTGCATTTTACAGCAGATGCACTGTTACTCCAAATATAACTCTCCTGCCACTGCTACATTAGTATATCACATGAGAATATGACTTTTTTGAGCTTTTAACGTTATAATGTCTCCTGATCATACCTAGACTTGTAATTTGGATCATTTATACTTGTTTAATTAATCCCATTTATGAGTTCCTTCCTGTTTCAGTTTTTCCCGGATTGTGGCGTCACAGGTAAAACCCTGTAAATCTCCAGCACAGTTTAAGTCCATAAATCGCAAGTAATTCTGAGCGTTCGTTACATCTGTGCTTATATATCAGCATGCTGGTCTCACTGATTAAATTGCTTTTTGTCTTTTTTTCAGTGAGTCATTTCTAGTGCTGCCTGTAATGACATGCTAATGTAAAATCAAGCAGAGAAGCGTGTTGCAAAACAATTGTGTATTTTCAGTATGTAAACAATACTTACAGTACTCTAACATGAAATACCAAAGCAAAACGTACTCAAGAGTATGTTTAAACAGTCAATAACAATACAAAAATGCATAATACGTGTCTTTCAAATGCTTAATATATTACTTAAACCTCTTAAATCTTTGACTCCTTCCGTGTTGTCCTTGTGATTTGAACATAAACCTTCGTCATGGGATCCTCTTTGTTGCTCACTGTTTTCCTCCATCTTTGATTTAACACGCCCTCCCTCTCCTCTACTGCCCCCTGGAGACGACTTGATTTTCATGTTTGCCAATCTCTCCTTTTACTTGTCTACCCGCCCCATAAATACACTTTTATGCCTCCAGCAGAAATGCTTAAAGGGGCGGTTTGTCCCAGTGCTGAGCCGACTCTGTGGTAATATTTGTGATTGATGGCGGCTGCAGAGTTCAGAGTGGGCCCAGGAGATGTTTTCTTCTCATTTGTTTGTGACTTTTACATTTAAACATAACTCCACCAGGAAGTATTAATGTCAGTGCTTTAAAGGCCTTTGTCTCCAGGTCTATTGTTGAAGCAGTTCACTGTTCAAGAGCACATAGTTGAAAAATAGAACTATATAGAGCTAAAGCTACTAGAGTAAATCAGGGTACTCTTAAGTCCTGGTTTAGTCCTGGTTTAGATCTGATTTGAACATGGTTTTAATCATCTTGAATTCGTTAAGTATAGAGACAAAATGGACTTTCGTGAGCTTTAAGTCATGTTATAATGTCATTATCTCCTCAAAAAACATACCTGGAGTTGTGTTTTGTTTCATTCACACATGTTTGAGTAATTCTGCATTAGTCTGTTTACATCTCCAAACCTCAAAACACTCAGTTCCACCTCGTGATGTCATGACGTAGTAGTTTTCAAGTTACCAACTCCCTTTTACCTTTAGTTCAATAGAGATTGCTAATTCCAGGGTTGAAATAATCCAAATGAGTCTAATGAAGGTGTACGGGGTTTAAAAACACAGTGGAACACTTCCTGTATTGACTTCTGTTTTAGACAAGAACCTAAATATGTAGCGTTTGAGCGTTAAACATGTGTGAATGAAACAAAACACAACTCCAGGTAAGTTTGTGATGAGGAAACAACATTATAACATAGATCAGACAATAGCGTAAAATGGGCCCTTTAACATGATGTATACTTGCCCTTTCTCTGAACTTTTCACCTCCGTATGACATATTTCTAACAAGCTCAATGCTTAAGTGTGTAAAAACTGCTTACAGGCTCCGACAGGGTCATATACACGGAGTCAGGGAGAGGTCATCTGCCTTATGTTCAATCTTTGTGTATTTTCTAACTGAACAGGCTGGTCTCAATAGGAGTCACTGTTAGTTGTTTTAGACGCTATAACCCCATGACTAAAGCTACAGGAAGAGATCCATTTGTAACACTAATTGGTATTTATATAAACCCCAGCAGATAATGGGTCTTGGAGCTGTTACCGGTATTATTCTGGACTTATTTTTTTCCTTTTCAATGAATAATTTTAAGCAAAGCTGGGTTTGGTTATGTAGTTCATTGCTGGAACTGTATATTTGCAATGACAGAATGGAAGAGAGCATGACCTCAAAAGCAATGAAGAAAAACTACCCTTAAACATGCATTGTGTAACTTTTATGGTGGAGGGCCCGTCACCCGCTTGTTTCTAAGGATATGTCATTTCTCTGCCTGGAATGTTCCACAGTGTGACATTAAACAGCTCTGCTTTACATTTATTCAATTACAGGTGGGTTTACAGCTCAAAAATACGTAGAAAAACAGGCATTCTGACTGTGAGCGGGGTCGCCTCTCCACAGATCTGACCTATAATTTTGTCTGGTTTGGTCTCCATGAAGACAGTAAAGTTTAATGCCATACTGTGAAACATTCCAGAAAAAGCAATAACATCTCCCTAGAAAAAAGCAGAATGCACCTTTAATGGGCCAGTACTGAGTTTTTATTTATTCATGTCAATATAAATGCTCCTTACATCATGGATTGTATGATATAAGCTGCTAAATAAGAAAAAAAAAAAAGACTATACAATATAATCGTTTTACATAGCATTTTCTCGGTTTTACATAGACTTTTCTCAACTCTTTCTGTCCGATCAGACAAACTGTTACTAAGAATCATGGGAAACCAACTGCCAGACACTAGGTCTTTCCCGGGGCCTCCTCCCGGTGGGACCTGCCCAGAACACCTCCCAAGGGAGGCGTCCAGGAGGCATCTAGAAGAGATGCCCGAGCCACCTCAGCTGCTCCTCTCAACGTAGAGGAGCAGTGGCTCTACTCCGAGCTCCTCCCATGTGACTGAGCTCCTCACCCTATGTCTAAGGGAGCGCCCAGCCACTCTGCGGAGGAAACTCATTTCGGCCGCTTGTATCCGCGATCTTGTCCTTTCGGTCATTACCCAAAGCTCATGACCATAGGTGAGGGGAGGAACGTAGATTGACGGTAAATCAAGAGCTTTGCCTTTCGGCTCAGCTCCCTCTTCACCACAATGGTCCGGTACCGTGACTGCATCACTGCCGACGCTGCACCGATCCACCTGTCAATCTCACGCTCCATCCTCCCCTCACTCGTGAACAAGACCCCAAGTTACTTGAACTCCTCCACTTGAGGCAAGGACTCTCCAGCCACCCGGCGAGGACAAGCCACCTTTTTCCGGTCAAGAACCATGGCCGTGGATTTGGAGGAGCTGATCCTCATCCCAGCCGCTTCACACTCGGCTGCAAAGTCCAACATGCACCGGAAACAGGTTTGACTTACTGCCAGCAATGTGAACACAGCTCCTGCTCCGGTCATACAGCCATACTCCCAGACCACTCCCCACAGGACCCCACGAGGGACACGGTCAAATGCCTTCTCCAGATCCACAAAGCACATGTGGACTGGTTGGGCAAACTCCCATGAACCCTTGAGCACCCGATGGAGAGTATAGAGCTGGTCCAGTGTTCCACAGCCGCGATAAAAACCACACTGCTCCTCCTGAATCTGAGGTTCGACTATTGGTCGGATTCTCCTCTCCAGTACCCTGGAATAGACCTTACCAGGGAGGCTGAAGAGTGTGATTCCCCTGTAGTCGGAACACACCCTCCGGTCCCCCTTCTTAAACAAAATATGAATAAATGAATCTATTTACCGTTATTTCAGCAAAAACTATTTTACCATTTTATTGTTCTTTGACAAGTTGGTCAACTCAACAAGTTTCATGTTGCCCAGTGAGGCGATTACTGTTGTGATATTGGATTTTAAAGGAGACATAATGTGGTTGTGTCTGTTATATAGTGACAAACTGTGACACTTGGGGATCATTGTTATAATTTGAACATTTTAAATCACAAAATTGACCTAAAACTACTTAATAAAAGAAACAAGTCCGCTAACATCCACTTTAGAAAACTGTGTTGCCCAATGGGAGTTGACATTGCCGTAAACGCCATCACAACGAAGAGCCGTGAAGTTAATGGCACCTCCGATGGACAGCTGCACATAACGTATTTTTTGTTTTCATTTGTATCAAAAAGATTGGTGCTGCTAGGAAAAAAAGAAAGAAAAAAGGACAATGAAGTAAGTACAGAGCAGTGGGCGTATAGTGATGGTGATGGAAAAAAAAAATGGCGTCTTGAAAATAAGCGATTAAAGTTTGCTCAAACATGCACAAATCACCACAAATAAACTTCGAGAGGCTAAATGAGAAGTTTAAGTAACTGTGTAGCATGGTTAAAAGCTCTGAAAAGTCGATTTTGCGTAATATGTCAGCTTTAAAAATAAATGTAACTGGATATATATAAAACCCATAATAGCACATTCAAAAAGACCATTCTGCCTCACAAAAATATTTCAGTCTTGTGCAAAATCCTAAATCAAAACTGTGAATAGCTCTTTGTCTGTGTTTTTGATTGTGGGCCTCATCACATGACAGCCATTTTCTCTGCTTCATTTCTCATTCTAAGCTTTTGCCTTCAACTATAAATGAGACAGCTACTTATCTGACAAATTTATGACTCCCTGTCCCATAAAGCACTATTTCCTCTCCAAAACAAATAACTATAAAACATGGCGCTGGCTTCCTGGGTTCACAAAATCAATAGGCACTCATATCCATCGCTCTATCTGTACGTGATGTATGCCTGGGTTTCAGATTACATCACAACATTCTATAGGACAATGATATTTAAAGGAACTATACCTGATTTTTACTGGATTAAAAACTTGAAAAACAGAAGAACCGCTCATTTTAAACAGTTTGCAGTGGTCCACAGTTATTCCCCACTTATCTTATGGGTTCACAGTATTCTAATGATTCACAGTGATGAGTTTTGCCGCCACTGTAAAGCTACTAGCATGCTAACACACACTTCCTGATTATCCGACAATAAAGCGCTTTGTAATAAGATGCAAACAGCAGACAAGTAGCTGATATATTTTGACCGAGACCAAGACTGCATATACAATATAGCTGCATAGAACTGCATATACAATAAAGCTGTACTGGAGTTTCCGTCACAGTAAAACTAACAACAACTAGCATGCTAACACACTCTTCCTGATTATCAAACAATAAAACGCTTTATAATTAGATGCCGACAATACACAGCAGACTTCTTTTGACTTCAAGAACTGTTTATGCAATATATCTGTACTGGAGTTTCCGTCACAGAAAAGCTAACAACAACTAGCATGCTACACACACTTCCTGATTATCAGACATTAAAAAAATCTTTAGAAATAAATGCAGACAGTACATAGACTTCTTTTGACCTCAAGACCTTTTTATACAATATATCTGTGCTGGAGTTTCTGTCACGATAAAACTAACAACAACTAGCATTCTACACACACTTCCTGATTATAAAACAATAAAACGCTTTATAATTAGATGCCGACAGTACACAGCAGACTTCTTTTGACCTCAAGACCTGTTTACACAATATATCTGCGCTGGAGTTTTCGTCACGATAAAACTAACAACAACTAGCATTCTACACACACTTCCTGATTACCTGACAATAAAACTTAAGGTTTAGTCGTTAATAGAACAGAAAAATCAGGTTCAACATTTGTGAATTCACCTTTTACATATTTCATAACAAAGTAAAATGTAATCAAGAGGAAAAACTGACTGTTGCCCCCCTATGTGAGAATATGACATAATGACATTCTAGAAACTTCATACTTTGCCGCTGACATTATGCTGGGCGTTCTCTACGTGTATCTCTATGGTGGAATGTTCAGCAGTTACCATGGAGACACAAGGTCACAGATTGGCAAAACGCCATTCAAATAAGTTTTAAGATAGTCTGAAAACTCAAGACAAACTACAAAATGGATTTAAACGTCACATTTTCAGGAGCCTGTGATCAGTATGAGCATTCATGGTCCTGTTTTAGGTGATTTTCAAGAAAAATGTGAGAGTGACTAACTAAAAAACTGTTGGCTAATGCTTGATAACTTGTGACTGTAATTTTATGTGTGAGAGACTTATTTAACAGCATAAATCATCTCTTTCTGGTCAGATTGTGTTAAAATAAAGCTCAGATTAAAGTCTAACGTGAGTAACAGAGCTTCAGACAGAGCAGAGCCTCTAGTTAGCATCACATCCTCAGCTGCAAAGTATCAACAGGCAGAGGATGTTAAATAAGTGTAAGATTTCATTTGATAACAGTGATTTTATTTGGTTTTTGGCACTTCCTGTAGCAGTTTTTAAGACAGGAAGCACTTAGTTTTCGCTGTATAAAGATTCATAGTTTTATTGTTTGTTGGAAAGAGATGGGTGATGGGTAATTGAACGGAGGAGATATAGAGGAGGAAATATGAAATTATGGGTAGAGTGGAGACCAGAGATTTATGGGTTTATGGGGCCATTTTGAAAGCGAGTTGGTTTGAAGACACAGATTCAATTTTCTGATTCATCTGAAAAAAGACAAGGGGAATTTACCATTTCGTTTGTGAAGTGTTGTCATATCTCTTCTGTGGAGTTGTTTATGAAAAGACAAGATTTAAGTTAAAATACTGATGAAAAATTTAAACTTAAAAGGTGCGTTGTGTAACCTTTCTGGTGGAGATGTTATCGCTTTGTCTGGAATGTTTCGCAGTATGGCATTAAACCTTTCTATCTTCATGGAGACCAAACCAGACCAAGTTACAGGTCAGATCTGTGGAGAGGCGACCCCGCTCACAGTCAGAATACCTGTTTTTCTAGGTATTTTTCAGCTATAAAACCACCTGTAATTGAACAATGTAAGGTGGATCTGTTTAAAGATTTTTAAAGATGCACTGTGTAACTTCTCTTGTGGAGGGTCCGCCAACTGTTTGTCTCCATGGAGCTGTTATTGTTTTGCCTGGAATGTTCCATAGCAAAGCATTAAACCCATCTGTCTCCATAAAGATGAGCAAAAATGAAACTAGGACTCAGATCTGTGGAGAATGCCTGTTTTTCATGGTATTTTTACTGCGGTACATTGCAGGCAAAAAACCACAACCCGTGGAGACAAGCATCTGATGGACCTTCTACCAGAAAAGTTACATAATGCACCTTTAAAGACATACTGGAATTTCCCCACTGTGGGACTAATAAAGGCATATCTTATCTTATATGCAAAATTTACTTTCAGCTTTTAAGTTCTATTGTTGTTCCCTCATGAAAAAAACTAGTTGCGTCTGATATTGTTTCATCAATCCAGTTTACAATGTGTCTGGTTTAGTCTAATTTTTCATGTGGTGTGTGTGCAACTAAAGCAGGAAGGTTCCACCATATGCAATTCAACATAATTATCACCATGGAGACAATCATGTAGGTTATTCAAGGTATTTTTCAAGATTTTCAATAATTTTTTTGCTGTGTATATGGTGTTTTAATAGTATCTACCTCATCTACCGTCCTTAGTCCTACGTGGTCAAAAATTGAGCATGCACTGCCCCTAGTGGCCACTGCAGATTCAAGTACAACATGACATCACACAGAACTGCCCTGATTACAGCCAGGTGTTTCTGAGACAAACAGGGCGGAGTTTGAAGTGGTGAAACCTGTTAGATCAATCACAGCTTTCCCCTTTAGTCCTCCAGGTACTGCCCAGTTTAGCAGTTCTGTTTGAAATGTGGTTATGGCCAAAGTTTAGGTGTTTAGTCTCACTTTATTCTTAATTACATTTGTTGTGTAAGCTCTTTTAAAGTATTCAGAAACTGCCCTATATATATTCCCTTTAAAAGTGTCTGTCCCATTTAAAGTACAGAGGTCACCAAAAGGACTGGAGTCATGAGTTTTCCAATTTAACTGTTTCTCTGTCTCATATTTTAGTCCTTTTCGACAAAGACCTCATTGTTTCCGCTGATAAGGCTTCACTGTGAGGGCTGATGGGAGTTAGGCAGGGCATAAGTCATGGTTACCGCGGGGACGACAGCAGATCAGTGGACGCGCTTGGGGCCCACGGCGATGAAGTCAGAAGACCTCTTTGTTTGTCCAGAGATAAAGACGAGATCCAAAACATCTCTAACATGTGTCTGAGGGTCAACGAGAGGCTAAGGACATCTGAAGTCTTTCAAAAGCTCAAGAGATACAGTTTAAATATAACAGGCCGTATAACAGGCTGCGACTCCTGTGTCAGAGCAGTGATGTCGCGCTGTGACTCTCAGAGCAGTGCTGTGCTGTTGTGTTACTGTGAAGCTGCATGTGTGAGACGAAAGGTTCATGCGATAACTATTTATTTATTATTCAGGGAAAAGGCTGCGGTGGCTCCGGTGTCTGACAAACCTAGACTCCTGCGATTATATTTGTGTTATCACGCGGTTTCACGTGATAACACAAATATAAAAACCTGAAAACAGCTCCAGATCGCTGAGATGTCCGGCAAAAATAGACTTCTTGTGGATTCTTTCCGCAGACCCATGCCTCACCCTCACAAAAAAGACAAGCAAGTAGTGGACCCTCCTCCAGAAAAGTTACACGGTGCATCTTTAAGCCTGGTGTCCACTGCGCGATTTTTTATCGTCTTCTTGTTGGATTACACGACGTTAGGAATTTAAATAATATGATAACACACAGGTACACTTTGCAATCACACAATCAGTACGATCGAGTCCAGGATTTGTGTGGAAACATCTCCATAGCTGTACAGGTTGGCTGAGGCTAGTGCTACATGCTAGCGGTGTTTTCGTGTTTGTAAAAGTTCGCTATATCTCTTTTATTGGGTATAAATAAATAAATATGAATACATTTAACTTCGTAGGCTGTCAAAAACCTTATACTTGCCCTTACACGTTATTGCATTAATGTGTCCCTCGTCTCACAAATCAGATCTGATGCCTTTGGACGACGTTTGTTTAATTTATAACACAGCGTTGTTCTGTACAGTTAATGTACACTTTAAATGTCCGACCTCTGGGTAAACTCAACCACTAATCGCCATTAAACTCCGTGTTATGTTCAATTATTCACAAGCACAAGAGGAGTTACCACCATTAGAAACGTCATATGGCGTTATGGAGTGTGAATGGATAAAGGCAGGTATTTAGCACGCTCACCTCACAGCAAGAAGGGCCTGGGTTCAATTCCTGGGACTATTGTAACTCAGTTTTATAGGATTTCTCTTACTTCAAATAAAAGTAAAAGTAACGTAAAGAATGGTAGTTTGTTTTGCCACACTATATTTCTAACTATTGTTCATAATCTTTATTCACCATGACCAGTGGGAAGTTACAAAGTCCAAACTAAGTAGCCTGGGAGTAGCCTGTATGTACTTAAGTATAATTTTTCAATATCTACTTTATTTGAGCATTTTACGTCACTACATTTGAGAGCAGGTATCTGTACTGTCTGCTTCACTGCATTTTTAATTGTTGTTCGTTTAAAGTGGTTTAAATTTACCATTCTCACCGTTTGAGCAAACAAAAATATAGGTCTACGAATACAATCTGCTAAAAAAGTTTTGTTTTTTTTCCTCAATTTGGTGTTTTTTGCCCTGAAAAACACGTATCCTTACTCTGACCAGGCTTGCATCTCCACAAACCTGACTCTTATTTGACCTGGAGGGCCTCCGTCTGCTTGTTTCTATGAAAATGTTGTTCCTTTGGCTAGAATCTTCCACAGTATGGACTAAAACGTGTTTATCTCCGTGGGAAATGTTGTGATATAAGTATGGTTTTAATTTTATTTCCATAGAATCATATAGGTGACGTGCCACCTCCAGAAAGTTACTTACTGTATCTGTGAGTACATTTTTAAATGGGGACTTCAGTACTTTTACTTTAAATTTTTTCTTATTCTGTTTTCTTCTGTTTTCCTTACGACCTCTTGTATATAGTTGAGATACATTTTTATTTCCATTTTATTTTTACTTGTACATATATAGTTATATATAATTATGCCTTATTTGACATCAGTCTCTTGCAATTTCTGCTATTTATTTAGAATTTTTTATTACCATTTCTCTTTGCCTTTGTTATTATAATATGCTGTGAGCTACTGTGTCCAAATAATTTCCCTTGTGGATCAATAAAGTTTGTCTAAGTCTAAAGTTTTCTGTAAGTTTGTTTGATTTTTTCACCAGTAGACAGATGTGAAACCTGCTCCCTTCCCCTCTCCTCACCTGATCTTTGTTCAGACTCACCTGGTACTGTCAGACTGCAGTAACATAGACACCATCTAGTGGTGAAATGAGAGAATTCACCAGGGACGGGTCAGCTAATCTACTTACAGAGGGTAGCTTTAAGCAGTGGTGGATGAAGTACTCAATTCTGTTACTTAAGTAAAAGTACAGATACAGAGACTGCAGTGAGAGCTACATTGGAGAAACAAAACAGCCACTTCACAAGAGAATGTACCAACACAGACGAGAGAGCCAGAGTGGACCTCAATCTGCCGTACATCTCCACCTAAAAGGACCTCAGTCTGCCGTACATCTCCACCTAAAAGGACCTCAATCTGCCGTACATCTCCACCTAAAAGGACCTCAATCTGCCGTACATCTCCACCTAAAAGGACCTCAGTCTGCCATACATCTCCACCTAAAAGCCACGGGCCACTCCTTTGAGGACAGTGAGGTCCAGATCTTGGCCAGAGAAAAGAACTGGTTTGAGAGGGGAGTTAAAGAAGCTATTTTTGTCAAGAAAGAGAATCCTTCCTTGAACAGAAATGGGGGTCTCAGACATCATTTGTCTCCATCTATAACTCTATCCTCAAACCTAAATCAAAACAAACAGAGAAAACAATGGGACTAGCCAGGACATGTCCAGAGGTGTGAAAACACCATCATGGCCCTGAATGGATATGCTAACTACTCCCCCACTCCCACTCCATATTGAATAGACTCACCTGACTAACAGAAACTGTAAACAAATAGGCGTGGTATTCTCAGATTAATTTCATTGTAGTTAGCGCCCCCTTCAGGCAGATATAAAGCAGTGTCCACCAGCATCTGACCAGAACTGAAGAAGCAGCTTGGATGAGCTGCGAAACGTATTCGACCAAATAAACTTTGTCCAGTTGACAAATTAAATTTCTCCTTTTGCCTTGGATTCTACCTGGACGACTGAGGGATTCTACACACATCTACAGATACAGAGGCAAAAAGTTACTTAAGTAAAAGTAAAAGTATCACATGAGAAAATCTACTTAGGTAAAAGTATTCAAGTACCAGTTTAAAAACGTACTTTAAGAGTAAAAAGTAAAAGTATTTTGCAGAGACTTTTAGAATTTAAAAAATTAAGGATAAAATGTTGTGATTTTGATCAAGAATTTGGCTGACTTTAAGAGATTCTGTTGATTTCATAGGCGTTTTCGTGTACTTTGCTCAAAATTGGGACGGAAACTCAAATTAAATGTGCTAAAAATAATTCTCAGCCATTTCAGCAGATCTCAAATCATAAAGAAAAGCACTTTTTACTTTTCAGTCCAGATCTAAACTGTAGTGAAGCAGAAAGTACAGATACCTCCTCTCAAATGTAGTGAAGTAAAAGTAAAAAGTATACACTGTAAAACTGACTTAACTTAATTATTGTACTTTTACTTTTGTACTTTGTTAGCTATTTGTTCATGTGATACCTTTACTTGGATATGTTTTGCTCCTGTATCTGCACTTTTACTTTATTTTATTTATTTATTCAAAACAAGGACAGTGCACAGAAAATGAGAAAAGCTGCTCTGCTCCAGATTTAACTACAAGATACTTTCCATCTGCAATCCTTGGGCAGGTGCTTAAACTGAATAAATTCTTCCACCACTGCCCATGACAAAGATTCATGGTGGAATTTTTATTTTTTATTTTGAGAACAGCTCCCCCATTTAATTTGACTAATATTAATGTCATGTCAATAGCTTTCGCAATGGCAGAGTGAGCTAATTCAGAAGATGTTTGGATGTAATTAAATAAAACATGATCATTCTTGATAATCACATTACAACATGATACGGTCTATTTTCGTGCTTCTGTGGTCCGTTGTCCACTGCTACACGTCTGGTATCTATTTTTAAGAATTCAAATAACACAAATATAACTTTATAACATGGTTTCTTTGTGTATCCAATAGTTACAGTCAGTCTATTGTGCAGGGCCGGTAAACAGCAATAGAAAAGACCCACAGAATTCAAAACCATTTATCAGATTACATGTGACGTTAGGAAGCTCTCAGATATTTGACTCTTGGGGCTACCAAAACGTCATCTCAACACTGCCCTGCATTGTTTCTAAAATAAAGAGCCAAATTTAGTCATAAGTTAATAAATTATGTCACTTTTAAAATGTTTTATGATTTTCTTCATGGTGATGTTATTGCTTTGTCTGGAATGTTTCACAGTATGGCATTAAACCTTTTTATCTTCACAGAGACCAAACCAGACTAAGTTACAGGTCAGATCTGGGGAGAGGTAACCACGCTCACAGTCAGAATGTCTGTTTTTCTAGGTGTTTTTGGGATGTAAAACCACCTGTAATTGAAAAAACGTAAGGTAGAGCTGTTTAATGTCATACTGTGGAACATTCCAGGCAGAGCAATGACATATTCATAGAAATAAGCACATGACGGACGAAAAGACAGACCAAAAGTTACACAATGCACCTTTAAAACCTGTAGAAGAAACCACAGAGACGAGAGTAATTGATAACTGGTTTTGTTATGCTCCTTTAGCTCATTTTAAATTATAAAAGCTTCCTTTGGACAGGTGCTGACAATGACCATTTCTTACTATAACATTTGAAACTGCATCTGGTCTGTAAATAATTATATGCATGTGTGAAAATGAATAAAAATGAAACAACCAAACTCCAGGAATGTTTTTTGATGCGGAAACCCAAAAAACATGCACTATAGGTAAAAATCCTCCAGCTGACGTCCTGACAAGCCCAGCTATAAGATCATGGAGATGGGTCCCCGGGCGGCTGAAAGATTGGCTGCCCACTGCTCCTGAATAAGGATGGGTAATGCAGAGGATAATTTCCCTACAGGGATAAATCCAGGATAATAATAATTAAAAAAAAAAAAAAAAAAAACTACAACAGGATTTACAAAGGTTAGATTTTAATTATAGGACAATAGTGCAACAGAAATAACTTAATTTTAAAAAGTAGAAATGAAGCAGCTTTGTGCATTGTCAAAAAAAAACAAAAAAAAACTACTATAAAGTAAATAAATACTCAAAAAAACATGATTTTTTTTATTTATTTATTTATTTATAGGGGTAATGACAATATTGTTGTTGTTGTTGTTGTTGTTATTTTTTGTATTCTTTGTATTATTATTATATTTTATTTTATTGTGCATATACAGTGTATTTGGGAATTGCATAGAAAATGTTTCTTAAAGCTTAAAAAATAAAGTATTAAAAAAAACATGATAATTTAGACATATATTGTGCACTTTGGTGCAAATCATCAATACATTTCGAAATAATGATAGGCTTATAAATAATTTTCAGTTATTTTTTTGTTTTTGTTCACTTTATTATTCTTGTGTATTAAAATCAGGACTTTCCTTGTCAAACACTGGAAAATATTGCAAACCCATAATTTGTTCATATTTGGCAGGACAACCCCAGATCAGATGGCTCCAATAATATGAAAATTGAAAATTGTTTACAAAATGGCTAATGGATATATACAGGCTAGATGTACTTTTATTATATTGTTTATAGTTTTTAATATTTTATTCATTAGTCAAGAGGCCTCACACAGAATAAATCCCAGATGTGTCCAGCAGAGAGCAGACCCTGCACGCTAAAACGAATCTGATTCATTTGTGTGACAACTACGCCTTCTAGTGGATGAACTGCAAAACCACAGTTCTACTTATTTCACTGTACCATCATTTTATCTTTTGTACTATTTCTTCCACTTAAAAATTTTCTGTAAAACTCTAGCTTGTTGCCAGGTTTGGTAAAATTCAGCATACGAGTTTTTAGTTGTTGCATGCGTTTGCTGCTAGTTTGAACCCAACGTCGTACCACACATGAATATAGTAAACAAAACTGTTCAAACTGCGTATTTTTTGAGTAAAACCGGCGTAAACAAATTTGCATATTTAGTCAAACTTTATGGTAGCGTGGCCGAGCGGTCTAAGGCGCTGGATTAAGGCTCCAGTCATTTCGATGGCGTGGGTTCGAATCCCACCGCTGCCACATCATTTTGCTCTAAAAACACAGAACCAACAAAGACAACGCTGCAATACTTACTTACCCAGCAGGTTGTGGCTTGTTCTTGAAAAACGGACTGACAAAAAGAAAATGTGAACCTCCAAAAAAATCTGTTCAGCGCTTTGAATTGTGGGCATGAGCTCCTCCCCACGTGTTTTGAGCAGTCAACACTTTACAGGACTCAGATGTGCTAACCCCGGTTAGAGACACCGATCAGAAGCCGCTGTGACACGGACCAAACGCGGATGAGATAGCCACAGGTGTCCCGTGAAGTGTGCAGGTGAGGGACGATCTAAAAACATGAAATATTTAGCGCTAATGTGGCTTTCTTGTCCATTTAGCCTGGCATGTGTTTGTTAGCATCCGGAGCTAGCCTGCTAACGCTAGTTGGTGACCATTACTAGCTTATTCGCTTGACAGTCACGTTTTTACTCAATTACAGCATGCATTTAGTTGCAGTTCTAATAGAATTACGAATAAACATTTTATATTTGCTTTTAAATTAGTCAAAAATCGTAAATTAACTATAGAAGGCCTAGTCAATGTAAACCGGTGTGTTGCTAGTGGCCAAGTTAACACACTTTTCTCATATAATCAGTTGTTTTAGCACTTAAATTGTTCTGTAATGTTTGTCCAAATTGCTAATCTGTTGTTTTGGATGTGTTTATAACGTGTTACATTAAGTTTTATATGTGAATAGTCTTTTAAATTGCACTTTGTTGCATCATGCCTTTACCTGGTTAAATAGCTCCACCAGGGTAGCAGCAGCTGATAGATTTACATTATCTTATCAGAAACCCACTAGTCTGTAAGTTCAGGGTGCAGATTGAATCAAAAACATTTATTTTGCTTTTAAACAAACAGTTTTCTTCATAGTAGGCCCTGTAGTATCTGCTGAATCACTACTGCACATATGGTGAGGTCATGATGCAGATTTTCATCAAAACTTGCACACAAACATGGTGCTTATCAAAAAGTTTGTCACTAATTCTGTGTTTTTCTTGTTTTCCCAGGTTAGGTCCCTGAGATCTGCTGCCAGCCACTTCTCCTCGTTCCTCTGGGTTGGTTTGCGAGTCCGCTCTTGTCATGATGGCCAGTGGAGACGATGACGACCCTATTATAGAAGAGGTATGTTGTAGTAATTTAATATACAATTACCTATGTGAAGTTGTGTGTAAATGGCGACAGTGGTACAGTGAGTTAAGCACTAACTTTTAAAGGAAAAAGGTTAATGTCAGAGTGTTGAAGGGCTGGGCAGTTCATAGATTAATTCAGGGTTTCAATCATTGATAGAAAAATTGCAAAATCACGAAATTGAAGATTATTAAACGTGCATTGTGTAACTTTTTTGGTGGATAATCCGTCACCTGCTTTTTTTCTATGGATATATCATTGCTTTGCCTGAAATGTTCAACAGTATGAGATTAAACGGCTCCATCTTGCATTCATTCAATTACAGCTCAAAAATACCTAGAAAACAGGCATTCTGACTGTGAGCGGGGTCAGTTCTCCACAGATCTGACCTGTAACTTGGCCTGGTTTGATCTTCATGATGACAGAAAGGCTTAATACCATACTGTGAACTATTCCAGACAAACAATAACTTCCATGGAGACAAGCCTTTGACGGAAGTTTACTCCTGATTTTCTTACTTGCACCACAGGGTTATATTTTGTTACAATTAGATATCTATAAAAATGTTATTTAAGGCAGTTTACAATGTCTTTTTGTCATTTTTTTCCTCGCCATTTGAAAGTACAGTCTCTGCTCTGACTTCAGTTAAACCCGTAATCGTCCAGTGTGTGCAATAAACAGAGATTTTATTTTTTGTCCATATCACCCATCCCAATTCAAAATAAAAGTTATGAAGAGGGTTATTTTTTAAGTTGGGAAACAGGTTATGGTTAATGTTTGGGTGTGGTTAAGGGTTAGGGATTAGGGATCAGGGTTACACGCTAAAAGCAATATCTAGGTAAGTTACCATGACATAACTTTTTGCTTTACATTTTACTTTAATTTGAGTAGATTCAACTTGACAAGTAAAATTATCTACTAATGGAATAAGTGTGTTTTTCTTATTTTAAGTACAAAGAGTTGTGCATTTCTATCTTCAGTGTAGCCAGATGTATTTTCATATTTTTAGTACAAAAAGTCCTATTCCACTGGTAGATAATTTTACTTGTCATGTTTATCATGATAAAACTTTCTTAATTCAAGTCATCTTAACTTGAGTAGACTGTAGTTTTTGCAGGGTATGTTAAGGTGAGGGAAATGGTTAAGGGTCAGGTTAGTGCCAAAGAAGAAAGATCCGCACTGCAGTTCTTAGAAGCTCCCAGTTTTTTATTTTAATGTCATTTCTGTCTTTGGACCCAGCATGCAGTCGCAACTAGGGATGTGCAAAAATATCAATATATCGTATCGTTTAATGTGATGGTACAGTATCGATATTCTGGGCTGCTGTATCGATATATTGCCAAGAGTATTTTTTTATATGTATATTTTACTAAATTATTTTGTTACAGCGCTACAGTTTTGTTGTTTGTTTAGCGGAAGGAAACTTGTTTATGTAACACATTTGACATTTTCACTGTTTTGATGAATAAAATGGGTGTTTAATATTAATTTTGCAAGCATTTTACAAGAAGTGGTTTAACGAAGACTTTTAGTATCACAGCCATGATTTAGCCATTGTTTTTTACCGAATCCTTTTGAAATATATCAACTCGAAAGTGCACTGTATTGTATCGTGGCCTATGTATCGTATCGGCAACTTTTTAATGATACTCAGCCCTAGTCGCAACGTTTATTGGATGTGCGCGTTTCTGTCTACCAGTAAGGTTAGTGTTGGCAACATGTTATGGTTTAGTTAACATGTTAGGAGAAGTATCTTTAAAAAAATGATAGACCATTAAAAATAAAACGTATAATTTAGGCTCGTTTATAGCAACAGAAGCTAACACATTACCATGGCAACCAGAGCTACGCGATCACTTCCGTCTTTCCGGACCAGACCGTCGAGCTCTAACCAAATTAACCTCGTCATCGTACTTTGTGGACAGACAAAGAGACGATATGAAAATGACTGTAACTCGTGTCTTTGCTTGTGAACGAAATGCAGAGTAACAAAGCAAGTCTAAGCAGTTTATTTGTCTCAGCAAGCGGTTATTTAGAAACAGGTTTTGTTAAATATTACAGTAGGTTGGGATTATGAAAACTTGAATATCCTTTTGGGCACAGTAAAAAGGAAAGCTAAGAACGCATTTTGTTTTGCAATTTTACTATGATTAGACAATTACTTATCAAGCATTCACATTAAAGAGATGTAATAGCCTACCACTAGAATATTAGAAGTAATTTTTGAACTTTTTTTTGTTTTTATTTGTTTAGATTGATGTGTATCTTGCCAAAAGTCTGGCGGAAAACCTCTATCTTCTCCAGGTAAGTTATTTAATTCAATCTTTTTGACATTATCTTGCTTGTGGGTAAAGGTGCAATGTGTAACTTTTCTGGTGGAGGGTCTGTCAAATGCTTTTCTCCATGGAGATGTTATTGCTTTGTCTGGAATATTTCACAGTATGGTATTAAACCTTTCTATCATCATGGAGACCAAACCAGACCAAGTTACAGGTCAGCTCTGTGGAGAGGCGACCCCGCTCACCGTCAGAATGCCTGTTTTGCTAAGTATTTCTTGAGCTGTAATTGAATGAATGTAAGGTAGAGCTGTTTAATGTCATACTGTGGAACATTCCAGGCAAAGCAATAGAAACAAGCAGGTGACGGACCCGCAACCAAAAAGTTACACAGTGCATCTTTAAGTCCCAGTGTCTCCCACATACAGAAAAGACAATCTAATATTCTCCACCAAGATGGACAGTAATTTTGTATTAAAGGTGATACTTTGCTTCTTTATTGTGTTTTATTTTTTTGTATTGTGCATTCTAAACTAGAGAAAATTGAGTTTAGTCGACTATTAAAATAATCATATTTAGTTTGATAATAGGACTGGACTACATACTCAGATAATGGCACAAGAGGATAAACAACTTCTAATTTTCTTTATTTGTAAATATTCTCTATTTAGAAACCTTCAGTCACTGTATTTCAGACATAATTTGGTTAAAACAGTATTTTAAAAAAGTCAATGTACAAAAAAATAATACTACTGACTTTTGACTATTAAAATAATTAGTAGTTTTAGTCCTACTTTGTAACTGAATTTGGTCTTTAGCTGACATTTCTGCTCTCAGATGTTTTTATTTCACATTACTGGTGCCCTCAATGCCGCCGTAGTCACTGAAAAACGTCAGTCCTTCTGTATCTTTGGCTTTTGTCCCGAGATTAAACCAGAACCGTCGTGTTTGTCTCACACAGTACCCGGTCAGGCCCTCCTCCATGAACTATGATGACGTCAATCACCTGGGTGCCAAAATCAAACCGAAACAGCAACGGGTAAAGACTCACGAAGAAGAGACATGCATACATACGTTCATACATTAATTTATACATTCATATTCATTCATTCATATTTTTTCTTTACTACATACCACATTCTTTCCACATACTTTACTTCATATATTTGATGTCTTCTGTATGTCGTAATCAGTAGAAAGTAGTAAAAAACACATTGAATGAGAGGGTGTGTCCAAACTTTTGACTTTTGTTAGTGTATACATCTGGTAAATATGAAATAGAAAGTTGTCATTTGTTTTCAGTTGGAGCTGGAGATGGCCATGGACACGATGAGCCCAAACTACTGCCGCAGTAAAGGAGAACAGATCGCTTTGAACGTGGACGGCACCACGTACGACGAAAGCAACACGTATTCAGTGTATGTTTAATATTTCACTTTTATTTGACATTAAATTAGGTTTAGAAGTTGTTGCAGAAAGCTGATCTTGATTCACTGGACTGTTTACATTCCTCCTTTTATCTTCCTATGGGTCAAGGAAACGTGCACTTGTATTTGTCTTTGGGCACGAAACTACAGTCAAGAACATTTTATTTATTCATTGATTTATTGGAATAATACCTGTGGTCATTGATAGTTTGAAATTCATTTAAACGTGGAGAGTTTGTCACCTGCTTGTTTCTATGGAGATGTCATTGCTCTGCCTGAAATGTTCCATAGTATGACATTAAACAGCTCTACTTTACATTTATTCAATTACAGGTGGTTTTACAGCTCAAAAATACCTAAACAGGCATTTTGACTGAGTGGGGTCGCCTTTCCACAGATCTGACCTGTAAATTGGTCTGGTTTGGTCTCCATGAAGATAGAAATGTTTAATGCCATACTGTGAAACATTCCAGTCATCATGCATGCTCTTATTTTCCTACTGTTTCTGAAACTTGCGTTGTGACACTGCAATTTCCCCATTGTGGGACAAATAAAGGATTATCTTATTACTATTGTTTAAATAACAATAATTTTAATAATTAAATAAATAATACATAAATAATAATAATAATAATAATAATAATAATAATAATAAATTTAAACAAGATGTGTCCCTGATTTGATGTAATTATGAAATTATGATGCATTTTTGTTTATTACGTTTATTTATTAGGTTATATACACCAAAATCAGACTTTTATAACTCAGTATACATTTTTATGGCGCCTTATATACTAGTTGTTTTTATTTTTTCAGGAAAATGATGGACAAACAGACCTTTTCCTCCATCCAGGCCACCACCAACACGTCTCGATACGCAGCAGCTATTTTTAGAAAAGGTTCAGTGATTTCATACACTTTATTATTATTTTCCTACAAATTTAATATTAGACAAGCCGCGTTTTCACCTTTTTGTTGCCTCTCTAAATCAAAATATTTGTGTGTGTTTTTCCAGGTGAACTTCACGTTACTCCTTTAACTGGAATCCTTCAAATGAGGCCCAGTTTTTCTTACCTGGACAAAGCCGACAGCAAAACCAGGGAGAGGGAGGCGGAGAAAGAGGGTGGGTGCTGTTCAGAATTGATTGGACTTGATCTGCTTTTGGTGCAAAATTGTTTTAATGTAGATCAATCGTGTACCCCCTATTTCAACGCACTTGAGTCTGTGTGTGAGTCAAGTCTGTGAACGATGTACAGATAAAAAAATGCGTATTATAGTTATGGATTATGGATTATATTTTCATGTACGTAACGTTAAAAAAAAAGTTAACTACCTTGGGACATCCAAATGACAACAAATCTTATGAAATATACACAAAATCCTCCCTCGGTCTTTCCACATACACCTGTACCACAAACCACTGCTGTAGATGGATAATAGTTTTATTAAAATGTTGTTTTTTTAGGTGGAGATTCTTCCCAAGATGAGGCAGAGGAAGAGGCGAAGGCCATAACGGTAAAACCAAAGATTTATCATAAATACAATAATGTGTATATATATAGAAATTAATTTTAAAGGTGCAACAAATGAACCTTTCTTGGGGCAGTCCACCACCTGCTTATATTGCACATTGTACCGAATTCCATACGTTTTATTTTACAGGTGAGGTTTGCTCGCCCTGAGTCGGAGCAGGCTCGTCAGAGGAGGATCCAGTCGTACGAGTTTCTCCAAAAGAAACAGGCCGAGGAGCCCTGGGTCCACCTGCGTTACCATGGCATCAAGGTCAGCCCTCAGACCAATGCAATTACCACTGATGGTCTGTTAAAGTGTTGATTTGAACTGTTTTTAATGGTAGCGTCTTTTCAAACGTTTGTAATGAAACACATTTTACACACATACTTATGATCGAAGTGGTTCAGTGGTTCTCAAATGGTGGTACACAAGCTTTTTGGCACTTATTTTATATAGAGTAGAGTGTTTCCTTATTATTATTATTATTATTATTATTATTATTATTA
Source organism: Taenioides sp. WSHXM2023 (assembly GCA_029959045.1). NCBI lineage: Eukaryota > Metazoa > Chordata > Actinopteri > Gobiiformes > Gobiidae > Taenioides > Taenioides sp. WSHXM2023. Next base: position 5,453,465 of record CM057104.1, on the reverse strand, counting down.
TTATTATTATTATATATTTTTTTTATCTTCTTTTAATACCTTCTTAGATCTACTGTGGCAATGGTTTAGACCTGGTTTAGACCTGGTTTAGACCTGGTTTAGACCTGGTTTAGACCTGGTTTAGACCTGGTTTAGACCTGGCGTAGGCATTTTTTTTCCTCTGGTGGTACTTGATGTGAAAACGGACTATGGCTTGAATACAAACAATATTAAATAACGAGACAAAACCATTTTATTTAAACCTTTGTAGTTAGCGGTGTTGAAAGCTTGCCAAAATATATTGTCATGTAATTCATTAAAATGATTTATGAATTATGAATTTGTTTCAGGATTCTCGTTCAGAGCATGAAAGACAGTATCTGTATTGCCAATCTGTGGACTCCTCTCAAAACTCAGAACTGGTCAAAACTCCAAAGTAAGTCCAATGAAATCTTTATTAAATTATCACTTCAACTGACTGTGTACGTAAAAATATTCATTACTTTTTAGGGAGTACCTGGCCATGCTGATGCCTCCGCAAACAGAGGAGAAAGTGTAAGTATTTCATGTCATTTCTAATTGTTAGTGATCAATTTTTTAATGGAGATGTCTGAAGAAATTGGGCTATTTTTTTATTGCAGTCATTCAGTTTGTCTTTTATGTTCAGGGAATTAATATTAAAAGGCAGTTTCATTAGTTTATATATTTTACATTGCATTTTTTTTTTTTTTTTTTTAAATAATTTAACTTAATATTTTGTTTTTGTAGCGTGCAGCCGACTGGTCCCAGTAACGTCCTGTCTATGGCACAGCTCCGGACTCTGCCTCTCGCAGAACAGGTCAAGACCCTCATGAAAAACGGTACGACTAATCTGTTTTGAAAAAGCATTATATTACAACCAAAAATGATAAAAATCGGTCAACAAAAATCTTAGTATAAATGTCGTGAGTGAGTGAGGAATTGGCTGTTGTCAGCTTTCATATATTGAAGAAAAGTAAACTGCCTTCTGAATTTGGTAAACACTGGTAAATTCCTGATAAATGAGTACTTGTAAAACGACTACAAGGGCTGCAACGAGTAATTGGAATAATCGTGAATGGTTGACTATTCAAATATTTGTATTTGCATCGTAGTTTGATCATCAAAATTGTTATCTTGTCTAAACAGACTCTAAAACACCTATGGAAAAATACCCATGATAACAAATATGGCTGCATTTTTAAACCAAAAAGCGATAAACCATTTCTGATTTTCATTTTTAATACTCTATCTATAATATTCTCTTAACTTGAAGTCTCCTGTCACCGTATTTCAACCTTTATTTAGTTAAAAATGTACTGTATGTGTACAAAATGTCAGTATACAATAGAAGTAATCATCAGACGGGTCGACTAACAGAAAGTATCTGATGTTTGGCCTGCTGCTGTGGCTGATACCGATATTTAACTTTAAAAATCGGTATTGAGTATCGATGCTGACCGATATCGGAGACCCAAATTCAATATCGACACATACCAATACTTGAAATACTTTATAATCACTGTCACTTCTTTTCTCTTTAAAGTGAAGTTGATGCCTTTTGCAAACCTGATGGGGCTCCTCGCCTCTGGCACAGACTCCACTGCAGTGCTGCGGTGCATCCAGCAGGTGGCGCTGCTGGTTCAGGGAAACTGGGTCGTCAAAAGGTGAGGCAAATGCTGGACACATGCAAAACTTCTCTCCAGTTTAATTTGCCTGAAACATTATTCGAACACACCTGTTGGAATGTTGTTACCTTCTCAAAAACAGACCTGGAGCTGTGTTTTGTTTCATTCACAAATGTTTGAGTAATTCTTTATTATTAGTCCGTCTACCGCCAAAGCTCAAAATGCTCTGTTCCACCTTGTGATGTCATATAGTGGTTGTTTTCAAGTTAACTGCAGCATTTTACCTTTAGTTCAGTAGAGATTTCAAATTCCAGGGTTGAATCTTCTAAATGATTCTAGTGAAGGTGAATGGAGTTTAAAAATACAGTGTAGTTCTTCCTGTATTACCACATGACATCACAAGGTGTAATAATGTTTTCAGTTTTCAGTTTGTGTGTTTAAACGTGTGAATGAAACAAAACACAACTCCAGGTCTGTTTTGATGACGAAACAACATTATACCAGATCAGAAAATGGCGTAATATGAGCCCTTTAATGAAACCAAGTGAATGTAAAGTAAACACAAATGATGGTGGCGGTTTTGGGGCTTCGTAAAACAACTCCTCTTTTATTTTTTATTAATTATTCTCTTTTGTGTTTTTCAGTGACGTGTTGTATCCCAAAAACACCTTCAGTGCTCACAGCGGGGTCCCAGCTGAAGTGCTTTGTAGAGGAAGAGACTTTGTGGTAACCTGTCGTTCTTTAGTAATGCTAGAAAAATAGAAAAAATTATAAAGATGAATAAAAGATAAATCTTAAACCCTCACAATTTCTTGAGTATAATATAAAAGTTCAGCTTCAGTTTTATTATTGTCAGTGTCAGAAATACAATAGACTTGATCACTTTAAAAATAGGCAAAGTAATTATATCATATTTACATATTTTGCTATAAAGGTGCATCATGTAACTTTTTGGTTGTGGGTCCGTCACCTGCTTGTTTCTATGGATATGTCATTGCTCTGCCTGGAATGTTCCACAGTATGACATTAAACAGCTCTGCTTTACGTTTATTCAATTACAAGCAGTTTTAAAGCTCAGAAATACCTAGAAAAACAGACAATCTGACTGCGAGCGGGGTCGTCTCTCCACAGATCTGACCTGTAACTTGGTCTGGTTTAGGTCCATGAAGATAGAAAGGTTTAATGCCATACGGTGAAACATTCCAGACAAAGCAATAACATCTCCAGGGAGGACAGTATTTGATGGACCGTCCACAATGCAACTTCAGCATTTGAGAGAAAACTGAAGTACTGACTTCGAAACTAACACAAAATAAAAATGTTTTGTCTGAACTACAGTAAGCAGACTCTCTCCAACCAAGGAGATGGGACAGTTTTATTACAGAGGATTGCCTTCATAATTAGATTTTTTGATTTGCCAGTAGATTAAATGCCAGTGGTTCTTAAAAATCCATTTAAAATAATTCCATTAGTGAGTACAAAATCAGTAATGATATAATAACTTTTATGATGACACACTAATTCACTACTAAAATGATCATTACTTTCAGCCCCACTAACTGTATTATATTGTCATTTTAATAAGTACTCTAATTTACTACATTTTAATTTATTTGTTTTTAAAGATGTGGAGATTTACAATGGAGCGCTCCATCATGAGGAAGGAAGTGGCAGCCGTTATTAAAGTAAGTACATAACGCCCCACACTACCGCCGCTTCTCAGTCCATCAGAATCTGTGTTAAACCCGTCTCCTGCACTCTATAGCTCCCCCCGGAGGACGTGAAGGAGTTCCTGGAGCATGTGGCCGTTCCTCGGGTGAATCGCGGGTGGGAGTTTCTGCTTCCGACAGATCGAGAGTTTATAAAGAAGCACCCAGATATCGCTCATAGACAGAACATGCTGTGGATGGGCATTCAGAGCAAGTACGTTATACCAGACCTTTAAAATGTGTATGTGTACCATAATTTCCGGACTATTGAACGCACCTGCATTTAAGCCGCATCAACCAAATTTTATCAGAAAAAAAGATTTATACATATATAAGCCACACCTGACTAAAAACCATTGTAACTTGAGATATTTACACAGAAAAATGGTACACAGAAAGATTTTTTTTAAAATGTTTAATACCATAAATAAATACCGGTACATACTTTTTCTGAAAAGTGCCTGCACCACGGCAATAAAACTACAGTAAAACGGCCAGTTTATAACCTCTGGAAGTCTGAAAATAAAGTTTAAAGTTTAATTTTAAGGGTTAACCCCTGAACTCAATGTCACGGAACTGTGATGGTGGTGTGTAGGAGAAGCGGCTAAAACAAAACCTAATTAATTCATGAACTCTCCACACTTGTTTACTGTAGGTATTTTCACCTACCAGAAAACTCACTGATCTCCATCTTCATCTTCCTCCTGTGCACTGAAACCACTGAAGTCGTCGTCGTTTGCAGTGTCAGAATTGAACAGCCTCAGAATGTCCTTGTCACACACTTTATCAGTCTCTCTTTCGTTGTCGTTCTCGGTGTCACTTTTATCTCGAGGCAAATTCTCCATTGAGCGTGTGCTGTCCTCTTCATCACGCAGTAGTCCAGCCTTTCGAAACCCGTTGGTGATCGTGGATTTTTTCACATGGCTCCACGCTGTCAGGGTCCAGGCCTCCGACTCAACTCTGAGTGCCACTTTAAATACACGATTCACGCTAATGTCGAGCGGCTGCAAATACTTCGTCGTGCCCCCTGGAATCACAGCGGCGCCTTCTGCACTCAGGCTGCGCGCGCATTCGCTGTGTTGATTAAACAATAATCCATATATACTGTATTTAACAAATAATACGTACATAAGCCGCAGAGTTCAAGGTGTGAGGAAAAAAGTAGTGGCTTATAGTCTGGAAATTATGGTAGTCTTTTACAATACAGAGTGTTGTGCTTAAAACAGTGGCACGGGTATCCCCAGGGGTAGGTACGGCCTGATTAATCAGATGATTCTGGACTCCCGCGAGACATCAGCCATCAAGCAAAATTTCACACATTTGCACAAAGTAGCATCGATAACGGGCCCCATTCAGCCACACATTTTTAGCATTTTAAAGCTCAGAACTCACAAAACGTGCACCAGCACGTGTAGGTAAAATCCTTCAGCTGAGGTAGTCCTGACCAAGACTAACAACAGGATCACGGCGATGGGTCCCCGGGCGCAGGAGTGCCCCAGCGACATTGAAGAATGGTCAAATGCAGAGGACAAATTCCTTGCGGGGACAATAAAGTGTACCTTCAAACTTCAACTGTCTTTTACTTCTGCTTTCTTATAAAGTGTTGGAATTTAGATGCTAATTGTTTAATCTATTTCTTTTCAGGTTGGAAAAAGTGTTTAACTTTTCAAAAGAAGACTTCATGCCAAAGAACTCTCCTCAGCCTGGTAATGAACAAGTTTAATTAATCCGCAATTTCATAATAATTTGATTAAACTTATACATTTGTGCTTATTAAAGACATTTATCTGGTCATATATTTTCAGAACCTGTTCATATATCCGGAGAGCAGCGCTTAAAAATGGCCCAGGAACGCGCTCAAGCGAACCAATCGACGCTAAAGAAGGAGCTAGCCACTAAAAAGGTCATTTGCAAAGAGGAGCCGATGGACACTACCCCTTACCTCGCTAACGGCTCCATGAACGGAGACTTTGACCACGCTAACGGTAACGGAGCTAGCCCCCTGGACCCTGCCTCCTCCCCCGAGCTGACGGACTTTGTGAAGAAAATATTTACGAAGCATTTTGTATTGACTCTTTGTGAGTTTAAGAGACTCTTGGGGCTTCACGTGGCGTCGATACCGGCCGGAAAGGTGGTGGTACCGTCCATGTCTGATCATATGCTTCAGAACGCAATCCTTCAAAATAACTGCAGACAGATCCACGTGCCTGTGAGTAAAATCCACTTACTTATGTACTTAGGCAATCTAACAGGTTCATTGGATCAAATTAGAAATGCAAAGTGAGTCAAGTCAGTAATGCAAAAGCAAAATTTAATGTTCTGCTTTTATGACCCAAAGGGGTAAAGTTGTTGGTTTCCTTTAGTCTTTCAGGCAGGGCATCTGTGTTCCTCTCTTCTCCTTCACTCCTCTCCTCGCTCTGTGCTTAATAGGTCTAATTTTTAAGAACCAAATACATTTTAGCAACAATATTTCTTTGTTAAACCACTGCTTGTGCAAAGTTCATATGAAATGCATCTATTTTTATCATCAAAACTGTGAATATGTTAAGTGTATCGCATAAACAAGTTTCCTTCCACTAAATATTAGGGATGGGACGAGACACGAGATTGGAATTACAAGACAAAACGAGATTTTGATATTCTTTAATGATAAAATTGTGCAATCCAGTTCCCAATTTACTTTATTTAATATTTTTGCTGTCACTGAGAAGTTTTTTGGAGGACTACAGCTTCTCAAACAATGTAACTCACCAGTACTTGACTCCATTTCTTTATCCAATCTCATGAGGTAATTTTTAAGCATGTGTGCACAATCTCGTGGCAGTTTTGTCTTGTGAGATCTTGTGGCTCTAGATCTTGTCCCATCCCTACTAAATAAGCAACAAAATTGTAGTGCAGTCACAAAAAAAGGCAAAAAGAACCAAAAAATACTCTTGGCAATAGATTGATCGATACAGCAGCCCACTATAACGATACTACGGATGGGACAAGATCTCGTACCACAAGATCTTCCGAGACCAGTTTGCCACAAGATCGTGCACACAGGAGGAAAATGATCTGGTGAGATTTTGTTTTCCCCCATTTGTTTACGTTTGGATTGGGCAAAAAAGGGCCGAAAGCTGGTGAGTTAACATTTTGAGAAGCCGTAGTTCCAAAAAGCAATGCAAAAATGACCGCAAAAGTACTCAAGGCAAAGGCTCGGTCCTCCAAGGTCACAACAGCATAATAAAAGAAGGTTGTACAACTCCATCTAAATAACAAACACGTTCTCTCTTTTTCAAACCCTCTCCTGGACTGTCCCTCTCTCTCTCTGTACAATGAGTTTCTGTGTCTCTCCTTCGTCGTATCAGTTTCCTTTTTGGATTAACGGTTTTTAACGGTCGATTCCTTCAGACCTGAGCCGTGTGGAGACTGGGGCGTTTTAAACCTGCTCTCCAGTTCCCCTCTGGATCAGTGTAACTCAGTCTGCTGTTTAAGGCGATTTACTTTGTTCATCGGACTGAAAACAACAACAACAAAAGAACAAAAGAATAAGAAATGTATGGAAACATGGATTATATTGCATTGCATTAGAATAGAGTATATCATCTATAATTTAAAAACGTATAGATAAGATTTGAAATAAAAATGACGACAATGTGAAGATGTCCAAATAACAATGTAAAAAACCCTGATGAACCTCAACCAAGACATTTTTTTAATTGTTTTACACATTTCTGATGGATCGCATTGCCATAATGTTATCATCGGGATAATTTTCAGAACATTACACTTTTGCTCAGAAATGCACAGTTGAAATTCCTGACATTTTTAGAAAACGTGATCCCCTTCACAGGAAACGAAGAGGTCGTCTTACACTTTAGATAATGGGTAAATGGTTAAATTTCTGCGTTCAGCCTGAGTCCAGGGCCATATCATATTGCTGATAAATCGTTTGCGTTGGGAGTGATGAAATTTGATAGAACTGCACTTGATCAGCAGCTCATTTTCCTTAATGTGAGGGGCAGCTGGACAGAGATTGCAGCTAATTTCTATAATACTTAAAATTACTATGGACTTATTTTTCAATACACGAGAGACAGAACAATAATTTTTGGGAGTCAATATTTATGGTGGGGAAATTTTTGGTTATTTTAACTATTGTACTACGATGAGATTTGAGCTGAAGTGTGAATTTTGAACTTGTGAACTTCTATGAGATGAAAACTAACTACTTAACTGTTGCATACTGTTACGTATTTATTGCAGCTCATGTTTTTGAACAGTACTGTACATTTATAATCATTTTTTGGAGATAATTCTACTTTATGGTTTGGTTTCAGTATTATCGTTTATCGTCTATATTTAGTTCAACAATATCTTCATAGTTATTGTTTTTTTGGATGCTAAAAACACTAAAAAACACACTGCCAGAGAAAATACACGAGGAGAGGATGCAGATCTTATAACTAGAACTTAAAAGCATAAAGGCATCAATTATAACATTATGGCACTTTTTTTATTTTGTATCATGATTAAATTTTAGACCATATGACCCTTCCCCAGTAGTTTGCTTGGGCTTTTATGAAATTCATTGATTTCTAACAGCGACCAAATCATCTTCTTTTCTAAACCAGGTGAAAGGTTAAGTCTCTTCCTGATTTAGTCGCTCAGATCTCTGGTTTAGTTCTGGTTTGGACCTCTCCCTTCTGTGATTTTTAGAGGATTTCAGCCTCACGGGGAGGATCTGGACGGATGCCATCTTTGTTACACAATTCCTGATTAGCCTTGAAGCTAATCTCATTTAGCCCTTAGCAAACGCTTAATCTGCTGCAGTCTGTGACACACGGAGTCAGGGCTCAGATCAAATGACTCACTTCCCTGTCTCAGCTTTTACGAACGAACTGACGTAATTATATCAAAGGTGCACTATGGAACTTTTCGGTCACCTGCTTCTTTCTATGGAAACAGCTCTACTTTACATTTAAATTACAGGTGGTTTTATAGCTCAAAAAAACCTACAAAAACAGGCATTCTGGCTGTAAGCGGGGTCGCCTCTCCACAGATCTGACCTGTACTTTAGCCTGTTTTTATCTCCATGAAGATAGAAAGGTTTAATGCCATACTGTGAGATATTCCAGACAAAGCAATAACATCTTCATGAAAAAGAGCATTTGACGGACCCTCCACCAGAAAATGTGAAAAAGTGCAGTGTAACTTCTATAAGGTTTAATGAATGTTTTGATAATTATTTTTTTATTCAGGATTAAACACGTAAACTCACAGATGCAGCCCAGATGAGTTAATCTGGGCGGTGCCTGGGGAACTAAAAGGCAAAAAAATACTAGGGCTACGAATGAATGCTATTAAAACACAGTGTTTGCTTTCAGGGATCCTACAGAATTGGCGCAAATGAGTAAAAATAGTACTTTTATTTTGGAAAATTCCACGATTTTAACTTAAAAAACAAACATTCTGATGCGAAACAGACCTGACATAAATGATCCAAACCTTATTTACGTTGTGGAGGCTCAGTCAAACCTACGTCCATTTAAGTTTCAGTTCGGTGAAAAAAGTTTGGACCCGCCTGACGTGCCCTGTTAAAGGTTTATTGTGTAACTTTTCTGTCCATCACATGCTTTTCTCCATGAAGATCTTATTGCTTTGTCTGGAATGTTTCACAGTGTTGTATTAAACCTTTCTATCTTCGTGGAGATCGAACCAGACCAAGTTACAGGTCAGATCTGTGGAGAGGCGACCCCGCTCACAGTCAGAATGCCTGTTTTTCTTGGCATTTTTGAGCTTAAAACCACCTGTAATTCAATAAATTACCTTTCAATGCACCTTTTTAAGTAGCAAAAAGTTGATCCAGTCTCAGTAAATATTTGTGAGACCACCTCAGGACAATTAGGTGTCCAATTCAATGTGTAGGCTCACCAGAAAATGGAAAATGTCTGTCTATATTCAGTGTTCTTATCTGTATCTTCTCTAGTTTCCTGCTCAGACCACACTCGCGCCTGACGAACAGAAGGTTTTTTGTTTGTGGGATTCAGGAGAGGTCTCGGACAAGGTAACCCACATTTATATGACTTTTTTACATTATTTTTTACATATCTTACATTTTTATTATTTATCTCTAAACAGTGTCTCTTGTCTTTGTATCTTTTTTTGTCCCCAGCTTCGTCACGTGTTGTTTGAGCTCTTTTCTAAAAACTACAGAATCAAAAGGACCATGTTACAGGCCAGACTCAGTCAGGAGATCGGAGACGTTTCAAAAACAGACATAGACCGAATGCTCAAGGTAAAGAACCACTGAGAATGTGGTTGTGTTGATTCATTTTATTTTATTTTATTGGAATGCCCCTTGGGATGTGCCATCTCGTTTTCGAGGGGGTCCAAAAACACAAAATATTAGTAATACACAATACATTACAAAACACACACACACAGACAGACATGCTCGCTCCCTCGTGCACTCCTCCCAACTCCTGTAACAGTACCTGATTCATAAAATTAAAAATGTATATATATTTTTCATACATGAGATATGAAAACAAAGACGATTTAAATGAATTGAAAGATGTTAAAGTTCTTCAGGGTGTGGGTAAACTATTCCAACCTGAAGGGGCTTTTACTGAAATGATCTGCGTTCAACTTCTTTGTAGATTCGGGGAACAGAAAAAGTGAGACAATGGAAGCTTGTAAATGAATATGACGATGTTACTGGGACTAAATATTGATGTAGATAATGGGGACAGTTAAAGTAAATAAATAAAAAAAATTGTAGAATCCAAAAAGGGCAGTAGCTGTATTTGGTTATTTGTTTATTTTCGTTAACAAGTTTCCGACTTTGATTCAACTAGCTTTGTGGTTTGTTTTGGTCTAAACACATTTTCTGCTTGGTTTAGACTTTTTAGAACTATTTTAAATGTCCTTTATTATTCATTACGGTTGTTTTTAATACTTTTTGGACACCCTTTTATTTCATGTTTTGATCTGCTGTGTGCTCTCCGCATATAATTCTAAAGTGTTTTTAATAATCCACCAACCAGGAAGTACAGCTAGTGCACTGTTGCATACTAGTTGGTGTTAGCAAAACTCTGCTCTAGTCTCTGTAAAAGTTGTACGAAACACTTATAAACTCATCATAGTGAATAAATTAGAAGAAGAATGCGTTTGCGTTATTTTCCAAACTTTCCAAATCAACTAGATCTTGTTTTTCACGTTTTAAGACTGTAAAAATCAAGTACAGCAGCTTAAATTATCATTATTCGTTCACTCCCCACACACTGGTGGTCAGTTTTCTTTCGTCACTCGTGAGATTCTTTTGTTTCGTACATTTTGATGTTTTAACTAACTCCATGTTGTGTTTTGTTTTGTTTCAGGAGTGCTGCATCAGCGCTTCGGGGCAGTGGTACCTCAGAGGGACCTGCCCATCGTGACACTGAGCCCCCGCGGACCCACCCCCAAACCCGCATCATCAAACAGCCTGAACTGTCCAATCAGAGGGCAGCACAGAGGCCAGACCAGCCAATCACGTGGAGTTTCTGTCACTTCAGCTTTCCGGCATTTTGAAATTAAACGTACAACGGTGACAGAAAATAGACACACATTAGGAACTGGAGACAAAACGGTTTACGTTTTACAATTTCAAAATTCAACTTTTTCATGAAGACAATCTTGAAAACCAGTAACATCATTGACTTTAAACTAACTCATTTTTCACAACTAATCACCAAGATACAAAAGTGGTTTATTTCCATATATTTTTAAGTCTTCCCATTACAAAAAGAATATGTATTTAATCTAATTTAGAGGAAAAAAATAAGTTTAGGTTTAATTAACTTAAAATATGGCAAAATTCATGCTTGTTTGAGTGTCATTCAAAACACAAAGTGCTTATTAAAAACTAAGCAAATTACCTTATAGTTTTTGGAAATCTTGAAGCTGCTATCTTGTATTAAAAGTATTGAACTGTAAGACCAAAATATAACAAGATTTGACGAAATAATGGCGAATGTTTGGTTTATTTAGGATAAGTTTTTGTTTCCTGAGAGTGAATTTTCCAAGATTGTGAAAAATGTACTCAAATCATGGATAGAAAGTTCTGGTATTATGCTGACGTATTTTGCTGCTAACTCGAGTCTATATTAAAAGTGCCTCTGCCTCAAATGGGGACATGTTTAAAAAAAACTCAAAGATGCATAAGTTCTGAATTCTAAAACTAGCTGTGAGAAATTTCATGACAATTTTTCATTTCTGTACAATATCAATAAAATAAGTTGACACATTTCTCTGTTCGTTGGTTATTCAGTTAACAATGCCTTTAAAAACATAAAAAATGCAGGCATATGAGTACACAATCATTTTACAGTTACACATTTTAGAAATTGTTGACTCTAAAAAATGAAAATGTTTGTCACTACCACTAAAAATGCTTAATTTATGTTCACTTGCGTTGTCTGATTGTTATACTGTAGTTTCCTCCTCTTACGGACCTGGAGTTGTGTTTTGTTTCATTCACACATGTTTAACACACACACCTTGCATATTTAGGTTGTGTTCTTCTCTCACACGGAAAACAATCTGTTCCACCTTGTGATGTCATGTGGTAATACAGGATTTGTCCCCTGGGTTACACTCCACTGCGTTTTTAAACTCCATACACCTTCACTTGAATCGTTTAACATTTCTATTGTGTTATAACAAGGCGAATAAGCCAGGATTACTCAAACGTGTGTGAATGAAACAAAACACAACTCCAGGTCTGTTTTTGGTGAGAAAACGACATTGTAACACGGCTTGAAGTTCACAAGAGTCAATTTTGTGTAATATGGGACCTTTAATGTTCCACAGAATGATTTTAAACTCATCTGTGGGAAGGTGACCCCGCTCACAATAACATGTTTTTCAAGCTATTTTTGAGTGTCCTTGGAAAAAATGCTAAATAATTGGTTAAATGCCATACTGTGGAATATTCCAGGCAGCTCAATCAAATCTCTATGTAAACCTCCCACCACAAAAGTTACATTCTGCACCTTTATTTACCACCATATTTCCTCTAATTAATATTGATAGAAACTGACCAAACATGCTCAAATGTTATTCAACTTTTTACAATCTGCCTAATATATTTAATAATAACATATCATAATGTTCATAGAAATAAAAAGACTCCAAGTTTTATATTATTTTAATGGCTCAACACATTGTCCGCTACACACAGTCAATTATTCACTCACTTCATATGACAGCATTATAAAGTGTCATTAACATTATCTGTGCGAGTCTAAAGTGCATTTGAACGCCACATATTTTACACTGAAATCTATATGCAAAGCAGACAGGAGGTCCTTGAACGCAACACCATACATAGCTGAAAACGTTTTACTAATCAAACACACATGGCTTCATTTCATTTCAGTGTACATGGGAATTATCAGGTCAAAAAACAGCACTATATTACATAACACTAGATAACGCTAACCTTTGGAGCTTAGGGGACATTCAAGTAAGAAATTCAATTGGTTGCAACATTTTTAGGAGTGTTTCGCATTGTACACATATAATATTTTGTTTTAAATTGTTAATCGCTATGGCAACAGTTCTAATTTCTCGAGATTTTTAAACCACGGATAGCAGAAATTAAAAAAACAGCAACAAAAATGCTTCTGATATGTATTTTGACATAATTGGCTGAAAAAAATGCCTGAAGCTCTGCAGTTTTAGAGCTCTCTTAAAGGTGCACTATGGAACTTTTCTGGTGGAAGGTGAGGTCCGTTTCCCGCTTCCCTTATGGAGATGTTGGAATGTTCCACAGTATGGCATTAAACGTGTCCATCTTAGATTCATTCACGTAGAGGTGTGTAAAACATGCGTTCTAGCTGTGGGTGGGATCACCTCTCCACAGATCTGACCTGTAACTTGGCCTATAGCATCACCTTCCTGTGTCTATGAGATAATGCCCTAACGCAGGCAAAGCAGTAACATCTCCATGGAGAAAAGCAGACCTGAAATGTTACACAGTGCACCTTTAACAAAGTTTAAATTGAAAACAAGATGGAAAAAAATAACAGATTATTCCACAATTTGAATAATCTATGTTTTCGTTCATAAGAAGTCACATATTTATATTAATTTCAAAACAAAATGGCTGTCCCATTCTGAATATGTACATGTGGTCCTATGCAATTTCATTTTGGCACTTTTATTTTGAAAAACCTACAGACTAAGACTTCATATTTCATGCTCTACTTAGAGTAAATTCAGATATTCACAGTCTAACAATTATCAAACGCATACATAACCCTGTATTAAGCACCATCATTTTTTTTTCCTTTTTGCGTAACAATCATTCACATAATCTTTCCTCTATGCAATTTCATAATAAAAGATTATTTAAATGACAATAATAGGTTCAAATGGCTAATTGAACTTAATGTGGACAATACAAAATCATTTATTATTATTATTTTTATCTAACAATTCACATTTCTATAGCTTAAAATAAATTACTTCATGTCCCAACTAGGATCAGATAAGAGACTACTATTGGAAGACATCATAATAGCAGTCAGTCCTTTGTCTGACTAAATGAAGGCCTATAGTAGTTTCAAAAGGAAGGGCATCTGGCATAAAAACCATGATTAGCTGTTGAGCCCCCATTAGATCAAACCGTTATATATTACATGAATCATACATTACACGCTTAAACAAGAGGAGTTTTGATGAGTTAAGACTTCTTTACTTGACATACATAGATATACAGAAATGTCAAAAAAAAATCTGATTTTTTTTTTTTTTTTAAAGAAATTTCAAAAATTACAAAAATAATCCGCTTAATTTGGATTTTTTTTTTCTTTTTTTTACCAGTCAAAATAATCAACTAACAAATCAAAACTACTCAATAAAAGACTCAGCATTTTGAATTCAAGTATTGTAGACATTCCTGTTTTGCGTTGCAGGGAGGGCATCTGGCTTAAACCTTGATTATCCTTTGCTGTAGGCACTGCTTACTATCCATCCCCATTCATCACTCGTCCCCTGTTCTCAATCAGGTCCTCTTTGGTTTTCTGAATACGTCGAAAAATCTCCCTAAACAACTCCTTATATTCCGGCTGGTGCATATCATCTTTAAAATTTTCAAATTCCGCCATTTTGGAATCTTGGGAATCGATTCGAACTTCATTTTGTGTGGAGTCTTCTTGGAGCATATTTGGTTGACAGCGGTTTAAAAGTTCCTCGTACTTAACCTGCAAGGCACTGTACTGCGCGTCTACTTCATTGAGCAGAGAAATCCCACGGTACTTGAAAGCATCATGGCGTCTGATACAGGAGCAGGCGTGGTCGTCCGGAGATTCGGGGAAATGCGTGGATTTGGCGATGGCGCGTTCACTGCCTCTGCGTTTCGGGAGACGTGAGTTTTTGGAAGAATCGGGGAGGTTTTCGTCCAAAATGTTGGCGTCGAAAAGAGGAGATCGAGAAGAGGATTGTAGCTTCCAAAGTTGGCGTAGTTCCTCGGCTTCTTGTTCTAGTTCGATTAGTCTAGTCTGAAAATAATACAAAGAAATACAATGTTAAAATCAAGTCAAAACATGGATAAATAAACAAAAGATTATGAAGAAATGGGGTGCATTCAAAACTAGTGTTGTCACGATACTAAAATCTCAAACTTGATACTGATTCCGATACAACAATGATAATAAAAAACACTTTCTTTAAACAATAGAATGTGATTTTCAACATTAAATCATTAAATCATCATCTAGTTTCAGTACTAGTTTTAATATTGCTCTCGAGTATCTGTTTTTTGAAGCTTTTGACAACTATAATCACATTTTTGTCATAATTTTAAAGGTGCACTATGTTAAGTTTTCTGGTAGAGGGCCCATCAGTTGCTTGCAATGTTCCAAAGTATGGCATTAAACCAATCAATCGCCACAGAGACAAGCAGGAGACACCAGCAGGCCAATGTACAGGTGAGATCTGTGAAGAGGCGACCCCACTGACATGTTTTTAAAGGTATTTTTAAGCTATAAAAACATCCATAATCTTGTATAAGTTTAATACCATAACCATAACATTACAGGCAGAGCAAAAGCATCTCCAACCTGAAAAGCTACGCAATGCACCTTTAAAATGGAGGGCAGTGCTGTGTTTCAGAAGATGATTCACAACATGCTATAGTCCAATATTGGGGTCAGGTAAAATAAATATTGTTAAAATGCAGATTTATGTTGTAACACAGCGAGTTCTTGGGTCTAGTCGCTAAAGAAATGATTGATTTTTGAATATTTCCTATGCAAAAACAACTGGCTCTTGGCACCCACCCATGTTGAACCCAATAATGTTTTTGTTATAGTATTGGGTTCACAAATTTTCCATTCAAGTCTTTCAAATGACGACCATCACATCTTTGGCCTTATACCACGGTCAGTGAGAATTCCAGTGTCTAACCGCCGTGCGTTAATATGCTGCATAATCACTGTTGTTTGTTGTGGTTTTATTTTTATTTTTTAGAGAACGCAAACGAAAAAAGAATGGGACTGCAAGATTATAACGTTCATTCCTCACTTGATAAGATGTACCTGTATTTATCCTGCAGCTGGTCGTATTTGGATTAAGTCATAAAGTCTCAGATATGGGGTTATATAATGTTAAGTCTGGTACATGTTTATTAGGCCCATATGTGAAACTATGTCAGCGATAAAGTTATTGCTACAAAAACACCTGGATATGGAGGATGCAACACAATATATCAAAGCTTAGACAGTGTTTTGATGACTTAAAGGGTCCGTATTACGCTGTTTTCTGATCTTTGTTATAATGTTGTTTCTCTCTTTTCCACCTTGTGATGTCATATGGTAACACAGAAGTACAGAAAATCTACTGAATTCATCACAAGGTGGAGCAGAGCATTTTGGATACCAATTCTGGAGATGATAGACTGATAATAAAGGATTACTCAAGCATGTGTGAATAAACAAACCAAAGACTGAAAGGAATGTGAAGTCACCCATAGCGTTCGGTTCCAGTCAAATGAAGCTCACCGATGCTGGCGGTTATAGGGGAGAATTTGGAGCAGTGTATATATAATATTAGGAATAGGAATTTACGGACAATATTGTGAAATAAAAACATAAAAACATCATGTAGAGCGGGTTAATACGAATATTTTGAGACTAAAATGACGAGGCTCACGGCAGCAGTTACAAAGAGAGGGGCCACAATTTTTCAATGTAAAGTGAGTCGATGGAGCCAGAAGCGCCCCCATGCTCACTTCCTATTTGGAACGAGGCGGCTATCGAGTTAGCCGTGTCCGTTTATATATACAGTTAGAATATTACAAAGACCGTACCTTGCATCCCTCCATGTCCACCAGTTGCTGTTCTAATGCTGCGTTCTCATTGGCTAATATCTCTGCGTCTCGCTCCGCCCTCTCCCTACGGCTCCTCTCATTGGCCAGCTGTCTCTGTAGATTCTGCAGGGTCTCCGTCAGGGCCTCCTTCTGCTCCTCGTGCCAACACACACCAGCAGGGGGCGCAGCGTCAGACTCATCCAGAGGGCAAGAACTTAACCTGGACAGAGAGAGAGAGGGGGAGGTGCTTTACTTGTCTTCTAGCGTCGTCACAAACATTTTAAACTTGATTTTGATACTCAATATTATTATAATTAGTAGAAAAGGAAGATCCATGACAAAACGTATTCTCCATATCCTTCACAACTTTCGATTCAGTTATGTCTTAATTAAAACAAATAAAACATGATTTAAATGTAAATTTTCTGAACAAGACAGACTTTAAAGGTCCTATATTAAACAAAATTGACTCTTGTGAGCTTTAATCATGTTATAATGTTGTTAAATCATCTAAAACAGACCTGGAGTTGTGTTTTGTTTCATTCACACGTGTGAGTAACACATTATTATTAGTCTGTCTACATCTCCAAAGCTAAAAATGCTCTGTTCCACTTTGTGATGTCATGAAGCAGTAGTTTTCAAGTTAACAGCTCCTTTTTACCTTTAGTTCAGTGGAGATTGGCAATTCCAGATCTGAAATTATCCAAATGATTCTAGTGAAGGTGTGTGGAGTTTAAAAACACAGTGGAGCACTTCCTGTATTACCACATGACATCACAAGGTGGAACGTGTTGTGTTTTCTGTCTGAGAAAAGCCTAAATATGCAGGGTTTGTGTGTTAAACATGTGTGAATGAAACAAAACACAACTCCAGGTCTGTTTGTGATGAGGAAACGACATTATAACATAAATCAGAAAATTGCTTAACACGGACCCTTTAATAAAAAACTGACCCTTAACAGACAAAAGTACATTTCTTGTTTGTCACCTCCTCTGACTCTGTTTCTCTTGCAAAACCCGTGTTAACAAATGACTGATTTGGTCACGTATTTACGAACTTCCTCTGTACACCACAAAGGAAGTTAAACTCAAACTAGTGCAAGAAACAAAGACGAAAAATAACGAGCAGAACTAAAAGTGCCTGTATCTCCATTCTGTTTGAAACGTTTAAAAGTTTAGACCTCCACAAACATGTTCAGAAATGCATGGGATCCTTTCATTTAGTCGTTTAAAATTTGACAAAAATATTGCAATTCAATTTTTCAAAGTTTTTTTAAAAGGTTCACTATGTATCACTATGAACTATGCTTATTTTCAGTAATGTTTCACAGTATGGCATTAAAGATACACTGTGCAACTTTATGGTCCAGGCCCTGTCACCTGCTTGTTTCTATGGCAATGTCATTGCTCTGCCTGGAATGTTCCACAGTATGACATTAAACAGCTCTACCTTACGTTTATTCAATTACTAGTGGATTTATAGCTCAAAAATACCCGAAAAAACAACATTCTGACTGTGAGCGGGGTTGCCTCTCCACAGATCTGACCTGTAACTTGGACTGGTTTGGTCTCCATGAAGATAGACAGGTTTAATGCCATACTGTGAAACATTCCAGACAAAGCAATAACATCTCCACGGAGAAAAGAGTTTGACGGACCCTCCACCAGAAAAGTTACACAATGCACCTTCAGACTTCTCGATCTTGCATTTGTTTGTTTTTAATTCTTACTATGAGCTGGGTCCCTCACTCGCCGCTCCACAGATCTGACCTGTAACTTTGCCTTAGCGACGTCGCCTGCTTATTTCCATAGAACTTGACAAGTTTAATGCCACACTGTGGATCATTCAAGCAGGTTAGGGACCCTCCAGCATAAAAAAAAGTTACGTAGTAACCATGACAACAACAATACAGGAACTGAAATATTGATAAAAAGTCAAAATTCAACCGGAAAAAATAAATCAATACAATTTATCAGAATGTTATTTAGAACAGAAAACTGAAAATAATTGATCTCTGGTAGGTTTTAAGATAAGAAGTTTATCAGCGCGTTTGAGATTAGCCCAGTTACACTCGCGGTGCGTTCGTGAGCCCTGGTTTAGACTTTGACCTGCTCCTTCCAGCTTCATCTGCCCCTTCGTGCTGCGTTCACTGACCCTGGGGTTTATCAGTGCCTCTTCCAGTATCTGACTTCAATGTTTTGGGAGCGCAGCCTGAAGGAGATCGCGTAAACAGAAAACATTAGCGAGGTGGACACAGGTGTAGCCAGGGATTGGGATTAGCGTTAGCACAGTTGGAGACGAGCTAAATCCTTTGGAGGAAGATTGACAACTTACTTTCCTTCTGAGGTGTTTGTAGACTGTTATAATACACGTTTTATCACACTATTTTCAGATCTATGTTATAATGTTGTTTCCTCATCATAAACATACCAACCACTAGAATCATTTGGATAATTTCTGCCCTGGATATTTTTTGCCAATCTCTAAGGTAAAAGGTAGCTATTACATTGGAAACTACCATAGCATGACATCACAAGGTGGAGCAGAGCATTTTGAGCTTTGGAGATGTAGACAGACAAATAATACAGGGTTAGGGTTAGTTTAAAGCTCACAAGAATCCATTTTGTATAATACAGGATCTTTAAGTGGTACACAGCTTTTTCTTGTAAGAGTAAATGAAGCAGTGAAGCTGTATGTTGTGTGTGTTTTTAGCCTTTTTTTTTTTTTTTTACATTTTATACATTTCGTCACTCATCAACATGGCTTCTTCAGTTCTGACAGGGTTCTGGTAAGTTACAGTTAAGTTATAGGCCTATCTTCCCTAATGTGTTACAATTAAAGTGACAGTTCACACCTTAGGGCAGGGAAATAACTAATAACAGATACACCTTCAGATACAAGGCAGTGACCCACCAGAACCCTGTCAGAACTGAAGAAGCTACTTGGATGAAAGGCGAAAAAATATAAATTTAAAAAAAGTTTTGTCTTGTTAACAGAATTACATTTTCTTCAGTTCAGTTCTTCAGTGTTTCTTCTCTTCAGTGACTGTATGTTCACAAAAGTCATAAAAAGCTAAGTATAGTTGTAGTAGTAGTAGTAGTAGCAGTAGCAGTAGTAGTAGTAAGAGTAACAGTATCAGTAGTAGTAGTAGTAGCAGGAGTAGTAGTAGTAAGAGTAGTAGTAGCAGTATCAGCAGTAGCAGAAGTAGCAGTAGTAAGAGTAGCAATAGTAGTAGTACTTGTATAATTATTATTATTAGTAGTAGTAGTAGGAATATGCCTATAGTAGAGAGAATAGAATATTGTAAATTACTATTTACAATAGTGGAAATTTGTGAATGTTACTACAGTTTGACAAACTTTGTGGTAATTGTCATAAGTATTTATATTAACATCGACTAATATCGATGTCGATGTTAATAAACCACGGCAACAAGTCAAATATCGGATACGACTACAGGCTGATCCCATTCTAGTCAGATTTTACCTGTATGTGTATTCCAGTTCTTGTAAACAGGAGATGCTCTGTCTGCTTCTGGGCCGTGCCGTTTGTCTCTGGGACGATTTCAGACTTGAGCCGATCTTTAGGTCCTCCACCTGCTTCTGTAGGTCCTCCACCCGAGTCTGCAGCACCTCCACTGTCTCTGTCAGTCTGTGGACAGTACAGAAATACATGCAAACTCAAGAGACTGTGGGGTATTATGGGCGCTAGACAGGAATCGTTTTAGTGTTTTCGTGACTAAAGATTAAATATGGAAACAAATTCATAATCCTAAAATCAAGATTGTAAAATGGACTCCTCAGATGCTCTCCATAGCTTATAATTGGGGCCACACATTAGATTACACACATTACACACATTATTATTATAAAAAAGCAATACCAAACTACCAAAACTTGTTCTAGTTCAAGTTTGGTTCACTATTATTATCCCAATAAATGTAATTAATAAGACGATGCACATGAAATAAAAACTGTCAAGTTCAAGTGAGAATTCATTTCACGTAAGAAGGATAAATAAATATAATAATGACTTGTTTGCAAAAGGTTTGAAAAATTGTGCCAATATTCAACCCCAAACATGTGCTTGTTGTCAGGAAAAAAAAAAAACTTTAAACATTAACATTAATAAGGCAAGTTTGTCATCAAAATCTAATAAAACATAAACACACTTAAACAGTAAACAAAGGTCATCTCTGTTGCAGCTGTAATGTCTCAATGTACATTTATAACCTTTTTTTTTATGCCACTGTTTTTGTTTCATAAACAAAACACCTCAAACAGTATACTGACCCCTGTATCTTGTTCTGGGCACTGCGGTTTTCAGAGTTCAGTTTGAGGTTGTTTTGTTCCAGATCTCGGGCTGAAGAGTCCAGCTGCTCGTACACTTTAGCGTGTTGGTCGTTCACTTGTCTGAGGAGCTCCACCTGCTTCGTCAGGTACTGAAAAGACACCAGAGTAGATGTGCATGTACAGCAGGAGAATACTGGAACTACTGAGTTATGAGAAAGATTACAGAATCCTTCTTTATTCCAGAAAAAACAGGTTTGTTCCAGTGACAATCAGACTAGAGTTACACGTGTCTCCAAGCGTTTCAGAACGTTGTTTCAGTGAGCCGAAGATTGGCAGTTCCAATCCCACTCTCGACATAAACGTCATTGGTAGAGATGAAGGCTGTTGTTGTGTCCTTGGGCAAGACGCTTAACTTACTGCCCCCAGTGTCTGCGCACACTGGTGTATCAAAGTGTGTGTGAATGCTCTGAAAGCATTGAATGAAGAAAAGCACTGCATAAAAAGTGACCATTTACAATATACCGGAATTGAATAACAATCTCAAGTGGATCTGGTGCAATTATCACATCGCAAAGGCTGTAATTATTTATACAATAGAATATATCTGCAAAAGAACTAAATATCCTGTCTTTTGTATAGAAAGAATCTTGTTGTAGGTGTAGTTTAGACCTTTACAAACATGTTCTAAAATACATGAGATTCTTGTATTAGTTTATCAGTTAATATTTCAGTCTTCTCTCAAATGTTACCTCTTCAAAAACAGACCTGGAGTTGTGTTTTGATTCATTCACACATGTTTAAGTAACACTTTATTATTAGTCTGTCTATCTCCAGTGCTCAAAATGCTCTGTTCCACCTTGTGATGTCATGAAGTGGTAGTTTTCAAGCAACCTTTTACCTCTAGTTCAGTAGAGATTGCCAGTTCCAGGGCTGAAATCTTCCAAGTGATTCTAGTGAAAGTGTATGGAGTTTAAAAACACAATGGAGCACTTCTTGTATTACTGCATGACATCACAAAGTGGAACAGAGTGTTTTCCATTTGAGGGAAGAACTCAGCCTAAATATGCAAGATTTGTGTGTTAAACGTGTGTGAATGAAACAAAACACAACTCCAGGTGTGTTTGTGATGAGAAAACAATATTATAACAGAAAAATCAGAAAATAGCGTAATATAGACCCTTTAAAACGCTCCTTATAAAATTATAATATTACAGATGGAATACAAGACCAAAAGAAAAGTGCTATATAAAACTGATGCATTATTATTATTATTATTATTATTATTATTATTATTATTATTATTATTATTATTATGCATGTTGTACCTATACACTACTCTAATTTACTTCGCAGACACCTGGTTACATCTCCGTGTCTCTGAAGACTGTCCTGTTTATCGTTTATGTACAATTTCTTTAGGGACATTTTATCTTATCACCCGCAGACACTTTGAACTTCCAGACGAGAAAATACAAGCCGGGGTTACAAAGCAAAACAAAGAAGCAAAGAGTTATTTTAACACAGGCTAGAAAAAGTCATGTTTGAGTCAAATCCCTCAAATGATTTACTCCATGGAGATGTTATTGCTTTGTCTGGAATGTTTCACAGTATGGCATTAAAGCTTTCTATATTCATGGGAGAGGCACCCCCGCTCACAGTCAGAATGCCTGTTTTTCTAGGTGTTTTGCAGCTGTAAAACCACCTGTAACTGAATAAATGTAAAGTAGAGCTGTTTAATGTCACACTGTGGGACATTCCAGGCAGAGCAATGACATATCCATAGAAACAAGCAGGTGATGATTATTTAAAGTCACTTTACCTGCTACTTATTTATTTACCCACCACTGTCCATCACTGCACTGTACACAATCATCTCAGAATCAAAAACACTTATTGTGCAATGTTCCTGTGCCTTTTAGCTTAGCTTACAGTGTTGTGTTTTTTAGTTGATTGTAAATACTTATTATTATTATTTATCTTGATTTTGATGCATGCTCTTATTTTCCTACTGTTTCTGTAACTTGCGTTGTGACACTGCAATTTCCCCATTGTGGGACAAATAAAGGATCATCTTATCTTATCTTATCTTATCTTATGAACCCTCCACAAGAAAAGTTACACAGTGCACCTTTAACACAGGCTAGAAAAAGCAATGTTTGATAGCAAGAAAATTATGTATGGCAATTTGGTTATAGTCCTTCACCAATATGGATTTTAGTGGTTTTATTAATTTATTTGTACTTATTTATGTCTGCATTTATTATTTGTTACTGTTCATTTATTTTATTGTATTATTTTTAATGGTTTAATTTTAATTTTATTAATTTATTTTTACTTATTTATGTCTGCATTTATTAATTGTTATTGTTCATTTATTATTATTTTTTTATGGTTTAATTTTATGTTAAAATTATTATGTTGAAATAATCAAAATTAATTCTTTACAGTTTATGTTTTCTGATCTTGTTTTTTTTGGGTGTTTTTTTTCATTTATTTATTATTATTATTATTTTTATTTTTTTTTTGTATCATAATTTTGTCCACATTATAAACAACTCCAGGAGTATTAACATTTGATAAAAGGCTGATAAACTAATACAAGAATCCCATGCATTTCAGAACCTGTTTGTAGGTCTGAACTACAGGGTTAGCAGGTTTTACACAGAATAAGACTTCACGGAGAGAAACGGGGATATTTACTTCTCAAAAAGGATATTAAGTTACCTAAATAATTACAGCCTTAGCATTACAATGATTAAGACCCTTTGATTAGCCCATGCAAAATACCAAAACATTACATTACGTGGGCCCTAAAGTATTCAGAGTTCATGAACCTGACACGAATAAAGTCTTTGAGGAGATTAATCCAAGAGAAGATTTACGCTGCCTCCAGTCTGACCTCACTTAAGTGAATTAAACCAGGCTACAAACACGAAGCTCTGCAAAAACAACACAAGCTAATGTCGACTTCAAGCTAACAATGCTAACATGCTACTTCAGGAAGATTACAATTTAGGAAGATTACAATTTACATTAATATATTAAAAATGTCAAAATCGTTCATAAAACCACTTTTGTACATTGGAAATATTTTAAAAGTCAATATTAAGGTGCACTGCGTAACATTTCAGGGTCCGCCACCTGCTTGTCTCCATGGAAATGTTATTGCTTTCTCTAGAATGTTCCACAGTATAGATTAATCTCATCTATCGCAAGGGAAACAAGCAGGTGACAGCACTGCGCTAAATTACAAGTCAGATCTGTGGAGAGTCACCCCTATTCACAGAAGGAATTATTTTATTAGCATTTTTTTGTAATAGAAACACCTGTAATGAATAAATGCTAGATGTATATTTTTTAAAGTCATAACATGGAACATTTCAGGCAAAGCAATAACATCTCCATGGAGACAAGCAGACGACGAAGGGATTTCCGGTTTCAGCCAGTTCACGGAGATAAAACACTTCACCTACGTTCCAAACTCCAGTGACAATGACAATAATTAAATGGCCTTAAAACATATTTTAAATCTTTACAACTTTTATCAAAAACAATTATAATCTTTTCAGTGAATGCAAAAGTGAATTAATTTTAAAGGCTGTAATTTATGTTGGTTTTAGTCCTAGTTGGTCTAGTACATGGCTTTAGTCCAAGTTTTTGTACCCTAGTCTAGTCCCTGGTTTAGTCCCTGGTTCAGTCCATGGTTCAGTCCATGGTTCAGTCCATGGTTCAGTCCAGGTTTAGTCCCTGGTTCAGTCCCTGGTTCAGTCCCTGGTTTAGTTTTTGTTTCGTCCTGCTTTAGTCCTGCTTTAGTCCTGCTTTAGTCCTGCTTTAGTCCTCATAGTCTCACCTCTATCTCCTGCAGTTGCTCCTGGTCTAGTCCTGGTCTAGTCCTGGTCTAGTCCTGGTCTAGTCCTGGTCTAGTCCTGGTCTAGTCCTGGTCTTGTCCTGCTTTAGTCCTGGTTTAGTCCTGGTTTAGTCCTGGTCTAGTCCTGGTCTAGTCCTGGTTTAGTCCTGGTTTAGTCCTGGTTTAGTCCTGGTTTAGTCCTGGTTTAATCCTGCTTTAGTCCTGCTTTAGTCCTGCTTTAGTCCTCCTTTAGTCCTCATAGTCTCACCTCTATCTCCTGCAGTTGCTCCTGGTCTAGTCCTGGTCTAGTCCTGGTCTAGTCCTGGTCTAGTCCTGGTCTAGTCCTGGTCTAGTCCTGCTTTAGTCCTGCTTTAGTCCTGCTTTAGTCCTGGTTTAGTCCTGGTCTAGTCCTGGTCTAGTCCTGGTTTAGTCCTGGTTTAGTCCTGGTTTAATCCTGCTTTAGTCCTGCTTTAGTCCTGCTTTAGTCCTGCTTTAGTCCTCATAGTCTCACCTCTATCTCCTGCAGTTGCTCCTGCTTTAGTCCTGCTTTAGTCCTGCTTTAGTCCTGGTTTAATCCTGCTTTAGTCCTGCTTTAGTCCTGCTTTAGTCCTGCTTTAGTCCTGCTTTAGTCCTGCTTTAGTCCTCATAGTCTCACCTCTATCTCCTGCAGTTGCTCCTGGTTGGTGGAGTACATCTGTCCCAGTCCCTGCTCCAGCTCCCTGTTCCTCTCCAGAAGACTCTTCCCCAACTCCGCGGCCAGCTGCAGATCTGTGGGC
The DNA here is from genome assembly GCA_029959045.1 of Taenioides sp. WSHXM2023. Classification (NCBI taxonomy): domain Eukaryota; kingdom Metazoa; phylum Chordata; class Actinopteri; order Gobiiformes; family Gobiidae; genus Taenioides; species Taenioides sp. WSHXM2023. The sequence continues at coordinate 5,427,880 of CM057104.1, read as the reverse complement.
CAAACCAACACTCTTTCACCACTCATTTTAACTTCATCTACCCATCCATCCATCCATCCATCCATCTTTGTATCCATCTATGCAATCGCTCTCATCGAAAATACAAACAACACGGAGAAGAGGAGGTGTGCTAAGAAGATCCAAGCTTCTTTGAGTAAGCCTCCTGTGATCTGGAAATGGCTATGCCTGATCTGAAGTACTGTAATGAATTCAAACCAGTGGGATTGGTAACATATAGGGCAATACAGGGTAGACTGTTAGTTCCACCTTGTGATGTCATGTGGTTATACAGGAAGTGCTCCACTGTGTTTTTAAACTCAATACACCTTCACTGGAATCATTCAGATCATTTCAGCCTTGGAACTGCCCATTTCTACTGAACTAAAAGGTTAAAGGAGATGTTAACTTGAAAACTAACTTGGAGATGCAGACAGACTAATAAAAAAAGGATTACTCAAATATGTGAATGAAACAAAACACAACTCCAGGTTTGTTTTTGAGGAGGTAACAACATTAGGACATGACTTAAAGCTCACGAGAGTCAAAAACACAGTGAAGCACTTCCTGTGTTACCACATGACATCACAAGGGGGAAGAGAGTGTAAGAACTCAGCCTAAATATGCAGGGGTTGTGTGTTAAACATGTGTGAATGAAACAAAACACAACTCCATTATAACATAGCGTAAACAGCGTAATATGGGCCCTTTAAGCAGAAGTTTACCTCTAGAATTGCATCATTTCAAATACAAGCCGAGCTCACTTAATCCTAAACCCCGGCTTAGTCAATGATTCTTTGGTTCAATATTTATCTTTACAACCGCACAAGTTACACATTTTCTCATTCAAATCCCATTGCAAATATTGTTCTAAAATGTTAAAATACTTCTACTACTCAAAACATGAAAACCTGTCTGGATATTTGCATCTTGGCCATAATTAATCGTGTTTGCCATCTTTACAATGCATCATAAAAAAGTCATTAATAAATACATAAATAAATTGCAGTGACGTGAAAGCGTGCAACCAAGAGATCAATAATGTGAATGTTACTTCAAGGAGGCTCTGTATATTTTGGCGCTTTTGTCTGGGTCATAGTCAGTACAAAACAGAGACGCGTAGTGCCAAATTATACGGAAAAAATACATATATTTTCTATAATTTTAGTATTAAATAGCCTTTATTAAAGTTTACTGCTGCTGTCCAGACTAGAGGAACCAGGTCTAACCCAGGTCTAACCCAGGTCTAACCCAGGTCTAGTGTAAACACGGACTAATTATGGACCAAATAGGGCCAAACCAAGACTGAACCAAACCAGGACTAAACCAAGATTAAACAAGGACTAAACCAAGACTAAACCAAGACTGATCAAGGGCTAAAGTAGGGCTAAAACAGGACTAAACCAGGACTAAACCAGGACTAAACCAGGACTAAACCAGGACTAAACCAAGATTAAACCAAGACTGATCAAGGGCAAAAGAAGGGCTAAAACAGGACTAAACCAGGACCAAACCAGGACTAAACCAGGACTAAACCAAGATTGATTGAGGGCTAAAGAAGGGCTAAACCAGAATTAAACCAGGACTAAACCAGAACTAAAACAAAACTAAACTAAGACTAAACCAGGACTGAACCAGGATTAAACCAAGATTGAGCGAGGGCTAAAGAAAAGCTAAACCAGGACTAAACCAGAACTAAACCTGGACTAAACCTGGACTAAACCTGGACTAAACCTGGACTAAACCAAAACTAAACCTGGGCTAAGCAAGGACTGATCAAGGACAAAACTAGGACTAAACCCGGACTAAACCAGGTCTGATCAAGGACTAAACCAGGACTAAACCAGGGCCAACTAAACAAGGACTAAACTACTACCACTAGACATCCAGGTCTAAACCAGGACTACTCTAGGTCTAAAAACCGGGTCAAAACTAAGACAAACCCAGGATCAAAACAGTTAACATTATGACAGACCCCACCCCAGTATTACACTAATTTAATGTAATGTTAAAAATTAAAAATCAAAATAAAAATCATATAAACGTCCGTACCGTGCTCCAGGTCTTGCTTGTCGTACCACGGTTCCTCATCCTTAATCTCAAATTCTTCCTCCATAATCATCTCCGCGAGCATCTTCACGCGCTCCGACTGTCCCGCACGAGGCACTTCTTTTACCCAATCAGGATTTAATTAAAACAATAATTAATCTAAACGCAGAACGAGGCTGATGAGTGAATAAAAGCGGCTCTTCTCCTCCGCATGTGTCTGGAGTCTACGGGAGCAGCGAGCCGTGTGCGTCCCGCGTCCTGCGTCCCGCGTCCTGCGTCCTGACCGGTGCCGCCGGGTGCAGCGCGCGCGCTCAGACGCTCACGCACGAGTACAACCTGGAGCTGTCACGTCACACTTCCGCTCTGGACGTTCAAAATAAAAGTACAAAAATAAAAATAAAAATAAGAGGTCGGTGGAAAATTGGTTTGGTTTGTTTTTTTTGGGGGGGGTTTTTTTGCAAACACGGTTCAAGTATTTTTAATTAAACGTCCCATATTACGTTATTTTCCGTTATAATGTTGTTTCCTCATCACAAACAGACCTGGAGTTGTGTTTTGTTTTGTTTCATTCACACAAACCCTGCATATTTAGGCTTAAGTTCTTTTCTCAAACAGAAAACGCGCTGTTCCGCCTTGTGATGTCATGTGACAATACAGGAAGTGCTCCACTGTGCGTCATGACGTCACAAGAGGGAACAGAGCATTTTGAGCTTTGGAGACGTAGACAGACTAACAATGCAGGATGTGTGAGTGAAACAAAACACAACGCCAGGTCTGTTTTTGATGAAGAAGCAACGTTCTTACAAGGCTAAAAGCTCACAAGGATCAATTTGGCGTAATATAGGACCTTTAAAGATGCATTATGTAACTTTTCTGGAGGGTACACCACCTGTGTGTCTTAGTGGAGTTGCTATTGCTTTGTCTAGAATATTCCACACTATGGCATTAAACTTACATATCTTCATGGAGACAACCTGGTCTGTGGAGATGTGACCCCGCTCGCAATAAGAATGCATTTGTTTTTTAGGTATTTTTGAACAATAAAAACGCTGTAATTAAATAAATGCAAGACAGCAGTTTAATGCCATACTGTGTAACATTTCAGACAAAGCAGAATCAGAATCAGAATCAGAAAAGCTTTTATTGCCATTGTCAGTGAACACAATTCACAGACTAGGAACTTGCTTTGGTGATGAGGTGCAACATAGAACACTGAATAATAATAATAATAATAATAATAATAATAATAATAATAATAATAATAATAATAATACAAGTAGAGATATCACAGTTATAAAGGATAATAATAATAATAATGATAATAGAGGAACCTAGAAACCTAGAAACCAAAAACGTTAGTGCACCTTTAACTATTTTGTCCAAGATTTGGCGATTTAAGAAATAAATACAGTTGAAAAGTTGTACAAAAATGCTCTGATTTCCATTAATAACCATTGAACCTTTATTTTGAAGGTGCCGCTGTTTCCGGTGCCGTCTCCTTGACCACGGGCACGCGCCACACCTGTCTTTGAAGAGCCGCAGCGCAGTGACCAGCGTGACCAGCAGAGGGCGCTGCAGCAACGCCCGACGACAAGAGCAGTTTTCAATGGACTTTAAAGGACACTGCGAGGTATGAGCTATTTGTAATACAATTTTAACTAAACGAATATTTTATTTTACGAGCATTTACAAACATTTTATTCAACAAAGGTTACAGACGAAGAATTGTATTTTTATATTGAGAAAAGGCTACAGAGATCATAGTTATATATTTTGTTCATTGTAAAATCTAAAATTATTTAAAAATGACTTAAAAATGGAAAACTGACCTACTGTTCAAAACTGGCACAGTGGTGTTTTTCTTAGTAAACAACTGATTTTCATTTACGTGTTTTTTATTGCTTGGAAAAATTTTTACGGGACATTTTTGCACCCAGTCTGATTTATTTTCTTTTTTAATAATCATAAGTGTACAGTAAAGTGGGCGGGGATAGGGGGTAGGTGTAAACAAACATTTTCTGAGTTCTCAAGCCTTGAATGCAGGACAATATAAGAAAATGTATAAATGTACAGTATGCACGGTATAGTGTGTTTATGAACTCACTGAAAAGATGCGGCAATTAAACGAATCTGTGAGTTCACTAAACGGTCAATAGGGGGCGGTGTTGTATCACGATTCACTTATATTTGGCTCTAATTCAACATTTCTATTTACAACCAAAATAAACCAGCATTTTTATAAAGGAAATGTCCATAACACGTGTGACATTTTAGTATTTATTGACGTGATTGATTTAAAGCCATAGTATGTAACATTTTAGCCAAAAATACAATAAATAATAAAAGTATGTTTTTGGTTTTTTGTTTTTTTTTTCTTTTTGGTTGTGTTTATTGCACTGAAAACTCTTACTCAGAACGGGCTTGCATCTCCACAAACCTACTGTTATTTGGCATGGATGAGAGCCTCCTCCTGTGTTTCTATGGAAACGTTGGCCCTATAATATTCCACGGTATGGCATAAAATGTTACTTTCCGAAGTATGGTTTTAACTTTCTGTTTCCGTTGCATGATGGGCTTAAACAGCACGTTTTTAGCACTTAGAGTTTATAGTTCAAGTTTGATTTTCAACAAAAATGTGAGAGTGAGCCTCAGACAGAGCAGTGCCTACAGTTATCATCACACCGTGCGCCTTTAAAGTACAGAACGTCAGTAATTTCACAAAAATAAACATACAATGCTTTATAGAAATTGAATTATAGACCACAACAAAGAGTTCTTTTTTTTTTTTTTATCTTCTCTTTATTATCACAGAGGAGCAGACAAAAGCGATTGTCCACGCCACATTTTATCGTTTCCCACGGCAACGGGCTGCTGCCAATGTAATTACTAAAAACCATTATCCCGTTATGCTCCCATCGCTCCTGGCAACGCTGGCTGTTTGTGAGTGAATATTTCGGTAATTTTAAGTTGCAAAAAATGAAATTATAAGGGAAAAGAAAACAAGATACAATGGTAAAAAATTATACTTTTGAACCAAGTTGCAATTTTATCAACTTCAAATAATCAAATGATTTTTCTGTGTTTGGAAATGATGTGGTGAGGGGCAGGGGGAGTTCTTATTGTTGGTTGTTGTGGGTGATTTGATGTAATTTTAGTTTTTTGTCAAATAGTTTAAAAAAAATACATTGGCAAACAGAAATCTCCACGGTTTTCAATACCTGCTGCGTGTTGTTGCAGTGTGAGTTTTGTAAGACACATAATGATTTGAAAGATTAGATCAGTATTTAAAAGTCCTTTATAAACATTAAAGATGTAGGGGATGTAGAATTTGTATTTACAGTTATATAAACATGAAACATATAAACATGAAACGTATAAACATGAAACATATAAACATGAAACATATAAACGTGAAACATATAAACATGAAACATATAAACATATTTGTGTCCCAGATATGAAGTCAGTTTGTTCAAATCAAATGTGGTTTTTACTGATAATTTTTCTAATACTGAGTTTTTCTTAATTACAAAAATATTGGACACGATGGTCAAGAAGAGGAAGAGGAGGAGAAAGAGGAGGAAGAGGAAGAGGAGGAGAGCTATTACTACTATAGCTATTACTATTACTACTACTACTACAACTACTGCTACTGCTACTACAACTACTACTACTACTACTACTACAACTACTGCTACTGCTACTACTACTACAACTACTACTACAACTACTGCTACTGCTACTACAACTACTACTACTACTATTACTACTACTAAAACAACTACTACTACAACTACTACTACAACTACTACTACTACAACTACTACTACTACTACAACTACTACTACTACTATTACTACTACTACTACTACAACAACAACTACTACAACAACAACTACTACAACTACTGCTACTGCTATTACAACTACTACTACTACTACTACTACTACTACTACTACTACTACTACTACTACTACAACTACTGCTACTACAACTACTGCTACTACAACTACTAACACTACAACAACAACAACTACTACTACTCCCTGTATCTTCAGTTCAAACAGCTCTTGGTTCTTTCAGACTCTTAAATTCCAGAACACCTCATCGTTTTCCGCTTACATCCGTGTCTTCCTCTTGTTCTCCGCAGGATCTGGACCTCTCTCCGATAAACCTGCTCTGGTGTCTCCTGTGTCGTCTTTTTCCTTGTGGCATTCCCGTTTCCTTTGCGTTTTCCTTTCAGATTCCACAGTCGGACAAATGTCACACAGCAGAAGAAGAACGCGTCTGTGATATAATGAACCCATAGACGAGTTTTATTGTTTTTATAGGAGACTGTGACTGCACTGCCTTGTTTCTTCAAATGTATTGTATTTTTAAAGGTGCACTATGTAACTTTTTTGGTTTGGGGGTACGTTACCTTCTTGTTTCCATGGAGACGTCATTGCTCTGCCTGGAATGTTCCACAGTATGACATTAAACGGCTCTACCTTACATTTATTCAGTTACATTTATTCAATTACTTTCCTCCTCCTCTCCTCTATCTCTCTCCTCTCCTCCTCTCCTCTCTTCCTCTCCTTCTCCTCTTCTTCTCTTCTCTGTCGCTCTCCATCTCTCCTCCATCTCTTCTCCTCCCCTTCTCGTCTCCTCCATCTCTCCTACTCTCCTCCTTCTCCCCTCCTCTTCCTCTCCTCCTCCTCCTCTTTTGTTCTCCTCTCTTCTCTGTCGCTCTTCATCTCTCCTCCATCTCTCCTACTCCTCTCCTCCTTCTCCTCCTCCTCCTCTCCATCTCTCCTCTTCTCTTGTTCTCCTCTCTTCTCTGTCGCTCTCCATCTCTCCTTCTCCCCTTCTCCTCTCCTCCATCTCTCATACTTCGCTCCTCCATCTCCCCTCCTAGTCTACTCCTTCTCTCCTCTTCTTCCTCTCCTCCTCTTCCTCTCTTCCATCTCTCCTACTCCTCTCCTCCATCTCCCCTCCTAGTCTACTCCTTCTCTCCTCCTCCTCCTCTCCATCTCTCCTCCTCTCTTGTTCTCTCTTCTCTGTCGCTCTCCATCTCTCCTCCTCCTCCTCCTCCTCCTCTTGTTCTCTCTTCTGTCGCTGTCCATCTCTCCTCCTCCCCTCCTCCTCTCCTCCATCTCTCCTCCTTCTCTCCTCCTCTTCTTGTTTCCATGGAGACGCCATTGCTCTGCCTGGAATGTTCCACAGTATGACATTAAACAGCTCTACTTTACATTTATTCAATTACAGGTGGTTTTAGAGCTCAATATGGATATGGAGATGTTGTTGCTTTGTCTGGAATGTTTCACAGTATGGCATTAAAACTTTCTACCATCACATTGGAGACCAAACCAGACCAAGTTACAGGTCAGATCTGTGGAGAGGCGACCCCGCTCACAGTCAGAACGCCTGTTTTTCTTGGTATTTTTGAGCTGTAAAACCACCTGTAATTAAATAAATGTAAAGTAGAGCTGTTTGATGTCACACTGTGGAACATTCCAGGCAGAGCAGTGACATATCCATAGAAACAAGCAGGTGACAGAAACCCCCAACCACAAAGTTACGTAGTGCAGCTTTAACATCAGCATTCTGGTGAAGTCTTGCATGTTTTCTTGTGTTTTTCTTCAGATTTCTGTCACACAAACATATTGGCAAACTGCACTAACTCAGTGTGAACTGAAATATGACCCAGTCTCTTCTTGGATCATTACTTCCCTCCCTGCTTCTCTCCATCTCTCCTCCTCCTCTCCCTGCTTCTCTCCATCTCTCCTCCTCCTCTCCCTGCTTCTCTCCATCTCTCCATCTCTTCCCCTCCTCCTCTCCCTGCTTCTCTCCTCCTCCTCCTCCTCCTCTCCTCCTCCTTTCTATCTCCTCCATCTCTCCTCCATCTCCCCTCCTCCTCCTCTCCTCTATCTCTCCTCTTACTCTCCTCTATCTCTCCTCCTTTCCTCTCCTCCTCTCCTGTCTTCCTCTCCTTCTTCTCCTCTTTCTCTCTCCTCCTCCCCTTCTCCTCTCCTCCATCTCTCCACCTCCTCTCCACCTCCTCCCCTCCATCTCTCCTCCTTCTCTCCTCCTCCCCTTCCTCTCCTCCTCCTCCTCTTCCTCCTCCTCCTCTCCTTCTCTCCTCCTCTCTTGTCCTCCTCTTTTCTGTCACTCTCCATTTCTCCTCCATCTCTCCTGCTTCTCTCCTTCTCTTCCTCTCCTCCTCCTCTCCACCTCCTCTCCTCCTCCTCTCCTCCATCTCTCCTCCTCCTCTCCACCTCCTCCCCTCCATCTCTCCTCCTCCTCTCCTCCTTCTCTCCTCCTCCCCTTCCTCTCCTCCTCCTCCTCTCCTCCTCCTCCTCTTCCTCCTCCTCCTCTCCTTCTCTCCTCCTCTCTTGTCCTCCTCTTTTCTGTCACTCTCCATTTCTCCTCCATCTCTCCTGCTTCTCTCCTTCTCTTCCTCTCCTCCTCTTCCTCTCCTCCTCCTCCTCCTCTCGTCCTCCTCCTCTCCTCCTCCTCCTCTCCTCCTCCTCTCCTCTATCTCTCCTCCTCTCCTCCTTCTCTCCTTCTCCCCTTCCTCTTCCTCTCCTCCTCCTCCTCCTCTCCACCTCTCCTCCTGTCTTGTCCTCCTCTTTTCTGTCGCTCTCCATTTCTCCTCCATCTCTCCTCCTTCTCTCCTCCTCTTCTGCTCCTCCTCCTCCTCTCCTCCATCTCTCCTCCTCCTCCTCTCCTACTTGTTCTCCTCTCTTCTCTGTCCCTCTCCATTTCTCCTCCTCCTCTCCTCCTCTCCTCCTCTCCTCCTCCTCTCCTCCTCTCCTCCTCTCCTTCTCTCCTCCTCTCTTGTCCTCCTCTCTTCTCTGTCGCTCTCCGTGGTGCTGAAACTGCAGACGGAGAAATGAGTCGTTTAACAGAAGAGATTTAAGCTTTCACTGATCCGTTTCCATGCCAACTGTTCTGGCATCCGGCGATCACCAGGGACATGGGACGGGTGGGAGTGTGAAGAGAATGCGGAATTTAGTAGTAGTAGTACAAGTAGTAGTAGTAGTAGTAGTAGTAGTAGTAGTAGTAGTAGTAGTAGTAGTAGTAGTAGTAGTAGTAGTAGTAGCGATAATACTAAAAATATGTACTCGGTTGTAGTTGTAGTAGTAGTAGTAGTAGTAGTATCAAATTAAAAGTACTGGTAACAGCAGTAGTAGATGTCGTATCAGTAACTGCAGTGGTAGTAGTATTTGTTATTGATACTTTGCAGCTGAGTTTATATACATTTCCTGGGCGTGTGATGCTAACTGTAGGCACTGCTCTGTCTGAGGCTTTATTACACTTCAATCTGAGCTTCATTTTAACACAATCTGACCAGAAAAAGAACTGACTGAGCTAATCAAATAACATACAGTCACAAGCTAGACAGCATTAGCCAACAGTTTTTTCAGTTAGTCGCGTTAGCATGCTAGTTGTTGTTAGCTTTCCTGTAACGGCAAAAATCGTATGAAAAGTGTTTAGAAATTCATTGTGGTGAAGACAATAAAAATCAACTAAAGAGCCTTCAAGTTTAGTGGTATAGTATTGGATGTAAACGTAGTAGTAGTAGTAGTAGTAGTAGTAGTAGTAGTAGTAGTAGTAGTAGTAGTAGTAGTAGTAGTCGTAGTAGTAGTCGTAGTCAGGGGAGTTAACAGGGGGGCAAAAGGGTCTGTTGTCCCCAGGCCCCAGAGTCTTAGGGGCCCAGAATTAGAACCTCTGCCTAATAATTAATATTAGAGGGGGGCCCCTGTGTGTCTTCTTGCCCCGGGCCCCCAAATTTCTGTTGATGGGCCTGGTAGTAGCAGTAGTAGTAGTAGTAGCAGTAGCAGTAGTAGCAGCAGTAGTAGTTGTTCTAATAGTCAACACCTTTCTTAACTCAGCATTGTAGTAGTACTTGTACTATATTTCAGTATCTTAGTATTGTTTGATGAGTATTCTTTGTATTATCAGTAGTAGCAGCAGCTGTAAAAACAGCAGTTGTTGTAAAAGTAGTAGTAGTATTAATATTAATATACAAGTGTAATCGTAGTCAATACATATACAGTGTTTTATGCAGGATATTGGTTGTAGTATCATTGGTAGTAGTACTAGTAGTAGCAGTAGTAGTTGTGTCCCAGTATTCATGTACCAAATATATATATTTTTTTCATAATAAATCCAAAAAATGAAATGCAGAATTGTGGAACTTACATTAGAATCAAAGTCTGTTTTTATCTTATTTACCCGACCACGTCACAAAATCCACAAATACAACAGCAGACATCTGCCCTCTCCCATCTCACGTTCACTACAGGATCAGTTTATGGTGGTTCTGGCAAAGCATGCTGGGATTGGAGGGGGGAGGGACGGGGTGCTTGTGGGTATTTCATTTCACACCAGAAAATTAAGGACACAATTAATCTTCAAAGCATGGCCCCTTTTCAGAGACTGCAAATCCACAGTGACGGGCCATCGCACAGACTGTTGGGGATTCTTGACCTTATAAAGAGTTTGTGCTTAAGTAAAAGCGTAAAGAAAAATCAGTTTAAAGATACAGTATGGAGCTTTCTGGAACTCATGGAAATAGAAAAATTGGTAAAATGCTCATGGTCACGTTTCTATACAGCACTTTTCCACTTTCAAGACTCAAAGCGCTTTATATTTATATTTATATTTTTGTATTATTATTATTAGTAGTAGTACATTTGATATATCCACATCTTCCAATATTGTATTTTAGAGAATACTGGAGAGAATATTAGAGAGAGAGAGAGAAAGAAAGGAAGAGAGAGAAAGAGAGAGAGATCGCTCCGTTTCCATGGCGACCAGACGGCAAAAAACCCCGCACGATGCCAACTCTGGTCCTGGATCACATATGGACCATAAACACTGGGAGGAAAGAGGGAGGGAGAGAGAGAGGAAAGAGAGGTGGTGGTGGGGTGGGGGGTGAAAGACGGAGGGTAGAGAGAGATGAGAGGGAGAGAAAGAGCAAGAGAGGGGGGTGAGAGAGACAGAGAGGAGAGGGAGAGAGAAAGAGGGGGGTTAAGCGAAAGAGGGGAGGAGCAAGAGATGAGAGGAGAGAGGGAGAAGGAGAGATGAGAGCGGAGTGAGAAAGGGAAAGGCAGAGAGGAGAGAGAGAGAGAGAGAGAGAGAGAGGGGGGAGAGAGGGGGGTGAAGGAGAGAAAGAGCGAAAGAGAGGAGGAGCAAGAGATGAGATGAGAGGAGAGAGAGGGAGAAGGAGAGATGAGAGCGGAGTGAGAAAGGGAAAGGCAGAGACGAGAGAGAGAAAAAGAGGGGGGTGAAAGAGAGGGTAGAGAGAGATGAGTGGGAGAGAGAGGGAGAGAAAGAGCGAGAAAGGGGGTGAGAGAGATGAGAGGGAGAGAGAAAAAGAGGGGGTTAGCGAGAGAGAGGAGGAGCGAGAGATGAGATGAGAGGAGAGAGAGAGGGAGAATGAGACATAAGAGAGAGAGGACTGAGAAAGGGAAAAGCAGAGAGAGAGAGAAAGAGGGGGAGACAGAGGGGGGTGAAAGAGAGAAAAAGAGAGCGAAATAATAATAATAATAATAATAATAATAATAATAATAATAATAATAATAATAATAATAATAATAATAATAATAATGGGGGGTATATATAGAAAAGCATGATGGTGCATTCAAAGTTAGCCAAATGTTTGTAGATTTCTAATTTGGCTCCTCTTCACTCATATGAGGCTCTTTGGTCAGTTACATTATAGACAAACATTTTAATTGATTTTTGACCAGTTTGTTGAGATATTCAGGCATTTGTTCAGGAACCAGAGAGTTGCCAGTTCAATTCTCAGTCACGCACATACTGTATCACCAGTGTCCCCAAGGCCGTTCAGTTGCACTCTCTAGTACGGTTAAATTAAAGCCCCACGGTGTAACATTTCATCCACAAAATACTATAGTACACGTAAATAGCATAAGTAAATTGTATTGAAAAATCTGAATAAATAAAACCAGTAAATGTGCACTGTGTAACATTTCAAGTGGAGGGTCCACTACCTTCTTGTCTCTGTGGAAATGTTATTGCTTTGCCTAAAACAGGGTTGGACAATTATTTTTTCCATGGGGCCAAATGAGAAACAGAAAATATTGTGAAAGGCCGAACAAAATGCTTCACTCAATTCTGCGTAATATTATTTGTATTTCTTAATAAAAAGCTGTAAATATCATTTTGACGCTCTGGAAAGACTGGTAAGAGTTTATGTTACGATTAAGCAATGAAAAAGTGACAAAAAGTTACAAAAAATGTCATAAAAAAAAAAAAAAAACACCTCTAAAATAAAAGCAATGCAGCTTTAGTCCAGGCATGAGGTAAAATGATAAAATATGTTTATTTTGTGATTCCAAATGAGCTTAAAGGGGCCGGTCAGAGTCAGCAGGGTCAGCTGTACAATGCCCAGGTCTGGTCTAGAATGTTCCACAGTGTAGATTAAACCTCTGTCATGAAGGAGACAAGCAGGTATTGGACCCTCCCCCAGAAAAGTTGCACAGTGCACCTTATAATTTCATTTATTTAGGTATTTCATTGCTTGAAATACCTAAAAAACATAACTGTTCATCTTACTTTTCCTGCAATATTCCACAGTATGGATTTAATTTTAATAACTGTGTGGAGACAATCACCAGAAATGTTACGTAGTGAGGCTTTACGTGTTTTTGAAGATGGTAGAACATGCCAGGCTGGTGTAGAGGTCACTCAGGTCGGTCGTAAAACAACAACCCTTTTTATGCATTAAGTCCTTGAACGCAACACCCCACTCCGCTGCTCCTCTTTTTGTTTATCTATTGTGGCGGCTACAAACCACTGGAGCCTGTCTCTCATTAGCCTGACTTTTCCATCAATATAGATTATCGGAATCACATTGTTCATCTTGGGGTCCATTTGCAGAGAATGATACACGCCGCTACCACCAAAAACCATTAAAGCCAAGAAACACGCCTCAAAATGATCAGATTATGGCAGAAATGGAAGGGCAGAGATAAGCAGAAGGGACAGATATGAAAAATGATAAATGGATTTTTTAAAGTTGGGTCTTATCGTTGAAAGCAGACATCAAAGAATATTCAGACGGTTTGAAAACAAGTTTGGCTGTTTCAAGTTTAATTTTGTAAGTAATCCCTTTTGCTGTGGGCTTATGGGTAAAACTAAAGTGTGAAGTAGATGAATTCAGCTAATCTCCTTCTCTCCAGGGCTCGAGGCGATCAAAGGCACATACGCCCCATTTAAACAAAACTGCATTATGAAACCAGCTTTAAATTCTACCTATTCTACAGCCATCTTCACATTTATTCACAGAGAGGAGCTATATGTAATTAAATCTTCACATTTTTTACATTTATATGAAGAGAAGGTCTGTGTTTAATTAAAGGTGCTGGACCTTTTTAACTTTTTACTGTCTTAAAATCACATTTGCAGTTGTACAAAGTTATTCCCTGCTCACCTTAAGCATTCAGAGCATTCTATTTATCCACCGCGATGAGTTTATAAGCTCCTCAGCAGCAGCTCTACTCCGAGCTCCTCCCGTGTGACTGAGCTCCTCACCCCATCTCTAAGGGTGCACCCAGCCACTCTGCGGAGGAAAGTCATTTCGGCCGCTTGTATCCGCGATCTCGTCCTTTCGGTCATTACCCAAAGCTCATGACCATAGGTGAGGGCAGGAACGTAGACTGACGGTAAATCGAGAGCTTTGCCTTTCGGCTCAGCTCCCTCTTCACCACAACGGTCCGATACAGTGACCACATCATTGCAGACGCTGCCAATCTCACGCTCCATCCTCCCCTCACTCGTGAACAAGACCCCAAGATACTTGAACTCCTCCACCTGAGGCAGGGACTCTCCACCTCCTCCCTGAGAGGAGCCGCTGAGGTGGCTCAGGCATCTGTTCCGGATGCCTCCTGGACGCCCCTCAGGAGGTGTTCCGGGCATGTCCCACCGTGAAGCCCCGGGGAAAACTTAGGACACACTGGAGGGACTATGTCTCTCGGCTGGCCTGGGAACACCTTGGGGTCCCCCCGGAGGAGCTGGAGGAAGTGTCCGGGGTGAAGGAAGTCTGGGAGTCCCTGCTTAGACTGTTGCCCCTGCGACCCGGCCCTGGATAAGCGGAAGAAAACGTATTGATGAGTTTATAAGTGCTTTTCACAACTTTCAGAGTACAGAATGGAGTTTTGCTGTCCACTAGCATGCTAACACATGCTTCCTGATTATCGGGCACAAGCAGCAGATATATTTTGACCTCAAGAGCTGTTTATTGGTGCTTTGCAGTGACATCAAGCTGGAGGGGGGGGGCACACATTAGAAAACACTGCCAAAATGTTTTTAAGAAAACTCACAAAAAAAAAAAAATAATAATAATAAAATAAACATTTTCTCCATTTTGATCCTGTTTAGGTGTTTGTTTTTCCAACAAAAAGGTGAGTGACTAACTGAAAAAATGTTGGCTAATGCTGGACTGGGGCTGTAATGGGATTGTGTTAAAATAAAGATCAGATTAAAGTCTAACAGAGCTTCAGACAGACAGTGCCTCCAGTTAGCATCACCCCCCAGGGAATACTGATGACGAGAAAAAACAGGTACAGTTGTATTTTTTTTTCTCTCTTTTTAATTATTATAGCCTACAGTGTGTTGTATTGAATTATTATCTTAAATAGTAGATATTAATAGATCATGTCACAAATGGAGCATACTGTTATTGTGTCCTTGGGCAAGACACTTCACCAAAAATGCTATGTATGAATGTATGAATGTATGAATGTATGCGGATAACAGTGCGATTGGTAGAGATAGAAGTGGTCCAAACATTGATTCATTAGTTTTTATAGATCAGTATACTGTCGTCCAAGTATGTTTTTACGTACTAAGTGTAAAGAAGTAAGTAAAACTCCTCTTATATTTTATTTTTCTTGGACAGGGGAGTTTATAGGTGGATGAAAGCTTGTCTCCTCCACTTTGAACGTGAGAGCGGTCTGAGTGACAGCTGTCTGCAGAGGAGCTGGACCAGAGCAGAAGGAGCTGTCCAATATCCTGACTCAGCTCAAACTAAATGGAGGAGACTTTTTACACTTCACAGAACACTCTCTTAAGGGAGATCTGAAGTTTAAAAGGTTCTTGAGTTCAAGACCTACAAGATTTAATGAAGCTACCACTCCTGATTGCAAAAATGTGGTGAAACTACAATTTAAAGATGCTGTAGCTTTTACTGTGTTAAAGGGCCCATATTACGCTATTTTATGATTTATGTTATAATGTTATTTCCACATCAAAAACACACCTGGAGTTGTGTTTTGTTTCATTCGCACATGTTTAACACAGAAATCCTGCAGATTTAGGCTGAGTTTTTATCTCAAACGGAAAGCAGTCCGTGTGATGT
The DNA here is from genome assembly GCA_029959045.1 of Taenioides sp. WSHXM2023. Lineage (NCBI taxonomy): Eukaryota > Metazoa > Chordata > Actinopteri > Gobiiformes > Gobiidae > Taenioides > Taenioides sp. WSHXM2023. Next base: position 5,412,462 of record CM057104.1, on the reverse strand, counting down.
CACCACCTTGTGATGTCATGTACGTGTGAATGCAACAAAACACAACTCCAGGTCTGTTTTTGAGGAGGTAACAACATTACAACATTACTTAAAGCTCACAAGAGTCAATTTTCCGTAATATAGAACTTTTAAATACCTGAAAAACAGAACTACTGCTCCAAAGTTTTTCCTCACTTACATTATGCATTCAGAGTATCCTAATTATAGTGGCATGAAAAAGTATCTGAACCTTTTGGAACTGTTTGCATGTTATCCTCATTAAAAATATGAAACCCTATAAATGTCTGGGTGTTTTTAGTTAAAGCAGGCACTGTTTTTTCATCTGTGTGATTTTGACAAAGATCAAATCACATTTGATGGTGATTTTAGGCAGAAATGTGAGAAATTCCAAAAGGTTCAGATACTTTTTCATGCTACCGTAGTTTGAGTTTATAAATGCATTTCACATATTTTACAAGCCAGAGTGAAGTTTATCGTGATGATAAACCTAACAACAACTAGCATACTAACCGCTCACTTCCTGATTCTCAGACAATAAAACGCTTTATAAATAGAAGCAGACAGAACACAGCAGACTTATTTTGACCTTAAGAGCTGCTTATACAACATATCTGTACTGGGTTAAGACTACTTTTTCTCAAATACATGGGGAAAAAATGAGGTATAGGGCCTTTAAAGCCACAATAAATTCAAAATTAGCTCATTTAAAGGTGCATTGTGTAACTTTTCTGATGGAGGGTCTGTCAAATGCTTTCCTCCATGTTATGTTATGTTATTTCTCCATGTTATGTTATTGCTTTGTTTGGAATGTTTCACAGTATGGCATTAAACCTTTCTATCATCATGGAGACCAAATACAGGTCAGATCTGTGGAGAGGTGGCCCCGCTCACAGTCAGAATGCCTGTTTTTGGAGGTATTTCTGGGCTATAAAACCACCTATAATTGAATAAATGTAAAGTAGAGCTGTTTAATGTCACACTGTGGAACATTCCAGGCAGAGCAATGACATATCTATAGAAACGAGAAGGTGACGGACCCCCAACCGAAAAGCTACACAATGCACCTTTAAGAAACCACATATTATTATTAGTTAGCACTGAAAAGCTAACCATTTGAACCAGTCCAAGTCCTGGTCTAACTGTAACACCAAATACTCCAGGTTTTGTTATACCTGAATTGTTTTATATAATCTTTAAGGACAACAGTGAAGAATGCATCTGGACAGCTTTGTCAAAAACTACAAACTTAAAGTATTTTAACATGTTTTTCCTTTCCTTTTCTTTGGAGCTGAGATGAAATTCAGTCTTCTCTGTTGAGCTGCAGCAGATGCCAAATGCTTTTGTTAGTCTGTTCGTCCATTAAACTCATTATATTTAAGTGTTCAATTAAAACAGGCTGCAGCAAATGGACACGTGGCGCAGACAGCGGCAGCTTTCATATTTAGAATCACACTTGAGTTGTGAAGGTTTGTGGTGTTTGTGTTTGTTACTGTATTATGGAAAACAATACATTTATTTCTTTGTTAATTTAAGCAAAACATTATACAACGGAACAAAAACCAGCTTACAGTTGGTGCCAAATAACCATTAAAATACACCGTAAGCATCACCTGTCATACTTGGATATAATAAAAGCACACACACAAATAATGGGGTATAAAAAGGCGGTATACAAATATTTACACAAGGTAGGAAAACGATACATTTTTATGGCGTAAAACACAGTCTACCCTGTTGCAGAAGTCATGTTATAATGTTGTTACCTCCTCAAGTTCAAAATGCTCTGTTCCACCTTGTGATAGTTTAGTTTTCAGGTTAACAGCTCCTTTTACCTTTTGTTCAGTAGAGATTAGCGATTCCAGGGCTGAAATGATCCAAATGATTCTAGCGGAGGTGCATGGAGTTTAAAAACACAGTGGAGCATGGCGTCACAAGATGGAACACAGTGTTTTCTGTTCGAGAGAAGAGCTCAGTCTAAATATGCAGGAAACATGTGTGAACGAAACAAAACGCAACTCCAGGTCTGTTTGTGATGAGGAAACAACATTATAACAGATCAGAAAATGGTGTAATATGGGCCCTTTAAGTAAATGACACTGCTCATTTTGGTTATAGCCAACATTTTTCCACATTATGATAGAAATTAATTAAATATGAAGTGAAACAAAGTGTTGCCTACTGATAACACGGATTAAAGAGACAAACAAGTTGCAGTGAAAAAGCTATTAAGATATTTAAGGCCTGCAGAAATAAATTAAAATAAGACTAAACCAACTTCACACCAAATAATACTGGTTTACATTTCCTTAAGCCAGTGCGCACCGGTGATTCATCATTTATCCAATAACATTTTAGAAAGAGAGATGGAGTGAACGAAGAGGAGAGAGAGAGGGAGTGAATGAAGAGAGGAGAGAGAGAGAGAGATGGGGGGGTCGTTTTGCAAGCCTCAACAAATTCACAGGATTGGTTTATGTCGCTCTTTTTTTCGTGCCGCACCCTTTTTATTCCTCCTCTTCTCCAACATCCACCCACCTCCCTCTCTCCTCTCCTCTCTTCACTCCACCTCCAGTAGCCAATACATCCACGGAGCTTAGCGGACTACCTTAGCATCCCCACCCGCTTTCAGGCACCAGAAAATGGGAGTAGCGGGACTCTGACACGCCGTACGGGAGCACCGGAACCACCACGCACTGGGCGGGAAGGATGGCTCGCTGCAGCCGGGAAATGATGCTTTTGTTCGGGAGCGTGTGTCTGTGGATGCCGTTGCTGGCGGAGGTAAGATCCGTGCGTAACCTACTGAACATTGTTTACATAGCCTATTTCTTACCTATTTTTGACCTATATTTAATTTAAATGTAGGTATTTTTGCTATGGCGCGTTCAAAGGTAATTGCAAGTCCACGTTGCTTGTGCGTAAAATCAGCCAATTACTTGCTATTGTCCAATTATCATAGATTAGTAGCTCCGTAGCGGTCTTGGTCACCCCGTTACCCCACTCTGGCTCCCTCTCGGTGGGGTATCATGACGTGGGGGTGTGATTGGAGCTTTTGCCCCGTGGTTGTTTGGGCATGGACACCACACGGGCGGTTGGATACTGTCCAAACCAGTCACTCAGAACCAGGGGGACGCGCAGTGATCAGCTAGCAGGTGCCTCCTATTAAATCCTGTATGGTTTTCTATAGGGAGTGAAGCGTTTTTGTGCGCAAAAACAACGCCACTTGATCATTAGCACGTGAAATATAGCGTACTGGTCAATGATCCTGGTTGGTTTCGTGTTTTATCTGGCATTTGATGGGTCAGTATCAGCTTTTGTCTTTATTTCTTAACCCAATTTTCTGGTAGGTGTTCACATTTCATAGTATTTTTCTTGTTTAAAGGTCCAATATTACACCAAATTGTCTCTTGTAAGATTTAAGCCATGTTATAATGCTGTTTCCTCCTCAAAAACATACCCAAAGTTGTGTTTTGTTTCATTCACAATCCTGGTTTATTAGTCTGTCTATATTTTCAAAGCTCAAAATGCTCTGTTCTACCTTGTGATGTCATGTGGTGGTAGTTTTCAAGTCTACCGTTTACCAGAGTTGGACTGGGAACAAAATTCAGCCCTGGCATTTTTCCCTCTGAACCGACCCACCATTGGACCCATGAAATTGAGGATTGAGGATTGCATTTTCCCGGTAGTACAGAGTGCCATTCCGAGCGTGCCGTTTACCTTTAGTTCAGTAGAGATTGGCAATTCCAGGGCTGAAATTATCACTGGAGAAAAGAACACAGCCCAAATATGCAAAATGTGTGTGTTAAACGTGTGAATGAAACAAAACACAAAACTCCAGGTATATTTTTTATGGCGAAACATTATAATATAGATTCAAAAATAGAATGATATGGGCCCGATTCAACTGGTCCAAACAAAATATTACAGATAAAGTAGAATTCCAAATGTTACAATTTCTACTAATACACACTTAGTTGAAATATACTAAATGTTTACATGCGTTCTGTTCATCTGTCCATACATTTCAGAATGATGGCGACCTAGGCCTTTTGCCATAGCGTTTACCAATTTAACACAAAATAAAATATCTTTTGAATGGGAAAAAGTCCTCAAAATGGTGCAGTTGAACCCATGCATTGGCTAAAAGCAGGTAAAATATATGAGCTAAAGAAACTTTACTTGCGTGCGATATTACTGAAGTAAATATAGACGATAAATAATAATGAAACCAAACCATAAAGCAGAATTGTCTACAAGAAGTATTCTAAATGTAAGATATTGTTAAATATTGTTGAACTATATACAGTAAATAGCAGAATGCAACACGTAAGTAATTGGTTTGTGTAATTTTAGTTCATAATTCAACCTTCTACAGCTCAAATCTGACCATACTGCAGAAAAAATAACCAAAAATGTCCCACTATTCCAAAGAAAAAGTCCCCACGATAAACACTGCCCCACAAAAATGATTGTTTCATTTATATGTTGAACGATAAGTCAGTTTAGTAATTACCGTGACAGGCCTAGGGATATCTTAAAAAGGGGTGCACCGATCTCACACTGGTATCAGATATCGGTGCTGATACTTAAAAATATGCTGGATCGGATATCGGCATCCAAATATCGGTTCAGTCGATATTCTGGTTGGGAATATACATTGATGTAATAAGACTATTTACTGATCCTAGTTGGCCCACAAAGTCTCAGAATGTTTGAACTTCTACTTTTCTTTTCTTTTCTCTTTTCTTTTCTTTTCTTTTCTTTTCTTTATTTTATTGTATTTTATTTTATTTTTTATTTTATTTTATTTTATTTTATTTATTTTAATTTAATTTAATTTAATTTGTTCTATAGTTACTTTTGTCTTATTGTTTTTTGTTTTTTTTAAAAGGAAATAAATATTTTCAGTCTGTGCACTGATATCGATTAATATCGGCAGATTATATCAGGTGATTTAAAGGTGCACTATGTAACTTTCTGGTTGGGGGTCCGTCACCTGCTTGTTTCTATGGAGATGTCATTGCTCTGCCTGGAATGTTCCACAGTGTGACATTAAACAGCTCTGCTTTACATTTATTCAGTTACAGCTTGTTTTATAGCTCAAAAATACCTAGAAAAACAAACATTCTGACTGTGAGCGGGGTCGCCTCTCCACAGATCTGACCTGTAACTTGGTCTGGTTTGGTCTCCGTGAAGATGGAAAGGAGAAAAGTATCCAACAGGCCCTCCTCCACCAGAAAAGTTACACAGTGCACCTTTAAAGCGTCAGAATCCGTTGTTGCAATGCAGTTTATCGAGACCTTCCAATCTGGTGGCATATCGTAAATATTAGAGATGACCGAGCAGAGGTAGAAAGTTAGAATCATAATTAAGCAATGAATGTTCGTTTTGCTTGACTGATAATTGAGTAATAACGAATTAATATGAAGTTCTCAGATGAGTGTGTGAACATATGGTCCGGTTTTGGTCCGCTACGCTGGAGTCCTGTAGAAGAATCAGAACAGCTCCGTGTACGATTCAATTAAACCAAAACAGAGGTAGGGCATCCGAACGAGGAGCGAGAATACACAACGCGAACCAATTTTTTACATTTGTGCCGCATTAGACTAAATTAGACAAATATTTGGATGTAGAATTGTCCACAAATGTATTTATTTAAAGGTCCTATATTATGCAGAATTGACTTTTGTGAGCTTTAAGTCATATTTATAATGTTGTTACCTCCTCAAAAACAGATCTGGAGTTGTGTTTTGTTTCATTCACACATGTATGAATCTAATCTCCAAAGTTCAAAATGCCCTGTCCCACCTTGTGATGTCATGGTGCGGTAATTTTCAAGTTAACAGCTCCTTTTACCTTTCGTATAGTAGATATGTGCAATTAAAGGTCTGAAATGATCCACATGATTCAAGTGAAGGTGTGTGGAGTTTAAAAACACAGTGGAGCACTTCCTGTATTGCCACATGACATCACAAGGTGGAGCTGAGTGTTTTTGTTTAAGAAAAGAACACAGAACACACAAATCTGCAGGGTTTGTGTGTTAAACATGTGTGAATGAAACAAAACACAACTCCGGTGTGTTTGTGATGAGGAAACAACATTATAACATCAGAAAACAACGTAATATGGGCCAGTCTGAACGTTTTCTTTTACATTCTTCATTTTTTGCTTGCTAAACAAACAAAATAAAGACACAATAAAACTATAAAAGTCTCTGTAACTTCCATATGACTTTACACCAAACAGTATTTCAGCCTTATCACAAACTACAGCGTCTCCCAGACAGTTCATACACAGATATTGGCTGTGGTGACAGCTCTTATCTCGCCATGGCCCCTTTCCCGGATATTGAAGATGAATTGGGTAATTTTTATTTTTTATTTCATTTTTGGGAGCACATTTAATACACTATATCAGAGAAATTACATGCTGTCTGGGAATTGCTGGTTTTTTGTCTGAAGGAATGACAAGTGGGATACAAATTGGTACAATAGTGAACAGATATACTTTTAATATATTGCTGTAGTGCTTGTTATACTCAAATACTTATTCTGATACGACAATGATAATAAAAACACTCTTTCTTTAGACAATAATTCTTTTTTTGATGTGGTCCATGTGGTCTTATATCTGTGTAATCCCTCAGTGGTCCTGGTGGGTTCCATAGTGGTCCATGTCCGTATACTTGTCTATCAGGGATGGTACAAGGTCTTGCAGGACAAAATTGCCACAAAATTGTGCACAGAAGAAAAAAAATATCTTGTGAGATTTTTTTTTTCAAAATTTTTACATTTGGATTGGACAAAAAAGGGTGACATGTTGGTGAGTTACATCTTTAACAGTTCAAAAAAACAGGACTAGAATGGAAAAACAAAACAATGAAATCAAATAAATCAAAAACTGCGAGGCCAAAATTGGAAACTGAACTGTGAAATTAATTTATTAGGAATTATGTTAAAATCTCGTCTTGTGAAAATTTTGTCTCAGGTCATTTTAAAACTATTCAGGAAAGTTCATTTTTGTCCTGTGAATGAGACTTTTTTAGTATCGATACCTGCTCAAATGAGTTTCTAATTTTGATTTCTAGTTTTAGTATTGATTTGTGTCTGATTTTTCACAACTCCAGTCCTTACTCTGAGCTTGCATCTCCACAAACCTGACTCGTATTTAGCCTGTAGGAGAGCCACCTCCTGCTTGTTTCCATGGAAGTCTTTCTTTGGCCATAATGTAGAAGAATTCATGAATGTATTAATTTAAATCAAAATTCAGAAAGTTTTACTCTCATGTAAACATCAACATTCCCTGGGGGTGTGATGCTATCTGTAGACACTGCTCTGTCTGAAGCTTATCTTGGCAGCGTTTGTTAATGTGTGCATTGTGCTACCATGGTAACTGCTGAACTTTCCGGCATAGACACACATGAAGAACGCCCGCCAGCATCAGATCGCTGCAGAGAATCAACTGCAAAAGTATCATGTCTTGACCGCAACCTTTTCTGTTAGGTCCAGGCGCGTCGGGAAAGATTTGAAGGGCCCGGGGCAAGAAGACTCACATGGGCCCCCTGCTAATATTAATTAATAGTTAAAGATTCCAATTCTGGCCCCCTTTGTCCTCCCCTGCAGACTTCCCTGATTTGGTCCGTACTGTAAGATGAATGACACTCAGATAAATTCAGAATCAGCAGAAGTGTCGATGAGTCTGTGAGGGAGAGGTGTCTGACTTTAACCTACTGTACGGACCGGCCCTCAAAGTCAAACAGACAGGACATAACACGAGAACACCGTTTAGATCGAAAGGTTTCCTGACGCAGCAAAACTACAATGTCAGGGATGAGGACACTTCCTGGTTCGGTGATGCCAAGTACAGGACGCGACAAGGGTCTAAATGCAAATAAAATCACCTCTGGATGCTCTGGACAAACTGGGCCTTATATAAAGTATGGCCTTAAACCTTTCTATCTTCATGGAGATCAAACCAGGAGAGGCGACCCCGCTCACAGTCAGAATGCCTGTTTTCAGAAAGTGTTTTTGGAGCTGTTAAAACATCTGTAATTGAAAAAATGTAAAGTAGAGCTTGTGGAACATCCCAGGTCCTATTAAAGGTCCTATATTTGCTATTTTCTGATCTATGTTATAATGTTTCCTCGTCACAAACAGACCTGGAGTTGTGTTTTGTTTCATTCTCACATGTTTAACACACAAACCCTGCAAATTTAGGCTCCACTGTGTTTTTAAACTCCATACACTTTCACTAGAATCATTTGGATAGTTTCAGCCCTGGAATTGCCAATCTCAACTAAACAAAACCTAAAAGGTAGCCATCAAAACACAACTCCAGGTCTGTTTTTGATGAGGTAACAGCACTCTAACATGGCTTAAAGCTCACAAGAGCCATTTCTGTGTAATATAGGACCTTTAAATACTCAATAATGCTAAAAATACAAATCTTTCCTCTTCACAAACTGTTGCTTCTGCTCTGATGACATTACATTATGAACTGGTAACCTCTGAAATCAAACATGTGCGACGATTTGTGCGTTCAGACCATAACACGGCTACATTAACACGCTAATCTAATAGAACGCCTTCACAGCTGAGCCCAATCCTATGTAAACACACACCCACAAACACACACACATACACACATACACACACAGAGGAGCAGGTGCAGACACAGATCAACAGATGAGGAAGACTGTGTGATGGTCTGAGACTGGGAAATATATTATGTTTTGGAATTAGAGTTGTCATGTTACAATATCTGCATAAACGAGGTGAAAAATTAAGTGACACCTGCTGTAGTGATGTGACGTTCTTGAATGAGTCAGCTTTTTGGAACGGTTCCTTAACCCTGAACCAACACAAGAATCTGCACAGAAGCAGGGTAGGAAACACGAGGAGTCAGAGCTTTGTGCTTTGTGCTTTCCTCAGTCGCTTTAGAATGATCTTGAGCTGTATCAGAACAAGTTTAAGACCACGCAGACTAATATACGCCCATGGACCACTGTGGAACCTACAAATATAAGACCACATGGGGACACAAGTATCAAGTCCATTTCTTAGAGTCGAAATTGAGTTTCAGTATCTCCAGTAGCCCTTAACAATTATAGTGAGGTCCATTTGGCACTTTAGCTTTCACAATATTGATGTTGCTCTTGAGTCCAGTTCTACACATTGTCCATCTGGGATCTCGCTCTCTGAAAGCAGTCAGGAAGGGGCAGGACTTTCAGACAAATACTTAAAGCCGCTTGGCCGAAGAGCACAACAGCAGAGTGAGCTGGGAAATCAAGCTTTTGTTGAATTTAGTTGAGAGAAAAGCACAGACATCTTTCCGGTCCACAAACATTTTTCTCTTTGTTCGTTTTTCAAAGACAAAATAGGCTGAAGTAGGCGTTTATTATAATGTGTTTGAGTAATCCTTTATTATTAGTCTGTCTACATCTCCAAAGCTCAAAATGCTCTGTTCCACCTTGTGATGTCATGAAGCGGTAGTTTTCAAGTTAACAACTACTTTACGTAAACAGAGATTGAGAATTCCAGGGCTGAAATCATTAAAATGATTCTAGTGAAAGTGTCTAGAGTTTAAAAACGCAGTGGAGCACTTCCTGTATTCTTCCTGTGCATGACATCACAAGTTGGAGCAGAGTGTTTTCTGTTTGAGAGACGAACTCAGCCTAAATCTGCAGGGTTTGTGTGTTAAACATGTGAATGAAACAAAACAACTGCAGGTACTGTATGTTTGGGATGAGGAAACAACATAAATACCGTATTATAGGCCCTTTAAACTTCTCTGTATATTTTTCGTTGCTGGTTTGGCTGATATAAAACATAATTAATTCACCGTATTATGAGTTTTATAGCTGATCCTTCAGTCTCTCTATAAAGCGCCATTGTCTTCCCAGATCAACACTAAAAACACAGAACTTCATTTTGGGCGTTTGGTCGAGGGAAAAGTATCTGATACGATGTGCTGTGAACTAGGGGAGTACAAAAGTGTTAAAATATTGATATATTTTTTAATTTGATGATACAATTTCAATATCGTGGGCTGTTGTATCGATATATTGCCAAGAGTGTATTTTTTGCTATATTTTACTAAATTATTTTGTGAAAGAGCTACAATTGTGCTGCTTGTTTAGAGAAAGGAATCTTGTTTTTGGGATACATTTTCACTGTTTTGATGAGTAAAATGGGTGTTTTTCATATCAACTTTGGTTTGGTGTGGTTTAATAAAGACTTTTAGTATTACAGCCATGATTTTGCTGTTGTTTTTTCCTGAACCATATCGAATCAGTTTGAAATACAGTATATTGTATTGAATCGAAAGTGCGCTGTATCAAAAAAATGTATCGTATCGTAGGGATGTAACAATAACCGAAATATTGTGATATCGTATCGTCAAAAGTCTTAAAATAACATCATGGACGATCACAATATATCGAAATACAAGTCTCTCTGCTTAAATTAATAGTTATACTGCAGCAATAGCTAAAATAAAACAGAGGGAATGACACAGACCATGATCCTTTGCTCCGTTTCAGTGCAAACTACATGAAGAAATAACTGTAAATAATAACTGTTATAAGCACTTTTAAATCTTGATTTTTTTGGATTATGACAGAACCAAAGTCTTGTCAAGGCATTTTAAAAGGAAAAAGTATCTTATTCACAGTTTTGTTAGCCTCCACACAATATAATATAATAAATACCGTACCAAGAGATTTGGATATCGTTACATCCCTATCGTATCATGGCTTATGTATCGAAATATGTATCGTATCTGTAATATTTAACATCTGTGTGCGTGTGTGTGTGTGCAGGTGGTGACAGACGACAGCTATCTGAACGAGGTGCAGAACTCAGGTAAGACCAAGATCACACTAAACATGGCTGCTTTATCCTTATTCATCGTTATTTTGACTTTTTTCACCACCTTGCAGAACACCATCTCCTTAAAAAAAGTGTAGGTTTGTCCACTGACAAAGAAATGAACAGTATAATTTTAATGGTAGGTTTATTTTAACATTGAGAGATAGAATATCAAAAAGAAAATCCAGAAAATAACTTCAAAGAAAATATGTGTAGAATCCCTCAGTCGTCCAGGTAGAATCCATGGCAATCCATGCCTTCAAAGAAAATATATAAACTGAACTAAAGTATTTGAAAAGTATTTGAACCCTCGAGCCAAAAAAGACCTTGTTTGCAGCACAAAGGTCAGACATTTCTTGTAGTTGATGACCAGGTTTGCGCACATATCAGAAGGAATTTTGGTCCACTCTTCTTTGCAGATCATCTCTAAATCATTGAGGTTTCATGGCTTCAGCTCCCTCCATAGGTTTTCTATAGGGTTAAGGTCCAGAGAGTGACTGGGCCACTCCATGACCTTAATGTTCCTCTTCTTGAGCCACTCCTTCATTGCCTTGGCTGTACGTTTTGGGTCATTGTCGTGTTGAAGACTCATCAACGACCCATTTTCAGTTTCCTGGCAGAGGGAAGGAGGTTGTCACTCAGGATTTTAATGGTACATGGCTCCGTCCATCCTCCCGTTGATGCTGTGAAGTTGTCTGCCCTTGGCAGAAAAACACCCCCAGAGTATAATGTTTCCACCTTCATGCTTGGGATGGTGTTCTCCTCTCTCCTTTTATCATTTTTATTTTTTTTGTTAGACGGAAATGTGGAAATGTTATTACTTGGTCTTGAATAATCCGTAGTATGGCATTTAAATGATCTGCGTAAAGACAAGCAGGTGACGTCCCTTGGCCAAAATAGGGTAAAGTATAGGGTTACGGTAAGAAATAGAGAAAATTTAAGTCTGCTGTATAGTTACGACACCTGTGAATCATTATGTTACCATTTGGACAATTTAAATCGCAATATTAATCTAAAATGACTTAATAAATGAAACAAGTCCACTAAATTCCATGTTAGAAAACTGCGGTGCCCAGTGGGCGCAGCCGTCTCCGTAAACATCATCATAACAATGAATCGGCACCTCTGATGAATAGCTGAGGATCATGTCATATTTTCACTTGTATGAAAATGACTACGCAACACGGCTGAATCCTACATGTATCACAGATTAAGAAAATAAATACAGAGAAGTGGCCGTGTACTGGTGGTGGTGAATCCAGGAGAATAAAGATTACTCAAATTAGCATGAATCACTCCAAAAACAACTCTGAGAGGGCAAATGAGAAGGGGAAACAACTATAATACAGTTAAAAGCTCTAAAAAGTCCCAGGTCTTCTTTAATGGAATGGATATTGATTATAGATCTGATTATAGATACTGATCTAATTCCCCAGTCAGAAATGTACTGGGGACAGAATCACATTTCACCAACATAATCTGTGAATATGGACTTCATTTAAAGGTTTTTTATTATGGAAAATTTACTCTTGTGAGCTTTTAGTCATGTTATAATGTTGTTACCTGACCAAAAACAGACCTGGAGTGGTGTTGTGATGTTATGAAGCGGTAGTTTTCAAGTTAACAGCTCATTTTTACTTTTTATTTAGTAGAAATTGGAAATTCCAGGGCTGAAATTATCCAAGTGACTGTAGTAGAAGATGTATGGCGTTTAAAAACACAGTGGAGCACTTCCTGTATTACCACGTGACATCACAAGGTGGAACAGAGTGTTTTCAGTTTGGGAGAAGAACTCAGTGTAAATATATGCGGGGTTTGTGTGTTAAACGTGTGAATGAAACAAAACAAAACACAACTCCAGGTCTGTTTTTGATGAGGAAACATTATAACATAGATCAGAACATAGAGTAATATGGGCCCTTTGTCGGGAATTCGTTTAATTCCAGATCTAAACTACAGAGTTAGTAGGTTTTATACAGAATAAGACCCCATTGTGCGTGGGATAGTATAGAGGACGTTATAGGACCTAATACTTGCAGCCTTTCTGATTAGATATAATTGTCTCTAATCAAATTCCAATTATTTTCTACTGCAATTAACCTTGCCGCTCTACTTCAAATATTATACGTTTTCTTAATGCATTTCTGTATATCCATTACATGCACTAGACTCTTTGGCACTCACTATCTCTTTAACCCACATTTTCTCCAGACCCTGAACGCACCACTGTGGTCCCCTGCCAATAAACTGCCACTGTCTGCTGTTCCCTCGGGCCTCAGCGTTTCATTTACCAGCTCTGCCCCAAGACGATAATAAAGGAGAGAGGGAGAGGGGGAAGACGGAGAGGAGGAAAGGAGATGGGAGCAAGGACAGTTATAGAGGGAGGGAGAGGAGGAAGAGGAGGAGGAGAGGACAAAGAGGGACAGAGGAGGGGGAGATAAGAGGGAGATTAAATGGAAGCAGGGATAAGTGGAGGAGAGGAAGAGAAGAACGAGGAGGAGAGGAGGGAGGGAGAGGAGATGGGAGCAGGGACAGGTGGGCGAGAGAGGAAGGGAAGAGGTAGAAGAGGGAGAAAGAGGAGGGGAGAGGAGGAGCAGGAGGAATGGAGGGAGTGGAGGAAGAAGAGATGGGGCGGGAGAGAAGAAAAGGGTGGAGGATGAGAGGAGGAGAAGAGGAGAGGGAGGGAGATGAGATGGGACAGTTGGGGGAGATGAGAAGGAAGGAGAGGAGAAAGAGGGGAAATAAGCAAGTGAAGGAAGAGGAACAGGGTAGAGGAGCGAGAGGAGAGGCAGGGGAGATGAGACAGGAGCAGGTACAGGTGTAGGAGCGAGAGAGGAGAAGAAATAGACAGGAGGGAGAGGAGAGGTGGAGGAGCTGTCAATAGAGAATGTGGGGGAGGAGAAAGAGCAGGTACGAGAGGAAGGAGAGGAAAGTGGAGGAGAGAAGGGGTAAAACAGAGGAAGTAGACGGGAGACGAGAGGAGGAAAAGGACAGAGAGGAGTGGATGGAGAGGAAGGGAGAAAGGAAAACAGGAGGTATAGGAGACAAAGAGAAGAAGGCAAGGAGGAGACAATAGAGAGAGAGGGAGAGGAAAAAGGGAGAGGAAAAGAAGAGGGGAGGGGGAGTCCTTTCTTAGCAGCTTCTCCATCCTTCACTCTGAGATATGGCCCCTTTAAACGGCTGTTATAGCCTCATTTATCAAACCAGATCCACTTTAACTGTGTCAAGGTTGAATGGAAATGGAAAATGCATTACTTTAAGAATAAATTAGAAAATAAACAATATTAGTATTTAGATTACTACTATTACTATAGGCTTATCAGACATACTCCAGTTTGCAATATTTACTAATACAGCTTTATTTATATTTTTTTACATTCTATATTAAAGAAGTTAAAGGTCTATGTAATTTTTTTGTTTGGGGGTCCGTCACCTGCTTGTTTCTACGGATATGTCATTGCTCTGCCTGGAATGTTCCACAGTATGACATTAAACTGCTTTATCTTACATTTATTCAGTTACAGGTGGTTTTATAGCTAGAAAACACCTAGAAAAACAGGCGTTCTGACTGAGTGGGGTCGCCGCTCCACTGATCTGAGCTGTAACTTGGTCTCGTTTGGTCTCCATGAAGATAGAAAGGTTTAATGCCATACTGTGAAACATTCCAGACAAAGCAATAACATCTCCATGGTGGCAAGCATTTGACAGAACACCTGAAAAGTTACACAATGCGTCTTTAAAAAGTACTTGAACAATACATTTTTTAATACAGTTTGATATTAAATTGAAAGTACAAATTGTTTAAAAATAAAATGAATGGCCAACAACGTTCAGCTCAGTGTAATACTTAGTTTAGTTTAGGATTATTTCAATTTCTATCTTTAAAACTGAAATTTGGTTGAGATTGTTTTTTTGTTTTTTTTTCTTTTTTATTAATATACATATGTTGAGCAGTAACAGTCACAATATCTCATACAGATGCAGACATTTGTTAGTCCAAAAACACTCCGGCCACAAGGGGTCAGTGAAAAACAAAAGTTGAAAAAAGTTGTTAGCAGTCCACACACAAAAAAACAAAAACAAAAGAAAAGTAAAGAAAACATAACAATAAAAAATAAAACTGAAAACAACTTTAAACCAATGTCCCTTATCCTAAAGCTTGATTTTTTTTTTTTCTTAATTAACCTTATTGTAAATGTAATTGTATTGTAAAAATATAGTAAATAAATGAATCAAGCACAATTAAATTAAAGACATCTGTAATTACTCATCAACATCTACAGCTCAAATTTTACTTACAACAAAAAAAATACAAAGTTTACACAGTGTTTTAAAAGTAGTACATTTTCAGACTGGTAGTATCGAACAGTATATGATTTTTCTGTACTTGTTTTGACAATATTTGACGATATTTTTATTATTTTTTTGCAGAGATTTGATCAAATTTTGATTTTACCATTTCAATACGACTGCAAACTATTTTATGTAGCCCTATTTACTGTCTCATGTTCAAATTTCTTCTTTTGTTCGATATTTTTTTTTTTTTGTCCTTACAGTAACCGAGTGCATGCAAAACGCAGCAAGCCGCCCACCCCCCGCTCCGCCTCCCTCCAACAGTGAAGCGTGTCAAATACTCATTGTGCCGGTGAAAGGGATTATGGGAGCTGGGAGGCTGCAGAGCGTTCCCATGGCGATAGGCAGAGTGGTGATGTCGTGGTAATAATTGGACCAGAGTGCATGTGTGGCAGTGGTGACAGGATGCTGACTGGTACTGCTGTAATTTATGTTCTATGTGGAGGAGAGAGTTAGAATATATGAGATTGTGAAATTAACTATACAACTAATAAATCGGGAAATCTTAAAGTGGCTGTACCCATTTTTTTTTCCATATACTGAGCAAAGGCGATATATTGTGCAGCCCTATTCCGTACTAACTGGGACAATGATCATTGGGCCCAAGTTAGAAGGA
This sequence comes from Taenioides sp. WSHXM2023, assembly GCA_029959045.1. Classification (NCBI taxonomy): domain Eukaryota; kingdom Metazoa; phylum Chordata; class Actinopteri; order Gobiiformes; family Gobiidae; genus Taenioides; species Taenioides sp. WSHXM2023. Next base: position 5,396,631 of record CM057104.1, on the reverse strand, counting down.
AACTCATGATCACAGGGATTCAAGAAGGGGTATAGCTTCTCAGTGAAGACACATCGAGTGAATGAGTGAATACATGTGGCTGTCTTCACGTCAAAGAATGAGACCAGACCTTTGTCATAGTCGACAAACACTCCAACTCTCTCCACTTTTCCTCTGTGCACCTGGACTTCGGGACAACCGAGGAGGGTTATTTTGTCAACTCGAAAACACAGAGCCCACACCCCACAGTCTCTTGCTCTTTTATGCCTTGGGACTGACTCTGTGATCACTCCTAGAATCCACTCATCCTTCTGCCCCACAGACACCTCAAAGTAAAACCTCCCAAAGGAGAACCCTTTGTCTGACACAGCTATGTATGAACCGAGGAACCTTCTGGAGGAGATAGAACCAATGTTCATTATTGGGTTGTTTGGGTTGAACCAGACCTGTTTCAGATCCTGGGACAGATGGAGTTTGGGGTGAGCTGTTTCAGGGTCCAGCTTTAAGTCAATGGCATATTGCTGCACATGTCTCAGAGTGCACCACTTTTCATCTGAAAATAAACTGATTTCTCTGTCCAGTTTCTTCAGAAGCTCCTGGAGCCAAGACGTGCAGATCTTCAAAGTCTCCTTCCTCTCCTGTAACTCCTGTTTGAAGCACAGATCCTTCAGCTCCTGTTTTTTGACAGTCAAAGAGAGCTGTGCTCTGCTCTGCTGAAGGTTATGGAGGAACTGGACTGGGTCTTCTGTCTGTTTGAGCTCTTTGAGTTTAGTTTGAGCCTCTCTTAGATCTAAGATCTTCAGCTCTATCTCTTGGACAAGAGCCTCCGCCTCAGAATCTGCCTGCTGTTGCTTCTCCTGCATCTTTAGGACCAGCTCTTTGTGGCTCCTCTGAAACTTGGACAGGAGCTCCTGGAGGACCCTCTCGCTGTGAATGATCTCTTGCCTGGTCTCTTCCTGTCTCTGGGCTGCAGCCTCTCTGATGGAGGAGACTCTCTGGACCCTCTCCTGGATCATAATGGTGATTTCATCCTGAGTGGCATCCAGCTCAGACCTGATCTTTCTGTGGGCGGTCTCCAGAGGCAGGGTTCTGTGTCTGTGGTGTGCGCCCTCACAGCCCGGACACATCAGGACCCTGTCGTCAGAGCAGTACGACTGCAGCAGCTGCTGATGCTCAGGGCACACTCTGCTCTGCAGACCTGCGTCAGGAGGCACCAGCGTGTGTCTGCGCAGCCCCGGGACCCTCAGGTGAGGCTCCAGGTGATGGGAGCAGAACGAAGACAGACACTCCACACAGGACTTCAGCGCCCCCTGCTGTGGGGCTGTGCACACGTCACACAGGACTCCAGTTTGGAGCTCCTCTGTCTGAGGCTCCTCTGTCAGCTGCAGACTGGAGAAGCTTTGGGTCAGACCTGAGATGAAGGTGTTGACTCTGAGCTGTGGGCGCTGGCTGTAGTTCTCCTTACACACCGGGCACACAGTCACAGGGCTCTGGTCCCAGTACGACGACAGGCACGCCATGCAGAAGTTATGTCCACAGGGTGTGGACACCGGCCGCACAAACACCCCCAGACAGATGGGGCACAGCAGCTGCTCCTCCGACACAAGAGGGGGCGCCGATGCCATCTCTGCAGAGAGACACAGGCACAGTTTTAAGCACATGCTAATAAATACTGCAGACTTCTTTAGGCCTGTTGGCTAACCCCCGGCTCAGACTGTACGCCATGTAGTGCAGTGGTGTTGTTTGGAGTATATTTTTGCATGATGCTGGATCCGACCTCACCCCTTTCCCTTAATAAATGAATCACGTGTTTGTGCTCGTGCAGCTTAAAAGGTGGTGACTGCAACAGTACAGTACAGAAGTACAGAGGAGCACCTCTCTGACACTACATTTACACTGGGTACTTTTATGTACTTTCAGCGGGTATTTGCAGATTGCAGATTGTCTGTTACGCCATTGGTCCCTCCAACCACCACTAACACTCACTCACACCACTTTCATACTAGGCAATGTGGGTGAAGTGTCACAAGAACAGTTTTTTTGCCACTGGCGCCCCCCTGTGGCACCTGATTTCCCACTGTTCTCCCATCCAAGTCCTAACCAGGCCCAGCCCTGCTGAGCTTCTGAGATCTGACAGGATCAGGCTTTGACAAGGAGGTTTCATGTTTAACAATGATCAACTCCCTGTCCTCTGATCAACAATGATCTTCATTTACAGATGAACACCAAATGTTACATTATTCCCTACTCTCCTCATTGCTCTTGAGTTAAATACTTACTTCTGTTTGTTGAAGACGACCTGAGAAGTGAGTTGCTGATGGCTCAAAGCACAGGCACGATTTAAGTTTCACTTTCTCTTAAAGAGGCAGTGTCCCAATTTCAAGCAGACAGAAGAGTGCAGGGAAATTCAGCCAATATAACGTATTTTGTCTTGTTCACATAATTAACTTCATTATTAATGTATTATTCATTATCATTCATAGTTTTGTGCTGCACCATAAGTTCCAGTTTGTGAATTTTGTTTTGTGGCAAGAAAACTTATTCTAATTCTGAAAGTATTATTTAAATAGTTTTTTTTTTTTTTTTTTTTTTTTACTTCTATGACTGCTAACACATGACATATTTAGATCACCATATTGCCTTTTATTGTTTTGAAAAACAATGTATTAACATATAATATGTACAAGTTTCAAGTAAGTTCTTTAGTTTTTTATATTTTTGGAGAATTGCCGTGTGGGAGCATAGATGACATAGGCGTGTGGACTGAGCATTGGACAGAACCCATAAGGGTTCGAATAGTGTCTGGGAGAGATCACTAACATGCATGGTATAACATGGTAGAAAGCTAAAAAATGATTTTGGAGAATGCCCCCTCTTTGAGGCAGAATTTGAGAGAGAAAAAAAGGATTCAGAATTTTTGACTTAAATCTCCCTTATGCAGGACTTCTCAAAGTGTGGGGTTCAACCATAATTGGAGAGTGAAATCACTGACTCAATAAACTGGACTTTATTGTTTCAGCTCATGGAAAGATAAGTGAACCTTTATTCGTTACACAATGGAGAAATGACAAAATATGAATGTATATTACAGAAAATACAGTTTAGCAGCAAGTAAAAACATAGAAACATTATCGTAATACGTAATGTCGTTTGTCTTTTTTTTTTTTTTTTCATTTTGGATTGACAGGAACGATCACCAGTGGCTCGAGGTTATTTCCAAATTCATTGTTACAGGGGTTAAAATAGGGATGTACCTTTGCAGAAAACACACAATCTTCAAATGTGTAGATCAATTTGGCCCCATTTACATCATAAAATGAAACTTCCCTTCCGTCATAGTCCACGAAAACCCCAACTTTTTCCATTTTACCTTGGTGAATTTGAACATTGGGTTGGGAAAACGTCTCAAAGTAGCTCATTCGAAAACATATGGCGTAAACTCCACAACCAGGACCATGTGGGATCTTTCCTTTTCTTTCCAGTGACGCTAACGCCACACCTACTATCCACTCTGTTTTGGCCCCAACCAGAACTTCAAAATAAAACTTGCCCGACTGGATTCCACGCCCTCCCAACACAGCTAAATGTTTTGTAAACTTCGCCGGATTGCTAGCTGGGTTTGGTTTAACGTTAGTATCTGGGTTGAATTTTACTTGTTTCAAATCACGAGAGAGGATGAGGCGGTGATGAGCGGTTTTTGGATCCAGAGTTACATCCATTGCAAATTGCTGGACATATTTTAAAGCAGAAATATCGGAAATAAAACCTGCTCCCATGTTGTCTAGATAAAGTTGCAGCTTAGACAGAGTAGTGCCTAAAGATGTCCTAAGCTGTTGCATCTCTAGCTCAGAATCCAAGTTAATTTCTAGTTGTTTTTGAGCAAAATTGTGCGAGTACCTTTGCAAAAACTGTGCATCTTGGTTCAAATTTACATCTCGTAGTTTAATTTGAGTTTCTGTAAGATCTTTAATCTCATTTTCAATTTCTCCAACTACTATTTCCACCTCAAAGTCCATGTGCAGTTGCTTTTCCTCCATCTTTTTGACCAGTGAAGTTAAATCTTGGATATTTTTGGTCAAATGCCTGGTTTGGTCTTGTCTTTGGGCTAGAGCTTGTCTGATTGACTGGACTTTCTGAACCCTCTCCTGGATCATGGAGGAGATTTTGGCTTCAATTCCTCCCAGTTCAGCTCTCATCCCCCTGGACTTTGTCTCCTCCGCACTGAGAGGCTGGTTCATGAAGCTCTGGGAGAGTCCTGAGGAAAAAAAAAAAAAAAAATCAGGATGAGTCAGCTTTATATGTAATTACTATTTTAAATTTCATGAAGAATATTACATTAAAGGTACACTGCTCATCTTTTCTCGTGGAGGGTCCGCTACCAAATTACAAGTGGTAAAATTTGGGGGAATTTTTACAGACATTTTTACAGACATGGACAATTGCTGGGTTGCAGATGCCATCACAGAATTCTGGAGGAAAATATTAATTAATACAAATGGAGGGCAGCTAAAAAAGAATCTGAAAACCACCAAAAAAGGCTTAAGAGTGCCATGTCCCTGCGCCTGTGTACCTGAGATGAAGGTGTTGACTCTGAGCTGTGGGCGCTGGCTGTAGTTCTCCTTACACACCGGGCACACAGTCACAGGGCTCTGGTCCCAGTACGACGACAGGCACGCCATGCAGAAGTTATGTCCACAGGGCGTGGACACCGGCCGCACAAACACCCCCAGACAGATGGGGCACAGCAGCTGCTCCTCCGACACAAGAGGGGGCGCCGATGCCATCTCTGTACAAAGCAAAAGCATGTAATGTAGTAAAACTGGTCTTGGCGCAGTGCAGATTGTAAAAGCAGCTGTTCAGGTTGGGGTTGTCAAAGTATAAAAAGTCAGATACTAAAACTTGTATCGAAACTTGATACTCATTTGAGCAGGTATCGATACTAAAAAAGTCACATTCACAGGACGGAAATTAACCTGAATCGCTTTAGAATGAACTTCAGCCGTTTCAGAATAAGTATAAGAGCACATAGACGAGTATACGCCCATGGACCACTGAGGATTACACAGATATAAGTCCACATCGAAATATAAAAGAAAGTGCTATGATTTAATGTTGAAAATCACATTCTATTGTCATTTTATTATCATTGTGGTATCAGAATTGGTATTGGGTATCGAGTCTATAGGCTTTATGTCTCTGCTCCAGTGAGTATCTAGTTTCAGTAGTAGTTTTAGTATCAGTTAGTATCTGTTTTCCGATACTTTTGACAACCCTAATCTCTAATTTCTTATTTCTCATGCCCTATGTAACACAGAAACATGCACTGATACAAAAAATACAGTATTTTAATCTGTTTATGTGACATTTAAAGGTGCATTGTGTAACTTTTCTGGTGGAGGGTCCGACAAATTCTCAGTGGAGATGTTATTGCTTTGTCTGGAATGTTTCACAGTACGGCATTAAACCTTTCTATCTTCATGGAGACCAAACCAGACTAAGTTACAGGTCAGATCTGTGGAGAGGCGATCCCGCTTGCAGTCAGAATATCTGTTTTTCTAGGTATTTTGAGCTACAAAACCACCTGTAATTTAATAAATGTAAAGTAGAGCTGTTTAATGTCATACTGTGGAACATTCCAGACAGAGCAATACCATGACATATCCATAGAAACAAGGAGACGACGTGCCTTCCACTAGAAAAGTTACACAATGCACCTTTAAGCCATTTAAATTACCTTTGTTACCAATAGTTTTAATTGCGACACTATTAATTCTTACCGACTAAACTACAAATCCTTCTATACTGTATAAATAAACGTAAAAATTACCTGTTCAAATGACTTCAAGGTTGATTTTTCTGGACTAAATCAGGTCGGCAGCTCTCACCTGTGGTCTGATGTTGTCTGACTAGATTCTCAAACTTGCTTTTCCTGTTTTGGCTTTTAAAGAAACAGACGCACGCACACCTCAGATAATGTTACATAATACCAGTTTAAAGGTCCTATATTACACAAAACTGACTCTCGTGAGCTTTAAGCCATGTTATTACGCTGTTACCGCCTCAAAAACAGACCTGGAGTTGTGTTTTGTTTCATTCACATGTTTGAGTAACTCTTTATTATTAGTCTGTCTACATCTCCAAAGCTCAAAATGCTTTGTTCCACCTTGTGACGTCACGCAGTGGTAGTTTTCATGTTAACAGCTGCATTTTACCTTTAGTTCAGTAGAGATTGGCAGTTGGTATGGCATTTAAACATATCCATCTTACATTCGTTGAGATATAGAAAAAATAAACCCTCATTCTTACTGTGAGCGAGCTTGCCTCTCCACAGACCTGATGCAGCAGCTTGTCTCCATGGAGTAAAACAGGTGGCATATGTAACCCAGAAAAGTTGTGTAGTGCAACTTTAAATCAACTCAGCTGTATATTTTAAGAGCAGATTATATGTAACTCCTGCCCTAGTTTTTTACTTTCAAAACTCCCCTGTCAGTAGTTAATGACACCTGCCCTCTCCTCTTTCGTTTCTCCTCTGTGCTCTCCCTCTCTCTGCCCCACCTGCCGTGTTTCTCCTCTCTTTCGCTCTTCCTCCCTCACTCGCCTTCTCTCTACCACTCTCTCTTTCCCTTTCTTCTCTGCTCTCCCTTTTTTTCTCCCTCCTTCCCCCTCTCACTCTCCCCTCCTTCTCTCTCTCTCTCTCCATCCCTCCCTCCCTCACTCTCCATTTCTCCCTCCTTCTCTCTTTCTGTAGCAGTATTACAGACTCTTCTCCTCCTCTTACTCCCTCTCTCCATCCCTCTCTCTTTCTGTACCAGTATTACAGTCTCCTCTCCCTCCTTCTCTCCCTCCCTCCCTCTTTTACAGCAGTATTACACACTTCTCTCCTCTTCTTACTCCCTCTGTCCATCCCTCTCTCTTTTATACCAGTATTACAGACTCCTCTCCTCCCTCTGTCCATCCCTCCCTCTTTTATACCAGTATTACAGACTCCTCTCCTCCCTCTGTCCATCCCTCCCTCTTTTATACCAGTATTAGTCTCCTCTCCTCCCTCTCTCCATCCCTCCCTCTTTTATACCAGTATTACAGTCTCCTCTCCTCCCTCTGTCCATCCCTCCTTCTTTTATACCAGTATTAGTCTCCTCTCCTCCCTCTCTCCATCCCTCCCTCTTTTATACCAGTATTAGTCTCCTCTCCTCCCTCTCTCCATCCCTCCTTCTTTTATACCAGTATTAGTCTCCTCTCCTCCCTCTCTCCATCCCTCCCTCTTTTACAGCAGTATTACACACTTCTCTCCTCTTCTTACTCCCTCTCTCCATCCCTCCCTCTTTTATACCAGTATTACAGTCTCCTCTCCTCCCTCTCTCCATCCCTCCTTCTTTTATACCAGTATTACAGATTCCTCTCCCTCCTTCTCTTCCTCTCTCCATCCCTCCCTCTTTTATACCAGTATTACAGGCTCCTCTCCTCCCTCTGTCCATCCTTCCCTCTTTTATACCAGTATTACAGTCTCCTCTCCTCCCTCTCTCCTCCCTCCCTCTTTTATACCAGTATTATCCTCTCTTCTCCTCTTCTCCCTCAGATTTAAACCTCTCTCAGATGGAGCAGAGGAAATGCTTTAGTCCAGCCCCAGAGATCTGCTCTGAGCCTCTCACTTCACTTAAATACTGCCACGGGGATAACGAGGGCTGAAAGGACCAGTCCAACTCTTATTCTTAACATTATAATTTCCTTTTAGCAATGCAAACAAACACAGGTAACCCGGAAATAAAAGAAAAGTCATGCAAAGATTGTAAACTAAACGTTGTATTGAAAAACTGACAATATCACGTTTTGGAGATATGCAAAATTAGAATACCGAGTGTGTTTTTTTTAATAATTTGAACGATTAAAATAGCCCTATTGACCTAAATTGACTTTTCAGAGCTTTTTACCATGTTCACCATTTACTCACTGTGATTTTGCACGTTTGAGTCTTTAATCGCTTATTTTCAAGACGCCATTATCCCTCTCCATTCCTGTTTTCACTGTCCCTGGTACACGCCCACCGCTTCTTCCTTTGTACTTTGTTCTTTCTCCCTCACTTTCTTCCCTCTCTGTTTCTCTTCTCTCTCTTCTCATAATCCCTCTGTTCTGCAAATTAATTTTCTTAATCGGTGATACTCATAGGATTCAGCAGTGTCGTGTGCTCCTTTTGGTACAAATGAAATAAAAAAATCTGCCTCTCTCTAGTGTGATCTGCAGCTATCCATCGGAGGTTCTGACAACTTCACAGCTCAGTTCAGCAGACTTGTTTCTTTTATTAAGTCGTTTTAGATGAATATTGTGACTTAAAATGTCCAAATTATAGCATAATGATTCATGGGTGTTATAGATTATAACTATACGGCAGCTATAAGGATTAGGTCTTCTTTAAAACAAGTGTCAGTCGTTATATTTGCGACTTTATATTTCTGTGCGGTCATTCTGAAAGTAATTAAGAAAACAAACACGAAGCACACAGTAGTTTGGATTTTTGAATAAAGGAGCTCAGCCAAAGATGCTTCAGGCAAATCTGTGTGTAGATAAAAGAGTGGATGGTAAAAAAAAAACAGATAAAAGTTGCAAATAGTTGAGTGCGCTGAAAATAGTCTTTGTAGAATAGTACATAGATCAAGCATCTGGCTAACCAGGCTACTAGTTTAAAGCAGGGCACCTGATTTTCAAACTGTGAAAATATTAAGATTGTATTATTGTAATTTGTATTTAAATACTAGTATATCTAACTTATTTCTAGCTCTTTCCTTGGCATTTTGTTTCACATGAAGGATTTTTTGGGCATGGACATTTAATAACTCTTAAAGTATATATGACAGTTTAGAGAAGTAATTTCACTAAAACATTATTAACATGATTATATTTTGCCTAGTCTTTTATAGTTTTGTAATTTTGGTGAAGTTTATAATTTTACGGTCAGCAGATATGTTACCTAGCAACCATGTTAAAGGGCCAAAACTTGTCTAAATTATACAAGTTATAATTTGACAAAAATAATAATAATAATAATAATAATAATAATAATAATAATAATAATAATAATAACACATTTATTTTATTAAATCAATGTTTAAAGTGTTAGAAAAATGCCTTCTTTGTGAGTAAATTCTCATCACATTTTGGTTGGAGGTATTCCGTTTTCCAACTTTTTGTTTTTTGCTTTTATTCACAATAACTGCTATTTAAAGGTACATTGTGTAACTTTTCTGGTGGAGGGTTCATCAAATGCTTTTCTCCGTTGAGATGCTGTTACTTTGTTTGGAATGTTTCCCCGTATGGCACGAAACCTTTCTATCTACATGGAAACCAAACCAAGACCAAGTTACAGGTCAGATCTGTGGCGAGGCGACCGCGCTCAGAGTCAGAATGCCTGTTTTTCTACGTATTTTTGAGATATAAAACCACCTGTAATTGAGTAAATCTAAGGTAGAGCTGTTTAATTTTGTACCTTGGAATATTCGAAGCAGAGCAATGATAAGCAGGTGACGGACCCCCAACCAAAAAGTTACATAATGAACCTTTAATTGAACTTAAAACTATGATAAATATTCATGATCGCACCAAACCAAGTCATAATTAAACCCTCTCTTTCTTTTGCAGTGCCCCTGTCCTGTTCCGAGGGCTTCACTGAGCTGGGGTATTACAATGGCACAGTGTCTCAGACGGACTCTGGCGCCCCCTGTCTGAAGTGGACGGAGTTTCCTGATTATGTGATGCAGTATCCGGGGAGGGGGCTGGGGGACCACAGCTTCTGCCGAAACCCCGATCGAGAGTCCAACCCCTGGTGCTTCTTCCGGCAGAACTCTGGAGCTATCGGCTGGGCCTACTGCGACTGCCACCAGGGTGAGAGCGAACAGAGTGTGGATTAAAACATTAGATAACACATATAATGCAAAATGTACTTTTTTTGAGGTTATTTTCATGATATGCATCTCACAGTACGGTATTTATTTCAATATTTAATGGAGGCTAACAAAACTGCGAATATTTTTCCTCCTAAAATGCCTTGAGAAGCCTTTGGTTCTGTATTACTTAGACTTAGACTTAGACAAACTTTATTGATCCACAAGAGAAATTATAATAACAGAGAGTAACAAAAATAGATGGTGTAGCAAAAAGAGCAAGAGACAGGAGTCAAATGAGACATAATTATAAAAACAAATGTATATGTACAAGTCAAAATAAAATAGAAAAATAAGTAATAAAATATAATGTTATAATGTTACTGTTATAATGTTTATATTTTTTATATTGATGTATAAACTTGTTGTGAGGCGACCTTGAGTGCCCAGAAAGGCGCCCTATAAATAAAATGTATTATTATTATTATTATTAAAATAAACTATAAAATCACAGCTATAAACAAGAGACAAGAACGAAGTGCAAATAATATGCTGATTGACAGGGCATAAGGTTATCTGTTAGGCTGAATTGTTCTCTCAAATCTACCCAATCTCTACTGAACTAAAGGTAAAAGGAGCTGTTAACTTGAAAACTAGCGCTTGATGACATCACAAGGTGGAACAGAGCATTTTAAGCTTTGGAGATGTAGACACACTAATAATAAAATGCTACTGAAACGTGTGAATGAAACAAAACACAACTCCAAGTGTGTTTTTGAGGAGGTAGCAGCATTATAACATGACTTACTCTCACAAGAATAAATTTTGTGTAATATAGGATCTTTAATTCCCATTGTTAATTCCCATTGCTGACAGCAGCGGGAGCTCCATCTCCTAAATGCCTCACTGGAAGCAGAAGTGTAGTTTATAAAGTAAAATGCAGACATTATTTTAGAAAATGTGAAATACTTATCGCATAATGACCAAATACATGTTTAGAAGATAATAATAACACTGCAAGAATGCACGTGTTCTTTAAACATAACTTACAGTGTCTTTTTAACATCAGCTTTTTGCGTTTTTAGGTGCGGTCCGTTTGGTGGGCGGTTCCTCTCACAGCGGTCGTGTGGAAGTTTATCTGAACGGCCAGTGGGGGGCAGTGTGCGACTCTCACTGGACACACAGAGACGCCAGTGTGGTCTGCAGACAACTGGGACTGGGGTAGGAAGAAAAATAGTTTATTGATGCTATCTTCCTCTTTTCTGTCTATTTTACAAAACAGTTTCACCACTGATTGTTAGTCTATCGCTAATTTTGACATTTGGAGTACCCTTGAACCCTTACACATTTATTGGTGACCAAAAAACACTGTATACACCACTATAACTTAGCTGTGTTTCATTATCTTCGGCGCTACATTACCTTTAGTCAGATTTTGTACTTGCATGTTTTAAAGCTTCATTACGTTACATTACCCTCCCTCTTGTTGCAGTGACATAGGTACAGCCCTGCAGCGCTCGGACCCCGGCTCCTCAGAGTCCGGCTCGGGCCTTTTCCACTTCGAGCGCCTTGGCTGCCGTGGAAACGAGGACAGTGTGAGCGCCTGTCGCAGTCGGACCTTCGTCACCGGAGACTGTAGCCACGGAAACGAGGCGGGGGTGGTCTGTGCCCCTCCTGAAGGTCAGTGGGACGTCTGGAGGAGGAATAGGCAATACTAGAATAACATGACTGCTTCAAAATAAAAAAAAATAAACGATATAGGATGATTTAATCTGTAATAGGTCGGAAACTAACAAGTATTTTTTCGATTAATCCACTAGTCAAACCATTATTTCTGTTGTACATTGAGACTTACGAACTTTAAGCCATGTTATAATGTTTTTACTTCATCAAAAACATGCCTGGAGTTTTGTTTCGTTCACACATGTTTAAGTAATTCTTTATTATCAGTCTGTCTACATCTCCAAAGCTCAAAACGCTCTCTTCCACCTTGTGATGTCATGAAGCGGTAGTTTTCAAGTTAAAACCTCCTTTTACCTTTTTTCAGTAGAGATTTAAAATTTCAGGGCTGAAATTATCCAAATCATTCTAATGAACCTTTACTAGAATCATTTGGATAATTTCAGCCCTGAAATTTGTGGAGTTTAAAAACACAGTTTGTGTCTGTGTCTCATTTGACACCTGTCTCTTGCTCTTTTTTGCTATACCGTCTTTGTTATTCTCTGTTATTATATTATATTGTGATGTTTGAGCGACTGTGTCCAAATAATTTCCCTTGTGGCTCAGTAAAGTTTGTCTAAGTCTAAGTCTAGGTCTAGATCATAAAATAGCATCATACGGGGCCTTTAAAATACATTATCAACCAAATAAAAGTTGAAATATGGTCACTGAAGGATTCTAAACAGAGAATATTTACAATTTAAGTGTGTTATTGTAAAAGTCGACAAGTCATGATTTGTTGATTCATTGTTGCTGCCTTAATCTGGTGAAATCTGATAATCTGGGATCCTTTTGAAAGCTAAATAGCAGCCAGTTACAGAGGAGAGATTACAGTTTTTGACTTGAGCATATATACATGTTAGCAGTACTGGTTTTACATGGGATGGTTATAAGATAATACTCCTTTAAATCCTGCCCACTAAAGTTTGACGGGTTCTGGACTAGATTCTATGACAAACTTCTTTCTATGTAACTGTGCAACTGTCAGTCATTATGCTTTTTAATGTTGCTGTGCGCCCCCTGCAGGTGATGGCCCTCCCCTGCGCCTGGTGGGAGGAGAGGAGGACTTCGAGGGCAGAGTCGAGGTTTTTCATGGAGGAAAATGGGGCTCCATCTGTGACGACCAATGGGATGACAGAGACGCGGAGGTGGTCTGCAGACAGCTGGGGTTCAGGTATTTACTCGTGTTTGGTTAACTGAGCTTTAAAGGTGCAGTATGGAACTTTTCTGGTGGAGGGTCCGTCACTGCTTGCTCATCTCCATGGAGATGTTACTGCGTTGCCTGTAATGTCCGTTGTCCAGGTAGGTTCCATAGCAAAATGTCCAGACAGAATTACATTTTCTTTGACTATGTGGCCTGGAATGTTTCGCAGTGTAGTATTAAACCTGTTTACATCAATACCGGGCCAAATTATAAGTTAGGTCTGTGGAGAGGCGAGACAGAATGCATGTTTTTCAAGGTACGTGTTTTAAAGGCAGTATAATTATTTGTAATGGCATAATTTGAAGTATTTTAGTCAAAGCAATAATCTTCATCTCTTATTGATTGAACATTCTTATAAAGTAAGTATAGTATTTGTTTTAGAAATTAGTTTCTTTAATAATATTGGTTGCACATTACTCTTCATTAATCTAATGTAATATACTAATTGATACTAAAACTAGTATCAAAACTCGATACTCATTTGAGCAGGTATCGATACTAAAAAAGTCTCAGGACAGAAATAAACCTTTCCTGAATAGTTTTAGAATGATCACATGATAAAATAAAAAAGTACTACGATTTAATGTAAAAAATCACATTGTACTGTTTAAAGAAACAGTTTTTTCAAAATTATCATCATGGTATCAGAATCCGTATTGAGTCTTTTCCTTAGTTTCAACATCGAGTTTGAAATTTTAATATCGTGACACTACTTGCAAACATCGAATTCATAATAGTGGTTTGTCGAAAAGAAATAGAGATGGAATAATAATATGAATAGATTACCTGTTGCTTCCGAACTTGCAAAACAAACCCCAGTGTTGTCTTATATTTTTGTTTACGCTCCCCTTCACATGTAAAGTCATTCTTGGCATTAGTATTCAGATAGCAGTGCATACCAGCTAAAAACAGTACTTTTCTATCGTCATGAATAAACCATCTCCACTCCACAGTTTCATAATTCATGTGACGTTTTTCGTTTGCATAAAAGCCCCAAAAGACTATTGACGTTTACCTCAAGGACAAAGTTTTCCAGATGCTTTTAACAGCAAACTTTAAGTGGTCTGAGCAAGAGAGCAAAAGTGGGCGCCCTGAATTAGAAACATTATTGAATTTAGGAAAGCGACTAATGGAAAATAATGATGTTTTAGATAGGTTTATTGAAGAGGCACAGACCTACACTTACGCGCCAGCTCTTTCTCATTGTAGTAAATATCTGTCATTCAAAATAGCAAAAAAGCCAACAAAACTAATTATAAAGAAAGTTTGTATGTTTGGCTGCTTGTCTTATATGAAATCAGAAGCTCTAAAAATACATTAGAGACAGAGAGAAAGAGAAAGAGGGTCAGTAGATCTGTGGCGGTTTGAGGGGAGCAAGAGCCCACGGAACAAAAGTGTCTCTCCTCTGTGTCCTGCAGCATCACAGCAGCCTCCAGGGGGCGCCAGGTGGACAAAACAGGAAAGGCTTCGCTCTTACTCTGCTCAGGGGTTTCAGTTGGTGATGAAATGGTTCATTACCTCAAAGTATTTCCTCTGGAAAATCTTCTACCACATTTGCTGCTGCATATGGTGTAAAAAGCCTGTAGCATCTCAATGCCCATAGCTAGCTCCTTAGTTAGCTCCTTAGCTCGCCTCTTGGACGGTCTCCATGGATACAGGAAAACAGTCCTTTACTTGTGTCCTTTGAACTGCACATGCTGCACTTCTTAGTTGGTTAAAATTCAATGATATGTTGTATGATATAATGAAATTTTCAAGTTTAAGAAACAAAAAGTTTCAAAAACTGCTCAGTGTGTGAGCCAGGGAGCCACAAAGCAGCGAACCACTCCGTTGGCATGGGAACATTATTTTTAATATCATTAATTTATTCCCTACTATTACTTGCTTTGTCTAGAATGTTTCACAGTATGGCATTAAACTTCTCTATCTTCACGGCGACCAAACCAGATCAAGTTACATGTCTGTGGGGGAGAGAATGCCAATTTTTCTATGTACTTTTGAGTAATAAATCCACCTGTAATAGCTGTAAAACGGTATAGCTGTTTAATGCCATACTGTGGAACATTCCAGGCAAAGCAAAGATATTTCCATAGAAACAAGCAGGTGACGGAACCCCAAACCAAAAAGTTACACAGTGTACCTAGTCTACTTCAGTAGATAAATAGTTCACATGCTTGAAGCTGGATTTCAAGCTCTGGTGTTGTGAAGTTTGGGAATAAAATCTCTCACAGTAATTAGGAACTGTGCCTGGGGCTGACACAATTCTCCTGACTGGTGCATTGTGGGAAATGAAGGCAAAAACAAATGACTTCCTCTTCCCGTGCAGTAGAACAAACTGGAGCTGCGTGTTTGGCGATGTGCGCTCTGTGGTGTTTACATCTATAATTCAGAGGCACAGATGGAGGAGGTCGTAATGAGCAAATGAAATGCCACCTTTGGTTTAAGTCCTGGATTTAAAGGGCCCGTGTTACGCTATTTTCTGGTCTGTGTTATAAAGTTGTTTCCTCATCACAAACAGACCTGGAGTTGTGTTTTGTTTCATTCACACATGTTTAACACACAAATTCTGCATATTTAGGCTGAATAATTCTCTGAAAACACTGTGCTACCTTATGATGTCATGTGGTGATACAGGAAGTGCTCCACTGTGTTTTTAAACTCCATACACCTTCACTAGAATCATTTGGATTTCTAGTGGAGAGTATGACACCTGCTTGTCTCCACGGAGATTCTCTTGCTCATGTTCTAGAGTAGGGCATGTGTGCGTCTATCTTACATTCATTCAGTTGCAGTTGTTTTAATTGCTAAAGAAAACATGCATTCTTATACTGTGAGCTGCAGGGTCGCCACTCCACAGAGCCGACCCCTATAACTTGGCTTGAATGCTCCTTAAATGTTCCACAGTATGACTTTAAATATATATATTTTGTATGTATTCAATTACAGGTGTTTTATTGCTAATAAGTTACTTAAAAAAAAAAAAAAAAAAAATATATATATATATATATATATATATATATATATAGATATAGATATATAGATATATAGATATGCACTCTTATAGTAAACAGGGCTGCCTCTCCACAGATCTGACTTTTGTGTCTCCATAGAGCTATATCAATTTAATGCCATACTATGGAGCATTTCAAACAAAACCATAACATCTCCATAAAGACAGTTGGTGGCCGACCTTTTCACCAGAAAAGTTACATAGTGCAGCTTTAATGTACTACCCTTAAAGGTGCATTGTGTAATTTTTCTGGTGGGGGGTGCGTCACCTGCTTGTGTTCATGGAGATGTTATTGCTTTGTCCAGAATGTTCCACGGTAGAGATTAAAGCTATCTCATGGGAGACAACTATAGGCTACATTACAATTCAGATCTGTGGAGAGTCGCCCCTTTTCACAGAGAGAATTATTGTATTTTTGAGCAATAGAAACACCCGTAATGAATAAATGCTAGATAGATGTGTTTAATGTCATATCATGGAACATTACAGGTAAAGCAATAACATCTCCATGGAGACAAGCAGGCGATGGACACTCCACCAGAAAAGTTCCGCAATGCACCTTTAAACCACTTCTCATCATATATATATCAGATTTCACAGTCTATTTTCTGTCTCCTCTCCGTCAGTGGGGTGGCGAAGGCCTGGTCATGGGCACACTTTGGGCAGGGCACCGGGCCCATCCTCCTGGACGCGGTGAAGTGCAGCGGGAATGAGCTGTTCCTGGGTCAGTGTCGCCATGGAGACTGGGAACAACACAACTGTGACCACATGGAGGACGCCGGCGTGTCCTGCAGCCCCTACACAGGTGCTCACTCAGATACATCACAGCGAGAAGGTTCACGGTTCAAATCCTGGGGCTTTTTGTGTGGAGTTTGCATGTTCTCCCTGTGTCTGAGGGTTTACCCCATCAGCTTAGTATTACTTTAGAGTTATTAAATTGACACGAACAAGTATTGAAACTATAGATTAATTTGAAGTATTTAAACCTGTCCTGGATAGTTTTAGAATGGTCTTGACCTAATATAAGACCACAGGGTAAAAATAAAAATAAAAAAATATATAAAAAGTCAGGGCAATACTAAAGAACAGTTTAACAGTTCATATTTCTCTCAGATTACACTCCTGGGTGTATACCAAACCAGGATTGTAAAAAAAAAAAAATACATTGCAAATCTAATTTAAAGCTACCGTCTGTAATTAGACTGGCCTACCCACTCCTGTTGTATTCTCACGTATCACCACTAGATGCTGTCTATGTTGCTGCATTCTGACAGTGTGCAACTTTGTCCTGACAGAAGAAGAGCAGAGCGCGCAGGAGAACAGGTTTCACATCTGCCATCTACTGGTAAAAAACCAAATAGATGTACAGATGGTAGCTTTGCACACACCCCCTCTTCAGCTCTAAAAATAAGGTCCCTACTTGAATTCCCATGGAGATTTTTAATTTTCCGTTGCAATTAAACTGGGAGAAGTTAATTCATAATTAAGGTATAATAAGTGTGTTGCAATAGCAGCATTTAACCTTATTTTCCCATATGTTTATGTATGTTTTTCTCATATAGTGCAGTGCTGGCTCAGGTTCATATAAAATGCACACAGGGAGTTCACAGTGTTGCTATTATCGGCTTCATCATCAATAAACCATCAGAGCGTGGAGCCTCCTCCTCCTCTGACACGGCTGAACTCTATGGGAACAAACACACCTGGCCGTATACGCGGACATGTTAATACACTAATACACTGGCCTTATTTCTACTTCTACTCTAATTCAATATATATAAAACAAATTAAATGAAATATTGTTTGATAATAGTACATTTTGGTGTATTGGTCTGTAGTTCACGTGCAGCAAAACTATGCATTTTAGCTTTCCAGTCCAATTCAACTTTATTTTTATAGCACATTTTATAAACAAAACAGTTTCCAAAGTGCTTCACATAGCAGTGTAAAAATTTCACGCTAAAAAGTCAGCAGAATTATGTTCAAACAAAAGGAATCAATAGATAAAATAATAATAATAAAATCAATGAATAAAAATAATAAAATCAATAAATAAAAATATAAAAAATAAATATAATATAAAAATATATATAAAGAAATAAATAAAGGCAGTACTAAAAGAATAAAATAGGTAAAAACAATTAAAAAATAAATAAATAAATAAATAAAAGACACAGCTTTCCAGGATCTCTTCTGAAAGTGCTTCTGAAAGATTAAACTAGAATTGCTTCTCATTGTCTGTGGTAATGAACAATTAGTCTCTATGGATTGAGGCAATACACAGACATATTTTTATTTAGGAAAAATAGAAAAAAAAGTGTTTGTTTTTTCAAATTCGTGTCGTTTTTTTTTGTTATTTCTCCTGTGTTCTGGGGCGTTAGCTGCAATTAAGCTAATTGCTAACAGCTGTAACTAAGCATTGCTAATTGCTAGTGCTAATTAGCAACAGTAAACCCTTCATTACTTCTGACAGTGCAACATGGCGCTAAGTGTGGGTCTCTGGGCTTATCTTACATTTTAGTTTATTTATTTTTATGATTCATAGAGCGCATACTGTTTGACATATTTTAACAGAATGCAGTAGTTTTCTGTTAGTGGAAAATTACAAGCAAAATATGAATACAGACCATATTAAAGGTTCATTATGTAACTTTTTGGTTAGGGGGTTTCTATGGATATATCATCGCTCTGCCTGGAATGTTCCACAGTATGACATTAAACAGCTCTACTTTACATTTATTCAATTACAGGTGGTTTTAGAGCTCAAAAATACCTAGAAAAACAGATATTCTGACTGTGAGCGGGGTCGCCTCTCCACAGATCTGACCTGTAACTTGGACTGGTTTGGTCTCCATGAAGATAGAAAGGTTTAATGCCGTACTGTGAAACATTCCAGACTAAGCAATAACATCTCCACGGGGAAAAATATTTGACGAACCCTCCACCAGAAAAGTTACACAATGCACCTTTAATGCTAGATTGTATTGTATTTTATTCATAGACTTTCCCATGTTTTTGTCATAGACTGTTTATATAAATGGATATAGCTAACCCGCTAGCTAGTTCCAATAGGAAGTGAGAATGGGGACGCTTTTGGCTCGACTCTGATGCCAGTTCTCTTTTTATTGAAAAAACGTTGCCTCTTTCTGTAACTCCTGCTGTCAGAATCATCATTTTGGTCTTAAAATGTTCGTATTATTCCACTCTACATGATTCTGTTGCATTTATTTCACTATTTTGTCCATAAATCAGTTTATTTTCCTAATATGAAACTCTATGGATCATGTCACACTCCCGTAGTCCATTTGTTTTGACTCAGATGTTATTGATCCACAAGGGAAATTACTTGGAGACAACAGCTCATACATCACAATATAATATAATAACAAAGACAAAAAATGTAAATGATAATAATAAATTCTAAATAGTATCAAAAATAGCAATATACAGTCTATGGTACTCCCTGCAACTGTACAACTCACCCTTATGTAACAGATAATACTCCCTACAACTGTACAACTCACCCTTATGTAACAGATAATACTCCCTACAACTGTACAACTCACCCTTATGTAACAGATAATACTCCCTACAACTGTACAACTCACCCTTATGTAACAGATAATACTCCCTACAACTGTACAACTCACCCTTATGTAACAGATAATACTCCTTATAACTGTACAACTCACTCTTATTAAACAGATAATACTCCCTACAACTGCACATCAACTCACCCTTATGTAACAGATAATACTCCCTACAACTGCACAACAACTCACCCTTATGTAACAGATAATACTCCCTACAACCGTACAACAACTCACCCTTATGTAACAGATAATACTCCCTACAACTGCACAACAACTCACCCTTATGTAACATATAATACTCCCTACAACTGTACAACTCACCCTTATGTAACAGATAATACTCCCTACAACTGTACAACAACTCACCCTTATGTAACAGATAATACTCCTTATAACTGTGCAACTCACCCTTATTAAACAGATAATACTCCCTACAACTGTACAACTCACCCTTATTAAACAGATAATACTCCCTACAACTGCACATCAACTCACCCTTATGTAACAGATAATACTCCCTATAACTGCACAACAGCTCACCCTTATGTGACAGATAATACTCCCTACAACTGCACAACAGCTCACCCTTATGTGACAGATAATACTCCCTACAACTGCACAACAACTCACCCTTATGTGACAGTTTTCCTTACGACCTCTTGTTTATAACTGAGATATTTTTGACTTTTTTTGCTGTTTATTTAGAGTTTATTATTACCCTTCATATTTTTAGTCTTTGTTTTTATTTTATATTGTGATGTGTGCGCTGCTGTGTCCAAGTCATTTCCCTTGTGGCTCAAAACAGTTTGTCTAAGTCTAATTCTACGTTTTTTGTGTGTTTTCAGATGGCGTTGTGCGTTTGGTCGGGGGGGACACACCGTGGGAGGGCAGAGTGGAGGTTTTCCATAACGGAGACTGGGGGACGGTTTGTGACGACCACTGGACCCAGCAGCACGCCCAGGTGGTCTGCAGACAGCTCGGATACAGGTACTAGACAAATGCTCTGAAAACATATTCTATAACTCATGGGTGGGCGATATGGCAAACAAATTAATATCATGATTTTCTTGGAGCTGTATCAAAATTTTGATTTTAATTTACACTTCAAAATTTTTCTCATGTGTTTAAAGGACCATATTACACTGTTTTGTTATCTGTTAAAATGTCGTTTCCTCATCACCCTGCATATTTAGGCCTAGTTCTTCTCTCGAACTGTCATGGAAGTGCTCCACTGTGTTTTTAAACTCCACACACCTTCACTAGAATCATTTGGATTGCCAATCTCTACTAGAATTGCCAATCTTTACTTAATTAAAGGTAAAAACTATCACTACATGACATCACAAGGTGGAACAGAGCGTTTTGAGTTTTGGAAATGTAGACAGACTAATAATAAAGGATTATTCAAACATGTGAATGAAACAAAACACAACTCCAGGTTTGTTTTTGAGGAGGTAACAACATTTTAACATGACTTAAAGCTCATGAGAGTCAATTTCGCGTAATATAGGAGCTTTAAAGTGGAAATATCCATAAATTCAGGTTGTTCTATAAACATATGGTCTGGTCACAGTATATAGAGAGTGGGTCTGAATATTAGAACAAAACTTCCTTCTGTAGTGCAGGTTTTTGCTGTTGTTTCCGCACCTTTGCTGGTTTGTTCTGTCCATTACACTTGTATCTGCTGTGTGTTTCCATTGTTAGGATCCTTAATTTCTTTACCATTGTTGGTTTCCTTTTGTGTTATTGCAGTATGATGATAGTTACGTTACCAAACTATAACAGTGACTCATTGTCCTCACATGTAAATACTTCATATGGTCTAATGTAAAATGTCTGAAGAATACAAAAGAAAGCTCATTATTTTAAATTAGAAGAGGAGGTGGGATTAATTAAGTTTTCTTCTTCCCACTTTTTGTTGTTGTTATTGCCGTTATGATTGCACTTTTGTCATATGTATATGTATAATAATGTAAATTGCTTACTTGCCCAAAATAAATAAATAAAATAAAAATAAATAAATAAACTAATCTGCTTCTTCTGAAAGTTTGCACGTCGCTGTGATTGGTTGGCTGCATTAAATAGAGAATCATTACACGGCCCTACTTTATGACTTTTATGTTATCAACCCAAAATAGGATGTTTTAACACTAATTTGCATTGTTCTCTAGTGGACTTTTTGTGTAATTGTAACTGCCATGCCTCCTCTTGAATTTCCACTCTCACGTTAACTCTAAAAAAAAAACAAGAAACACGTTTAAAAATATAAAACACACATATATTTTCTATATTTTAAAATAAATGGAAAGCTATAGAGATGAATGCCGCCGTTGTGTTCTTAAGCAAAACACGTAACCCTCCTCGCCGATTTTTATTTACCTAAAAACTTACAGCATACATTTTTCAAGGGGCATTTTGTATCTGTGGGTGATGAAAACAATTCAAAACAAATAGTTTTCTTGACGTGTGCAGGGGCCATGCGGAGGTGGTGTCTGATGGGACTTTTGGAGAGGGCGTCGGTCTCATCTTATTGGACGATGTTCACTGTGAAGGCTCCGAGTCCTCGCTCCTGGACTGTCCTCACGGGATCTGGGGCAGGACAGACTGCGCCCACAGCGAGGACGTGGGGGTCCGCTGTAGGGGGCGCACTACCAGCCCAGACCCCAATGAGACGCCGGTGATAGCGCCATCTACAGGTGAGACGGCGGGGTTATTTCAGTTTGAATGTGTTTTTGTGTTTTGAGATACGTTTTCATTGGTCAAGACTAGACAAAGTAACCCTTGAGAAAATAAAGGAGATTTTAGTATGAGTTAAATCAGGGTATATCAAATGACCAATGAAGTGCCTGTGATAGCGCCATCTATGGATGAGACCAGGGTTTTATATCCATTTATTAAGAAAAACAAACTCAACAAAGTGCAGTCAATACACTCACATCCCCAACAGTCATATAGTAACATAATGTTTTACAATTAAAAGCACATACACAGAGTGGTCTGATTTTGTGCGTTTATAATGTGTTTTATTGGGAGATAAAAGTTGAGTAATGACGTAGATCATAGTAATATATAGGACATAAACTAGCTTGCAAGAGGTTTAAACTTACTCATTTCTGTAAAGATCTTTATACTTTTCAAAGTGTAAAGGCCAACCAGCTGAATTTTGGTTTGCAGATTACAAACAAAGATCTGCAAAATGTAGGTTTGTGTGGCTAAGGTTTGGTTGGGCAGGAAAGCATTTATTTGGCTTGTCTGTAACTGAACCCACCTTGCATACACTCAACATAAACCAGGTCTAGACTAGGACAAAACCAGAACTAAACCAGGTCTAAACATGATGTAGCACCTCCACAAAGCCCCGTCCTCTTGTTTTCTAAATTGCTTGAACCTTTTTGAACCAAAGCCCGCACTGTTTACTTTGTTCTTCATATAAAGGTCACATTGTACGACATAAAGCTAAAATAAACCTTTCTTTGTCCTCTCAGTATGATAAATGAAGTCTCCGTCTCGTGTATTTGTTTGTATTGTAAACCACAGTAGAAAGGTCGGGTACAGCAGTGAACTGGGCCAAGCAGTGAATATTTGAGACTCATTAGAATAAGAATAAGACTGGAAATACATGACATTTAGCCACTGCTACTACATATTTGACCACTAGACACCAAGTATAACAAGCCTGTATTTCTTTTAGATTCAGTACTAGGCAATAGTAGCAGTTACAGCACTTAGTAAAACCAATGTACCCTTTTAAAACTACATAAAAGAAAAAGTCCTTCACTAAAATGATAAAATGAAAGCTACATTTAAAGGTGGACTATGTAACTTTTTGGTTGGAGGTCCGTCACCTTCTGTTTTCTATGGAGATTTCATTCCTCTGCTTAGAATGTTCCACAGTATGACATTATCTTACATTTATGAAACTACAAGTGTTTTTACAGCTCATAAATACTTAGAAAAACAGGTATTCTGACTGTGAGTGGGGTCGCCTCTCCACAGATCTGACTTGTAACTTCGTCTGGCTTGGTCTCCAGGAAGACCAAGCCAGACCAAGCATTTGACAGACCCTTCACCAGAAAAGTTACACAATGCAGCTTTAAAGTAACTAATTTTCTGTCTTAAAAATGTGAAAAAACAGAACAAATTAATTTTAAACATTTTGCAGTGGTTCAGAGTTATCCCTCACTTACTTTATGCGTTCTCAGCGTCCTAATTCTTCACCACGATGACTTTATGAGCGCTTTTCACAACTCTCAGAGACGCGATGTAAAGCTGACGACAACTAACATGCTAACGTGCACTTCCGGATTATTATCGGACAATAAAACACTTTCAGATTAGAGGCAGACAGTGCACAGCATTTTATTCATAGTTTCTGTGATGCAACAATCTTAGTCAACCATACAGAACATCGACATAACAATAAACACAAATAAAAACAATAACGATATTCAACAGAAAATTAGAACCAAAGATTAAACCATACTGACAAAAAAAATAAAGCAAAATATAACAAAATAAAAACAGGACAAACAGGTAATCCATAAAAGACAAAACAGGGCGGACAAGACACAGACAGGACATGTGTAACAGACAGGACACACAAAAATAGGCACTGACCTCAAGAGCTGCTTATACAATATATCATAACTTACACAGGACAAATTTAGTTCATATCCATGGGAAAAAATTGGGTACAGGCCCCTTAAATCTATCTGACTAATTAGCCTCGATTCTAGAAACAATTACGGCCTTTTCTTCCTTGTTTGCGATCAATAAAGCTTTAACATTAGACGCAGAAAGCGCTCAACAATCTGATTTTGAGTGCTACTATGGAGGAAAAACTAAAATTTCTATCTGTATACTTCAATCCATATACTTGTAAGTGTTCTGAAATGTTCTGTGATTCATATTTCAGTCTTATTGTATTGCTTCTGTGTCTGTGTAAATCCATAAACCTAAAACTGTGATTTCCAGGTCCGTTGGTGCGCCTGGTCGGGGGCAGTACTCGTGCGGAGGGCAGAGTGGAGGTGTATCTCCATGGCGACTGGGGCGGGATCTGTGACTCTGGGTGGAACGACCTTAACGCCGCTGTGGTCTGCAGACAGCTCGGACACAGGTACAAGTCTTTAAACCAAAGATGTTCATTTTGTCTTACTTTACTACTTACTTTAGTACTTTAACTTCTTGGGTTCTTTTTTAAAGACAGTACAGTAACGTGTATTTACCTTGTTGACATGTTTTGGCTGCTGCTGCAAGTTATGTGCAGTGGGATGTTCGGATGTCCAGAGTAGATACTGGTCGGTGTGCGTGGGTTTTCTGTATACTGTTATTTTGATGCACCACATCGCAGACAAACACTCAAACAATGTCAATATCCCAACTGGGCCATAAACAAAACACAACAAACCAATAGAGGGCAGCAGGATCACAAGAAAACAGTCACATTAGAGGAATAACTGAACCCATCCAGAGAGCCATGAAAAAACACAACATAAACACTGTAATCAAACCACACACAAAACTCCACCAACAGCTCGTACACCCCAAAGATAAAATCCAACAAGAACAATAATACAACGCCATCTACGAAATCCAATGCAAATCATGCAATAAATCATACATAGGGGAAACAGGCCGGGCTTTTCACATCCGAAAAAAGGAACACCAAAAGGAATGTAAAAAAGAAACATCAGGGAGACTCACCAGAACACAAAAAGACAAAGCAGAGCAGGAAAACCTAAAATCCGCCATATCAGACCAGTGTAAAAGAAATAACCACATTACGGATTGGGACGGGACTCGGGTCATTGGATCGGAAAACAACAAGTTCAAACTCTGGATCAGGGAGGCCACTGAAATCAGGAAACGAGGCACGGACAGCGTTAACCGAGATGACGGAGCGTTCCTCCTTAAAACGATATAATTATACCTGTAGGCCCAATACTAAAATAAAGTAGTAAATGTAATCAAATATTTTATGAGCTCATTTCAAAACTAAATTTTCTTTCTTTTGTTTTGTGGCCATTATTATATATTTTTATTTTAAACTACATTTGACACCTTTACCTTCCTTTTTTTTCATATTTTACACAGAGTAATTGCTTTTATACAATGGGGACTGGACTAATAACCTTCGGTAAGAGGTAATCTGCTCTACATCCTAAAGAACTGGAGTTATGGCTCAATTTAACTAACTGTTCCTCTAGTCAACAAACCCTGAAGATCATGTGTAATTTATAGCTCCGTATAGAAATTTGTCCTTTAATCCACCCTGAGACAGTCTGTCAGGAGCAGTGGGCACCCGCCGTGCATCTTAAAGGAGACATATTATGCAAAAATCACCTTTAAGAGCTTTTAACTAAGACAAAGTTGTACCTAGAGTGATTCATGCATGTTTGACTTATCCTGATTCTCCTGTAATCCAGACGCCAGTGTTTAGAAAATTATTCCCCGTACCCCCCATACCCAGTGCTGACTTCGCTCTCTTTATTTTTGTCTTAGTTGGTTGTACATGTTATTCGGCAGTGTTGTGAAGCCAAATTGGCACAAATAAAAATTAAAAAACACAGCTCGCTATAAATGGACTAGCTGCAGCGTTCCAAATAAGAAGTTTTTTAGAGGACAGAGCAGTAGCCACCCTGGTGATTAAAAAAACATCATAAAATTGTTTCTTTCTTGTTTGTTTGTCAGAGGCAGAGCAGAGCCGCCACTGGGTTTGGGTTGGAGTAAAGGGCAAATTAAAAATGTATAAATAAAAATGGTTGTTGAAGTTTTTCACCCTTGTTTCTTTGTTGTTTTCAGCGGCAGAGCAGTAGCAGCCGCTGGGTTTGGACAGAGCAAAGGGCCCGTTCACCTGGACCGGGTCAGGTGCACGGGGAAGGAGGAGTTTCTGGGGGAGTGTCCGTCTCTGGGTCAAAGTTCACAGGGCTGCAGGCGGAGGCAGGACGCAGGGGTCCGCTGTGACGTTCAACCCCACGAGGCGGAGCTGCCCCGTGGAGAGGCGTCCAGCTGTGGGCTACGCAAACTCGAGGGGAACGCCAACACTGGAGAGGGGAACATCATCAGGTGAGAGTGAAATGAAACGTCTTTTACAGGGGCGTCGGACTGGGGAGGGGTAAAAAGGGCAAAAAAGGTTAAAAAAGTAACGAATTACTGTAATGCATTGCTTTTTGCAGTAACGCAGTAATGTAAGGCATTGCAGAAGAAAAAAAAAAGGTAATATTTTACTCGGTACAAATGTCAGTAACGTGTAAG